>JACTAT010000037.1:998371-1746617 GCA_014526335.1 Chrysaora quinquecirrha
CTATTGAAATTGAAGACCAAAAAATGAAAAATTTGGTGGAGGGCATAAACGGATAGAGTTATTACAATAAATAGATCGAGTATGAAAACATTCGAGTATGAAGTACCGTGAAACGGGGATCATCGAGTAATTGATTTTTGTTAATGATGGGGACAATTACGGCGACTTCAAAGTTGGCTTCCGTATATTTGCGGTCAATCTAT
This sequence comes from Chrysaora quinquecirrha, assembly GCA_014526335.1. Lineage (NCBI taxonomy): Eukaryota > Metazoa > Cnidaria > Scyphozoa > Semaeostomeae > Pelagiidae > Chrysaora > Chrysaora quinquecirrha. The sequence continues at coordinate 998,575 of JACTAT010000037.1, forward strand.
AGACTATTTCATTTAAGGGCCTCGTTTTCAAAAAAAAAAAGAAAATTTCGCCAAAGAGAAATTTCGACTTCAGATTCGAATTCAGCACCTACCTTCTTTTTAGCGCTGAGGCAAAGTTTGATGCTTCTAGTCCTTAAGATAATGATTTTATACGCGTTAAAATTTTGAAATTCTATAAACGATTCGACCGTGAAAAATCTCTGGGGGTGAAATTTTACACCCTCAATCATTTTACGCGGTCAAATCCCTTTAGTGCAATGGCTTAACTGTGAAATCGTTGCCAATTGTGCATTTTATGAAGCAAGCATGAAAATTGGCATACCTACCCAATTTGATACGCTGAAGATGATGGGACACAGACCCCAATCGAAAAATGCCCCCAGATGCTATTTTTAGACTGGGGTACTCGGTACCATACCTCTACAAGGGTTTCTACCATAACAATGCTGGGAATAACGATACTGACATGAAACTTGACAAAAATGCACAGTTTGATACACTGAAAAAGATAGGATGCAGACCCCTCCGGAAAAGTGCCCCCTTATTCTATTTTTAGACTGGGGTACTCGGTACCAAACCTCTACAAGCGTTTCTATTGTAACTATGTTTGGAATTAAGATATTGAAATGAAACTTGGCAAGTATACACAGTTTGATAAGCTGAAAAAGATAGTATGCAGACCCCTCCGGAAAAATGCCCCCTCATTCTATTTTTAGACTGGGGGACTCGGTACCATACCTCTACAAGCATTTCTATTGTAACTATGTTGAGAATTAAGATATTGCAATAAAACGTGGCAAGTATACACAGTTTGATAAGCTGAAAAAGATAGGATGCAGACCCCTCCGGAAAATGCCCCCTTATTCTATTTTTAGACTGGGGTACTCGGTACCATACCTCTACAAGCGTTTCTATTGTAACTATGTTGGGAATTAAGATATTGCAATAAAACTTGGCAATCATACACAGCTTGATAAGCTGAAAACGATAGGATGCAGACCTCTCCGGAAAAATGCCCCTTTATTATATTTTTAGACTGGGGTACTCGGTACCATACCTCTACAAGCGTGTCAATTGTAACTATGTTGGGAATTAAGATATTGCAACGAAACTTTGCAATCATACACAGTTTGATAAGCTGAAAAAGATAGTATGCAGACCCCTCCGGAAAAGTGCCCCCTTATTCTATTTTTAGACTGGGGTACTCGGTACCATACCTCTACAAGCGTGTCAATTGTAACTATGTTGGGAATTAAGATATTGCCTTAAAATTTGGCAAGAATACACAGTTCGATGCGCTGAAAAAGAAAGGATGCAGACCCCTCCGGAAAATGCCCCCTTATTCTATTTTTAGACTGGGGTGCTCGGTTCCATACCACTCTCAAAACGTTTCAATTATAACTGTGATATACTACGTTAAGATATTACAGTAGGAACATTTCTCGTATCTATATGCTTCAATGCTGCGTCAGACTTGCATACCTACTTTCAAGCATCTCTATTTCAATAACTATTAATTAGATGTTTCCACAAGTGGATACCATAATAAGTGGGATTCGAACCTGGGCTGCATGACCAGAGAGCCAACGACGTTTCCGCTGAGCTATAGAGCTCAATGAAATCGCCGAGTAACTCTCCAAGTCATACAGCCAAAGGCTCTCCTCCCGTCTGACGTTTTTTGTTTCCGCTATGTCGAGCCTTCTTCAGCTCCATATCAATAACTATTAATTATTTACAAACTTATCATAAACTTAAAACATGTTTGTATGAAATCATAATAATAAATTAAATAAGAAATAGTGGTCTAGTACAAACCCTTCGCTAAACGCCGTGTAACGCATTTTCAAGTATACAGTAAGTTGTATAAAACTGATGCAGTGTTGTTTATCATATTTACAATGCATTTTACTATAATCATCAGCTTATCAATTACCTTAACTAAAGAGCATCTGGGGCTACGGCTCGTGTGCTCCGTTCATCTAAGGGCACACCCATGTTCTCGCATTCAAGAATATATAAGAGCCAATGTATATGATAGAGCGCCTGTATGCTGAAAGTTTATAAATTTGCACAGTATAGAGAGGCAATTTGTACACATATACATGGCGAACACAATGATACATATAACCATAATTCAAGGATATACAAATATACTGTATGTACAATCAGCTAAACCTGATAACCACTTGAGTATATGACCTCTGTGCAAATTTAAAAAACTTTCAGCATACATGACCTCTCTAGTATACACCGACTCTCATATACGACCAATCTCCTCAGACCGTGTTCTTTGACGCGAGAACACGGGGTGCCGGAGCATAGAAGTTATCCCTCCTAAATTCTCTTTAAGGGAGATTAGATGCTGAGTACGGTGTGAAGAGGGCTGGTATTGTTAAATATATCATCATTATGATATACAACATTGCATCAGTTTTTATACACCATACTGTATAGATGAAATGCGTTGCACGGCGTTTAGTGCGGGCTTGTACTAGGCTATTATTTCTCTGTTGATTATAAATTATTATTTCATTAAAAAAATCCAAAGTCTAAAAATAGAATGAAAGGTCATTTTTCCGAAGGGATCTGCATCCTATCTTTTTCAGCGCATCAAACAGTGTATACTTGCCAAGTTTCATTGAATATCTTAATTCCCAACATAGTTACAATTGACACGCTTGTAGAGGTATGGTACCGAGAACCCAAGTCTAAAAATAGAATTAGGGGGCATTTTCCGGAGGGGTCTGCATCCTATCTTTTCAGCTTATCAAACTGTGTAAACTTGCCAAGTTTCATTGCAATATCTTAATTCCCAACATAGTTGCAATAGAAACGCTTTTAGAGGTATGGTACCGAGTCCCCCAGTCTAAAAATAGAATAAGGGGGCGTTTTTCCGGAGGGGTCTGCATCCTATCTTTTGCAACTTATCAAACTGTGTATACTTGCCAAGTTTCATTGCAATATCTTAATTCCCAACATAGTTACAATAGAAACGCTTGTAGAGGTATGGTACCGAGTACCCAGTCTAAAAATAGAATAAGGGGGCATTTTTCCGGAGGGGTCTGCATCCTTCCTTTATCAGCTTATCAAACTGTGTATACTTGCCAAGTTTCATTGCAATATCTTATTTCCCAACATAGTTACAATAGAAACGCTTGTAGAGGTATGGTACCGAGTACCCTAGTCTAAAAATAGAATAAGGGGGCACTTTTCCAGAGGGGTCTGCATCCTATCTTTTTCAGCGTATCAAACTGTGCATTTTTACCAAGTTTCATGTCAGTATCGTTATTCCCAACATTGTTATGGTAGAAACCCTTGTAGAGGTATGGTACCGAGTACCCCAGTCTAAAAATAGCATCTGGGGCATTTTTGGATTGGGGTCTGTATCCCAGAAGCATAAAACTATGCCTCAACGCTAAAACGAAGATGCTAAATTCGAATCTGATGCCTAACTTTCTCTATGACCTAATTTTCAATCTTTTTTGAAAACGAGGCCCTTAGTTGAAATGGTCTATTGTGCGTACATGAGACATAAGACGACAAAGATCCACATTTCTGATATGGGGAACGAAGCAAGTTCAAGCAGAACATGCGCGGATCCAGAGGATAACAGTGACCGCTTCAAATTTTTCTGAGGGCGGAGCTGAGAAATATGAAAAAAAATTTTTTAACCGTAATTGCTAGAAAAATTTTGAGTCACTATTTCTTCCCTATTCTTTTCTCAAAAATTTCTTTTCGATTTTTTGATCTATTTTCGTTGCATCATCTGCTGAAAAGAAAAGCTAACGAAAGCGTTCTAGTTCATTTAGTACACTCATTTTTAAAAACTTTATCACTGAAAGCCATTCTTTTTCTGTGGGAAATTGATGAGGATGTCGGTTTGCAAGAACATACATAGATGTCACATCCTGAAAATAAATAAGCTCTCTTCCCGTTCAACAGGTTCAGAAAACATTTAAATGATCGTTTACAGCTTTAGAAAGCTCTCATGCAGTTTCAAAGATTCTTTCATTGGCTTGAGGCAGAACAACTACGATTAAAATCCCAGAACCAGATAGACAAAGAGATGGTGCAAACAAAACAATGGCATCCTTGACCTCAAAGAAATTTTCAATCCTAAATCAGGAGAATATTAAATGCAAAAGTGAACATGGAATCTGTAAAACTGCAGTAAGAAAAACTATAAATTTTGTTTGGGTGGATGAAGAGTAAATCTTGCCTGAATGAAGATCACCCAGCTAATGAATGTTGTTTTATATCACCAGACAAGAAAGCTTGCAGATGCCCAAGATCAAGATTGCAGAATTGGGAAACTGTGATACAAAGATGCTAAGTAGAAAGATATATATAAAATTAAAAAAACATTTGGGCAATATTTACATGCATAAGCTTTCCATTTTATTTGAAACATCTTCAGTGCAGTATAATATTTACAAGTAAAACGTTTAAAAAGAGATTTTATACAAAAAGCTAAAAACCAGAGAAAATTTGCATCAACGCCCATGAAAGCGATCATGTAATTGTTGAATTTTTCTCTATGTAATTCCATTTCTAAAAATTTGTAGAGTTTTTGTCTCAATTTGATTGTTAAGGGACGGTCTTTTTATAGCAATTATCTATGCTTCAAAATTTCTTCTTTCATGATAATTCTTTGGTGCAGATGAGAGAATACTCCAGACAAACTTTTGATCATTGTTCTCTTGTAAATGTTTTGATGGCTCAGATTTGCCCTTTAACAAGTCATGTTCGGCCCATCTTATTTCCATGTTTCTGGCTGTTTCCCCGACATAGGTCTTACCACAGCTACATTTCCCGAAATATATTTTACATGAGGGGTGAGGATTCGTACTCTTGACTTTAAATAAACTTCTAACCTTTCGTGTTTGCCATTTAATTAGGAGAATGAATTTATCGTTAGTAAGAGCATGAAACTTTTCCATAAACGTTTTGGACAAAGTTTCATTTAGTTGGCAAAATGGTACAGGTACAGAAACAAATCTCTTTGGTAATTCGAATAAATGCTCAGGTATAATCACACCATCATGTTCTTTCTCATCAAAACTTTTAATAACTAGTTCTTATTTGTACCAAAGGCCTATTTGTATGAGAAAAGGAACAGATAGTTTGTGACAAGGCCTTAACTACTTGTCTTATTACCAACATGACTATTTTTCTGAGATTTGACATTTATTATTTGACCCCACAGGGTATATCTGAGTACTGCTGGCTATTCCATCAGAATACCTGGCCAAAATTCAATGACTTCTCCCAAAATTTATTTGGTTTTCATATGAAAAAAGTTTCATTGTTAAAAACTTAATCACATGACCACCAAACTACCATATTTGGAAGCAGGTGTCATGAAAACACTTTAATACCTGATTATTTCTGTTGGTTGATCATGCTTTACACCAAATGATTGCTCTCAATAGAGCTTTAATTTTATATAAATTTAGTCTAGGGATGATGATGTCAGCAATTTTTAATATTAATGACATCATAGATCTTTATGACATCATAATTCTAATGAATATTGAAAAAATCTTTAAAAGGTAGTGCTAGCAGCTCGTGTATTCTTGTTAGTATTACCTAAATTGAACTTCTTCATAAAGATTGTCAGTGAGAATAGGAAGATTATTGTTCAAGGAGCAGAAATTTCAGTACAGAGCTTCATATAATAGGTCACCTAGCAGCAATTCACATTGCTAACACCATTGTGATGCTGTTTTAGAACAAAAATGGTTGGTTGTTTACTTGTACAAAGTTTAAACTTCATAAGTGCTATGGCTGCTGAGAAAACTAGGGGCCCCCCTCCAGTAAAACATCAATAAATTTGCCAGGTTTAAAAAGGGTTAAATGCAGATTGAATGTTTATATGTGTAAGGCAAACCCTTATTGTAATCTGGGGGGTTAAACACTAAGGCCCTGTTTACACAAGGCCAGATCAATCTGAATCCGTAACAAAATTAATATGGATACACTTCCCATTTACAAAAGACCAAGCAATCCACATCAAAATCAATACTCTTTGGTGACAAACAGTTTTTTCCCTACCCCTGGACCTTATAAGGACCACCCGTTTATCAATTTTGGAAGAAAAAATTTCACTTGCGAAAGGATTAAACTACGTTTATTTAATTTCCCCCACCCCAGGACCTTATTTGGACCCCCATTAATTAAGTTTTGAAAAATTCAACCACCCCCATTTATTTGGACCCCATCCCGCTTATTCAGCACCTTAGAGTATGAGCTAGATCAATATTGATCCTTCTAGTAATGTATGTATCAGCTGTCTTCGCTTCTATCATCTACTGTAAGATTTTCTTCAGTATAAGTAGTTGCTTCAGCTGCAATATATATGTGTTTTGAAAGGGACTTCCATGTATTTCGATCTTCAGCGATTACCCTTAAGACCTTTAGGTCATGTTTCGAAATCAATTGCGAGACGCCAAATTTTATTGCAAAACTGTTATCAGATTCCACTGCTCTTCTTATATCATTGTTTAAACTGATTGGTAACGTAATTGCTGATTGTGACCTTTGAATTTTGATACACTACCGTTCGAAAAGTTTGGAAACGGTCGCTTAAAATGGCCGCCAACAGTGGCCAAGGGCCTAATCAAAATATTTTCATCTTAAAAGTCAGAGGTCATGCGGCCATTATCTTGCTAAGTTTCGGCGGGAAAATGTTCGTCACTGCACTCGCCATCATTTTAAATTGAAAGGACAAGATTATTTCGATGGTATAATAGAAAATACACAAAACTGAGAAGCTTTGCCTTCAAAAACCAAGGAAAAGATTTTAGGACTACTGATCTGAAATTATGGGAAAGAGAGGGTTTCGTTACTCCAAGATGGAAAATTTTGCAGTTATTTGAAGCCCAGTTGTTTTAGCTTTTCCGTTGTAGTAAAAGTTTTCCTGAAATATCGATTTTACAAAGTTAATCAGGGTTAAAGTTTTCTAAACATTTTCAGGTGAGCCATTCTTAAAGGGTCTTTTCAACAACAAATGTTTTGTCAGGTATTAGACTAAAAAGAGGCAAGATCAAAACAATTCAAACACATATTCGAAAACTAGAATAAATGAGAAGTACTGTATCAAAATTTTAGAGTCATCAGTCATTTTACAAGGGAGCAGAACGATATTTGAAAAACCACACTCTTCTGTCATGTTATAAGTTCACTCACCTGAAAAATGTTTAGAAAACTTTAACCCTGATTAACTTTGTAAAAATCGATATTTCAGGAAAACTTTTACTACAACGGAAAAGCTAAAACAACTGGGCTTCAAATAACTGCAAAATTTTCCATCTTGGAGTAACGAAACCCCTCTCTTTCCCATAATTTCAGATCAGTAGTCCTAAAAATCTTTTCCTTGGTTTTGAAGGCAAAGCTTCTCAGTTTTGTGTATTTTTCTATTATACCATCGAAATAATCTTGTCCTTTCAATTTAAAATGATGGCGAGTGCAGTGACGAACATTTTCCCGCCGAAACTTAGCAAGATAATGGCCGCATGACCTCTGACTTTTAAGATGAAAATATTTTGGATTAGGCCCTTGGCCACTGTTGGCGGCCATTTTTAAGCGACCGTTTCCAAACTTTGAACGGTAGTGTATTTTTTGGACCGTTAAAACGCTGCTTCTAGTTGGAAAAGTACACTGTTGAAAATGTTTGCAAATTCTGCAAGCGAGCAGAAATTTTATTGTTCAAATTGAAAATAAAGTTACAGCTGAGTGTAACTACAAGAAAGGAAAATGCTGATAAGTCCTAAAAATCACTTTGGGAGCCTTTTTATGTGCAAAGGCATTAATTACGTCACTGAAGTCTATTTTTTTCGTAAGTTCGCTCCAAATGCTTAGAATAGCCAAGTCGTTCAATCTTTCCTGTGTCATTGTGCTCCGCAAGAAGTTTTTGATGAGCTTGAGTTTGCTGAAAGATCGCTCTGCTGAAGCAACTGTAACTGGCATTGTGCAAAATATCCTCAGGGCAATGCATTAAGATTGGGGTATATAACTCGACTCAAGTTTTCCTGAGAACCCCATAAGAAACAGAGATATTATAGCCTTATGTGTGTAGCTATGACGCAAAAGGGTGAAATTTGTAACGAGTCGATCCTTAATGGAGATTTTCCAGGCTTTTTCGATGGGGTTCGAGTCTGAGTCCAATATGAATCCAATATGAATCCGAGTCTCGACGAATATTCGTCTACTGTACATTGTATTTGGTACTTTTCAGTTTTCTCGACCAAGTTGTTGGGGCTGGGGCCAGGGCCGTCCCGACAAAATTTTTCAAGGGGGGGGGGTGTGACCATCTCGATTTGCCGACTAGAGTCCAACTGAAAACACCTTTTTAGACGTCATCAAATGGGCTTAGGAGGATACTTAAATTTTGATGGACACGATTAAAACGGGCACTGTGGTAGAACATGCGCCGAAGGCGCACGCCGCTAGGGGGTCCGGGGGCATACTCCCCAGAAAATTTTGGAAAAACCTGAAGCTAGCATCGCTCTAACGGCCTTTTCGGAACTCTTAAAATGCAATTTTCTTCAAACTCTATCGTGGAATTCATACGGAATTCTTATGGTCTTTGAGTGGTACAAAACTTCAAAGTTGTAGTCAAAAGCCGAACTATCTTAGAACGTCTGAATTCTAAACGCATCCGAAAGATTGACAAATATTATTGCTTGCTAAAGAGTCTAATTGATACTGCATTACAGTACATGCAATGAGTAGATCTATAAAATTTGTTGCTCTGATGCATCGTGGTCGGTGAAACGTCGAAAATGGAAAAGATATGGCATATTCTGGAAAATTTTGATTGTATAACTTTGATCTGTAGCATGGAAATTAATTATTGTAAACTTCGTTTGGTCGGCCCTCCCTTGTCAAGCAAAGATGGTCCATGCTTTTGCAGTAGTTCTGTTTTATTTCCCATTGTTTTTCCGTAGCCTTTACTCTGTATAAATGATTCATGAGTGCATAAAAGATTGATTTCACCGACTGAAACTACCGATTTGCCGACTGGTCCTTTTTCCAGGGGGGTGTCTCACCCCCAACACCCCCAATGTAGGGACGGCCCTGGTTGGGGCCATAAATTCATAAATTTTTTCGTAATTTATGAAAGTTAAAACGAGCTGAAATGACCTGAAACGACCTGAAACCAGTTGAAGCGACCTGAAACGAGCTGTCAAAATTGAAATCGAGGCTTAAACGACCTGAAACGACCTCCTATCTTTAGCAAGGAAGTACAAAAGTTCACAAAAAGTCAAAGGAATCATATTTTTCTTTATGCATTGCTGCATTCTTTTCTAATAACAAAAGGATCATGTATTAGTATCAAAGCAATCATCCTTCTCGGATGCTGTTGTCTTTGCTCACCAATCAGCCACTGAAGAAATAACCAATGGTAGGCGAGTTCGACTGAAATCTATTGTAGGAATTCCCCAATCGTGCGCACATACGTTGGTTTTATCGTTCGTATTCATTTATATTTACTGTAGGAAGGTAGAACACTAGTTGATCCATAGGCCTACTGTTAACATGATTCATGTATTAAAATATGTTGATACTTGCGTAAAAGCCTCGTATTGGAATCGAGAAAAGGAAATTAGTAAGGACTAGGGGGTTTACTTTAAAAACAACTATTGTGCTAGGATAAAACTACGCAACTGGTATACTTATTTTTCATTGGTTTTACTATTTGTAACTTTCATTCTGATTGGTTTTTCTATATTTGTAGTTCCTTGTTGGATATTATATAAGCTTGTTGTATGAATCATGAGTTCAGATTCTCTTTGGTTGTACGAAGAGGTAACATGTTTTGTTGAAGAAAATTGTGAAAACGTACGAGTGTCTTATCTCTAGATTAATCTATTTCATTTATCCTCGAGCTAGTTTTGGAGTAGGGAACGGAATCCCGACATCCATTGGTTTGATTTGATTTGCCGATCAAATGACGACGACCGAGACGACGAGATATAATATCCGAAGTTCTAAATTTTCTTTCGTGTTTTGTCATCTAAGCGGCCCAGGAGCATTTAGCTTCGGTGAGCTTGGCATTGGCATTTTCATTGAAAATAACGCATATCTTTTTGAATTCGCAAAGAACAGATGTCTAATGATGCAGAAGCGTCGTGGGTCGGGGGGTAGGGGGCACGACCTAGATTAGGAATTTCGGAAAAATTCGGAAATTTGAGTTCCGTTCGGCCTTTCGGTGAAAAATTGAAATCTTGTAGATTTCTTTGCCGTGCATTCGTAAAATTGATGATTTGAAGCAAGTTCGTAGCTTGATACCATAACAGGAACTGGGATACACTCTTATTGTCATCCTCGATTGCAGTATTTTTTGTAACGGCGAAGTGAGCAGGAGAACAAGTTATCCCTTAACGTTGCAAAAACACAAAGTATCTTGATTGGTAGCCGGTATAAGATACGAGCGCTTGAGCAACCTGACACTCAAAAACCATCCCTCCACATTGGAGAGGAAGCAATATCTGTCATAACCAGTACAAAATATTTGGGTGTTCAGGTTGATCAATTTCTTAACTAGGATGAACACTTAGCATCCGTTACAAAAACAAGTTTCCCGCGGTTTAGGAATGCTTCGTTATGCTAAAAGGTACCTCCCTTTAGAAACTGTACAAGCGATGTACAAAATCCTTGTTGAGCCACAGTTTAGATACTGCTGTCCTGTCTGGGGATCTGAAGGAATGACTGCTCTGCAGAAGCTACAGAAATTACAAAACCGGGCCGCTAGAATAGTTACAGACAGTCCTTATGATGCTCATTCCGAACCTTTAATACAAAAACTTGGATGGCTTACCATTAAGCAGCTAATAGAGTGAGAAACTGCTAAGGTTGTTTTCAAGGCTCTCCACAATGAATGAGGCTCCTGATTACTTGAAAGGACTATACAGTGCAGGGTGTTACGTAATTCCAGGACTGATCTACATATTCCTCTGTTTAAAACGTCTGTTTAAAACAACCTTAGCAATGAGGCAAAAAGAGCAAACTCATTTTTGGCTTTTAAGTCAACATTATAAAAATACGTCTCTACGATGATGCCATCATGGCAGCAAGTATTCACTTTCCATTGCAATTTCAAACAGTCTTTTTTTCACAGAAGTATTTTAATAGATGTATAAATATACTTATGTAAATGTAATCATTATATATTATAAATAGCTAGGTTTATAAACAGGGCAGTTTGTAAACTAATTTTCACAAAATTGTTAACTTTACCCTGTATAAAGAAAATAAAATGAAATGAATGAAATGAAATGAAATGAGGAGCGCACATTATGGGCGTGTGTGCCCGGGGGAGGTACTCATATGTTTTGACATACGGGGACGTGCCGCCGAACAGCGTATCTTTTTCAGATTTTAATAATTGCAATTCAGACAATATGAATAGCCAAATTTGCATTTCTGATGAAATTCATTTTCATGGTTCATCCTAGACTTATTACCTTCCTCCCACTCTTTCGGAAAAAGTTTCTAAAAAAACAACATACAGCTGGTTCCTCAGAGTGAGTATCATGAAGCAAATAGCAACCTGTTGTTGTGGTTGCTCGGGTAAAGATTGGTTGTTGTTTGCGAATAGTACTACTCGTGTAATAATTCTAGGTTCATTCTAGCATCATCAAAAACCTTTTCCATTAATTTTCCGAGTAATTATTTGAAAGAAAACTCCCGCACTTGGTATTATTTTTAGAAACCGACTCAAGGACAGGGTGGCTTTGGCACTTTTCAGGCCGCACGTCCCCTTATATCAGAAAGTCAAGTGCTTCCCGAGGCGTGTGACAATAAGTCCCCCAATAATTCCAAGCATTCCGACCCAAAGATATGGGATAATAATCGAAAATTTGGGTCCCGTAACTATCTACGCTATCCTTAGGAGCTTCTAAAGCATTGTTTTTTAAAATTACGTTTTCCCTTAGCTTAGTATACCACCCACCATAGTATACCTAAATTAAAAATAACTGGTGCAATAAGCTGTCAATCTGAGCAGATTTAGAGTTAGCATTTTAAATTTTTCCCCAGAGCCCCTAGCCACTCTCGACCGATTGCAACCCAATCCCTTCACGACACATGACAATTTGGCTGGAATAAACTCCCAAGTGAAGTTATTAATTGCTCAACAGTGACACAATTCGAAATAAAATATGACAAATACGAAGGAGTTAATAGATTTTATTTCAAGTAGTTACAAAATGGAAAATTAATAACTCGAACATCCATGGAGGATTGGCAACAGCTATTTTGCTGTTGGGGTGCCCAAGGCAAACAGGACATACTAATCTCAAAACCCCGAAATGTCCGCCTGGGTGATCAGCTGATAAGCCTTACTCCTCCAACAAGAAAGGAGCAAAACTTATGGACAAATACTATCAATGGAATGAAAAAAATAATCATGGATACTGAATATAAGTCTTATTCCACAAAAGAGAAATATATGGAAATACTCTAACAGCAATGATGAATACAAACTCATTTCTTAAACTTTGGAATATATGGAAACACTACGTGGAAAGTTACAAGCATTGTTGGCCATCAACAACAAGCTGAATGTTTTAGCATTCAATATATATCAAGATGACAGGCAAACTGATATGATCTGTTCAGAAGAGAAAAAGGCCCCTAAGTGGTCACCTCATTATCCACTTTCTTTATTCCAAATTGACTCTAATTTGAAGCGACATATTGCCCAAGTATACTAACCATTCTGCCCTTACTGGGCATTCTTCCTAAATTACCTGATCTTTGACAATATGGGGATTTTTCCTCCAAATGTCAATAAAACCAGTACCAAAAATATACACATCATATAGGGTCTTATTATTTGACCCTGCTATATTCAAAATTTACCATTCATGTGGCCACTCCCTTTGAAAACAGACCTACTATTGGTTTACTATTATATTGCACATTTGTAACACCTAGTATGCGATATTTAATCACAATGTAAGTCTCCTGAAAGGGAGCTGAACCAAGGGGGGCTTCTGCACCAGAGTTGGTATTACTCTTCCCATTTTCAATTTATAAAATATTTTTATATTTTTATTGTTTTATTGATATTTTATTGTTTCTCGACCAAACAAAAACAATACAACAAAGCTGTAGTTATCAGTAATAATCCATGAACAGTGAGTCTAGTTTGGGCTTATTCTGGGCTTCTGGCCTCATTTTGATACACGTATAAAAAGTATAGGTGGGCTTATTTCCTCGTTATCATGTCATCGATTTCATATAGAAATGTATAGGAAATTTTGGGTTTGGGCTTGTTCTCTAGAAAGTTTTCATGTCTGTCGATTTCCCATTAACAAAGTATTGGCAAATGGGCTTGGACTTCTAGCCTCGGTCTCGTATGAGAATGATATGTATTTGGGCTTATGATTGTGGAAAACATGAAAACTTTCTAGAGAATAAGCCCAAGCCCAAAAATTCCTATACATTTCAATATGAAATCGATGACATGATAACGAGGCAATAAGCCCACCTATACTATTTATACGTGCATCAAAATGAGGCCAGAAGCCCAGAATAAGCCCAAATTTCAATGCATCCACACATGAAGTTTAATGGACAACATAAAAGTAGTCAGATGATTTAAATGAATCAAATAATATAAATACAAGTGTTACAGATGATATAATTAATGAAGTATATACAAATGGTAATTGACTTCTTTACGTATTGTACGAGATTGTTGAATTAAGACAATGCCTGCCCACATGTTCTTTTGTACAGTTGCTGGAATTTGCTTGTTCTTGCTCTTCTTAATAATGCATTTGTTGTTCTACCGCAAGCGAATTTCAAATGTTTATCTTTTAACATTGATGACCATTTGCCATAGCCATGTTTCCTTTTTCCTTCAACCAACTGCGCATCTTCAAAAGCACTGAACACCAAGAGACGCTTGTCGTTAACAATTGTGTTGCAAGCTGATATAGGTTGAATCTTGCTGTTTCATTGCAATTAACATTGTCGGATGATTCAGGTGCTTTCTCAGCCACTGTCCTTGATCTTTTCTTTTGATAATGTATTCTTGCAACATTAGACGTATGCTGTTGATCTTGTAAAATCATGTTCCTTTCTTCAGTTGTCAAATTATCTGCACTTTCTTTCTCTATTATCTGTCTATATCTCGTTGGGTGAATGTACTTGCCAATAGCTTCGTAAACCATCATGCCCATTGCATTGTGAATTCTTGTGCATTGTGATCCATTACGATTTACCAAAAGAAAGCTACATTTTGGATTCAACAATGGCCTTACATGTTTTGAATAAGAATCAATAAACTGCATGCATGCATCGTCTATAACAAGTGAATCAAAACCATACTTTTCTGCAGTCTGGAATTTCCTTTGATCTATGAATCCACTGTTGCAGCATTTCCATTGTTAAAAACTGATACGTCATTGGGCGTGTACCTTTAACACGAAGGAAGAGAAATGTTGTAATAAATTTTGTTGCAAAAGTCAAGTCTGCCGGCATAACAGTCGAACCACAATCACTCTTGCATAAATCCAGTATCTTCTTGTAACGTTCCATGTGAAATGGTATGATTTTCTGCAAATCCTGCATAGATGCCCAATCTCCTTTACGTTGTAACGTGTCCACGTCTAATTGTTCACTCCACTGTACACGCATTTTACGTGCTATGAATTTCTTCTCTCTTTTCAGAAATATCTCGGCCACGCTGAAGTTGTTCAAAACACCAATAGACACCCCTTTGAATTTTCTGTACCCGATTAATTTCATCATTGTACTGATATAGCTTACGTTACCAGCATAGCCAATTGACTTCTCCTGGTCTAAGTGTTGTATAAAGTTGCTTATACGTTCGATAGATCCAGGGTAGTAATCAACACGATCATCAGTTGATATGTCGACTGATGTGTCTTCACTTGAAAAGTATACGAATTTTAATGCCCTTGAATAGATCTGATTTGCGTGTGATATCGTGCATCCGCCACCAGTTGCACTACACATCCATTCTTTGAACTTCTCTGAAAATATAACTTCCCGCGTATTACAAGATAAGTCGTTACCTTTCATTGTCTTTTCTGGGTCTTCTTGCACGGATTTTTCTTTGCCATCCAATATATCTTCAGGATAGTTGTCAAAGTAGTAGTACAAAGTATGCGAATTAGTGATGTGTTTTCTGCATCGTCTTTGACTGCGAAATCCTTCATGTCTGCATTCTTCAACAGGACATTTGTATATGCCATCGTGGTTTGGTGTCAGATGTAGCCTTCTCCGTATGCTAGCAGCTCCAGGAAAATTCTTCCACCGTTTCATTTGGACATAAAGTCCCAACTAATTCATACACTCAATAAGCCAGAATATATACATCTCAAAAATTCTCATGGGAAATCTAAGGTGAATTCGTGCAGGTCTTGCTTCGTGCAAATATTCTATTGAAAAAACTATGAAAAAGTGATTTTACCTAAATATGGGTAATAAATTTCATATCCGTTCGTCTCGTTCATGTTCCATAGTGTGCCAAATAAGGTCATTAATGATCACATGTATGTAAAATCAACAACAAAAACAACAAGGACTACAATAATTAAAATACTGATGATTGAAAGGATAAGATGTAACAATAGCTGTTGTTGTTACATCTATTATCTACATTGTTATCTTTTTATTTAAAAGAAATACTCTTGATGTAAAGGCAATGATGTAACAATAGTAGCTGTTGTTATCTCTATAATCTACAGTGTTATCTTTTTATTTAAAAGAATACTGTTGATTTAAGGGAAGTTATGTAACAATAGCTGTTGCCGTCATAGTAAAGTGTCGTCTATCACATCATTTACCAAATCTGGGAATTCTTGAACATGCTTGATCATGGCAAGCATCACAAAAAGAAATCGTGGCATTCAGCTCGATTTTATCAGCATAAGCATTGTTACAAAACGCCTACACTGTAATTTTTTGTGTCGAATGTTGATGATTATCATTATCACGATGATCATATCACAGAATAACGATATTGAAGATGATGGTGAAGATGATTGTGTTGATTATGATGATGATGATGACTTGAGAAGATTTTCTTGATGTTGATGATGCGAATGACGGCAATGACGATAATATGAGCCATTCCTGGGAGAAAGGAAAATCCCAAAGTTTGGAATTGAAAATAGAAAATCTGTAGTAACTTATACTAATAAATTTGAATGAATTCATAGGGAAAAATGCGTAACAAACCTGCGCAACAAAAACGATACCCTTTTGGCAGCACGTGCCCAGTACCCAAAATATTTTATGTATCTCCCTGGGGGTAACGAACAACTTCCGAATTCCAACTTCCGTGGTATCGGTGGCAAGATACGGAGGTGTATATTCTTCCTCAAATGGAGAATTCCATAATTAATACGATAGAAAAAATACGCAATAATAAGAAGCGACCTAATACAGAGACCATATACAAAGAATTGCAGAGGGAAGGGCATTCGTACAGCATCTCAAGCTTTACTGAATCTTTAAAAGTAATGGAGCAAATGGGCCTAATCCAAAATAGGCCAACACCCAAAAGCGAAGAGTCGTTTTACAATCTAGTTCAGTCAATTCAGCTGGACAACACACCGCCGAGACCCGAGAAGGAGGATAGCAACAGGAATAACAGCAGTGGTGAGGAATTTACAACAAATAATGTATTTAAAGCTATCGAACCTAATTCTATAAGATTGATACCGGCCTCTCCTAGAATAACGCAGGAGGCTAATATGACAAAATCACATCGGCTACAAGCAAAAATGTAGGAGACGAGGCTCTTATCTCTACGATCTCAGACTTGGCCAAAAAGTCTTCAACGAATAAACGATTTGCTACAAACAGAAAGAGAATTCTCGAGAAAGCTGTTATTGGAAAATCTAGATCTAAAGGCAAAAATTCAGAGCCTAGAATTATACCACACTCAAAAACAAGTTAGTCCGACCCTCAAGAGAGGCGAATTCTTCTCCCTAGCCAATGATGCAAATGATCCAATAAACAATACTGACGAATCTCGTAACAATAAAAACAATAAAAACAAAGACGGTAAATCGAAAGAAAACACAAAATATCATAACAGTATAAACAAAGAGGGTAAACCGAAAGGAAACACGAAAAATCATCAACAGCCCAGTGGAAAAGAAAATCACCGAAACAGGCCTTCAAAGTTCAACGAAATGTCTTCCACTGAAACATCACGCAGTCCAATCCGAATTTGCATGGTTGGCGACTCACAGCTACGTAGAATGGATGCTGATAAGATGTCAAACAATCATCACAAAGTTGTTTTGAATGCAAAATCAGGAATGAAAGTAGAAGAGGCAGCTTATCATCTGGATAGTGATGCAGATGTAATAATTATGCACGCAGGCACCAACGACCTGCGGGACTCCACTCCAGAAGAAGTAGCAGAAATGGTGATTAAAACCTTCAAGAAAATCAAGCAAAAGAATTCAAAAGCCCAACTTGCATACTCCTCGATTTTCAGAAGGAAGGGTAATGCTGCAGCGGTCTCCGAATTGCCTGTTGCAATGTTGTATCATTACGTAAGCATCATTGCGAAATTGAGCACTTGATAAGCGAACACAAATTTCACATTCTAGGATTGAATGAAACTAGGTTAAGTAAAGATATTACAGACCGAGAGGTAGAACTACAATCCTGGCCAAAATAGCTGAGAAAATAAATTTCAAATAAGCATGTCGCACTTGGAACTCCTCCCCACCCCCCTAAAGTCAATGTTGTTAAGCTGGAAGGATTATTTTGTAATGACGATGAAGTAGACTTGCTGGGAAAAACAACATTGATTTGGGGGGAGGGGTTTCGGCCATGAAGGAGAGTGTTTGTTATGGACAAACTACAAAAATCGTTTTTTCGTGTGTTGGTCTCAGCTAATTTTGGCCAGGATTGTCTATACGCGTGATTTTTAGGCAGTCGTTTTGAAACTGGACTGCTGGCACAAAAATTGTCCAAGTGGACATTTTTGGTACATTGGACATAAATTCAATGTCACGTGCTCCATTTTCATAAATTATAAGTTAATGTGGCGTCAAATGAGGCAATGATCAGAAAAAACAGTTGGGTAGAAAGCAGACAAAACTGGGTCGAATAACTCCAATTGCTCCTGTTACACGAGCGTATATAAAGCTAAAGCCCAACTGTCATGTAAACGAGCTGATTAGAGAAACAGGAGTTTCGGGTGCACAGATATACAGAATTTGGAAAGAGCCCCTTGGTAAGCTTAAAAATACAAACTTGAGCAAAGCAAAGAGAGGACGCCCTGTAAAGCTAAAAGAAAGAGATAAAATAAGACTCATTCGCTTAACAAAAAATTGAGAAAAGAAGATCCTAACTGGACAGTAAAGAGACTTATGGCTTCTGCTGAAGTGTGTGACATTTCAAGAAGAACTATATCAAGATTTCTGAATTCGAAAGGTTATTTCTACCTGCAAAGTCGCAAAAAAGAATTGCTAAGTGAACGAGACAGAAAGCTGCGAGTTTCCTTCTCCAAACCAATGCTTAAAGACTATGAAGTCGATGTTTGGACAAAAGATATAGCGTTTTATTTAGATGGCGTCGGATTTGTGTATAAAAGGAATCCTAGAGATCAAGCTCTGGCTCCGAGAGGAAGGACATGGCACTTGAAAAGTGAGGGTCTGCTGCAGGGATGTACTGCCAAGGGTCAAGCTTGTGGTACAGGAGGGAAATATGTGAAAGTTATCACTGCCATATCTTACGGAAAAGGCGTTATATGTTTTGAGCGCTACGAAAAAATGAACGGCCAAACCTTTGCCAACTTTATAAAAAAAAATTTCAATGCAATGGTTTTTGCAGCAGGGAAGAACTCGCGTATGTGGATTCAAGATGGGGACCCCTCACAAAACTCTAAATTGGCCATTGGGGCAATGGAAAGTGTAAATTCAGAACTCTTGTCTATTCCACCACGAAGTCTCGATATAAATCCAATAGAGAATTTTTTCTCTTTGGTTAAGAAAGAGCTGCATAAAGATGCAGTCGAAAGAAATATTTGCTCAGAGATTATAGATGAGTTTGAGCAAAGAACTGTTAAAGTTATGAACGAAATACCTATTGAAACTATAGATAATATAATACGATCAATGAACAGTAGAATGCATAAAATTATAGCCCTTGGTGGCCAACGTTAAAATTACTAATATTTCGTTATTGCTTATTTTAAATTTACTTTCACAATTGTTGTATAAAAGAGTTGAAAATTGTAAAACATGATAATAGCTATATATTAATTAAAAAACAGAACATAAAAACGTCAGTTTTCTGTAAACCTTTTACATAAACTCTATTAACTTTGAGAACGGGAATTTTAACTTTCTTAACATAAACTCCAAAGACGAGCTTTACAGATCAACAATTAAACGAGTAACCTGCGAGTAACTGACGAGTAACCAACGAGTAACCGTAATTATTATAAGGGCTCACTATGGAGAAGACGAGTAACCAACCAGTAACCATTATTTTATTTAAAATAGATAGTAGGTATCTTTTATAAAAAAGTGTGGTTACTCGTTTGCTTCCATACTGAGTCCTTATAATTATTACGGTTACTCGTTGGATACTCGCTGGTTACTCGTAACCATATAAATCGAATCATATAAAAAAGGCCAAAGAATGAATCATCATAAAAAGTATTGTTTATTAATTGAGGGTTAATTATGCATCATGGCCAAGCAGAATAAGGCTTGCAAAGCATTTTTTACATCTCGGCAGAACTTTATGATCACTTTCTGGAATCTGATGATGGAAAACAAAGGTTTTCCATCGAACTGCCATCATTTCATTCTCGATCTCGTCGGTTGTGTTATATTTACCAGGGAATTTTATTGTTTCCTTTGAAGTCGCGAAAATGGGCGTGTCTTTATCAAATAAAATGTCCTGAGCATAAGATGTCTTTGGAGCTGCAAGATGTAAGGCCTGCCCTTCTAGGAGAAGCAGGGTATCTTTCCATGGCATTATCTCTTGAGAGTATCGAAAATCATTAAGAAAAATCGCTTCCTTGTCTTCTACCCCCAACCAAGCATAGCTCGCACTGGATGGATTCGTGAATGTATCATAAATTTCATTCAAAGGATCCAAAAGAAATGTCTTACCACAGTTAGCTGGGCCAATAATCATGATATTGCGGTACTTTCCTCTGCCTTTTACCAACAGTTCTCTTACAGCAGCTGCATACATATATGCATTCACACATTGTTTCTTAATACTTCTCTAGCACAAACCAGCCACTGTCCGCCACACCCCTCTTTGCATTCCTCCTCTACACATTGAAACAAAACCTCCATTCTGTTCTGTTTATTTCTTGCAATTGCTTTTGGTGCTGTCTCCATTTTCCACGAAACGTTTATCAGTTCATTCATAGCCTTTGAGGATTTGGATAGAATAAAATTTGGCAAGTCCATTTTGCCTTCTTCTTTTTGCTCCTTCGCAAGGGCAAGCAGCTCAGTATCAGATCTAATGTTTTTCTTGATAATGACCTTAGAAACATCTAGGTTTGATAATCTACGTTGTTTCGTGCTTCTTGAAGGTCGTTGTGTTGGCTCGGCGTTGCTCGTCAACGCTGATTCAAAGCCCAGAGTTGTGCCAGACCTTTTACATAGAGCATTCTTCATTAGAGACTTGGTAGCCTTGCCTGTTAAAAGCGAGGAAGCGGAATCGAGGTCAGGATGGCCATCACTTAACAAAGGCTGTGGGTCTTCTTTTACGACATACCGATAAGCACTATCATAGTTGTACTGGTCACTGTCGGTGAAATTTACGACGATACCATGTTTCTTCTCCAAGTACTTTTTAGCCATCATCCAGCGCTTGTTCTCTGAGAGGGATTTTGCCATATGATAATGGAAACCACCATCAGCATGAGTCTCTTTGCAGCAAACCCAGTGCTTCACTTTTGCATTTGAATTCCCTTGTGAAAATGCTTCAACGACACCTTCGGCAAATTCTCTCTTTGTTGGGAATTTCAACATATCAGCCTGACTATACGTTATTACGTAACATTTTCGGAGCACTCGTCCACTTAGTTGTTTTAACTCGCACGCCATTGCAATGACAGTAACAATATGAATTAGGCTAGCAACATGCTCTGTGGATAGCTATGTAATGTGTCGATGAACAAACTTATATACAAGTGGAAAAGAAATACGAGCCTATCAACAAATTAATCAAAATCAATTTGAAGTAATTTTCATGTTGGAGCTAATGGTGCTGCGGCAATTAGCAGCAAAGCCTGCCGGCAAATCTAAGCCCAAATGTACACCGGGTAAAATATTATTAAATGAAATCAATCTCAAATCAAGTTTACAAAACATGATATGAGCACCTCTATTTCTAATTATCATGTTGATGATAAAACACCCGCCATTTCCTTACATGTGTTTGTAAAAACAAACTCCATCAACACTCTAATGCTGTCATCCGATAATGTCATCTTGCCAATATCGGCAATTTCTTAAGTCTATTGACCAAATTTTTGCAACTATGTCATTGGAACATGAAAGTTTTTGATAAAAGGAATGAATTAAATAAATTAAATTCATCTAAGAATAGATAAGAAGTAAATAATTAAGACTTTTCTAATTCAATCGTATAGACAAGTTCCGATTCGAGCAGCAAATAAATGAATATACTAGGGTAGCTTCGGTAGAGAAAGACGGTGCTCCATATACTTCAAAGACTCTAATAGACCACTTTGCCACAAATCGCCCAAATTACATCCTGAAAGCGAACGTGCTAAAAATAGGTATGGCGGATCACTATCTCATCTTTGCAATAAGGAAAATAAACGCAAAGCGACTTAAAGATAAGCAAGTAAAACTAGTCGAAACGCGTAGTCTAAGAAATTATGATAAGCAGCTATTCTTGGACGAGTTATCAGCCATTGACTGGAATGAAACTCTTGCTCCATCTAACGGCGACCCGGACCTCATGGCCTCAGTCTTTAATAGTGTCATCTCGTCCCTTCTTGAAGTGCATGCACCATTAAAACGTAAAAAAATAACTAGCCACCACGCTCCTTGGATTACTTTCGAAATAAAAAATCTAATGAAAGAGCGTGATTTAGCTAAAAAGAGGTCCGAGAATGACGCTTCCTATTGGTCAGCCTGTAAGAAATTGCGGAAAAAAGTCACTTATAAACTTCGTAGAGGGGTACAGGAATACTACCACAACCTTATTGATGAAACCCAAAACAATCCGAACGCTATGTGGAGGACGATAAATAAGGTTTTACATAAGAACTCAAGTCAAACCGTTACTCAAAAAATCATTTTTGAAGGGACAGAACTTAAAACACCTTCGCAAATTTCAGAAGCATTCAACAAACATTTTACAACGGTTGGACCAAAGTTAGCGAAGAAAATTAAAAGTCTGCCTTCTGACGACCCTCTTAAGTACCTTGGAAATAAAGCCAGAAAAACCAAATTTAAACTACAACCAGTAAGCGTAGGTTATGTAGAACGTGCTATAAGAGCTCTGAAAAACTCAAAATCCCCTGGTGCTGACAGAATCCCCGTTAAAATATTGAAAGATGCTATAGACTTAGTGTCTAAACCATTAACACTAATATACAATGCATCTTTAGAAAAGGGTATTTTCCCCCAGGTATGGAAATTAGCCAGAGTAACACCAATTTATAAGGCGGGGGCAAAAACAGACGTAAATAATTACCGGCCTATCTCAGTCTTATCAGTTGTGTCAAGAATTTTAGAAAAGATAGTACACGACCAACTAATGAAGTATCTGAAAGGGCAAAACAAGCTTAGCCTATGCCAGTTTGCGTTCCAAAAACTGCACAGTACAGTGACATGTTTATTGAATGTGGTAGACCCATGGTTCAAGAACTCTGATGAGGGGAAAATAAACTTGAGTATATTTCTTGATCTCAAAAAAGCATTTGATACCGTAGACCATAAAATCTTACTGTCGAAGTTACAAGAGTATGGTGCGGAGGGTACTTCCAAAAACTGGTTAAATTCTTACCTGGCCAACAGGGAGCAGTTCTGTTACTTTGACGGATCCACTTCTAGCAAAGCCAGGATTGAATGTGGTATTCCGCAGGGCTCGTGTTTGGGACCTTTGCTTTTCATACTATACATTAATGATTTTCAGAATTTTCTAGAAAGCACGACCCCAAATATGTATGCCGATGATACATGTGTGAATATCGCATCAGAAAACCTGCATGAACTTCTAGCAGATTTGAAAAACGAGCTGGAAAATATATCTGATTGGATGAGGATTAATAAACTTAGTTTAAATGCCAGCAAAAGTGAATATATGGTTATAGGCCATAGACGACAACTAAACAGGTAGTGCAATGGCTTAACTGTGAAATCGTTGCCAATTGTCCATTTTATGAAGCAAGCATGAAAATTGGCATACCTACCCAATTTGATACGCTGAAGATGATGGGATACAGACCCCAATCGAAAAATGCCCCCAAATGCTATTTTTAGACTGGGGTACTCGGTACCATACCTCTACAAGGGTTTCTACCATAACAATGCTGGGAATAACGATACTGACATGAAACTTGACAAAAATGCACAGTTTGATACACTGAAAAAGATAGGATGCAGACCCCTCCGGAAAAGTGCCCCCTTATTCTATTTTTAGACTGGGGTACTCGGTACCAAACCTCTACAAGCGTTTCTATTGTAACTATGTTTGGAATTAAGATATTGAAATGAAACTTGGCAAGTATACACAGTTTGATAAGCTGAAAAAGATAGTATGCAGACCCCTCCGGAAAAATGCCCCCTCATTCTATTTTTAGACTGGGGGACTCGGTACCATACCTCTACAAGCATTTCTATTGTAACTATGTTGAGAATTAAGATATTGCAATAAAACGTGGCAAGTATACACAGTTTGATAAGCTGAAAAAGATAGGATGCAGACCCCTCCGGAAAATGCCCCCTTATTCTATTTTTAGACTAGGGTACTCGGTACCATACCTCTACAAGCGTTTCTATTGTAACTATGTTGGGAATTAAGATATTGCAATAAAACTTGGCAATCATACACAGCTTGATAAGCTGAAAACGATAGGATGCAGACCTCTCCGGAAAAATGCCCCTTTATTATATTTTTAGACTGGGGTACTCGGTACCATACCTCTACAAGCGTGTCAATTGTAACTATGTTGGGAATTAAGATATTGCAACGAAACTTTGCAATCATACACAGTTTGATAAGCTGAAAAAGATAGTATGCAGACCCCTCCGGAAAAGTGCCCCCTTATTCTATTTTTGGACTGGGGTACTCGGTACCATACCTCTACAAGCGTGTCAATTGTAACTATGTTGGGAATTAAGATATTGCCATAAAATTTGGCAAGAATACTCAGTTCGATGCGCTGAAAAAGAAAGGATGCAGACCCCTCCGGAAAATGCCCCCTTATTCTATTTTTAGACTGGGGTGCTCGGTTCCATACCACTCTCAAAACGTTTCAATTATAACTGTGATATACTACGTTAAGATATTACAGTAGGAACATTTCTCGTATCTATATGCTTCAATGCTGCGTCAGACATGCATACCTACTTTCAAGCATCTCTATTTCAATAACTATTAATTAGATGTTTCCACAAGTGGATACCATAATAAGTGGGATTCGAACCTGGGCTGCATGACCAGAGAGCCAACGACGTTTCCGCTGAGCTATAGAGCTCAATGAAATCGCCGAGTAACTCTCCAAGTCATACAGCCAAAGGCTCTCCTCCCGTCTGACGTTTTTTGTTTCCGCTATGTCGAGCCTTCTTCAGCTCCATATCAATAACTATTAATTATTTACAAACTTATCATAAACTTAAAACATGTTTGTATGAAATCATAATAATAAATTAAATAAGAAATAGTGGTCTAGTACAAACCCTTCGCTAAACGCCGTGTAACGCATTTTCAAGTATACAGTAAGTTGTATAAAACTGATGCAGTGTTGTTTATCATATTTACAATGCATTTTACTATAATCATCAGCTTATCAATTACCTTAACTAAAGAGCATCTGGGGCTACGGCTCGTGTGCTCCGTTCATCTAAGGGCACACCCATGTTCTCGCATTCAAGAATATATAAGAGCCAATGTATATGATAGAGCGCCTGTATGCTGAAAGTTTATAAATTTGCACAGTATAGAGAGGCAATTTGTACACATATACATGGCGAACACAATGATACATATAACCATAATTCAAGGATATACAAATATACTGTATGTACAATCAGCTAAACCTGATAACCACTTGAGTATATGACCTCTGTGCAAATTTAAAAAACTTTCAGCATACATGACCTCTCTAGTATACACCGACTCTCATATACGACCAATCTCCTCAGACCGTGTTCTTTGACGCGAGAACACGGGTGCCGGAGCATAGAAGTTATCCTCCTAAATTCTCTTTAAGGAGATTAGATGCTGAGTACGGTGTGAAGAGGGCTGGTATTGTTAAATATATCATCATTATGATATACAACATTGCATCAGTTTTTATACACCATACTGTATAGATGAAATGCGTTGCACGGCGTTTAGTGCGGGCTTGTACTAGGCTATTATTTCTCTGTTGATTATAAATTATTATTTCATTAAAAAAATCCAAAGTCTAAAAATAGAATGAAAGGTCATTTTTCCGAAGGGATCTGCATCCTATCTTTTTCAGCGCATCAAACTGTGTATACTTGCCAAGTTTCATTGAATATCTTAATTCCCAACATAGTTACAATTGACACACTTGTAGAGGTATGGTACCGAGTACCCAAGTCTAAAAATAGAATTAGGGGGCATTTTCCGGAGGGGTCTGCATCCTATCTTTTCAGCTTATCAAACTGTGTAAACTTGCCAAGTTTCATTGCAATATCTTAATTCCCAACATAGTTGCAATAGAAACGCTTTTAGAGGTATGGTACCGAGTCCCCCAGTCTAAAAATAGAATAAGGGGGCGTTTTTCCGGAGGGGTCTGCATCCTATCTTTTGCAACTTATCAAACTGTGTATGATTGCCAAGTTTAATTGCAATATCGTAATTCCCAACATAGTTACAATAGAAACGCTTGTAGAGGTATGGTACCGAGTACCCAGCTTAAAAATAGAATAAGGGGGCATTTTTCCGGAGGGGTCTGCATCCTTCCTTTATCAGCTTATCAAACTGTGTATACTTGCCAAGTTTCATTGCAATATCTTATTTCCCAACATAGTTACAATAGAAACGCTTGTAGAGGTATGGTACCGAGTACCCTAGTCTAAAAATAGAATAAGGGGGCACTTTTCCAGAGGGGTCTGCATCCTATCTTTTTCAGCGTATCAAACTGTGCATTTTTACCAAGTTTCATGTCAGTATCGTTATTCCCAACATTGTTATGGTAGAAACCCTTGTAGAGGTATGGTACCGAGTACCCCAGTCTAAAAATAGCATCTGGGGGCATTTTTGGATTGGGGTCTGTATCCCATCGTCTTCAGCGTATCAAACTGGGTAGGTATGCCAATTTTCATGCTTGCTTCATAAAATGCACAATTGTGACAACTAGCTGATATACTAAGGGTAGGAAATGATTTGCCGGATCTTGTCCTCAATAATGAAGTTATTAAAAGGGTTAGCAAGACAAGATATCTCGGTATCAACATCGACGAAGGCTTAAACTGGAAAGAGCAGTACAAAACTATCAAAAACAAGCTGAAAGGAGGGTTGAGCTCTTTGAGAAAGCTGAAAAACATCCTTCCGCAAAGTAAACTTGACCAAGTCTACAAAGCACTGTTTGAAAGCCATCTTCGATATGGCGACATTGTTTGGAATACTCTTTCCAACACCAAACTCTCTCAGCTTCAAAATTTGCAGACAAGGGCAAAGAAGCTGATTGAGAGCGCCAAGTATAAGGACGGATGGACATGTAAATGGCTCAATGTAAGGGCGTTGATCTCCTATGACCAAGGAGTTATGACTTATAAAGTCTTGCATGACATCTGTCCCGAAAACCTTCGCCATAAGTTCACTAAAAGATCCACGATTTCAGAGTATAGAACAAGAAATCATGAAGATCTGCAAATTCCCAAAGTTAGGTTAGAACATGCAAAACGAAGTTTCTATTTCTCTGGGGTCAAAAACTGGAATGCTATCCCTGACAACGTTCGAGAAAATGAATCAATCGCTCGTTTTAAAACAGGTTTTAGAGACTATCTTTTGAACCTTTCACAGGACCCAAACACGACCCCTTGGTAGAGCAGCGATTTAATTATTATTATTATTTTTTTTTCTTTTGAAATAATACTGTTAGTAGGTTTCATTTAAATGTTTCTTATTCTTGTAAGCTGAAAGGTAAATCGTGTTTAAATATTGATAAATAATAATAATAATAATAACTCTACATAAGCTTTAACGGTAGTTTTGTTATCAAGTGTAGTGCAGGTATCAAACTTTGCAAAAAGGGAGATTTCGGTAGGTATTGTAATACAGGCATTTTTGACACTGTTAGTGTTATTTTTATAACGATAACATCCAAAATAACACGCAAAGCAAGTACAGTCAATATATGCTTATAGTATATCAGCTAGTTGTCACAATTGTGCATTTTATGAAGCAAGCATGAAAATTGGCATACCTACCCAGTTTGATACGCTGAAGACGATGGGATACAGACCCCAATCCAAAAATGCCCCCAGATGCTATTTTTAGACTGGGGTACTCGGTACCATACCTCTACAAGGGTTTCTACCATAACAATGTTGGGAATAACGATACTGACATGAAACTTGGTAAAAATGCACAGTTTGATACGCTGAAAAAGATAGGATGCAGACCCCTCTGGAAAAGTGCCCCCTTATTCTATTTTTAGACTAGGGTACTCGGTACCATACCTCTACAAGCGTTTCTATTGTAACTATGTTGGGAAATAAGATATTGCAATGAAACTTGGCAAGTATACACAGTTTGATAAGCTGATAAAGGAAGGATGCAGACCCCTCCGGAAAAATGCCCCCTTATTCTATTTTTAAGCTGGGTACTCGGTACCATACCTCTACAAGCGTTTCTATTGTAACTATGTTGGGAATTACGATATTGCAATTAAACTTGGCAATCATACACAGTTTGATAAGTTGCAAAAGATAGGATGCAGACCCCTCCGGAAAAACGCCCCCTTATTCTATTTTTAGACTGGGGGACTCGGTACCATACCTCTAAAAGCGTTTCTATTGCAACTATGTTGGGAATTAAGATATTGCAATGAAACTTGGCAAGTTTACACAGTTTGATAAGCTGAAAAGATAGGATGCAGACCCCTCCGGAAAATGCCCCCTAATTCTATTTTTAGACTTGGGTACTCGGTACCATACCTCTACAAGCGTGTCAATTGTAACTATGTTGGGAATTAAGATATTCAATGAAACTTGGCAAGTATACACAGTTTGATGCGCTGAAAAAGATAGGATGCAGATCCCTTCGGAAAAATGACCTTTCATTCTATTTTTAGACTTTGGATTTTTTTAATGAAATAATAATTTATAATCAACAGAGAAATAATAGCCTAGTACAAGCCCGCACTAAACGCCATGCAACGCATTTCATCTATACAGTATGGTGTATAAAAACTGATGCAATGTTGTATATCATAATGATGATATATTTAACAATACCAGCCCTCTTCACACCGTACTCAGCATCTAATCTCCCTTAAAGAGAATTTAGGAGGGATAACTTCTATGCTCCGGCACCCCGTGTTCTCGCGTCAAAGAACACGGTCTGAGGAGATTGGTCGTATATGAGAGTCGGTGTATACTAGAGAGGTCATGTATGCTGAAAGTTTTTTAAATTTGCACAGAGGTCATATACTCAAGTGGTTATCAGGTTTAGCTGATTGTACATACAGTATATTTGTATATCCTTGAATTATGGTTATATGTATCATTGTGTTCGCCATGTATATGTGTACAAATTGCCTCTCTATACTGTGCAAATTTATAAACTTTCAGCATACAGGCGCTCTATCATATACATTGGCTCTTATATATTCTTGAATGCGAGAACATGGGTGTGCCCTTAGATGAACGGAGCACACGAGCCGTAGCCCCAGATGCTCTTTAGTTAAGGTAATTGATAAGCTGATGATTATAGTAAAATGCATTGTAAATATGATAAACAACACTGCATCAGTTTTATACAACTTACTGTATACTTGAAAATGCGTTACACGGCGTTTAGCAAAGGGTTTGTACTAGACCACTATTTCTTATTTAATCTATTATTATGATTTCATACAAACATGTTTTAAGTTTATGATAAGTTTGTAAATAATTAATAGTTATTGATATGGAGCTGAAGAAGGCTCGACATAGCGGAAACAAAAAACGTCAGACGGGAGGAGAGCCTTTGGCTGTATGACTTGGAGAGTTACTCGGCGATTTCATTGAGCTCTATAGCTCAGCGGAAACGTCGTTGGCTCTCTGGTCATGCAGCCCAGGTTCGATTCCCACTTATTATGGTATCCACTTGTGGAAACATCTAATTAATAGTTATTGAAATAGAGATGCTTGAAAGTAGGTATGCAAGTCTGACGCAGCATTGAAGCATATAGATACGAGAAATGTTCCTACTGTAATATCTTAACGTAGTATATCACAGTTATAATTGAAACGTTTTGAGAGTGGTATGGAACCGAGCACCCCAGTCTAAAAATAGAATAAGGGGGCATTTTCCGGAGGGGTCTGCATCCTTTCTTTTTCAGCGCATCGAACTGTGTATTCTTGCCAAATTTTATGGCAATATCTTAATTCCCAACATAGTTACAATTGACACGCTTGTAGAGGTATGGTACCGAGTACCCCAGTCTAAAAATAGAATAAGGGGGCACTTTTCCGGAGGGGTCTGCATACTATCTTTTTCAGCTTATCAAACTGTGTATGATTGCAAAGTTTCGTTGCAATATCTTAATTCCCAACATAGTTACAATTGACACGCTTGTAGAGGTATGGTACCGAGTACCCCAGTCTAAAAATATAATAAAGGGGCATTTTTCCGGAGAGGTCTGCATCCTATCTTTTTCAGCTTATCAAACTGTGTATACTTGCCACGTTTTATTGCAATATCTTAATTCTCAACATAGTTACAATAGAAACGCTTGTAGAGGTATGGTACCGAGTCCCCCAGTCTAAAAATAGAATGAGAGGGCATTTTTCCGGAGGGGTCTGCATACTATCTTTTTCAGCTTATCAAACTGTGTATACTTGCCAAGTTTCATTTCAATATCTTAATTCCAAACATAGTTACAATAGAAACGCTTGTAGAGGTTTGGTACCGAGTACCCCAGTCTCAAAATAGAATAAGGGGGCACTTTTCCGGAGGGGTCTGCATCCTATCTTTTTCAGTGTATCAAACTGTGCATTTTTGTCAAGTTTCATGTCAGTATCGTTATTCCCAGCATTGTTATGGTAGAAACCCTTGTAGAGGTATGGTACCGAGTACCCCAGTCTAAAAATAGCATCTGGGGGCATTTTTCGATTGGGGTCTGTATCCCATCATCTTCAGCGTATCAAATTGGGTAGGTATGCCAATTTTCATGCTTGCTTCATAAAATGCACAATTGCCAACGATTTCACAGTTAAGCCATTGCACTATTAGAAGGATGAAATGGTTAGTGTTTTGAGCACGTGAGATTTTTTTTAAATTGTGATATTTATAGCTGTCAAGTGAGGCAAAGTAACCAAGACTGGCTGATCCCTAGATTCGGGTCCACTAAGGATCTTCTTCCTCTTTTTCAAGTACCCTATTGAAAGACATTGACGCGTCGTTCCATCATAGCACGCATGGGAAAGTTCCTGCAAAGATTGACCAGTTGGTCACTTAATCTGGTCTAGAAGTTCGTCCTTTTCTTCCTTGACGAACATCTGTCAGCAATCTTGTCGGCAATCGATGTTTGATTTGCGAGCTTGTGGCTTTGGCTTTATTAAGACCATCATTTTGATTTTCTCTGTGCTAAGTGCCAGTCGTGTCACCCGAGCATCATCATTCTCCTCGACGTTCTCTTCGACGTCGTGTGTTCACTGTATATATTGTAGTAATCAAGCGATTGTACCCAGCCTTGCTTTACACTAGGTGTGATGGCAACCATATCGCTTCGGTGATGTTGTTACCATGTCAAATCACTGCCGTTTGATTTTAATAGCAACAGGGGCTGGATAATGCAAGGTCTTGCTTGAAAATACCGAGGGCGGACACCAACAGTATGAGATATCTGTCCATATTACGATCAAAAATACGATGTAGTCAATAAAACAGAGGTACAGATCTTGGCTGACCTCAAAGGCCTGTTGTCATCGATTTATGGATGCACCTATTTCACGTCGCACGCGTTGTGTGATGATCCTGAGGAAGAATTCGAATGTGTGGCACAACAAAACGACAGTTTACAGCTTATTTAGAGGTCTAATACTAAATGACCCCATGATAAAAATGGCACAATGAACGAGTATTTTTAAATTTCGGTCCATATTCTATCTTGATCAGCGTGTCGAACCACCTGTTTTCGCCAAGTTTGGTGCCTGTAATACAGTTTATAACAAAACCTCTGTTATGGCGTTTGTGAAGGTTTGATACCAATTACCCCATTCTAAAAATAGCACAAATTGGGCATTTTTCAGTCGTTGTCCATATCCTATCTTTTTCAGCGTGTCAATTTACCCCGTCCACCAAGTTTGATACATGTATTACAATTCATATTAGAATTACTGTTAAAGCATTTGTAGAGGACTGGTACCAATAACCACAGTCTAAAATAAGCAGAAATGGGCATTTTTCGTTTGGGGTCTGCATCCTATATTTTTCAGCGCATCAAACTGCCTATGCTATGTAGACCCAGTTTTATTACAGCATCACTGATTGCAACCAAGTTACAACGATATCACTGTTGGGGACCTGGGTCAAGGTACCCTATTCTAAAAATAGCACAAAGGGGCATTTTTCGTTAGGAGTTGTAACCTATCATTTTCAGCGCATCAAACTGTGTTGGAATACTGAGTTTGGGCTGGAACCGAGTACCTGATGCTAAAAATAGCATTTCGGGGCACTTTTGAGTTGGGGTCCCGACCCTATCTTTTCAGCGCATCAAACTGTGTATGTTCACCAAGTTTCATGCTGGTATCACGAAATGGAGGATTGTTCCACTAACTGTCTTCAATAGCTATCACACGAATTTGCTTGTTATGCAGATGACTATATTTAATTATTATAAGCACTTAGTAGAATCGATTGCCCATTTTGAGTCACTATTTTGAAAGAAATATACCAAACTTAGCATCAATTTCTCCTGTATTACAATTTCCTCGCATCTTCACATGAAAATATCCTGCATCTAAGAGGATTTCTAGAATCGTTTGTCAACAAAAATCCAATCAAAAATTGTATAAAAACATTTTAGAATCAAACATAGGGGCCCTATGGGCATGTTCGAAGAACGACTCTGGTTGAATATAGCTATTTCGGTCAAATGATGAAAGATGTTCATCGGTATGCACAACGATGACGATAATGATTATGATGATAATGGTGGTGGTTATGATGATGATGTTGATGAACACGATGATCATGATGCTGGTTGGTAGGGGTGATTGTGATTGTATGGTGGGTATGGTGGTGGTGATAGAGGTGGTTGTGGTGCTGAAGGGGTGGTTGTGGTGGTTGTGATAGGGGTGATCGTGGTGATGGTTGTAGGGGTAGTTGTGGTGGTGGTGATAAGGGTGGTCGAGGTGATGGTTGTAGGGTGGTTCTGGTGGTGGTGATAGGGGTGGTCGAGGTGATGGTTGTAGGGCTGGTTGTGGTGGTGGTAGCGTTCCTTTAGATGTTGCACACCGTCAATGGTGGTGATAGTAATCATGATGATGATGATGATGATGATTATCATTATTATTATTATTATGACGATTTTCATCGTGAGGATAATATTAATGATGATTTGTTTTGAAAACTGTTTTGAAATTGCCGCTCTTTGGCAAAACTCTTTGTTAAATGTTGAGAATGCCTGAAATGTCATTTACCAAAGCAAGGTGGCAATTTTCCAGTTCCATTTAGTAAACAAGGATGAGTCAGTTGTCACATGACCCCAGATTGACAAAAGTGCTTGCAGGCCGAATTGTGAACAACTAACCGCAAATTGCGCATAAATGGCCGAGACAATGGCCCTAATGGCATTCTTGACAATGGCCCTATTGTTACACGTTTTCCATTGTTCAAGCGTTGGTTAGTTGGTGAGTGTGTGAGTGTGTGAGTGAGTGAGTGAGTGAGTGACATCCACCCCACACCAATGTGTTCGAAGTTCTTCGAACACAAAAATGAAATCTAAGTAATTTGAGCAGCGCGGCATTTTGTAATACTGCAGCAAACATTTTTTGGACGCAAGGCCGAGCCAGCTTTTCTCCGACAAAATCATGGTGTCAAATTATTAATTTGGGAAATCTATATTTTAGAATGTTCCTGAATCGTAGATCGAACTCACATTGCCCAAGAGTCAAACAAGTTATCGCCAGCAGTGTTGCTGATGTAGACCGACTGCTAATGTAGACATATATTTAAGACTGGTTTGGAAGCTTACATTCACCACACAACAAAACAGTTACAAGAGAAGCTTGAAGGGGGGGGGGGGTAGATTCCAGCCCCCCAGTAGGGTCAGGATTAAATACTGTGGATACTCATTAAACGTTCTTTAAGGATTGAAGTGTAGGCTTTTGGAAGGGGTTTGTAGTAGAGGCAGATTATCATTGCTTTCTAAGAAGCGCTTATGACTGAGACCGAAACAACAATAAAATGACAATATAAGCACCAATAGGTTTCTTAGCTATGGTAAGTATAAGAAGGGGGCGAGTAAGGCAAAAATCTGTAATCAATGTTGGTAAAATCGATGTTTCCAGTGGTCCCAACATAGAGTCGGAGGGAGGGGGACTAATTACCCAAATATGTTGTAATGGGACCGGGTTTTAAGGTTAAACATACTTACAACATACTGTCCCAAATACTTTTTACAAGGATTGTAGGTCATGCCCTTTTGTCTAACTTGTCTTGAAACTGTAACATTGACATTTGATGTGAAATCAGTTTATGACAAGAATGGCTTAGGGCCTCATTGCCATTCACTAGAAACCAGCATTTTAGCTGCAAAACGTATATAAAATCTGCTTGGCAATCACATTGTGATATTTAATTGTTGATTGTTCAGTTTGAACCTATGACTTAAATGCTAATAAAGAGTTAGATTCTTTCAGTATGTGTTGCAGTAACTTAGGAATAATCTTCTTATGTCAAATTGGTAAAAATGGTGGTTGTTTGTGCGCTCCTTGAAGTATTCTAAAGATGTCGCGTTGTACTTCAAAGTTCATAACTAACGTTATACGAGAGCAATCGTGCTCACTAAAGCATTGATGAAGATGACGCTTTTAACGATCCTTTCTGTTGAAGGTAGTCCGAATGGTCATTGATTTTTGCATACAGCATGGAAAAGAAGATTTCATCAAATTCAAAAGATAGATGAGATTTTTAAAAATATTTTACGTCCACGAAAATGATAAAGATCTAAGAGTTTTATTTCACCATACAGATATCTTTGTGTTGTTTAACCAATCGGGTAAGGGTCAGACTGCCTTTAAGCTGACGATGCTCAGAGTATCTTCGTTGGTCTGACACAATCTGACATTTCGGACTCTAATGGCCTTAATGCTGCTAGATCACAGATGAAAACAAACAAGAGTGTCATATCTGTAATCCAGGAAATCACAATCTTGCATTATCAATACAGGAGAGTCAAGTATTGTTGATAGCTACCAATGAAGCAAGACCTTTTGAAGTAAAATCAAAAGCTCAATTCAGTTAAGTCAAAAGGTAGTTTTATCAATTGTTTCATTCGAACTATTTTTATGGTCAGTTGGCCACAAAAAATGGTCGTCTTTTTATTATGTTTTATGTAAGGCCACTTTGAAGGTTATCATGTAAATCTGTCACTCAAGAAATCTATCAAACGTGATTTTTTCGAATATTCAGGAGCCCTATAGGACAGTTAAAGCTTTGGCCCATGTAGTTATTTTAACTTATTACGTTAATACTGCAGTCATGAATTCATCAAAATCCACCATGTTGCATTCAGTGCAGATTCAAATGCTTTGAATGAGATTGAAGACTGTAGAATACAATAAAGATGGTGTGAATCAATAGAATAAAGATGGTGTGAATCAAAGAGTCTAGACCAGAGAAGATAGTATTCCAAAAATCCCAATCTAGCAATGCTTGAAAGTATCATGTATGTGCCCAAACGTTCTCGTACACAAAGCTAATGTTAAGCAAAGCGACAAGAGTGCTGAGCCAATTCCTGTTTACCAGAAAGGTTCCTGGTTGGTGTGTTATGTTGGGACACAAAAAATGGAAAGTCGAGGCTTGGAGGCTAATTGCTGCCTTGCGTTCAGTTTCGTATAAAAAATGAACTTGTCAAGCCATTTTAATCATTATGATTCAGCAAGTGAAACTTAATGATCACATTGTCTGATTTAAAATTCTAGCTCTTTAAGTAAAATATTCATGTTCTTCTTCCATTTTTGTTACTGTGGCTACCACAGTTCAAGAATAACGAGCATGGTGGCAGAGGTTATGAAAAACATCCACACCTGCTTCTTATTTGACAAAGGGTGTCTAAAATTGCGAGACATCTGTTGTCAGTCCACAAAGATGAACAGGAAGTGCTAATATGGTCAGTCAACAAAGATGAACAGGAAGTGCTAAAAACATAGCAATAGAAGACCAAAGAGAGTACAGCTAAGCGGCAAAAAGAGCTTGAGAGATTGAGGCTTGAGGGCGACTTCCACATCAACTCCAAGGTTCTAATATGCATTTTGCGCTGGCAATTGATGTAGAACATTTCCATCAATGCACTCCTTGCACTCATTGTTTGGGCTGGTATCACAGTGCGAGTTTTAGATCAAAAGAAACATCCATGCAACGCAAGATTCAGTACTTTCACCACTACGACCCAATGAAAGGAGCGTCGTTGCCAAAGGGATGATCGTATCCTCCTGTTTGGCATTTTTGTTACAAAAAAGTGATTCAGCAAAAGTCATCTTCATTCGAAATAAAATGAGGTCCCTGGCAATATTGGTGATAAAAAATGATGCCATCTTACTGGACAAGAAGAAGCTGATTTAACAGATTTTATGGAGCAAGGGATGTTTGACAGTGTGGTTAATTTAACTTATTAACTCCGCATGTTCACCCCATCTCCAGAAAATGGCCAACTTTCATTCTTTAATAAGCCTGGATTAGCATTAAAAATCGTCTATCTGATGAAAAGATGTGCAGAACTTCTGATGTGAAGAACTGTCTTGCCTGCAAAGAAAGTGACAAGGAAATAAAAGAAAATGTTGAGTCATCGATTGAATCAATATGCGACATCCCCACAGTGGTCAAGAAAAGTACCTTTAGCAGCGTTGAGGAAACTTGAAGAAAAATTCTTCTAAGAAATCCCAACACATACCATAAACAGAAGGCCTTGTAAAGCTGAGAGATCATTTATGAAGAGAAATTTCAATTACCATCAAAGCCTTATTATCAGAGCCAAGTTTGGCCAATTGGCGAACGTTGGCAGAGTTGACGGTTGCAAAGATCTTCCTTTTAAAAAAAAAGGGGAAACGAAGGATCTAAAATAGAAAAAAAACATTTTGAAGAAAGGCAAAATTGTGTGATATGAGTATAGAAGAGATGTCAAGATCTCTAAAGCCATTAGGGATACAACTTTGCAAAAGGTAGCATTTTAATCATTGTCATTGCAAATGCCAAGGTGGCAGCAGGCAAAATTTAAATTTACTATATAGGCCTAAGATGAGACTGTAAGTCAAGCTGCGCAGTGTATAAATATCTCGTACCTTATACTTTTATAATATATTAGGTCTAGGACTTTTTTACGGTTTTAAAATTTTTCAACATTTAACGAACGGTCTCAGCAGTGTTCCAGGCAACAAAGTTTGTTAATTTAGTTAAAACACCTCTCTCGGAATTTTATTAATTTTTGTTTAATTGATTCTTTATATAATAAATAGGTTTCTCAAAATCAAACACTGAGCCCTGATACATTACGATCTTATACTAGGTACACATCCGATCTCTGCGAAATACAACATTTGAATGAACAGATGTTGTGACGGATACTACTGATCCATTCACTTCAAGACATATACCATCAAAGTATTAGTTAATCATTGGGCAATCAATGTAATCTCGAAGAATCACTGGGCAGTCAACGTAATCTCAAAGAAATGAAATTGAGGCCAGAACACATTAGCAGTGTGTATGTGAAATCTGAAATTGGTAATCTAACCTATGAAACGATTGTAGATTATTTGTCATTGCATGCTGTTCGTTAAGTAAAAAAGCTGTTGTTCAAGATATAATCGCAAATCGCAGCTTGTGCTTAGATCAGTCAATTTGTATCCAACACAGGCATGCTATGGATGCATTCAAGTTGAACTGAACATATGCTGACACATGATATATATTCCTCATAAGTGGGCTACCACAATTGTTATAATTGCCTTGACCGGGATTCAAACCAGTGACCTTCTAGACAACAAGCCAGTTGATTACTCCATTGCACTAAACAATGCAATAAAGTAACCAGCCTAACTCGAGGTCCTTCCAGCCACAGGTCTTCTACACAGCCAGGGTTATTGGATTCAAGTTGTTGATTTGGCATCACCCAGGTCTTGAGCTAATTGCATTTTACAATACTACACCAGGGTTTCAGGCTCAACTTTGTTGCACTTGAAAGATAAATGATGAACATGTAACTAAGATCTGTTATTGCTACATGAGGAACAAAATGTTGTCGGATGCATTCATATGAGTTGTGTTTTCAATGTTAACCACGGGTCACAGTTATATGTGATAGTAATTAGAGAAAGATTATGTGCAATGAATCACTTGGATGGCCAATTGCAGAGGTCAGGGTATCTTAAACAGGAAGTGGAACTATTTATTGACAGCGTTTATATGCAAGAGATTTAAATCATATCGCTTTTGAGTATAGGCAAGGAAGAATCATAAAACCACTAAATTTCGACCTAACCCCACTTTTCATTAATTCGACCATGAAGATTCGAAATCCGAGATGGGATCTTTTAAATTGTGACCAGAAGGTGACTTTTTAATGACGTCATCAGGTGCGGTCTTTTTGCGTATTACCGCTTATATTTCATTTCAGTCAATCAAAATGCCTCTTAAATGTGTATCATGTGTATCAATACGTCATCAGTGAGAAAAGTTCTCATAGATAGACAGAAAAATCGTCATGTAATGAACAAACCAGTATTGCAACAATGTTTTTTATTTTACATTGTTGCCCACACTGTCAGTTGGCCTTGCTGGTTGCGAAACAACTACAGGTGAGGGGTCTGGGGTGAGTATTTAATGCCTCAAGTTTTAATGTTTGGATATTCCATTTACATTCTCTATCAGCTAATTGTTCTGAGGAAGTCCAAGAATTCATGACGAATTACTGTTTGCACATTGGTTTCCTCTCCAGAATTATGCCCTATTCGTCCGATTTCAATAGCCTCTCAGTCTGAAAACTTCTTCTGAAATTTTAAGAATAGCACTCAGTTACAGTTGATATCGTCAGTTCAAAATCACTTGAACAATATGGAGGACGTTACATAGTGTAGCTCTTAGAGAAGATGTCTTTTTCACAGTCATTTTTTGGTTGTGAGTGAAGATAGGGAGAAGAAATGTACTCTGTGTATGGAAGACTTAGTAAAAAGTGGTAAAATAAGCGAGTTCAATAACGAAGGATGGATAGCGTTGAAGAAAAAGGCTAAGAGATGGTCTCAAGTAAATATCCCATTTGATAATCTAAAGTATTTCTTCACGAAGGTTTATCAAAGGGTTATGAATACTCCAACGGCTTACGGAAAAGCACACATGAGCTGCTGAACATTGTTTAGAACCAAAGTCGACGTCTTTGAACAAAAGTATGGAAATGTTCTTGAAAATCATGATGATGAAGATTCTGAAACAGTTGATAGACAGGAAGCAATTCCAGGAATATTGCGAAGATCTACAAGTGAGTTTCTAAGAGAAAAGAAGTTTGTTTTATATACAATCTTTGTGATGAACACTCCCGCGGTATTCTTCAAGGTTCTTTTGATAGTCTTATTTGAACCAGACTCAATAACACAGAAAACTCGTTTATATCAAGTAGACGTATTTCATGTTCTCAATGACCCTACAGTACTCAATTATGATCTCAGCTCTATCATAATTTAGGTTTAATCCAAAATAAAATTTTTATAAAACTAACAAATAAGATTTAAGAGAAAACAAGTATGAATAATCATATCTACGCACATGTATTTGTTATTCTTTCAATAGAGAGATTTCCAATCTAGACTTGTACACTCCTACTTGTTTATATTTCATGTCTCCCACATGGGATAAACCTGGTCATAGAACACGCCTCAAAGGAAAGCATTCTTATCTCAAAAATGTACGCAGAGTGCCTATGTCTTTTCTTAACACTAAGCAGCACGAAATTCTCTGTAAAAATGGAAGGTTGTGCTGGTGCATTCTGGATATCGATTGGAGAAGTAATGATGGCTTTGGAAGAAATTTCTTCATCAGCTAGCTTTGACAATGAGTAACGAAACAAGGCGAGAGAAAAGATTGATGTCCTAGAAACAGCCTTTTAACCGTTCACAGATGCTCTAGACCCAAGCAAGAAGCCAACAATTGAGATGTTAGAAAAATCATCTGTTCTTTACCCAAAAGAAGTTCGTTTGCCAGAAGCTCTTGCATCTGAGCTGGATCTGTTCTTTCCGTTCTGCAAGAAAGCATGTGATAAAGATGAAAAAGCTCTTACCATTCGATCAGCAGCACAGATATCTCTAAATTCCTATACCAAGTACAATTACACCACCAAGTGTTTGTAAAAGCAAAAGATCATTCAGTTGATTGACATTGCTGAAGAACTATCTAAGAAGTCGCATGTTGAATGACAGACTGGATGAGCTTATGATTTGGTATTGCAAAAGGGACATAGCTGACGATTTGGACATGTCAGTGCTTGCCAGTCAGTGGGTCATTACTAAGTCGTGCAGAATCACTTTTAAAATATGAAAACGGCTTTAAAACTCTAAAGGAAAAAAAATTATTTATTCTTAGTTACGTTTTTATCAAATTTCTTATCTATTAAATTTTCAGGACTTTAATGGGAAACAAGAAATTTCTGGCAAAAATTTTTGACACACCCAAATATTTCAAGTAAAAATACGCCCCTGGGGAGAACCCACGACACAAACAGCACAATATTCCAGGCACTACTCTCAGGTAATACAAATTGATTCACTTGTGTCTTATGACTCTAACATGGGATATTTTAGAAAGCTGTCTTCAAGGAGATTGATTCTTGATGCTTTACCAAATAATCTTGAGGATGAGAATTTGACTGGCTCATGGACTGCTTTCAATCGAGCTGTGACCAATGTTGAAACAAAGAAGTCGCTTCTAGAATACATACCAGTCATTCCAGTGCGATCAGAGTACACGGTGGTCGCGCTGGTAGTTGCTTTCTTGGATAAGATGTTGAAATTGATGAAAGAGCTTGAAATCAATCACATCTTTGCTCATTCAGATGAGCAAATTTAAGCTCGACTTGCTCAAATTATTTGGAAGTATCCTGATGTTTATAAGAATGTAATTATCTTTATGGGAGGATTTTATCTGTTGCAGGTTTGTCAGAGGATGCTATATAAACGCCACTCCTGCAAAAGATACAGGGCCTGGTGGGTAGATTCTGGTACAATGGCAGAGGGATTGTCAAGCAAAGCAGATAAGGGAGGTCAATATCTTAGAAACATGAGACTTCACAAAGAAACTTTCTATGCCCTTGTTCAATCTGGAGTAGAAAAGCTGATTCCAACTATCAATGTCTAGACAAAATTAAAGGCGTCCATGGAGCAATTACGGCACTACCCGAGATCAACTGCACTGATAAGATTCTTGGTAAGAAGTATTTTAAATCTCTATATCATGATATAATGGCAACCGGTGATCCTACTGAGAGCAAAACGACAATAGAGTATCTAAAAGACATGTCTTCATTGCTGGCATTAGTTTCAGCAGTGTGTGAAGCAGATTTCGAGAGACACATGCAGCAGAAGGAGAAATGTTGAATAATTGCTTTGCATTCAATCACATTAGCATTACACCTGTTGGGAAAAAGCAAAGCTAACTAGTTACGAATAGTATCCGTTTGGAGATGGCCCAGCCAGGCATATTACGATGGGAATGGAAATAGATAAAATTGTAGTTGAGGGCTTACTAAAAGCAGCATTAGAAAGAAAGAAAGACTTGTGGATGGAACGGTGGATTTATTTGCACCAATCAAAAAAGCAATGATACCATTCAGGTTAAAGAAGAAGGTAAAGGTGAAAAAAGCTGTAACTGTGCTTAAGCAAGATTGCCAGGCCTTTGGGACTTTACTAAGCAAATCAGTTGATCTAGAAATAGCTCTTGAATATACATTGACTTCGGTTCCGGATGCCAGAAGGAGAGCTTCGTCAATGTCGAAAGCTTTTCTCCCGAGACTTCTTGATCGAGCAGTCCAAATCAGCTAAAAATGCCCATCAAACAAATGCAAGATGGCTCATAGATGGAATGGCTGCAGTAAGATCCGTGAAAGCAAAAGACACATACCGTGAGTGGTCAGTCAAAATAATAAATGACACTTACTTAAGTCTTAGTGCAAAATGTGGTACACGTTTAAAAAGGGGAGAGGAATCCCAGCATACACATATTCAAGGGTATGACCAGAAAATGCTCAAAGGCACAGCTTGGGCCAGCTTTTTCAATAACATCAAAAATAAAAGGGATCTGATACGTATGATGACACGAGTTTTCACAAGTCCTGAAAGATGGAGTCTCTTCAAGCTACCAATAACAGTTACAGATGTAGAGAAGACTTGGGAAGTTTCCCAAGAAAAGGCCATCGAGTCGCACATCTGCAACTACGAAGAAGCAGACATCCAACAAGTCTTGCATGCCTCTCCTAGAGACACAAATGTGGTGATTGTTGCCAAGGACATTGATGTTCTTGTTCTTCTTGTTTATGCCTTCGTTCTTCTTGTTTATGATTCTGGAAGTGCAGCAAGAGAATAATGCAACATATACTTTCACCATTACGAAAACACTCTGTCTGATTTCAAGTACAATGATCCAGCAAAGTCCACCCTCACAGAGCAGAAAGATTGAGCCTTTATGTACTCCAAACGAAGGAAATGGGGCCAAAGGCAGTGGCTTACAAGGCTTACTGTTATCTCGCATGCATTTTTTGCATTTGCAGATTAATATCTTGACAAACTTTAATCTGGATCTTACCTCTTCTAGAGTCAATCAGAGCGACCCATGAGCCATCCTTTTGTGCAGACTTAAAACAGATAACTCAGTAAATCTATGTGATTTCGGTAAGATGATTAGGAACCTATTTTTGAATTCTTAATAAGCATTCTTAAGTCTACCAGGGCATCTCAAAATAGCTCCTTCTCTCAAGACTAACTGCAGTCACACGTTTTCAAATTTTGATTTCTCCGTCAATGCAGTTTGAGCTTCAGTGATCCAAAATATCTCTGCATCATTGATTTCCTTAATACATAATGGATCTGTATCTCTTTCATTCTTAGTTGCTTTTGCTTTCAAATTTTGAAAAAAACGTAATACATAAGCAGTTACTGATAATAATTTAACATAGCTTCAAGTCAACATTTTGGAGCAAACAAGTCGACTGTGATATCCATTCTCAGTCTCAAATGCAATCTATATCATGGCACAATACCTCTTCAAGCTGGCATCTCAAAAACCATGGAGTGAATATTTCAAATTCTTTCCTGAGTTCTTTGGAATCAAGACTCTTGGGATTGTCAATTTTCCCAATTTCTCCAATTCATCAGGCCAATGCTTCCAGATCAAATATTTGTCTTCAGATAACTTTTAGCCCCAGTCTAATTTCTGCAAACAACGCTCCTGAAACAGATTCTTTGCAGTTATTGGAACAGGGGAAACATGTCGAGAGGGTCGATAATCTGGCTAATGAACTTAAGTTTGCACGTTTTGTGACTTGACTTTTGGAATCTGAAAAATTTTCTTTAAATCAAATCCGAATGTATCCTTTTTTAAATCCCATGATATGCGTA
Organism: Chrysaora quinquecirrha; assembly: GCA_014526335.1. NCBI lineage: Eukaryota > Metazoa > Cnidaria > Scyphozoa > Semaeostomeae > Pelagiidae > Chrysaora > Chrysaora quinquecirrha. The sequence goes on from JACTAT010000037.1 coordinate 1,041,810, forward strand.
ATACCAACAAGGACAGGTTTCAGCTAATCACAGAAGTAAGATAGAAAGACGCAGGATCTTTGATATCAGATGGCTATATGATGTTATATGATAATGTTTGCGCATGACACAGTATTGTGAAGACGTATTTTTTCATGCTAGTGGTATAAAGCGTCATGTGATAAATCTATTGATATTTCATTCTAACTTGCGACTTGCACGAATCTAACACACAAAAATAATCGCAAACGCAAAGCAAAAAGCTCCTCTGAAAAATGGCAACAAAAAGGATTGAAAAGAAAATTGCCGGCAAAGCAAGAAAGACAAATGATGAGTTTAATCTTATACCTTATCTTTATTCTATATCTAAGGAGAAATTTTTAAACCTCTGGATATAAGCAGTGGGCAATTCCCTCGTTGGAGGTTTTGTTGGAAATCCCTGTGAGATCCTTTTGTTTTCATAAAAATCTCACACGTCTTTTTGAAGAAGAGTACATATTTGATATATGGCAGCTATACCACTATACCAAAACAAAATATAAAACGTAACCTTTTCAATTTGTAGGGAAATCTACTAATGCTGATGATAATGGTGATATCCAAATGATTGATACCACAAATACAATAAAGGTCACAAGAATAAACAAAGACAACAATTCGCTACTACCATACCCTGAGTCTGACACAGAATCTGATATACCTCCTGGCCAACGTTTGCCATCAGTATTGGCAAGGAAGGAGTTGAAAGATATACATAGAAAAAAAAACCGGAAACCTGCAGCTTCCTCCATCTCTGTTGCACCAAAAAGGAAAACAGTAACAAAGAAATTAGCTATACCAGAAGACACAAAAAGTCTGCAAGACTTGATTTCATACACCCGTGCTAGTCAGTACTACCAGGGTGACAAAAGAGCAGAATTTGAACAATCTTTGGAATTAGGGAGAAACCCTAGATTCCTAACACCAGATATTGACATAAGATACATGAGAGACATATCCTGGGAACTTCAGAACAAAATGAGGGAGGCTTCGAGCACATTTGCCAAGGCAATGTTTAAGATCCTCCCGAAACAACACTGGCAAATGAAAGAGATGGAGGAGCGGCAGGTAGATATTCATATAAAAACCACGCAATAGTCAGGGCTGTTAGAGGAAAATTTTGGTCGAATCGTGCATTTTATGATACCAGCATAAAACTTGGTGAACCTACACAGTTTCATGCGCTGAAAACGATAGGGTCGGGACCCCATCTCAAAAATGCCCCAAAATGCTATTTTCAGCATGGGGTACTCGGTTCCAGCCCTTTTTGATGGCATTTATTGTAACTCCCATTGCAATTGTGATATCAGCATGAAACTTGGTATTCCAGCACAGTTTGATGCCCTAAAAAAGATAGGGTTGGGACCCTGCCTCAAAAATGCCGCCAAAATGCTATTTTTAGCATGGGGTACTAGGTTCCAGCCTTTTTCGATGTCTCTTATTGTAAATACCGTTCAAATTACGATATCAGCATGAAACTCAATATTCCTGCACAGTTTGAAGCACTGAAAAAGATAGGGTTGGGACCCCGCCTCAAAAATTCCCCCAAGATGCTATTTTTAGCATGGGGTGTGCGGTTCCAACCCCTTTTTACTGTATATCCCATCCTAAGTAATGATAATGTCATGAATGTTGTTATACTTATATAAAGACTTGATAATTCGATTAGTTTGTGTTCCTCAAAAGTAGAAATTCATTGTGAAAACCACATATATAAAAATTGTCCAAGAAGACAGAATAATTTTCCTAGGCCAATAGAAATACTTCGACAAAACAAACTAAATATGATACTAAATATAGTTGCATAACGGAAGTGCTGAATTGTTGCCACTTCAATTTAACAAAGGAAGATTTCATACGAGCAGAATTTTTTGTAGAATAGCTAAAAGGAATTCTGCTTAATAAGAAGTGGGTAGTGTAAGTCTCAAATTTGCATCAAAACAGCATACTTTCATGATGGAGCACAAACAGAATAAATAGTCATGTCAAAGAAGAAGTTTATGTTATTAAATGCTGCTCAACACTTTGAAATTCTTCACCAAAGGAATACACAGATTGATACAAACTGGGATTTGTGCTTCATATGCCAAGAATCTTCAACTTCTCAGTTAGTATGTCCAGCAAAGAACACGTCTGATGACAGGGCAAAAAGTTATCAAAATATCATACAAAATTTAGAAGGGTTCTCTGTTTTAGGTGAGTTTCCAGATTTGTTAGAGTCAAGATTTAATTAACCCAGCCTCATTGACAAGTTTATCGAAAAAAATGCAAAGTTTCACAAAACTTGCAAAAACCGCTACGATGGCTACCATTACGAAAGAGCATGCAAGAAGAAAAAAACAATAGTAGCAAGGAGCAGGCGTCATCTTCAGTACCCTAAAAACACCCTTAAAGATCGAGCACAGAACTTTGTTCGAACATGCTTTTTGTGCGATTGCTCAGATCTGGATTGTAACCTTACTAACGCTAGTACATTCAGTTTAAATAAACCTTTGTGAGAAGCAGTGGAGGTCCTTTGCGACGAAAAGCCACTGGCAAAGCTAAGCGAAGGGGACTTGGTAGCAATTGAAGCGCGGTATCATAATTCCTGCTTAGCGTCTTTATACAACAGAGTTTGTTTAGAATCGTTAAAAAAGTCCCCTATAAACCAAGAGGATGAAATTTTTTACGGGATTGCGCTAGCAGAAGTTGCAGGATACATAAGTGATCAATGGCTCAATAATGTTCCTGTCTTTAAATTGAGCGACTTAAAAGCCCTCTTCTGTAAGAGGTTGACTGAGTATGGAGCGTCTAATGAAAGTGTCGTAAGAGTTCACTTAACATATTTGAAGGAAAGAATTCTCGAAAAAATACCAGACCTCATACTGGCGTCATACTGGCACGGACGGGACATCATACTGGCATTCAAAGACGATGCTGCCAATGCCATATTCGAACATGCGCACGAAATGGAGAAAATGAAGGTTTGTGCTTAGCAAGAGCAGCCAACATCATTCGCAAGCAACTCTTTGTTGAAGAAGCAGATCTAGAAGGTACTTTGGAACATCTGCACAATAGATGGCTGTGCCAGCATCGTTGTTTTCTTTAATCAGCATGATTTTTGATGGTAGTAGCATTGCTATTGAAGGTGATGCGAAGAATAACAAAGCAGCCATCTCGATAGCTCAGCTTATCCGTTTTAATGCTGTCAAAGTCCAAATTTTTTGAGTTGGCAGTTACAAAGCAGCTGTGCAGGACATATCAGTGAAGTGGAATGTATGTCCACCATAAGTTCAACACGGCTTGTTTTCCTCGGCAGCCATATATAATATCGACCACAATCCACTTCAACTACATCTACAACTGCATTTCATGGCACCAGTATCTCTATCTTTCAGCACCCGGAAGAAGAGATTCTGGAAAGGGTTCTTGTGCTTGATAAGGGAATAGAGGATGTCGAAGTCTTTGTTGCATTGCCAGAATGTTACACGGAGGTTCAGCCAATGAAATCGCATATTCCTGAATACCCATTACAGCAAACAAATCCCTCAAATTTTGAAAGACCTACCAAGACATTCTACGAGGAACGTAAATGGTTTCACAAGTTAAAATTCTGAGCCAAGATGTTGACTGCCCCGCTATGGCAGAGAGAGTTACCTGGGAAAGTTCCATAGTCAGGAAGGTGCCAAAAAGACAGTTCCATGCAAGTTACTCTCTACTCTACTGCCCTTACTAAAAGATGCTGTTACATCACCAGCAGTGGCAAAGCACACAATGAAGATCGTGAGTCAAGTTGTACATACCGTAAATCCAGGACAAACTGAAATTATAACGGGAGAGCAACCAGTTTACGCGATTGGAAAGCAAGTCCAATGGTTTTATCCTGAGCTTTACGGAGAAAGTAAACTTGTTATGATGATGGGGGCTTTACATATAGAGATGTCATTTCTAAACGCAATAGGTGATTGGTTAGAGGGCAGTGGGTGGGTGGAGCTCCTTATTAAATCTGGTATAAATACACCTGGAAGAGCAGAAACCTTTTGTAAGGGAGTCAGATAAAACAATGTCAGTATTCCCATGAAGTAACCTGCGCTGCTTTATATCTTCTCGTCATAGAATATTATGAAAGAAGCAGAGAAGGAGAAGTTTGCTTTGAAGAATGGCTGCAATTGAAGCGAAGGCCCCTAACAGCCCTGACTACAAGAGCAAACACACACAGAAATTATAAAGAGGGCTGAGCTAATAGCCCTAGATAAAAAAATAGCATATAGAACAAACAGAGATGCCTCCCATGTGGGGAACAAAAGAGCAAGACGAAATTAATATAATCATTGAACAACAATTTTATAAATTTGAACGAATATTATTTGAATATTATACTGTATAAAATGAAGAAATGCCTACTCCTTATTGCCTTAAACGCTATACATGCCTGCCTTCTTATAAAACTTTTTGATTTCTAGACATCGATAGTACGAAAAATACATCTAATATCATCTTTTTGCATATAATAATTGGAGAATTAAGAAAATTAAGAAAAAACTCGAAATTGCAAAAATCCGCCAGGCGTAAATATCTTAAAAAACAAGCTGAAAAATATATCTCAAGTAAAAGAAATGATGACAAGATTTTTAACATGTCAAACATAGAGGGCTGAGCTTTTTAGAAAAAAGTGACTCCTTCATAAAGGATACAACGCATTTCCTACAAGCTTTGTTCAGCATAAATGATAATGATATACCAGAAAATTCATGGTTAGTTACGCTAGATGTGAAATCACTATATACAAATGTCCCTCAGAAACAAGGCATGTCCTTTTGCGTAGAGGCAATGTCAAACTTCTACCATGAGGATTACCTCTACCTATCCAATACATAAAACAAATGATGGAATTTATATTAAAACAAAATTATTTCACATTTAATGGGAAATTCTACAGACAAGTACAGGGTACAAGCATGGGGAGCAATTTTACTCCTAACTATGCAAATATATTTATGACAAAAATTGAAAATGAAATACTAAATAACGCACCTGGAAATACAATACCTCTGATCTGGTAGCCTGTGTACCAGACCCTTACCAAAAAGTAAGTGGTCTGTGCAACCGAGTGAATTTTCCTGTCCAATCATTGAATTGAATTGTTAGCATAAATTATGAGAATCCAGTTTGTGTACGGTCAAGATGGCGGCCAGTGTTACTAGCGATATTGAAGTTCATTTTCCATTACTTGCTAAGTTTCTAAATGTTGAGGAATTATTCCCAGAACAAAAGGCCGCTTTGAAAAATATTTTTTCTGACATAATTTATAAAATTTTGGAGTCTGGTACACAGGCTACTGATCTGGAAGCAATACATTGATGATCTATTTATAATATGGACCCACATAAAAGAAGAACTCATACGCTTCATTGATATATTAATACAGTTCACAACATGATAAAATTTGAGTCTACATACTCTCAAGAGAAAATTAATTTTCTAGATACTACAGCCAATCTTGAAAATAATGGCAGATTCACAACCTCCCTATACCAAAAACCAACAGATACATGCAACATTTTGCACACAAAATCCTTTCATTCGAGAAGCTGTAAAGATAGCGTAATTTACAGCCAGGCTCTGAGATACAGAAGAAATATTGCTGATAGTGCTGAACTTGTATCGAAACTACAAGAACTCAAATATAACCTAATTGGAAGGGGATATGACCCTAGAGCTATAGATACCCAATTTGACAAAGTCAAAAGATTGTCACAAAACGACCTATTAAGAGTGAATACAGTTGATAGGACAAAGAACTATACACAAAACCTCCCATTTGTTATACCTTTTGACAATAGAACCATACAGATTAAAAAAATTCTACGCAACAATTGGAATTTAATAGAGAATGATAACTCTTTAAAAGATATTTGGCCTCGCCCCCCCGTTTTTAGCACTAAAAAGGAACAAAAACATTGGAGACATAATAACACACACCAAATTCAACTAAATGGTATGTATCTTAGTTTTAATAATGGACATAATGCAGCACGCAGCGCGCAACCCCAATTCCTATACACCTATATACCTGTAAAAGGAATCATTTATTCAAAGGAATTCAGCTTTTCGTTCTTTCTGATTGGTGCATTTCGAGCCGCATCTGGGTATAAATTCCGCCTTAGTCTATTGTTTCGGTCTGTTTCTGACGTTCATACTCTGAGGAGTGTCAGACGAAAAAAGCTTTTAAGTATGCCATCAAATGATTCCGCTATTCATCGCAATTTTGAAGTTTTGTACAACTCAAAGACTATTCACCTGTAAAAGGATGAATATACACATATATACACATGCTCATATATAAACAAACATATGGATACAAAATTGTTCAAAAGCCTATTACGCTGACATTGTTTCTGGATGCAGAGACAATGGGGCACCCATAAATAACACAAGCATACTAATCTAAACCCTGAAAAGCTTTTATGGGGGATCAGCTGATGAGTCAGTACGAGGTTAGGAAAACAGTCAGAATTCTAACTGTAAAGCCGCAAACTGATCAATCTAAACCTATTCTAGAAAAACTTAACTTACTTAACTTAGAAAACATATATAAGATGGAATGCCCAAAATTTATGTTTCATATATCTAAAGGAAGTCATGACAACATTTATTCGCACCTCTTCAAGTTTATGAGCTGTCATCATGGCATTCAAACTAGGTAAGCTTCATCTAAAAAGTTTTATACGCCTACTGGGTAGACTAAATACAGAAAAATTTGGAATAGTATATACCAGTGAGTAGTGGAAACACTAGACAAAATAATTCTTTACAGATAATTACAAAAGATTGTTATTAACAGCCTATTAAATGTAAGCTATTGTGCTACTTGATTCATAGGACTAAAAAATCTTTTTCTCTGTACTTTCTGTTTTTTGTTTATTTAATGTCTATGCTTGTATTAATCCTTTCTTGCGTCTTTAGAAAATATAGCTAGGATATTTAAAATTTGACAATGACTTCATTATTAACTTTTATATTAAAAATAGCAAATAAAAATACGTCACTGAGTGCATATGGCTCGAAAGCTCTTTATCAAGTTATTTGTATATGTCCTCAGCAGTATTGCATTCAATGATGTTTTGTGAGTATATAATTGTTTTTAATCTAATTCTGTTTTATATTAATGATTTATACTATTGCATCTTTTTTTTCGTACATTTGCAAACGTAATTAATTGCTGAGAATTATTAATGAACTTGAAATTGAAATTGAAAATTATATTTAGGGGGATCAAGCCACGAGAGAGGTGTCAGAATTATACTAGACAGTGCTAAGGCAAAACATGTTAAAGGATATTGGGCAGTTTCAGACAGGGTAAGTCAAGATAAGAGTTAATCCATTTGCTTCAATCACACAAGCTTATGCACTTACCAAAGATGCCAGTGATGATGATATAGAAGAACTTTAAGAACTGGAAATCCTTTCTTCAAATAAAACTATATGTCTAAAATTATAATCAAGCGTCTGTTGGTTCAGATCTTGATCTCGCAAAAAACGAATGGTTAACGAAAGAAAGGTACCCCATACTCCGTACAAATGTTGTCAATAAAAATAGGTAATAAACCTTAATTGTAAGCAAGACATTGTGTAAAAAAATTTTTTGCACTATTTTACTCTTAGAAAACACCTTTATAGTTAAATTTTTCATGTATAAGATCTTTGATACATAACTTTTGTCCTATCTCTGCCAAGTGTCTTTCTTGGTGAAGGTAGAGAAATGCTATCTTCCTTAAATGTTTCTTAGGACGTTGAAGAGTTTTAGAGAAATATTATGTGTTTATAAATATTTCTAAACAAAATTAAGAATAATATCTTAATTTTATTTTGCATCCTTAAAATTTCTTACGCTTCGGGCGAAGGGCTTTGAGTTATTTATTGGTTTCTTATAAGAGGTTTCTTAGAAAAGAAACAAAAAACTGAGGATTTTTCCTAGTAATAGAGGCTGTTTTCATAATAATGAAATAATGTCTGTTCTGCACTTTTCAAGAGCAGCAGCGGAGAGGATATTCTGTTCAGCTTTATTTCCGTGAAATTCAAAGTTTTTCTTCGATTGAATATCAATGAAATTTGAGTATTGAACTCAAACAGTTCATGCAGATCAGAAAAGCAATTAAAACATCAGAAAGTACAATGAAACCTCAGCATGCTTTCATCACATGATCGCTTTGTACTTACCTTTGCTGAACACGACAGGAGTGTTGTTGGAAAAACGCTTCTCCTGCGGCACAGACAAAATAAAAAAATAAGGAAAAATCTTTTTTGGTATATTAAAACATTGTTAGAGGTGTTGAAGTTAAATTTTTATAACTTCTGCTCAGCTAAGGGGCAAAAACAAGCCCTGAAATCTGTAACTTCTAAGGTGTCTCTATTGATCCTGAGATCCGACACAAACACTTTACGTCACAGAGATCTGGAAAGTAACTGTCTGTCCCCGTTCTTTCTTGGGGCACTTTTTATGCAGAGTGGGTAAAATAAAACCCATATTTTGTAATAAAATGATTTGCAAATCAAGAAACAAAGTACACCATTGTTATCAGCGATGTTTGTTTAAGAGAGTTTTAACATGTGGGTCTACGCTTCAACTATTTGTGCTAAAAGTTTGTTTTTACGGTTTTCAAACCACTCCCCCCCTATGTCCCCATAATGGAGTTACGGAACGAACATGTTGATCTAGAGAATTTGGCGTTAAACACAAAATTCAGAATAAAAACAAAAAGAAAAGGCAAAATAATTCAGAAAGCCCCTGGTTATTTATTTAAAAAAGGTACGCATAAAGCTTATATGTAAATGGGCATTTGTGGGAGAACGGCAACAACCAAATATCTTTATTGAAAATAGACTCCTCCTCTAATCAGGAAATCATATAAAGTCAATCATTTCAGCTCCAACAGTGATTTTTTCAACAGAGTAAGAACAATACCTTCCCAGAGGGTTGGCCGCTTTGATACTGACACTTGTTCCTGTTGTGATAAGAAAAGAATGCGACAATGCGTAAAGAACAATACAAATACCTTGACCTTAACACTTCGTTGCTAAGATAGCAGGCTGTCTCAGGTCGTTTCAGCCTCAATTCCAAATTTGACAGCTCGTTTCAGGTAGTTTCAGGTTGTTTCAGGTCGTCTGACTGTTTATAAATTATGATTATCCACCACAGCACGCCAAAACTGCCACTGCCGCAAGCATAGCAACCCACCAAAAGTAGTAATTATCCACCACAGTACCCCAAAACTGCCACTACCGCAAGCATAGTTACCCACTACAAGTAGTGATGATGCACCACAGTACGCCAAAACTGCCACCATGGCAAGCATTGTAACCCACCACAAGTAGTAATTATTCACCACAGTACGCTAAAACTGCCACCACCACAAGCATAGTAACCCACCACAAGTAGTGATTATCCAACACAGTACGCCAAAACTGCCATCACCGCAAGCATAGTAGCCCACCACAAGTAGTGATTATCCACCACCTTGCCAAAAATTCATTACCTGGACATAATTGCAGATGACATCAACACTTGGTGTTTCAAAAATAGGCTCACAATACATTGTGACAAGACAGAGGCAATGCTCATCACTGGAACACAAATTCGTGGTCCATTATTACCCAGCAAGATTGGGGAGCAAGAAATCAAACATGTCGAAACAACAATATGGCAAAGAAAGGTAAAGAAACTTAGACAATTACTCCATTAGTCACAGTCACCTACATAGCGATGTAGAGAAGTGACAAGTAAAAACTCAGTTCATGTTAATTAGATACTCCTATCAATATTATATTGATATATATATACACACAGAAAACAAGAGAAAATGATTCTATAAATTTCAAGATTAATTATCTCAATAGAATTTTGGAGATCTCTTAGATTCAGTTCAGGATTAGATCAGTTCACTATAGATTGTCTCAAGCTCCAGAAGATGTTTTTAGAGATTTTTACGTTAATTTGTTCTAACCCATAATTTACATAACAATAGCTACAGTTCAAAGTCTGAGTTCAATGTCCGAATTCCTCTAGACTCCCCGCTTGACCAGCAATTAAATATGTAACTTCTAGCTTTCTAGCTGGTCAATTCTACTGATAAAATCTATGCGTTCATTTGCTAGTCTTTGCCCTACGGCAAGATCGTATTTCCAAGTTGAAGCTCTGCTGTCATCTTCAATGGTCACAACATTGTTAAGATTCACTATAGGTTCATTATTATTCTTTACGGACATTCTATGACACTCTTGCAGATTCACAAGATAATCATTTTTCCATTAAGACCAAAAGTGTTGAATAATCTTAAAAATGTACAGTTTACGTGCCCATACTCTGTCTGGGTTAATAGAGTAATCTAGATCTTTCTCATTGTCAGTAAATAAATCAGGTACATTCTGTATTCTTCTGCAATAAATTAGATGCGATGAAGTCAGACGCGAGTAAATCACTGCTTCAGTGTGAATTATCACTGTATTTAACTTATCATATGATAATCTGGCATTGCCAATACATTTCTTTAAGGCAGTTTTCACATTGCAAACAAGTCTTTCGTAGAATCCACCCCACCAAGGAGCCTTGGCAAGAGTGTATTTCCAGGTTATATTCAATTCAAAGAAATGCTTCTGTACTTCTGGTAGATGAAATAATGCTTGCTTTTCTTCGCTCTTTTGAAGGTTTTTGCGTTGTCAGAGACAGAGAGGATTATTTTCCATAAACCTTGATGACTGCAGAATCCCTGAAAACAAAGAATGAACGATTTTCTTTTAAAAGGTCAACGCCACACAATAAGTTCTTATGATAAGCAAATTTATCAACATTACTTAATCCATCATTTTTGTCTATGGATGATTCAAACTGGTCCCAAAAGCTCTGCCAATTTACAGAGTTCCCATAAAATTTGGGCTATTCAATTTTAGGCAATTTAACCTTCGCTTCAAGTGATCTAAGTTTATGTGTAGAAGCAGCAGAACTTCCCTGCTGATTCTGCTCTAGTATCTACCCATGTTGTTTTCCTTTTCCTTTCTTCTTTGGCACTGTTCTAAGATATTCTTTCAAGGCTTTTCTTGCTGGGGTATTTTCCTCTAGTCGTAATAGATGTCCTAGACATGATAATCTTCGTTTTTTGATTACCTGACTCCATTTATCAGTTTTTGTTTTTTCATGCACTTCTATGTTCGTCATCTTTTTTGGCCATTTTACATCTGAGCATCCTTCTATGGAAGCTATCTATTTTGTTACTGATGGTTTTGGTCATGGTCCAAAGTTCACAGTTGTATAGAAAAATACTTTGTACATATCCATTAAAAATTTTCGTTTTTGTTTCAATTGATAGTTTTTTCGATTTAATTTGGGCTTCTAGAGTTTTCATTGTATCCATTACTAAACCTTTCCGTCTTTGGATATCGCTTTCTGTATCCATTAATGACCCTAGGAATTTGCATTTCTTCTATGAGTCTGTCTCATCTGGTATATTGTATTCTTCTCTTTTTGATTCATTTTCTTGAAGATTTCCTTTTTTCAACATCTCTGGTAGTAATCTTTTTACTTGATTTATTTTTGTTTGATGAGTTCGTATAAAATTAATGTCGTCTGCATATTTGGGGTCGATTTCTACATTATGATAGTCTTTGTCGATAAGCCAGTCTAATTGTGACCAAAGTATTTCTGTGTGGTAGTCTTCTTTTATTCTTTTCTCCTTTATTTCATTTACGAATTGAGCCAGATAAAATATGAAGAAGAATGCAGATAGACAGTCTCCCTGTGCTAGCCCTATATTTGTATTTATGGTATCTCCAAGTGTGGATCCAACTCTAACATTTAGCTTGACTTCATCAACTAATAGTGATATCATTCTCATCTCACTTTCTGTAAGGATTGGTTCCAGTTTTTCAAGTAGAATTTTTCTGCTTACTGTGTCGAACACCTTTGACATGTCGATCATTAGCATTATAAGGTTGTATTTTTGTGATATTATAGCTTTTCAATCAACAGTTTTAGACACATCACCTGTTGTGTAGTGCTGCGTCCTTGCTGATATGCTACTTGATCTTTTGGTATGTGTTCTTTCTGTCTTCCCCATGTTCTCTCTATGGTGTGATGCTTTACTGATTTCTTCTTTTGTAAATGGCGTTTAATTTTTACATGGGTTGTATGTTTTGGCATTTTGTTCACTTTCTTTTTCGAATATGTCCTTAAAAAAATCTGTTATTTCATTTACTAGTTGTTTTTCTGAGTTGACCATTTCTCCATTTTCGTTATATACAGTAAGTTTCTTTTTTGGTTTTATCCTTTGTAACGTACAGTTTCGTGGCATTTGTTGGCATCATTGTGCTTATTTTCTATTTCTTGAAGATTCTTTTCTACATATTCTTCTTCCTTTTCTCTTATTTTGGATTTGATCAAGTTTAGGATTTCATTTCTTTCTTTTCTCTTCTTATTTCTTGAGTTTTTGTTTCTTGTGGATTCTATTTCAATCTTATGTTTCTACTACTTTTCTGATAGCATTGTAATTTCTGGATCATTGAATTTATGATGATTATTTTTGGGTTTTTTGCCTAGTATTTCTGCAGCTACATTTCGGCATATTTTGGAGACTTTACTCCATTTTTCATCATTCTTAAGATTATTTATTTGGACTGCATTGACTTCTTCTTCTTTTTTTGTATGTAATTTGGGATTGTGTCTTGGTTGAAATTTTGAAGATTAATATTTCATGTATTTCCTTTTTTATCTTTTTCCAGTTTCCACCATTCTCTTCACATGTCCAATATAACTGATTTATGGTTGGAGCTTGTTTCAAAACCTGAGTACGATCTAGAGTTTGTTACTAGTCTTCTGAAAGGAATTTTGATGAGTATGTAATCTATCTGATTCCTGCAGGGATTCTTTCTAAGTGTGATTACAGGGAGATGAATAAAAGAAAAATATGAGACAGACACCCACTCCCTTGATGGCCTTATAGGTAACAATTGGTTTAGCATCTTAGACAAAATATGCTTATCATCAAGCATTTCTTCACCTGGAGAGCAGACATCTTACAGCATTCATTATGCCTTCGGGCCTGCTAGAATGGAATGTTATTCCATTTGGCCTTATGAACGCTCCTGTACAGCTCCAGAGGTTCATAAAGGGCTGTTTAGATGATCTAAGAGACAAATTTGCTGTTTCCTATTTAGATGATGTTCTAGTTTTTTCTAAAAAATGTGAAGAACTGTGTATCACCTTCAGACAATACTACAGAAACTCGAGAGCAAAGGGGTTAAGCTGAAACCACAGAAATGTAACCTTTCAGAGACAGGGTAAAATACATTGTCACTTCTTAGTAGTATTATCCTGATCCCGACAACATTAAAGTTGTAAAATCTCTGAAAGAACATTCACCAAAAACCGTGGGTGATTTGTGAAACACATCCTTGCACTCCTAGGATACTATCAACGCTACATCAAGGACTATGCAAAAAAACAGAGACCATTTTTCAGTCTTTTAGAAGTAAAACAGTGGAAGGAACAGATAAAGCAAATAAAGGAAAGTCTTGCCAACTACCATCATCAACTTCGATTTCATGGAATAAAACACATCAAGAGACACTTGAGACTTTATTTGTTGCTATCACGAGTGTTCATGTGTTAGCTTACCCTGATTTCGAGAAGGCATTTGTTGTACACACGGACGCATCAGAACAGTGGCTAGGCACCGTTCTGTACCTACGACAAGAAGGCAAAGTCAGAGTAATAGCTTATGCCAGCCGAAGATTAACACCTGAAGAGAAGAATTACAAGTATCATAGTGGCAAATTGGAGTTTCTTGCCTTGAAACGGGCTATTTGTTCTCAGTTCAGAGACTACTTATATCATGCAAACCACTTTGTCTTTAAACTAACAACAATCTTTTGACTTATGTCTTGTCAACAAGCAAGTTAAATGCTACATCTCAGTGATGGGTCAACAAATTAGCAGACTACAACTTCACTATTAAGTATCGTGAAGGCACTGCAAACAGAGATGCTGATAGCTTGTAGAGATTAGGCCTAGATGAGTTGTTCACTAGTTGCACAGAGAATATACCAGCTAATTATATTGGTGCCATAGTGTCAGGTATTTCCGTACAGTCAAAACAACAATGAGACATGGTTCCTTGAACAGGCCACAGAACTAGTCGAGATTAAAGCACAATCAGGTATTAACAGTACAAAAAACATTAAGTTTGTCTGAAATCAAGACTGCTCAGAGAAATGATGTAGCCGTTAACTGTGTCTTTCAGCCCAAGAAACAAAATTAGAGGTTAGGTACGAAATAAAGGAAGCAAGAACATGAATGGACAAAATGTCTCTTAAACCAATAGGATAGGTTGTATCTCGATGACAATGAGGTTCTAAGAAGAAAACTTCATGATCAAAGCCAGTTGGTTTTACCAGCAAACTTAAGATCTTTAATATACAGCAAACTCCACGACAAGATGGGACACTTGGGAGTAGACAAAGTCACTCATCTTGCACGCAAAAGGGTATTCAGTCCAAAGATGGAGTCTGACATAGAACACTATGTCACAAAAGTCTGTCGCTGTCTGAAACAAAGACCCCGCATCACAAACAACGAGCTCCCTTACAAAGTATCATGTCAACAAGTCCAATGGACCTAATTTTGATTGATTTTGTGCGTTTAGAGCAGAGTTCCGGTGGCTATGGATACATTCTGACTATTGTCGACCACTTTTCAAGATATCTGCAAGCATAAATCTAAGGATAAATCTGCGAAAACTGCAGCTAGGCATCTTTACCAAGATTACATATCTAGATTTGGAATTCCTTCACGTTTGTTACACAACCAAGGAACAGAGTTCGAAAATGGACTTTTCCACCATCTAGAAAAGCTCTGTGGTATTACCAGATTGTGTACTACCCTGTACCACCCAGACACAAATGGACAGTGTGAACGAAAGATTCAGACCATCCTTTTTATGCTACAGATTCTTGAAGATCTTAAAAATCGCAAATGGAGAGACAGCCTAAATCATATTGTATATGCATATAACTGCACAAGAAACTCGTCAACTGGTTTCTCTCCATATTACCTCCTTTTTGGAAGAAACCAAGACTTTGATTTCCAGTTCAGTATCAACAATGTTTTTAAAGATTTAACATAACCATAGACCGAGAAAGGACTCAAGAAATATTTACACATTTATTGTACGTTGATAGACTGAGATTTAACTCAAACATGCTATATACGCTGATTTAAAAAAGTGAACTGCTTCCAAGGATGAAGGGAATTGCTAATTTTGAGAATGATTCTTAAGAGACCCAGATTGCTCATAGTTGAGAAACAGTTGAATCTTATACAAGTATATCGAAACAGCCCATCAATTACTTGGAATTGTCATGGAAGGACATAAAGATTTTGCAAAGGTAGCTTTAAAGGAACAGTACAGACCTTAAAGTTACAGTACAGAACTTTAAGAGAACCATAGGGATTTTAAAGAATGAATTACAAGGGACTCTTCCGTATATCAATCAAGGAAATTGAAAGAAAAGTCCTGGAGGACTTTTTTGAAGAAGAGGCATATGTTGGGGTTTGAGTAGATCCCACACTTGTATTCAATAACTAAAAGGATTCTAACAGCAATAACTACATAAATTGTATAACATGAAGTAATAGCCCAATAAAAACGTGAGTTGTGCGTTGTTGAGCTTGCAGACAGCTTTGGCTGATGTATCAAATGTTAACATGCTTGAATATATTGAAAAAGCAAGATTGCTTTTTGATGGAGGTTCCCAGAGAACATATGTTTCTAATGAATTGAGAAACAAATTGCAGTTGCGTACAATAAGAAGAGAAAACGTCATGGTGCAAACATTTGGAACTAAACAGAGTACTCTAAAAACCTTGGATGTTGTTTAACTTTGTGTGAAAGGGAAGGCTAATAATATAACAATCTATGTTGAAGCATTGTGTACTCCTGTTGTATGCTCTCCCTTTTCTAATCAGAAGATTGAGTTGGTACAAGGTTATTATCCTCACCTGGCAGATCTTGATTTAGCTGATAGTACAAATGGTACTTCTGAATTGAAGATTGATGCTCTTATTGGCCTGGATTATTACTATTACTAGTTAAGCGTGGTCCGTGTGGGCCTGTTGCTATGGAGAGTAATCTTGGATGGATACTTGGTGGTGCATATCACCTACCTGGAGGAGAAAAGGTAGTAACTACTTCTTGTGTTACTCATGTCTTATTTCAGAGTACTAATAATCAGAGAGCTGTTTTAGCTGAGAATTTTGCAAGAGATGAATTGCGAATGGATCTTGATAAATTTTGGAACATCGAAACTCTTGGACTTGCAAATAAAGAAGATGATGTTATGCATCAATTCGATAGTCATGTTGAATTTAATGGGAGACGTTATGTCACAAAGCTTCCTTTCAAGGACAGTCACAGTGTTTTACCTGATAATTACAGTTTGAGTGTTGGACGTTTTAGTTCCTTACGTAGAAAACTGAATGCTAACAAGAAGTTGTGTGAAGATTATGCTCATATATTCGAGGACTACAAGGAACAAGGCATTATTGAAGAAGTGAAAGATTCTGGAGAACCAGGTAAGGTTAATTATTTGCCACAGCAGCCTGTGGTTAGAGAGGAGAGAGAAACTACAAAAGTTCGTACAGTTTTTGATTAATCATCATGAGATTCAAAAGAGTTGTATTTGGTGTCACCAGTAGCCCTTTTCTGCTTAATGCTACAATTCGCCATCATATGCAGAGTTCCTCTTACGAAGAAGAATTTGCTAAGAAGTTTTTGCAAGATTTGTATGTAGATGACTGCACAACAATGGTTGAGTCTGTAGAGGAAGGATATGAATTTCACAAGCAGTCAAAATCAGCCATGAAAGAAGGTGGATTTGAGTTAAGTAAATGGGCTTCTAATAGCAAAGAATTGAATAACAAAATTAACACATGTGAAAGTGAGCAGATGAACATAAATAATGCTTCAAAGTCAGATGATGGTAGTTAAACTAAATCATTCTTTGGAATGACGATAATAACGGACAGGTTCTTGGCATTGCTTGGAACATTGAGTCAGACAAGTTTGTGTTTAAATTTGAAGACTTTGTGAATAAAGCTCTGAACTGAAAGTAATCAAACGCAATATTTTGAGAGTTGCTGCTTCTTTGTATGATCCTTTGGGGTTACTTTCTCCAATTGTCATTTAACTGAAAGCCTTCTTTCAGATGCTATGTGCAGATAAAAGAGAATGGGATGAATTAGTTCCTCAAGATCTTGAAAAAGTGGCAAAAGTTTCTACATGAATTATGGAAATTGAATTCAGTTGAAGTTCCTCGTTTTATTGGTAGTCCTGTGCAACAGAAAGTTATTTCTGTTGAACTACATGGTTTTGGAGATAGCTCTGAAACTGCATATGTTGCTGCTATCTTTATTCATATTGAAACAATCACAGACATCTATGTCAAATTGCTTTGTGCAAAAAGCAGAGTGGCTCCTCTGCGAAAGCAAACTATACCAAGATTGGAGTTGCTATCTTCTTTAGTATTATCTAGATTGCTGTAAATGAGATCGTCTGCTGGAGTGATTCTGAAATTGCTTTATACTGGATTACCTCTACTAATAAACAGCGAAAAGTTTGGGTTGAAAATCGTGTTCAAAGTATTCGAAAGAATGTGCCCGAGAAACATTGGAGACATGTACCTGGAAAATTAAATCCAGCTGACATCCCAACTAGAGAGTTTTCTCTTAGTGAGTTGCAGAAGAACTGTATGTAGTGGGAAGGACCTAAATTTCTCTTGTCAAGCAAGGACCAATGACCAGAAAGTAAAATAACTTTTGCTGTTGAAACTGAAGAAGATAAATTGCAAACAATAACTTGTTTGTTATCGAATGAGACGTCAGCCAATGTCAATTTAGAGGCCATCATAGACTGCAGTAAGTACAGTAAATTAAAAAAAACTTGCCTTGTTTTACGCTTTAAGAACAATTTACTGCAAAAAATGAAGAAAGAAGAAATTCAGTTTGGTGAATTAACAGTGATAAATTTCAACAGTTATCTAAATCATTGGATCTGTTCTTTGATGAGTGGAAGCTACCTCGTCTGAATGGATGTCTGAGAAAAGCAAATATTCCTTATGAACAGAAAAAATCCGTTATTGCTACCTAGTGGAAGTCATTTGACTAAATTGATTATATGGGATTTGCATAAGAAAGTTGCGCATAGTGGAGTACAAGCTACTTTGAATAGATTGAGAAGTCAGTTCTGGATTGTCAGAGGTTGTCAAACAACAAAGAAACTATTGAACAAATGTGTTGTTTGTAGAATGTATCAAGGAAAGCCATTAGTACCTCCTCCTACGCCAGAGCTACCAACCTTCAGACTTTGCGCCGAATATGGATTTGCAAACACTGGCATTGATCACGTAGGGCCTCTGTTTGTTAAAGATCTTTATGGTGATTCAACCAAGACCCATAAAGCATATATTTGTCTCTTCATGTGCACGACAACACGAGCCATTCATCTTGAACTTGTTCCTGATCTGTCTTCATCTTCAACAATTCGAGCACTTAAAAGATTCATTGCAAGAAAAGGATTACCTAACTTTATATTATCAGTGACAATTTTAAAAGCTTTAAAGCTTTGGAGTTACGTCGATTTTGAGAAGTCATTTGACAGAATGGGACTTTATTCTTCCTTCAGCTCCTTGGGGGGGGGGGCGGGTTCTATGAGGGAATGGCTAGAATAACCAAAAATGCTCTTCGCAAGGTTCTAGGAAATGCTCGCTTAGACTTTGAAGAACTTTCAACAGTGCTGGTTGAAATTGAAAATTTTATTAACAGCAGACCCCTTACATATCTCAACAAAGATAATGAAACAGAGGCGTTAACACCATTTCACCTTCTGTGTGGACGTAACATTAACAATCGATTAAAGAAAGACTTTGTTGATAATATTGAATTAAACGCTGAACAATGCAATGAAAGAGTAAGTACTCTGCAGCTTATCCAAAATCAGTTCTGGAATCGCTTTTACAACGATTACTTGAATCAGTTACGCGAAAAACATTTTTACGTGAAAGAAAAAATTGACGTCAATTGTAAAGTTGATGTTGGAGATCTAGTTTTAATCAAAGAGGATAAACATTTGCCCAGAAATCAATGGAAAAAGGGACGAATAACCAATATTATCAAAGGAAATGATGGTATGATAAGAAGTGTTGAGTTACATACATGTCTTCGAGATGGAAAAAAGATGATAATCAAAAGACCTGTTCAAAAGATAATACCTCTGGAATTAACAAAAAACCAAGAACAAGTTATTAATGCTGATACTTCTTATATCCAGAAAATTTCTGGAAATGATGAACCTGAAAGGAATTCTTCAGCTCGTCCTAAACGAAAAGCTGCATTGACTGGACAAATTATCAGAGAGTTGACCGAGCAGCAGTAATGTTTACGTAAATAGACTATAAAAAATACTGAATAAATCAAAAAAGAAGACATTTTTCACCACGAAAGTGTAGAAAATATTCAGGAAAGAGACCTCTCATAATGAATTGAACTGAATTTAATTATTATAATTTATGTCTTGAAGCGTGTTTCACGTCACGTGCTTCGAGAACAGCTTCAAGCACACTTATTGCATTCATCTTGAGTTAAGAGTTTCGAAATAATAATCTTGAATTATCTTGATAGAAGAGTTTTCTTGTTTTTGTACAAAGTTGTATATAGACAAAAGAAAACGTTGACTATATTTTTTTTGACTGTACTTCTTTTCTGAAGTCAACTCTCAGAGAATTTACCAGTTGTTGGAAAATTCTACAGATACTATCCATTAAGACTTTAAGAAAGAAAATTACAAAAACAAAAAAGAATGTTTGAAGACTCAAGTCACTAAAGTTCCGATAGAAAACAATGGAGGGATTTAATTAAGCACATGATGTTGAATGCAACAAACATGTAGAGAGAGAAAAAGTAATCCACGCACAAACACAAACCCCCATCTTTCTTTCTGCCAGCAATGATTGGTGATCAATATGGGGATTCTGATTGCACAACCCACTTCCCGTTCAACAGATCTTGAATATAGTTCTTTACCTCTAGAAATGAGGGTCTTGGCACACTATTGTAGCATTTCTGCACCAGTTTGTTACTGGGAAAACTAATTTTCATCTGAAATTCTTCAATAAAACCAGTGTCATTCTCACTTTCTGAAAATGCATCTTTCTCTTTTTGTAACATTTCTACTGCAATCTCTCTTTGTTTTTCATTTAACACACTCAAATCTATTTTCTCAATAAAACTCTGTCCCTCACTGAACTTGTTTTCCCCTGGTTTAATCTCTATTTTCTTTTCTGTAACACCAGCTTGCACATTCTTTATTTCTTGTTGCATCTAATCACGTTTAACATGTAAGGGTGCATTTGATGTAACTAGCTGGAGGTGTCCTATAACCGTATGAGGTTTCAGAATTATCTCTGATTTGCTATTTATCACTGGAATAGATACTTTACTTTAATTTCCACCCTTTAAAGTCAACTAAACTGAATCAACTTGAAGACTATCAGGTATTATCAATGACAGGCTGTAATATAGTAGCACTTCTTGGTTTCATAGGCCCTGTATTCACTCTGCAAGAAACATTTATGCTATACAATGTTTTTAGTATACTTACCATCCTGTGTGACAATTTTGATACCAGCAAATGATGTTGCGCGTGAGAAAGCAACGTCTTGTGGTAAATATAAGCCAAAAGTTTCTTGTGCCTTGTTTATAGTCAAACAGTATGCTAGACGTATTGGAAACTGTTGTCTTGACAGCTGAAAAGGCAAGCCAAGATCTTGTGGTGGCAAAGTGATTTTGGGTATGAGCACACTTTGTCCAGCAAAAGAGCTGGCAATGATCTCAGCTACAATTAGGTGATCTCTTAGTTCCCGTACGATGAGACGGGTGCCATTGCAGAGACCTTTCTTGGGGCTGAGATTTCTGAGCAATATAATGGTAGCTCCTATTTTGAGCTTTTGTTTGTGGAGTGCCATTCCACTTGGTGTGAGACTGTTCAGAAATTCAACTGGATATGCTGCCGCTTCTTGGGCATCTTCTGTGACAACCTTGTCCATGCTGAGGTAAGTTCTAGTGTCTCCTGGTAATATTTGAAGAACCAGATCGTTTATAACATGGGAGTCATTGTTCTTGGGTGTTAAGCAGCAGCGTGCTGCCATGTATTCAGGGTTAGCAGTTGGTCCTTGTGGAAAGACAAAGGCAAGCAACTCATCGAGAATTCTTTCAGGAATTTCGATGCGATCTTGCTCATCAGTAGGCTGTCTTCCATCTCCGATTCGAAGTAAGAGATCAGCGAATTCTTGGTACTGTGGGTCATTCGCTGCTCTCATGCTTCTCAAAAGATGGAAGGTATGAAAATGGTGCCATAATGGTGATCTTTTCAAGCAGCTGTTGACAATTTGTTCTTTGCCAGCCAGATGAATTTGCCACCAAATGGTAATTCAGATTCTGTAAGGTCTTGCAAGAGAATGTGTACAGTTTTCAAGGCATCTGCTGGGATCATTGATGCCTCATCCCATATGAACAGATCTGTTGTTTTCAAATCCTTTGCTCTCTTGCTCTGACGGCTGATATTGCACGTAAAGTTTGGTAGCAGAGGTATTGGTATCTGAAATGTTGAATGGGCTGTCGCACCATCTATTAGCAGGGTGCTTGCAATACCTGGAAAAAAGAAAAAGGTAGTAAATAAACAGAAATATAGGTAAATGTAGCAGAGGAAAAAAGTTGTATATGATAATGTTGTACTATTTTGTAAAACGTATCTGAATAAGCAAGGCATTTGACTTTGTATTGCATGCCTGGTAAGATGTGTGTAAGTGTGTTGTAAAGGAAGGTTTTCCTGTTCCCCCTGAACCATCAAGGAAAAAGCATGGTTGGTTGGATTGGCTTGTGATTGCAGCAACAACTGTGTCAACAATTTGCAATTGATCGTCATTAAGTTGTTGGTGCAACTGTTGGCCTTGACGACGCTCCTCTTCAATGTTGATTGCAGGTTGTTCATTCTGGGGTGGATGGTAATCAGCTGGTAGCTGTGGCATTTCTGTGAAGTCTACCAAGGATTTGCTATGAACATGTAAATGCTTATCAATGTCAAAGAGGCATTGTTGTACTTGTACATCTGACAACGGGATATCTTGTTGGCACATGCGTTGTCTTTTGGCATGAAGAAAGTCTTCTGACATGCTTTCTTTGAAATTTTCAAACAATTCCCTTGGGTCAGATGGAGTGTTGAAAAGAAGAATGATGGAAAAAAGCAGACGCATCTGGCTTGGCATCTGAAAGAGACTTGCTTCTTCCATACAGTTAATAAGTTCTCTGTCGTCTTCTAAGAGACCCAAGGCTCTGGCTGCATCCCTAAATGTAGGGCAAAGCTGGCCATTGATGGTGCGCAGGGCCTCAAATGAGGTTGCACCAGGGACATGAAGCAAAAGAAGCCTTAATGCAAACCTCTGAGGATCAGAAGGCTGTACTTGGTACATTCTACCAATGACCTTGTGGTGACGCTGTCTCTCTTTCCACTGTTTTGTTCTTTTGTCATAGGTGTAATGTTCTGGAATGTCGTGATAGAGATACTGATGTGCTGCCTGGTCTCGGCTGTTCAACTCGAACCAAGCTGTTAGAGTCGTGTTAGGATTTCTTTCAAGGGCTTGTTCTGCATTGCCCTCACGGAAATACACTTGCTGTTGCATGGGGAGGTGCACTGCCAAGCGTACGATTGTGTGGCTGATGTCATGAAGTTTATATGAGAAAATTCTGAACAAAGCCTGATGTGGTCCAACGTATCTAGCATTGAGATATTCAAGGATCTCGTCATGGTCAACTATACCTTCTCTGATCTCCAGATGGGCTGAATCGTACCCTTTGTGGATGTATTTGAAAATGTATTTTATACATTTGACACTGGTGCATGATCCTACATTTGTATGACAGTCGTATTTGAGGAGAATAGTTTTATTGTATGGCACAACGAATGCGTCATCGATAGTGTTATTACCCACTGTGGCTGTGAATTGGCCACGTCTTCTGTACAAAGGATAACCTTCGACTTCAAAGACTGTTTCTGCATTAATGGCCTTTGGAAAGTTCTTTGTGCATCTGTTGTCTACCATGCACACACGATGTGGATTGAAATCACCGCAAGGCCCGTGGATCATGTGACTTTTGACCTTAGCATAAAGTTCTGGATATTGGTCTGGGTCTGGGATCTCAGCTGATATAAATTGGTCGATATCTTCAGCTGATCTTGGTTTTTCTTCTTCAGCAAAAAAAAGAAGCATGTGGGCATGTGGGAGACCTCTCTTTTGGAATTCTATAGTGTAGACATAGGCAATGACACGACCTAAGAGATGTCTAATTAGCAAATCATCTTTAAGTGCATGGAACTTCAGAATGAACACTCTTGTGACGATGTCTGGACGGTCACTGGGACTTTGATGGGGAAGAAGTTGCTCTGTTGTTTCCCGCCATCTTGGATTGGTGGTCATCGTGAGGAAAACGTCTGGTTTCCCATCAGTGCAAACCAAAGTCATTGTGTCTTGGGAATTTTGATGTATGTAGTGCTGGCTGCCTTTGAATGATGATGGGAGAATGATGATCCTTCCTACACCACATTGTTCAGCCTCAGCTCGGGCCCTGACGTGGTCCATCAGCCCTTGATATGATTCTGCATGTGGCTGTGCTTGATGCGTTCTGATATAGTGCAGATCTTGACCTTCAATTTTAGTGTAGGCATCGACTAATTATTGCTGCAACTGGAAGACCACCACGGTGAATTGCAGAGAAACCATCTCTTATAGCAGCATGATATGCATAGAACTGAGAAAGCGTGATACGTTGTCTCTGGTTAGGTTCTGGTAGTTGTCTTTGATGTAGGTTTTCATTCTGTTGTTGCTGTTGTTGCTGACGCTGGTGTAGTGTGTAATAGAGAAGAGTGATGTTGAACAGAAGTTCTGGGTGCCAGCCAAATTCTGCATGAAAGAACAGTAACAGATACGTCATGGGATCAGCGTGTTCTGATGTTGCACTGATGTTCTGAGTTTCTCGCAAAGTCCTATCATATATGATGAAATCTCTTTGTGAGGGATTTGGTGGTGCATCACCTTCTCCAACATATACATCAGCAACTTCAGTGATAAGTGGTGGTGATAAGCATTCGCACTGGACGTATCTCTTCATTGGCTGAAGCTGCACGGTTGCGTTCTTCTTGAAGAACCTCTCCCATGGTTTGATAGCTTTGTGCATATCGATTTGCATTATTGAGTTGGCGAGAAAGTATGGCCAGGACATGAGGATTTAATTCTTGATTGTCTGGGTTTGCTATCCTCTCCGCCAAAGCATGAATGGTATCGATGATATACAGTTGTCCATGGTGAGATAGTTGGCCCTGCTGTGGTAGTGCTGGGCCAGTGAGATGGTAAGCTTGACCATGCATCGTTATTACCTTTGGGCCTCTGCCACAATGGTCTTGTAAATTTGCAAACCATGAAGCCATAGCAAGCGATGAATTGTATTGGCGAATATGTTTTCTGAAATTTGTATAATTGGCAGAGTTACCGGAAAAATGATCTTGAATGTCCTGGGATGGAGGAGTAATTGGGGGTAAGGCAACCTTTCCATCTTGGCAACACTTAGTGAATTTGCTTGCTGTAGTCTTTTCTTGCAGGAAATACTTGGCATGACATTTGTCACATTCTTCATCCATTCATCCTATGTAATGCTGCTGCTGGATTGCTAAAACTGGAGGGTTATGTTGCTGGTGCAGTAGCTGTAAATTAAAGTGAACGGGTATTTGTGCTAGTTGCTCCAAATATTGTTGTTCATGTTGTTCATGGTCATCTTGTGCGTCTTCCCTATGCTGTTGTTGTCTGTGCAATGCAACGATTTCAGTATGTGCTTGTCTCTCTCTCCTTCCTGTGAGTGTTCTTCTTCTACCAGAACGACGCATATTGGCTGAATAATTTGAAAGGAAATGTGGAAGGTTTGTTGTGTTGAGCGGCTCTGCAAATATAACAGGGAGGGAGGGGCGCAAGGGGAAAGCAATATATGAAAGAGTGTAGGTTATTTTTGCTATTTGAAAAGGTTATGAGATTTTGCAGTGATTTTGTGAAGGTTGTGTGAGTTAATGTGATTGTTTTGTTGGATATTTAACTTGATATATGATGTACATTTCTTGTGTAACTTAAAGTATTCTAGTAAACCAGATTATATAAAGGGATCAATAACAAAATATATTGGTTATTGTACGCTCTTTACAGCAATAAACAGCAAACACGGAAATATTGAATAGACAATGCCTAATACAGAAAACAGGTAGAAACTTGTTGCACGACTGTATAACAGTTTTATTAGATGACTTTTTGCTATTTGTATGTGGTTTCTCAATCGCGTTGCATTTATGTAATGGTTTGTTATAGATTTTCCGGCGGGTGTAAAGAAGATTATTGATTTGCCCCTGGAGAGAGAGGATGCTTGAAACACTTAAGTAATTCAGTAAATAATTGTCGGAAAATATAGTAAGCCTAATAACATTGAAGCAAAATTGACTTGAAAGCGGAGACTTGCCCCTCTCCCATTCCCTTGAAAGAAGTACGTAAATATTGAAATGGGGGCAGTAAACATAATACAGAAAGGGAAAGGACATAAAATCTTATAGATTATCTTTTAAATAGATACTTGAAATACCCTTTCCCGTTTCCCTAGATTATCTTTTAAATAGATACTTGAAATACCCTTTCCGAATCATAATTGGTTCCCTATGTTCTTTTAATAATAACATAAATATTTAAAAATATAGTAAGCCTAATAACATCGAAGGAAAATTGACTTGAAAGCGGAGACTTGCCCTCTCCCACTCCCTTAAAAGAAGTATGTAAATATTGAAATGGGGAGTAAACATAATACAGAAAGGGAAAGGACATAAAATCTTATAGATTATCTTGTAAATAGATGCTTGAAATACCCTTTCACGTTTCCTTATGTTCTTTTAATAATAACGTAAATATTTAAATGCACAGTGAACTGTTAATATAAATGACAATCATTAGTGCTGAGAAATATAGTAAGCCTATGATTATTGATTTGCCCCTGGAGAGAGAGGAGGATGTTTGAAACACTTAAGTAATGGAGTAAATAATTGTCGGAAAATATAGTAAGCCTAATAACATTGAAGGAAAATTGACTTGAAAGCGGAGACTAGCCCCTCTCCCATTCCATTAAAAGAAGTACGTAAATATTGAAATGGGGGAGTAAACATAATACAGAAAGGGAAAGGACATAAAATCTTATAGATTTTCCCTTGAAAGAAGTACGTAAATATTGAAATGGGGCAGTAAACATAATACAGAAAGGGAAAGGACATAAAATCTTATAGATTATCTTTTAAATAGATACTTGAAATACCCTTTCCCGTTTCCCTATGTTCTTTTAATAATAACATAAATATTTAAATGCACAGTGAACTGTTAATATAAATGACAATCATTAGTGCTGAGAAATATAGTAAGCCTATGATTATTGATTTGACACTGGAGAGAGAGGAGGATGTTTGAAACACTTAAATAATGGAGCAAATAATTGTCGGAGAATATAGTAAGCCTAATAACATTGAAGGAAAATTGACTTGAAAGCGGAGACTTGCCCCTCTCCGATTCCCTTAAAAGAAGTACGTAAATATTAAAATGGGGGAGTAAACATAATATGAATCTGAATCATAATTGGTGCCAAATACAGAAAGAGAAAGGACACAAAAAACTTATAGGTTATCTTGTAAATAGATACTTGAAATACCCTTTCCCTATCTTCTTTTAATAATAACCTAAATATTTAAATGCACAGTGAACTGTTTATTTAAATGACAATCATTAGTGCTGAGAAATATAGTAAGCCTATGATTATTGATTTGCCCCTGGAGAGAGAGGAGGATGTTTGAAATACTTAAGTAATGGAGCAAATAATTGTCAGAAAATATAGTAAGCCTAATAACATCGAAGGAAAATTGACTTGAAAGCGGAGACTTGCCCCTCTCCCACTCCCTTAAAAGAAGTATGTAAATATTGAAATGGGGGAGTAAACATAATACAGAAAGGGAAAGGACATAAAATCTTATAGATTATCTTGTAAATAGATGCTTGAAATACCCTTTCACGTTTCCTTATGTTCTTTTAATAATAACGTAAATATTTAAATGCACAGTGAACTGTTAATATAAATGACAATCATTAGTGCTGAGAAATATAGTAAGCCTATGATTATTGATTTGCCCCTGGAGAGAGAGGAGGATGTTTGAAACACTTAAGTAATGGAGTAAATAATTGTCGGAAAATATAGTAAGCCTAATAACATTGAAGGAAAATTGACTTGAAAGCGGAGACTAGCCCCTCTCCCATTCCATTAAAAGAAGTACGTAAATATTGAAATGGGGGAGTAAACATAATACAGAAAGGGAAAGGACATAAAATCTTATAGATTATCTTGTAAATAGATGCTTGAAATACCCTTTCCCGTTTCCTTATGTTCTTTTAATAATAACCTAAATATTTAAATGCACAGTGAACTGTTAATATAAAAGACAATCATTAGTGCTGAGAAATATAGTAAGCCTATGATTATTGATTTGCCCCTGGAGAGAGAGGAGGATGTTTGAAACACTTAAGTAATGGAGCAAATAATTTTCGGAAAATATAGTAAGCCTAATAACATTGAAGGAAAATTGACTTGAAAGCGGAGACTTGCCCCTCTCCCATTCGCTTAAAAGAAGTACGTAAATATTGAAATGGGGGAGTAAACATAATATGAATCTGAATCATAATTGGTGCCAAATACAGAAAGAGAAAGGACACAAAAAACTTATAGCTTATCTTGTAAATGGATACTTGAAATACCCTTTCCTTATCTTCTTTTAATAATAACCTAAATATTTAAATGCACAGTGAACTGTTAATATAAATGACAATCATTAGTGCTGAGAAATATAGTAAGCCTATGATTATTGATTTGCCCCTGGAGAGAGAGGAGGATGTTTGAAACACTAAAGTAATGGAGCAAATAATTGTCGGAAAATATAGTAAGCCTAATAACATTGAAGAAAAATTGACTTGAAAGCGGAGACTTGCCCCTCTCCCATTCGCTTAAAAGAAGTACGTAAATATTGAAATGGGGGATTAAACATACTATGAATCTGAATCATAATTGGTGCCAAATACAGAAAGGGAAAGGACATAAAATCTTATAGATTATCTTGTAAATAGATACTTGAAATACCCTTTCCCCTTTCCCTGTGTTCTATTAATAATAACCTAAATATTTAAATGTACAGTGAACTGTTAATATAAATGACAATCATTAGTGCTGAGAAATATAGTAAGCCTATGATTATTGATTTGCCCCTGGAGAGAGAGGAGGATATTTGAAACACTTAAGTAATGGAGCAAATAATTGTCGGAAAATATAGTAAGCCTAATAACATTGAAGGAAAATTGACTTGAAAGCAGAGACTTGCCCCTCTCCCATTCCCTTAAAAGAAGTACGTAAATATTGAAATGGGGGAGTAAACATAATATGAATCTGAATCATAATTGGTGGCAAATACAGAAAGAGAAAGGACACAATAAACTTATAGCTTATCTTGTAAATAGATACTTGAAATACCCTTTCCTTATCTTCTTTAAATAATAACCTAAATATTTAAATGCACAGTGAACTGTTAATATAAATGACAATCATTAGTGCTGAGAAATATAGTAAGCCTATGATTATTGATTTGCCCCTGGAGAGAGAGGAGGATGTTTGAAACACTTAAGTAATGGAGCAAATAATTGTCGGAAAATATAGTAAGCCTAATAACATTGAAGGAAAATTGACTTGAAAGCGGAGACTTGCCCCTCTCCCATTCGCTTAAAAGAAGTACGTAAATATTGAAATGGGGGAGTAAACATAATACAGAAAGGGAAAGGACATAAAATCTTATAGATTATCTTGTAAATAGATACTTGAAATACCCTTTCACGTTTCCTTATGTTCTTTTAATAATAACCTAAATATTTAAATGCACAGTGGACTGTTAATATAAATGACAATCATTAGTGCTGAGAAATATAGTAAGCCTATGATTATTGATTTGCCCCTGGAGAGAGAGGAGGATGTTTGAAACACTTAAGTAATGGAGCAAATAATTGTCTAAGAATATAGTAAGCCTAATAACATTGAAGGAGAATTGACTTGAAAGCGGAGACTTGCCCCTCTCCGATTCTCTTAAAAGAAGTACGTAAATATTAAAATGGAGGAGTAAACATAATATGAATCTGAATCATAATTGGTGCCAAATACAGAAAGAGAAAGGACACAAAAAAACTTATAGCTTATCTTGTAAATAGATACTTGAAATACCCTTTCCCTTTCCCTGTGTTCTTTTAATAATAACCTAAATATTTAAATGCACAGTGAACTGTTAATACCAATGACAATCATTAGTGCTGAGAAATATAGTAAGCCTATGATTATTGATTTGCCCCTGGAGAGAGAGGAGGATGTTTGAAACACCTAAGTAATGGAGCAAATAATTGTCGGAAAATAAAGTAAGCCTAATAACATTGAAGGAAAATTGACTTGAAAGCGGAGACTTGCCCCTCTCCCATTCCCTTAAAAGAAGTACGTAAATATTGAAATGGGGGAGTAAACATAATATGAATCTGAATCATAATTGGTGCCAAATACAGAAAGAGAAAGGACACAAAAAACTTATAGCTTATCTTGTAAATAGATACTTGAAATACCCTTTCCCCTTTCCCTGTGTTCTTTTAATAATAACCTAAATATTTAAATGCACAGTGAACTGTTAATATAAATGACAATCATTAGTGCTGAGAAATATAGTAAGCCTATGATTATTGATTTGCCCCTGGAGAGAGAGGAGGATATTTGAAACACTTAAGTAATGGAGCAAATAATTGTCGGGAAATATAGTAAGCCTAATAACATTGAAGGAAAATTGACTTGAAAGCAGAGACTTGCCCCTCTCCCATTCCCTTAAAAGAAGTACGTAAATATTGAAATGGGGGAGTAAACATAATATGAATCTGAATCATAATTGGTGGCAAATACAGAAAGAGAAAGGACACAATAAACTTATAGCTTATCTTGTAAATAGATACTTGAAATACCCTTTCCTTATCTTCTTTAAATAATAACCTAAATATTTAAATGCACAGTGAACTGTTAATATAAATGACAATCATTAGTGCTGAGAAATATAGTAAGCCTATGATTATTGATTTGCCCCTGGAGAGAGAGGAGGATGTTTGAAACACTTAAGTAATGGAGCAAATAATTGTCGGAAAATATAGTAAGCCTAATAACATTGAAGGAAAATTGACTTGAAAGCGGAGACTTGCCCCTCTCCCATTCGCTTAAAAGAAGGACGTAAATATTGAAATGGGGGAGTAAACATAATACAGAAAGGGAAAGGACATAAAATCTTATAGATTATCTTGTAAATAGATACTTGAAATACCCTTTCACGTTTCCTTATGTTCTTTTAATAATAACCTAAATATTTAAATGCACAGTGAACTGTTAATATAAATGACAATCATTAGTGCTGAGAAATATAGTAAGCCTATGATTATTGATTTGCCCCTGGAGAGAGAGGAGGATGTTTGAAACACTTAAGTAATGGAGCAAATAATTGTCTAAGAATATAGTAAGCCTAATAACATTGAAGGAGAATTGACTTGAAAGCGGAGACTTGCCCCTCTCCGATTCCCTTAAAAGAAGTACGTAAATATTAAAATGGGGGAGTAAACATAATATGAATCTGAATCATAACTGGTGCCAAATACAGAAAGAGAAAGGACACAAAAAAACTTATAGCTTATCTTGTAAATAGATACTTGAAATACCCTTTCCCCTTTCTCTGTGTTCTTTTAATAATAACCTAAATATTTAAATGCACAGTGAACTGTTAATATAAATGACAATCATTAGTGCTGAGAAATATAGTAAGCCTATGATTATTGATTTGCCCCTGGAGAGAGAGGAGGATGTTTTAAACACTTAAGTAATGGAGTAAATAATTGTCGGAAAATATAGTAAGCCTAATAACATTGAAGGAAAATTGACTTGAAAGCAGAGAATTGCCCCTCTCCCATTCCCTTAAAAGAAGTACGTAAATATTGAAATGGGGGAGTAAACATAATATGAATCTCAATCATAATTGGTGGCAAATACAGAAAGAGAAAGGACACAATAAACTTATAGCTTATCTTGTAAATAGATACTTGAAATACCCTTTCCTTATCTTCTTTAAATAATAACCTAAATATTTAAATGCACAGTGAACTGTTAATATAAATGACAATCATTACTGCTGAGAAATATAGTAAGCCTATGATTATTGATTTGCCCCTGGAGAGAGAGGAGGATGTTTGAAACACTTAAGTAATGGAGCAAATAATTGTCGGAAAATATAGTAAGCCTAATAACATTGAAGGAAAATTGACTTGAAAGCGGAGACTTGCCCCTCTCCCATTCGCTTAAAAGAAGTACATAAAAATATTGAAATGGGGGAGTAAACATAATACAGAAAGGGAAAGGACATAAAATCTTATAGATTATCTTGTAAATAGATACTTGAAATACCCTTTCACGTTTCCTTATGTTCTTTTAATAATAACCTAAATATTTAAATGCACAGTGAACTGTTAATATAAATGACAATCATTAGTGCTGAGAAATATAGTAAGCCTACGATTATTGATTTGCCCCTGGAGAGAGAGGAGGATGTTTGAAACACTTAAGTAATGGAGCAAATAATTGTCTAAGAATATAGTAAGCCTAATAACATTGAAGGAGAATTGACTTGAAAGCGGAGACTTGCCCCTCTCCGATTCCCTTAAAAGAAGTACGTAAATATTAAAATGGGGGAGTAAACATAATATGAATCTGAATCATAATTGGTGCCAAATACAGAAAGAGAAAGGACACAAAAAAACTTATAGCTTATCTTGTAAATAGATACTTGAAATACCCTTTCCCCTTTCCCTGTGTTCTTTTAATAATAACCTAAATATTTAAATGCACAGTGAACTGTTAATATAAATGACAATCATTAGTGCTGAGAAATATAGTAAGCCTATGATTATTGATTTGCCCCTGGAGAGAGAGGAGGATGTTTGCAACACTTAAGTAATGGAGCAGATAATTGTCAGAGAATATAGTAAGCCTAATAACATTGAAGGAGAATTGGCTTGAAAGTGGAGACTTGCCCCTCTCCGATTCCCTTAAAAGAAGTACGTAAATATTAAAATGGGGGAGTAAACATAATATGAATCTGAATCATAATTGGTGCCAAATACAGAAAGAGAAAGGACACAAAAAACTTATAGCTTATCTTGTAAATAGATACTTGAAATACCCTTTCCCTATCTTCTTTTAATAATAACCTAAATATTTAAATGCACAGTGAACTGTTAATATAAATGACAATCATTAGTGCTGAGAAATATAGTAAGCCTATGATTATTGATTTGCCCCTGGAGAGAGAGGAGGATGTTTGAAACACTAAAGTAATGGAGCAAATAATTGTCGGAAAATATAGTAAGCCTAATAACATTGAAGGAAAATTGACTTGAAAGCGGAGACTTGCCCCTCTCCCATTCGCTTAAAAGAAGTACGTAAATATTGAAATGGGGGAGTAAACATACTATGAATCTGAATCATAAGTGGTGCCAAATACAGAAAGGGAAAGGACATAAAATCTTATAGATTATCTTGTAAATAGATACTTGAAATACCCTTTCCCCTTTCCCTGTGTTCTTTTAATAATAACCTAAATATTTAAATGCACAGTGAACTGTTAATATAAATGACAATCATTAGTGCTGAGAAATATAGTAAGCCTATGATTATTGATTTGCCCCTGGAGAGAGAGGAGGATGTTTGCAACACTTAAGTAATGGAGCAGATAATTGTCAGAGAATATAGTAAGCCTAATAACATTGAAGGAGAATTGACTTGAAAGTGGAGACTTGCCCCTCTCCGATTCCCTTAAAAGAAGTACGTAAATATTAAAATGGGGGAGTAAACATAATATGAATCTGAATCATAATTGGTGCCAAATACAGAAAGAGAAAGGACACAAAAAACTTATAGCTTTTCTTATAAATAGATACTTGAAATACCCTTTCCCTAACTTCTTTTAATAATAACCTAAATATTTAAATGCACAGTGAACTGTTAATATAAATGACAATCATTAGTGCTGAGAAATATAGTAAGCCTATGATTATTGATTTGCCCCTGGAGAGAGAGGAGGATGTTTGAAACACTAAAGTAATGGAGCAAATAATTGTCGGAAAATATAGTAAGCCTAATAACATTGAAGAAAAATTGACTTGAAAGCGGAGACTTGCCCCTCTCCCATTCGCTTAAAAGAAGTACGTAAATATTGAAATGGGGAAGTAAACATACTATGAATCTGAATCATAATTGGTGCCAAATACAGAAAGGGAAAGGACATAAAATCTTATAGATTATCTTGTAAATAGATACTTGAAATACCCTTTCCCCTTTCCCTGTGTTCTTTTAATAATAACCTAAATATTTAAATGCACAGTGAACTGTTAATATAAATGACAATCATTAGTGCTGAGAAATATAGTAATCCTATGATTATTGATTTGCCCCTGGAGAGAGAGGAGGATATTTGAAACACTTACGTAATGGAGCAAATAATTGTCGGAAAATATAGTAAGCCTAATAACATTGAAGGAAAATTGACTTGAAAGCGCAGACTTGCCCCTCTCCCATTCCCTTAAAAGAAGTACTTAAATATTGAAATGGTTCTGAAAGTTATGGTGCTGAACCATGCCAGGTCTCTCTTGCTACCATATACATAAACTATCCTACTATAGGCCACTAATCCGGTGGGGTACCATTTTACCACAGTTACACATATGCTGGTATGTCCATCATGGGGCGGTTACAACCATTGGGGAAGAACATGTCACGTATAAAGCCCTTTATCACTGAAAATTTGTATATCAGAAGCACAGAGGTCAAGGAATTCTATTTCAGATACCGGCAAAATATAGTATTTCAAGATATATTCATCGCCAAAATTGACAAAAAAATTACAGGATTTATATTGAGCCTTCTTCAGCACCATAACTATTTATATATATTTGTCATGAATGGCGAACACAAGGATAGATTTTTCCATTCATGACAAATATATATAAATAGTTATGGTGCTGAAGAAGGCTCAATATAGCCGAAACACAAAAATCAAAATGGGATGAGAGCCTGGGGCTGTATGACTTGGAGAGTTACTTGGCGATTTCATTGAGCTCTATGGCTCAGTGGAAACGTCGTTGGCTCTCTGATCATGCAGTCCTGGGTTCAAATCCCATCAATTGTGGTATGCCACTTGTGGAAAAATCTATCCTTGTGTTCGCCATTCATGACAAATATATATAAATAGTTATGGTGCTGAAGAAGGCTCAATATAGCCGAAACACAAAAATCAAAATGGGATGAGAGCCTGGGGCTGTATGACTTGGAGAGTTACTCGGCGATTTCATTGAGCTCTATGGCTCAGTGGAAACGTCGTTGGCTCTCTGATCATGCAGTCCTGGGTTCAAATCCCATCAATTGTGGTATGCCACTTGTGGAAAAATCTATCCTTGTGTTCGCCATTCATGACAAATATATATAAATAGTTATGGTGCTGAAGAAGGCTCAATATAGCCGAAACACAAAAATCAAAATGGGATGAGAGCCTGGGGCTGTATGACTTGGAGAGTTACTCGGCGATTTCATTGAGCTCTATGGCTCAGTGGAAACGTCGTTGGCTCTCTGATCATGCAGTCCTGGGTTCAAATCCCATCAATTGTGGTATGCCACTTGTGGAAAAAGATAATAGTATGAAAACAGGGGTGGGTTGCAGAGATGTTCTATCCCTGAAATGGAGAAAAAATACTTGAATCTAAAATTACATGTATAAGAAAGGTAAAAGTATTCGATACTTGTAGTACTGTAGTGGGATAATGAGAAACAAATATAACTGAAAAACTGTTCAGTTGTGGAGTGAAATGTGCAAAACATCTGACATTTTATGTTATGAACGTTTCTTCCTTTCGTTATGTTAATATTTGCAAACGTGGAGGGAGTGGAAGAATTTAGCAGTGTAAAAATCGTTATACTCGTGTTAGTTACATGTTTTGCAGATGTGAGAATGATAGATTCAATTTGTGATAGGTAATTATGAGTATTAGTTGCAAAATTTATAGTTGATGGGAAGATGAAAAAATATTATCGTACTTGTTTAGTATAAATCGAAGTGAGAGGAGAGTAGCTTGTGCACAGAATCTGAAAGACCAAAAAAGTAACGAATTAGAATATGATAGAAATAAATGCTGATAATAGAGGCAATAAATTATAATATATGGTGTGATAGAGATACAAATCCTTCTGCGAAGCCGCAGATTAGGTGATATGAAGACCGAAGCAGGACTTCTTGTCGCAAGAGTTGAACTGGGCGTGCGATGTGATACTGCAAGAGAAAGAGCTACGGAGTTAAGGTTCAACGGAGGAAAATGTGGGATTAAATAAGCGTGAAGGCAGGTAAATAGCTAAGAATTGAGCGATATATACCTGAATGCAAAGTCGGAGATAATGGAATATTTTTCAACGTTCTGTTCTGTATTCTCGCTTGGAGAATGTGCTTTTGATGTTCAGAAACTATAAGACAGAGAAGGAAGGTAATGAATTAGATCTAGGTTTTATGATATGCAAAAGTTAATATGGAACACCAAAATGGTAAGAGTGAAACATAAATTTTTCGGAAAGAAAATGTTATGCAATTACCTTAACGAAATTGAAGGGCAAGAAATAGTCGGAATTTTGAAACCAAATTTCGTGACATCAAATTTCGTAAAACCAAATTGCGCAAAATCAAATTTCGTAACAGCAAATTTCGTGAAACCAAATTTCGTAAAACCAAATGTCGTAAAAGCAAATTTCGTAAAACCTTTCACAGAGTTGCAAAGAAAGAAAGATGCTAAGTGCTGAGCACGCTTGTCACGGTTGAGCTATAGGTTATTCAAAACATTGAAGTTTCTATAGAAATTTCAGATAATCAATTGTCAGTGCAAAGGCTTTTGAGAAATGAAGTATTGTTTCTACAGGTGGAGAAGTCCATATATGGGGAGAATGCCGTAAATGTGCAATGGTAGGTAGGAATTGACAGAAATAGAACAGGTTGGAGAGTAAAAGAATAAAAAGAATGGATGGAATTATATTGTAGGTCACATGATATGGTGGGTGGGGAAGTGGACATATTTAATGTGCTTCGAACTAATTTATGTTCAGTAGTGTAGAAGTTGGCAGTCCATAACGAAAAAGGAATATACAATACAATAATGGAGAAGCAGATAAAAGATTTCAAGACAAAATTTGAAGATTTAATGGAGCATTTTGCTTCTGGGGTCCAGGAATTTAAGAAAGAAATGGATGCAGCGATGTTTCAATTTGTTGTTAAGAATAACGGCAAACTTGGAGAAGAGAGGATGGAAAGAGCGATCAGGAAGTTGAAAGTGGCGTATCAGAAGTGCAGCTATGATATGAAGCAGGCGAAGAAAATAGTGGTGCATAGGATGAATGAGATTGAGGGGGAAAGAAGAAGAAAGCGGCATCTGGAAGAGGATAGAGAGATAAATCATATAATGGAGCAAGAGGAAGCAGAGTTAGAGAGACAAAGGAGCAGGGTAAACGAAGAAATCCAGACCTATGAATTGGAGTTGTCTGTGGACTTGGAAAATAATGAGAACTAAATTCGTCTTTTTTATGAGCTTTGTTATTGACTATGGTTTTATGAGCTAAAGTGGTATGTAGAAGAAATAAATTCTTTTCTGGTTATATTGTTGAATGTTACTTGTATTTATTACGTGTTTGTGTGTGTATTCTCTGACAGTGCTGTTTCTATGCAGGGACTTTCCTGGAGAAAGGGAGGCAAGGTCCTTTCCGATGGGGTGTGAAGGTGATAAATGTTTGCTGAAAACGTTCTTATGCTCATTAAGCTGAAGAAGAGATAAGGGAGAAAAAGTCACAGCTGTGACGTTACGCAGCGAACGGTAATTTTGCAGCGCATGCATTTCATCTAAAAAAAAACAGTACAGTGTGAAAAAGAAATAGCAGTTCTACGCAGATGATCCGTGTATGGAAGGAAGGCACTGTTTCTATACCCGGTTGTCAAAAGGAATATTTTGTAAGAGAAGATTGTTACTTCAATGTTGCACAGCAGCGTATTTATTACATTTTGAAGTATACATTTCCCGGGTATCATATTTGGAGGGAAAATTCTAGAGCCGGGTGAGAAAAAAATTCATTGTTGTCCACATCCCCGTCTGATTTAAGTGAAGTACTGTACCCCCCTGAGGTTTAACGACTCTCTTACATAATTAATGACTGTTTTTATCTCGCAACTGAAATAAAGAGGCATGGTATTGCTTGGTGCTTTTCTTCTAACCTTTATAGAATGTTATGGTAGTTACGTTATCGTAGTTAGGTTGCTACTTAGTTGATAGAATGCTTTTGACATGCCTTTGGTAATTTATTTGTTGAGTCAGATTTCACGGTTCTGCTAGAGAATTTGTATGACTTCTTTATCTCCCAACTGAAATAAAAAGGCATGGTGTTGCTTGGTGCTTTTCTTCTAACCTTTTATAGAATGTTATGGTAGTTACGTTATCGTAGTTAAGTTGCTACTTAGTTAATAGAATGCTTTTGACATGCCCTTGGTTATTTATTTGTGGAGTCAGATTTTAAGAATCTGTTCGATAATTTTTATGACTTCTTTATCTCCCAACTGAAATAAAGAGGCATGGTGTTGCTTGGTGCTTTTCCTCTAACAATTTTAGAATGTGATGGTAGTTAGGTTGCTACTTAGTTGATAGAATGTTTGACCTACCCATTGTTAGTTATTTGTTGAGCCGAGTCTTTATGACCCCTATGAAGGAATCCTAATAATGTTATTATGTGGCAACTGTTGTAGATGATTGGTGTTAGTGTTCTTCCATTAAGAAGAGACATTGTATGTTAATTGTATCTTAATGGTTGTATTTGTCGGGTCATGGCTGCCCCTTCTATTCTAGTTCTCTGCACAAAGCCAATAATTGAGCCAGTCCGTTAAGATTATGTGAATTGCGCACTAATACTTATAAAATACTTGCAAGTGAAATTCAACCTCTTCGGTTCGAAAAGAGAGTATCAAGTAAAATGAAAACGCTGATGTTTTGTTTTTTACAATCATTTATTAACTTTTTCCAAATTAACTATAACTTGTGGGAGTGCCTGTAAAGGTTTAACTACTGTGTCCATATTATTGTTCGGTTGATCACATCTGAAAGCTCTCTGATACGGTGGGCGCCTTTGGCGATTTCGCGGTCGTCTTCTTCTGGGTTCATTCGTTTGAACAACAAAGAGTTCCTCATGATCTCTGAAAACAGAAATGGAAATTGTAATGTCTCTGATATGAAAAGATTGAGAAAGAATGAAAACAAATATGACAGTTTAAAAAAAGCATGAGGCATACCGTATTTGCTCTGTAGTCAGGATTTCTCCATTTTCATCTGTAAGGTGGAATTCTAAATTTTTATCTAAGTTGAATTGTCTTGCGATGCGTTTCTTGAATTCCTTTATCGTCGTAAAGGAGATGCGCTAAAAAGGGAAAATGTTATACTGGATGAGAAAGTAAACTATAAGCAAGTGATGTAGATATAGACATTATTAAAATGCAATATTCCAAGTTACTAACATGCAATATTTGAAGTAACTTTTAAGGGCTTTTAGAGAAAGAATAAGATGAGTTACCTTTGTGCTCTCATCCTTGTGAACGATTTTCCGATTCTGTGCTATAATTGAAAGGAAGACTTGATGGAGATGTTGTAAGCCGCAAAAAGAGAGGAATATGCGTAGAGTTGTTATCGTTGTAAAAATTTATGGACGAATCTTCACGACTTATATACTGTATGACTCCGTGGAATGGATTTCATTACAGGGCCCCCCTCCACTCTATAAAATTAAAGGACCTCCGTGTAATGGATATACAATATATTAAAAGGGCTTTGTTGGCTTCGTCACATTCGTTTAATATGAGCTCCCCGTCTCAATCACTCATTGTCCCCATCCAGAGGAAATGTTGAGCATGCCACGTCCAGTGAGGGAGATTAGAACCTAGGACATCGGGTAAAGAGCTATGTGTTGGTTAGTGCTTTTCTTTTAACCTTTTATCGAATGTTGTCATAGTTACGTTGCTACTTTGTTCATAGAATGCTTGACCCGCCCTTTGTTATTTAAGTACCTGGCAAGCACTAATTAAGCATTTCCATACCCTCTTGAAATTAGGTAATGGCCTTTGATTCTGATTGAAAGGCAGAAAGTCACTCAAACAAAATAATTTATGCCGGTTGACTTAAATTTCATGTAAACATTGACTTTAAAAACTTTATATATCTAAAAAAACTTGTTATTTGCCAGTAAATATTGCAAGCATGCATACATATTAGTACGTCCATTC
The DNA here is from genome assembly GCA_014526335.1 of Chrysaora quinquecirrha. NCBI lineage: Eukaryota > Metazoa > Cnidaria > Scyphozoa > Semaeostomeae > Pelagiidae > Chrysaora > Chrysaora quinquecirrha. The sequence continues at coordinate 1,081,466 of JACTAT010000037.1, forward strand.
AGTCAGCTTAGTTTACGAAATAAGGAAGAACAATTCGACATGTAATGACCCAGTTATCTACCAGTTTCTACGTCTGAAGTGTAGACAAAAGATTTCAATGCCTTGTGACAAAAGAGGGGTTTATCCCACTTACCCCAGCAGCAGATACAGATATGAGATAAAAGGCAACGGTTGACAAAACTAACCCATGGGTACCAGAGAGTGGTGCAGACTTGAGAAGCGTACAATGTTACATATCGAAAAGTTTGCTGTCACAAAACGGTTACCATGACCACTACAAAATTAGTATATAAGAATTGTTAAGTGCCGTCCATAGCCAGAACCAGATGACATCATGTCTATTTTTGCTATGGGCGGTGCAGAATATTGTATTGTATTCTTCTATTTCATTGATATAAAAAAAGCAGTAGAGTGGCTTCAGGTCTAACTTGAACAAGAAGAGGATATGGAGTTTCCAGGAGACAGTCGTTTGACAACATTATTGAAGTTTTGTACTGGCTGGGCAGTTATTCCCTTTGGTGGCCTCACTTTCAAAATTAAAGTCACTTTTCTGGCAGATGACGAGGATAACAGCTTGCCGACAGCATTGGCCTGCACGTCAATCATCAGACTTTCAATGTGTCGCAGCAGCAAAAGACGTTTTTTCCGGGCAATTGATGTTGCACTGAAGTACGCAAGTGAAGGGTTTCCAAATCCATGACACCACATAGAACACAAGTTGTCAAAATGGAATACGAATAATGTTGAAATGAAAAAAAAAACAATGGTGACGATTCAACTTTGTTATGTTGAATTTGTTATGTTAAAATCACCTATAAATTATCACATTTTCCAAAATACTTTTCTTAGAAAAAATCCTAATGTAAACAATTTGTGTCATTTGGCAAAAAATTAGTGGAAAAAACTTGATGTTGAAAAATTCTTGCTAGAGGGATATTTTAAGATGGGGGCTTAACAAAGCTTTTTTTATGTGTAAAATGTTATGTTAAGTTAATTTTCTCAACTTCAAGAGCTAATTAATTGTGTTACTGTTTGAAGTGTTTCCAGAAAAGGGTCAATTCCATGACATGTTGAAGCTGACAGAGGGTTGATATTTCTTTCTAAATGTTGCAACTGATTCCCTTACAGAGTACATTGGATTTGTGGAGCTGTTACTGCAATATCTTGCCATGTATTTCCACCATATCTTTCAGAGGGCAGGCACCGATCATAATCAATCCCATAATTATCAACATCGTCAATGGGGTCTGGATCAGCATCGGGCTGAAAACGAGTTTTTCCATACAGCCAAAGCTGATTTGGAGTTATATTTGATTCTGTTCTTATTGGATGGTTGTCATCTCCTTGTTTAAAAAGCTGTATTTGCTGGTTGATTTCTGGGAGAAAAACATAATGAAGGCAGAATATCCTCAGGAAATGTGAATATATAATAAAACAGCCATGAAACAGGTCTCTCCAAAATCTTTCTATTCCCTGGTTGTGGCAGTTTTTTCCAGCTATGAAGCTGCCACAGCCCGGCCCTCTTCCAAGATGGGAGAACATATGCCAAGGAACATCGAAATTTTCAAATCCTTGGTCCCGTCTGACCCTTGAAGGTAGACCAAAATCATGTGTTGCATTCAAAAAGAGACTCAGAACAGTTTGTGCCTTGTTGTTTTTGCTAGCAGAAAGAAACATAATTTTTACCCAACAACACACCCATGGAAAACAAATCCCCATCAGATTAACTTGTGGTTGCCTTCAAGGTGCCCCCAAGCAAGTGGCCCTGGAACATGGTAATGCCTTCTTGCAACGATATTTGATTGCAATGTCCTCAATATGATACCCTCTCTGTCAAATCTCCACAGTGTCATTCGTACTCGTTCCCGTTGCACTTTGATGCCTCGTGCTGTTAAATACCCTTTCATTTGACGAATACCACAATTGGGAAAATATTCTTATATCTCGCTGACCAATTTATCAAGGTCATGATTTGATATTTCAGAGTATTTTGGAATTTCTGAACCAGACCAAATTGCAGGATCCTTCTTAGCAGGGGCGGATCCAGACTGATGCAACCGATGCAAATGCATCGGTCATTCTCACAAGATTGAAAATCATGAAGTCTATAAACCAGGATTTTTAACAGATTCAAATGATAAGTCGCTTTTCCATCTGTCACAGCTTTTCATGTGATAAAATGAAGTTATCATAACATCCTGTTGTTCTGATCTGTTCCTTGCCGAATGATCGCAGTCTCAGCCCTTTCCCGCTGTTGTTTTGAACGTAGCAATGAAATCCACAGCATAACCGCATAACATAACAGATCTTGTGTAACTATTTTGAAGAGCGCAGCAGTGTCAATCACGGCAGCTTTGACAGCTCATTTCTTCTCAACAAAAGATAGGCAGACTGCATTGGTCCCAGACCTCTAAGGGAACAAATTCAGTGTTTTGCACTGGTGAACCGATGCAGTCCAAAGGTTACTATTGAGCAATAAATTGTCTCCTTCCATTGTTGCTGTTCATTTTTCTCTCGTCTGAAAAGCGCATCAAAACATTTTCGCAAAATGGCAGAACTGGCACTGACCCTGAAGAGATCATCGAGGAAAAAGATATCTCAAATATATGAGGTACCATTCCCGCCAAAATTCTTGTTTTGCATTATTATACACATTTTGTCATTATTATACAACTTTTTCTTCATTCTTATAGGTAAATCGTCATTCTTATACGTGAGCTGTCATTCTTATAGGTAAATCGTCATTCTTATATGCGAGCTGTCATTCTTATACGTGAACTGTCATTCTTATAGGTAAATCGCCATTCTTATAGGTAAATCGCCATTCTTACAGGTAAATCGTCATTCTTATACGTGAACTGTCATTCTTATAGGTAAATCGCCATTCTTATAGGTAAATCGCCATTCTTATATTATTTTCGTATTGTTATAAGCTTGATGTTCTGGAAATCGCTGATCGGCCTAAGTGAATTTGAAATACCAGTTTAAAGTACTTTTTAGTGTGTTTCGAGCAGTTTCCAAAATGGAGGAAATCGAAGAATTGAAACGCCAGGTTGTCACAAAATTGAATGATCTTGTAAGGTATTTCCAAGTAACAGCTACTTCTGATTCTAGCTTTGTTTTAGAAGAAGTGACAGAGCTGCAGAAGTGCATTTTTTTTCTTGATTCGATTTCACGTGTCCCGGATGGAGTAATTTCCGTACTTTCGCGAGTCAGAGTACAGCTACAGGCAGATTTGCATTGCCAGCAGAAGCCTCCAACAGTCAATGTCAACCGACAATAGTGCGGCCCCTTGTGTTTTCCCGCTGGATTGTCGTGTTAAAATTGTTTTGTTCATTTGATGTTGCTTGACTACCTTGTATGAGGATATTCTGAAAGTCTTCGATTTTTTTGACCACGCCTTCCTAGAAAATGATCACGCCCACTTTTGGGCATATGAATTACATCCTTTGTTGCGGTAAATATTGGCTGTTATGTAACTTCTTTGATGTTCTTGCTTAAAAATGCACAGAATTTACTACTTTACATCCTTTTGCCATAGTTACTGGCAAAACCAGCCTGATCTACCTTGTTGACCACGACGACCATCGATGACGTCATTTTTCAAAGATATAAAAATCAGAAAAAAATAAAAAAAATAGCTAAAACGTATGAAAATTGATGTAATTTGCTATGTAAGTGCTAGCCATCAACCAAAAAATATTTTCTGGTGGAAATAGGTGGGAGGGAACAATTTTTCCCTTACCCCGCCCAGTCGTGTGAAATATGCCCGAGGTTGATTCTATAGTTGAGAAAAGACTGTAAAATAACTTTTCAGCCTCAATTTAAGGTGGTGAAACCAGCGTCATGCCACATTGAATATAGACTCTGTGAAAGATGGTGAAAGAAACAACAAAGAAATGCAAAGAAACAAAACAAAAATGTGAATAGTTTCATGGAATAGAATTTAAATAGATACAGAAGGTGATCTGAAGCTGCATCATCGTGGTATAAGGCGTTCCAAAGCCGTTCCGTATTTTACATCGAGTCTTTTCATGTCACCTTTAGTGTCACCTTTACCTTTAAAGCCCCACCAGTCTTTTGAGTCGGGGCTTGGTGCTACATTTGTCCTTAAAGTCTGTTGCCAATATTTGACATATCTGCTTGCTCAAACTTGTGACTTGTGAGTACTCTGAGAGCCGTGAGACAAGCATGAAAACATCCATTGAAAAGTTCTAGTGACTCCCGGTCAGCAGCAAGCTTCATTTGCTCATACATGCAGCACGTATCCACGTAGGGGAAGTGACAGAGCGTACTTCCCTCTTTAGTCTCAAATGCTCTTTCTTTTCAATATTCAGAGTGCTTCCGAAAGTGGAGGCAAGACAAATTAGTGCACGCGAGAGCGAGTCGCCTTGAAATAACCCTCATTGTAGCTGCACCTGCCCAGTTTTAATCAATCTCTTTCCCAGTCCAACTTGGATGGTCGTAGCCTACAAAGGGATTTCTTGATCCATAGTCTCCACTACAGATTTGGTCGATGTCATGCCCGATGTCATGAGTATCATCAAATGCTTTCTTTTGGTCCGACAGATTTATTTTTGAACGCCTGGCGTGCGCATGGATAAAGTGATCAAGTAATAAGCAATCCATCCTTCCTAAATGAACCTGCTGCCTAGGTCTTATTATGGATAGCCTGTGGACACACTATATAACTATTGTTTAGATTAATTAGTATCTTAGTTGATCTCTTTGTGATACTCGGGTAGCATCTCAATGAGTTCCTCTCTGAAACAGCTATCTTGTCTCATGACGTTCCACTCAGGCTGGCCAATTATTTTGGCCCAGAACTCTGCAAATGTAGTTTCCTTTTATGGAATTTCTGTCTTTTCCGCTTTCTCTCTTACAACTACTCTCTTCGATCTTCCGTTTCAAGGTAGGAGGTTGAGCGTCTTTTTCGGAGGTATGATCTTTTTCACAGGTTGCTTGATACATTGCTGCCTACTTGTTTTTACATTTTCGCTCTTCACTCTATCTATTTCTGTGCGTAACCAGCTTTAATCACTGATACAGCACAGCCTTTTCACTTCGCTGGTTGATCCGCTTGCCGGCTTGTGTAAGAAATGTTGGCTTGACATGATCTCGCAAGCCCAGTGCATTTGCTTTGTTACTCCTGCGGTTGTTAACCCCTAATAAGCTTGAACGCTCTTAATGCTTAGGTCGTCACTCTGTTCTGCTCTTTGTCCAGGTGCAGCTCTGGTGTTACTTTCCGATGGGACTGAGCATGCTATCTCAAGGTGCTAATGAGTGCCACCAGCTCTTCCTGCACTGCAAATCATGCTGGCTCATTCCAAAACGCTGGTAATGTGTTCCCCGCGGTTGAATTTCAATTACCCGTATGAGGGTAATTGGTTATCTAGTTTCACTCTCCTTTGCGCGACTATGTCAAGCTGCCTTCGAAAAGCTCATCAAAGTCACCGGATATGGACCATTCTTCAAGACGAAAAATTTACGGCCGATCGCCGATTTCGTTCTTTGACGATTAGTAAATGCCTCATGATCTGCACAACGTTTGTTCAGGTAACATCTGCTACTTGAATGGTGCCTATTTGAAGCAGTTGTAGCAGTGCTTGCTCCTCTTCTTTCGTCCAACTCTGTTTGACTTGCGCTTGCTTTCTAGGTGACAATTGGCCACGAAGTGGTATTCTAGAGAGCTGCATTGTTCTGAGAGGCGACATTGGTTGCGTCCCCAGATTGGTAGTCTCACGGCAAAGCTCGTCAGTTCAATTGCAGGCGTATTACCATTCTGGCGCTTTTGTTTCAGAACGGGCGACAGCTGCAGATGTAGTTCTTCATAAGTATAACTAGGGCGGAACATCATTCATGTTAAACATGCTATAAGTGTCCATGTTTTAAGGAATTCTGGAATACTCTCTTTACTCATTCAGGTTATTTAACATCTATGACCAACGAAGAAAGACAAGAAGAGATATCGCTCTTATTCGGTACAGCCAGAGACTATCCAACTGAAGTATGAAAAGGATTAAAGTGAGCACATTCCGTTAAATGAAATGGACTTCATATATTTTTGCACCAAGCGATGTAGATTGTTGAAGTAACCTGGAAGACGATCAGTTACCTGGATTATGACTATAAACTATTCAAATTTTTGTTTTGTTTTGTTGCAATTTTTTTCATTTGTCTCTTTGACACAGACTACTGCCTTTACTTATGAATATAAGTAGTAGCCTTTTGGCATGAGGCTAGTTCCACCCCCTTAAATTGTGGTTGGAAAGTTATTTTACAGTCTTTTCTCAAGTATAGAATCAGCCTCGGGCATATTTCACACGACTGGGCGGGGTAAGGGGATATTGTTCCCTCCCACCTATTTCCCCCTTGTAAGCCCCCTTTGAATTTTTTTCACTGGAAACTATTTTTGGTTGATGGCTAGCACTTAAATACCAAATTACATCCATTTTTATATGTTTCGCCAAATATTTGATTTTTTATAGATTTTTTGTCATTGAAAAAAGATGTCATCGGTCACGTTATTTTGAAACCCTATCTTAAATCTCCGTATTCGATTTAGTTAAAAACAATTTGGGGTTAGGTAGCTCCTTAGGATTTTTGGAATAATTCCCTGTCTATTATATTCTTATCCCAGTCAATCCTTTTTGCCAGAAATGTTTGTGATTTGATCTGCACGTCATTGACGTTGACATCATTATTTTGAAATCACGAAAACACAGAAAAGATTATGTTTAGAAATTCAAAGACCAATTCCATGAAAAAGAGCATGCTTTGAAGTATAAAATTCAGTTAAAGTTTTGATTTTAACACGAAAATCCAGCGGGAACCGTATATCCAGACATAAGGGACCGCACTACAAGGGAGACCAAAGTTTGATATAACAGCAGAACAAATGCGATTGCTGCTTGCAGCTCATTTTACGGTTCCAGGGATAGCTTCTCTGTTACACGTCAGCACTAGAACTATAGAGCGGCGAGTACAAGAATTTGGTCTGTCAGCACGTCAGCGTTATACTGATATCCAGGACGAGCGTTTGGATATGATTGTTGCGGAAATCAAAGAGGTAAATCCTAATTGTGGCTCAAAGATGCTGACTGGCTATTTGAGGTCGCGAGGGATTATCATACAAAGAGAACGCGTTCGAGATTCTCTTTCAAGAGTGGATCCGATTTGGATTGCATCTCGACGATGCCGTGCTGTTCATCACCCTACATACAAGGTCAGTAGACCCTTAGCATTTTGGCACTTCGACGGTAACCACAAGTTGGTGAAGTGGAGGCTTGTTGTTCATGGCTGCGTGGATGGGTTCAGTTGTGTGCCAATGTGCATATCATGCGAGACAAACAATAGGGCAGCAACGGTGTGTTTTCTTTTTAGACAAGCTGTGCAAACGTCGGGACTACCGTCAAGAACCCGTTGTGACTAAGGATCTGAAAACTCTGATGTAGTTCAGTACATGTTATTAACACGTGGTGTTGGAAGAGGCTCTGCATTGGTTGGTCGCAGTGTACATAATCAACGTATTGAGCATTTATGGCGTGATGTTTTCAAAGATGTTCTGAGTGTTTTCTATGAGCTATTCACAATGATGGAAGAAGTGGGAATGCTTGACCCTCTTTTGGAAGTAGACATATGGTGCCTGCATTTTTCATTTCTCCAACAGATAAATCATTGCCTTCAGCTATGGGTTAATTCTTGGATAAACCACCCACTTAGCAGTGAAAAAAAGAAGACACCATTGCAACTTTGGATTGAAGGTCGCCTTTCTTTGAGACCTGACGCAGAAGATCCTTGCAATATACCTAATGACTATGGTGTGGATTGGGAGGAGCCATTCCCAGATGAGGAAGAAGGAACAATTCAAATACCAGACACCCCTTTACCAATTACCAATGAGCAATTGGACCAATTTAATAACAACAATTGGACAAATTGGAAAACAGCAATTGGACCAATTTAATAACAACAATCACCGTTTGCTTTCCTCCCAAAACACTGAGGACAAGGTTCGCTTTTACAGAATTATCAGAGACTATGTGAGTGCAATAATTAGGCAAAATGAAATGAACGAATGACTGCACTACTAAACTACAAGGTACACAGCTTAATAAAAACAGAACAAAGCGTAGCCAAAGTCTAGTTTTTAACATAGTATTTTTTAACGTTTTTCTGACTAGGCAACAAAATCGGACGTGTTTTACTTGAAAAAATTGTAATTCAAAATAGGGTTTCACAGTTTAAGGTTTCACGGAGATGAAAACAATTTTCTCCATCCTTCAAATACCAAATGCAACGAAACACTGCGGAACTTTAATACTTCTTATTACAAGCCTTTCGAAAGATCATAATTTTTTTCAATATCTATATGTTACGAGTCTCTAACTATTGAATAAGAAGTTTTCTGTCACGATGTCATAAGTTTTGCTCATGCCTTTTGAAAACGAATAATGCTTTTTTTACAAAAACGTCAATGACATTAAGTACACCAAACTTGGGCCATTGATTGCCCAATCCCTTTATAACTCATTTGGGCCTATGGGGATTATGCAATTATTTAGTCGCCCAATCTACTAACTTTATATTCAGTATAGGCCACTTTCGTCGCGCAGTCATAGAGTTAAAAAATGCTATGGCATTTACTGAGTTATGTTCAAATTAAACTGAAATTATTAATCTAACAAGATACGGTAAAAAAACCATCAACTAAGAACCCAAAATAAAGGACCCGTGTAAGCCTAAAATATTTAAGTTAAGGGAATGATCGTTTATAGGGTCTTACCAAAGGCTCTGTTTGAGAATCTTAGAGCTACCATAGAACTTTGGCGATTTGCTGCTGGATACGGCAACTTTAGATTTTCCAGCTACCATTTGGGGTTAATGTAGAAACTAAATAATGCCAATTCATCGAAATTTTAGAATTTAAGCCCCGATCCCTTTTCACCTTGACGATGACTCCTGTTATGCTATAGAGGCAGTACCCCAGAGTAAAATATCTTAACGTAAACAGTGTTCTCTATTTTATAACATAACACAACAATCTATATATATTGCAAAAAAGTCGTGGTCCATGGCTCAAACCATTCCAAAATCTGGCAAATTCAGCATACAAAACAGGAAGTCTCCCTTGAAATCTTCATATGAAAGGAGGTTATCTCTAACAGGAAGATAGATGTCGTTTGTACATGTATGTACATGTAACTTCTTGGGTGCATCATGATGCTCAAAGACAATGCTTTGCCCCCAGAGAAAACCCGAGTGGGGGAATGGATGGGCTACCAGTTATAAATGCCAGAATAGCTGATAGGGTTATTGAAATGCACACTCTGAAGCTTCTCATGAAGAATGTATTCCACTACAGGTGGAGAAAATGCTTGAGGGCCATGTGCACCATTTAGGACCCCAAGGGCACAGCAAAGTCCATACATATAATATTCATTTTTGACAGAGCTGCAAAATTTTTGGTGAATGCTTTACCAGCTAATTCTTCACCAACAAACAGTGCAGATGATAGAGCACTTTTGTTGACAAGATTGAAGAACTCTCTTTTGGGGCCTCCATCATCTACAGCAGATTCACCGATGAAAACAACCTTCACAAAAGTGTTTGACATTTTCTTCACCCTTCCAAGCTTAAATTTTGCATCACTCCAGACAGAATTTCGTCTGACTTTGATCCTTATACAGGAATCTTCATTATCTTTATTAACCTTGCTATTAATAAGTGCAGAAAGTCTCTCTTGAAATGTAACAACTGGGTCGTCAAGGACAGCGCATGGCTCAGAATTTTCACTGTTTGAATCGTCACTGATTTGCAAAGTTACAATGTCCCCATATTGATGATTCACGTAAGCATAATCCTTTTGTTCAGAACTTGAGCTCGGGAAAGTTTTCAGTGTTGCTGACAACACTCCTTCGTTTACAGGTGTAACCTGTGTGTATGTTGGCTATATTGGTTACTGCATTTCACCATGCAGGCTGCGCAAAATAGGATCTGCGCTCTGACAGAGATTGGAAATGGAACTGAATGCAGGAAGAGAAAGAGGCACTTTTTCTTCCATCGGTACAACATCATCAAAACTCGTACAGCAAGTTGGGCAATTCGCAGCCCCGTTCCCTGTCAGAAGCCATTGTTGCAGGCATATCTGATGAAACATGTCACTGCATGAATTCGGGTATGCAGCTTCAGATATATTTATTGCTTCCAAACAAATGCTGCAACTGTGCAAGGTCTTGATATCAGAAGATTGCATAGTCTTTGAGTCACTATTCATGGCACATGACTGTAAGAATAAAACATAATGTCAGTTATTAATGTCATACACTTTTTGCGGATAAAGAGCATTAAATTGCCATCAGAGTATATATACAGTAGTGTCCCACATATAAGAAACAGCATTTTTAACATAAGGTCTGAGGCCTTTCTCAGGTCTTTCAATTAAAATCAGTAGGTGTTTGTATTAAAATGGGGGGGGGGTATATATTGAAAATCAAGCCTTGTGTTTCTTAAATATGCATTTCAGTTTCTTATATGTGAGAATCATACTGTATGCGACAGTTGCTATAACTAATTTAACTGCTAGATTAAATTATAGTGCCCCGAGGATGCCACCCACAATTTTCACGTATAAATCATTTGTATTTAATTATGAAAATAACAGTTAGAATATTGGTCCTGTTTTCTCATTTTTCATTATTTTTGGCATAATTTTTTAAATCTATCAGGTAATTTAGCAATATTAACAACTTCCAAGTTTCAAGATGCCAAGTACCTTAAGGGAATTAATTTTCGTGGGAACTAATTCTTGCGGATTTTTAATTTTCTATTGTTTAAAACAATAGGCTATTGTTTAAATCAATAGGTTATTGTTATAAAACAATAAGATCTGCAAAATCCGTGAAAATTAATTCCCTTAACGTATACAAATTTTCCAACTGTTTGATTTCACAACTTTGGGAGGTGTCAATTTTTTAAATTAAATGCCCCTTAAGGCCCGGTTACACTATTAGATATTCCATTAGATATTCCATATATAGAGCATCTAAAACGAGAAATGATATCTAATGGAATATCTAACAGTGTAACGAGTCCATCAGATTTTCCATTCATTTTGGCGCTGCCTGAATTCAGCAAATCCCGATCTGAGCAGAGAAAAGACGTTTTTTCCTTGAAATTGATATATTTAAGCATTTTTCTCTCCACTATGGAAAATGGAACCAGAAATAAGCGGAAAAACATCTTGCAAGTCTACTTTTCGAAGTTTGGCATTCTCAGTGCTTCCAACACACTGTTCCATACGGTTTTTCTATTGATTTTGGTAAAACATTAATAATATTCGCGATGTAAAGTGGTAAACTGCAGTTTTCGCATAGAAAATACAAGAAATGGCCTGAAAAGTCCACTGTTGCTTCAAAACTTGCACGTCAATACGTCATCAGACAGTCGGCATCTTTACGTCTGCATTCTTTTACATTAGATATTTGGAATAAAATCAAATCGATTTGATTTTATTCCCAGCTTGATTAGATATGTTTTTCCTTCTTTTTAATCCCTCATCGAATATCTAATGGCACGTTACAATGTTAGATATCTAATCGACACACTATTTTTGGTATGTCTGGTGAATATCTAATGGAATATCTAATAGTGTAACCGGGCCTTTATATTAAATGCCCCCTCTAATAGATGCCCTCAAAACGTTAGTAAACAATGGTCTTTGTCCCCCCAAATTTTAAGTGGTTTGATAACCAATGGGGGGCTTGATAAATATTTGCTCATGGGTTGCAGGAGTCGTGGAATTTTGAATGAAAAAGAACTTTTGATCGATAAATTGTCTATTTTGTATATCTCTCTCTGTATTCTGCTGTGAGGGCGCCATGTTATGCTTGCGCGTGGCTGATTGACGTGGGAATAAGCAATCATGTCACTCAAAATGTAAGTTGAAACCTCTTCAGTTCCTAAATATCACATGGGTAAGACACAAGAGAACTGGGAACAATAGATTCTATTGTTTTTTCAGTGTCGCGTTTTCTGCTCATGCTCGAAACATTCCTCAACTTGAAATAGAGGGATGCCCAAGCAATCCTGGGGCAAAGTCTCCTGATGTGCGGGGTTCACGGAAACGACATGAAAAGGATTTTGACAAGCGAGAGCAGACAGGGCCTCAACAACCTAACCTGGTCATCGTAAACATGATTATAATGTGTTCATGTCCTTTCAAATTGTTGACAAAAAAGAGAACTAAGGAGAAGGATTACCAATAAAATCTCAAAAACTCCAACAACATTTTAGAAGTACAGGTCAACTAATAAAATCTACAGTAATGAATTGCTTTTTATATTTTGAATTGTTTAGTAGTCTAGGGTAATTTTGGCTTGGAAATGTGAAGCTTTGCTTTGTATTATAAAATGTATTATAATATTATAAATAATGTCTGTGATTTTATGTTGCTATTTACTATTATAACAACTTGCTCAGAAAAAATTATTTTAATCAGTTTTCCAAATTGTGCTTCGTGCAAGACAGCTATCTTTCGTTCCTCTCCCTTCCCTTTGAATTTTTGATAGGCCAAATGGATCTCGATTACTCTGCCCTCATCAACAGTGAATAAATCCTCTATTAATTTGATATGATCTCCGAGAATCAAGAAAAAAAAATCAAAAAGCATAAAAATACAGCATATGTATACTTTATCCTTGCATGCAGTTTGTTTTCTAGGCCTAACTATAAAAGCAAATTGGTTGTATGTTTTCTAAGGAAATGAACACTGGTTCTGTTAACATGTTAAAGATTTTAAATTATGGATCAAGAGCAAGATCACATAAATAGTTCAATTTCGTAAAATTACTCGAGAATTTGAAGCAACTCACTTGCAGGCAAACTGGAGATAGCTTCTTGTTGGGTCCATCACAAGCAAGTTCTAACAAGTCCGTTAAAAACATTTGAAAATCCCGCACTGAGAAGCCTCCTTTCATATAGCCACAAAGATGTTTCTCATTTTGCCACCCCCGTCTTTCGGGACGAAAGCTCACTTTCCTGTGTCATAGGTGTGACGTCACACCTATGACACACCATTGTTCTTGTGTTACGAGCATCTGGAGAAAGCTGAAACCAGCAAGTTGAAGTTGTGTCTTACCCATGTGATATTTAGGAACTGAAGAGGTTTCAACTTACATTTTGAGTGACATGATTGCTTAATCCCACGTCAATCAGCCACGCGCAAGCATAGCATGGCGCCATCGCAGCAGAACACAGCGAGAGATACACAAATAGACAATTTATCGATCAAAAGTTCTTTTTCATTCAAAATTCCACGACTCCTGCAACCCATGATTTGCTTTTGAAAAACAGGCTAATTAGAGGGGGCTTAAAAGAAAATTTATGGTTATTTCTAATGTGATGTAAATTGTTGAAACATTTGGAGGTCAACCTATTTTGGTGAGGATTGTATAGGACCCTGAGCTAAAATAGGAAGAAAAAAATATGCAAGAAGGCACTACTACTACTTACCTTTGTATGTGCACGAAGCTGGGAAAGGGGAACCAGATCCAAGCAATTGTTGCATAGTTCACCAGGACCAATAACATCTGCTGCAGTAGTCTCTGATTTAGTCAGTTCAATGGCTGATTGAATAGGTCTTATGTACACCTTCCCCTGTCCAATGAATTGGCTAACAAAGTCAACAGTCAAGCCATCGTTCCCAACAGGAATTAGTTGCAATTCTCGCTGGCCATGCTCCACAAACATGAGCTCATACCCACCAGTGCTTAAGAGCTGAAGATAGGCCTTCATGATACAATCATGTAATTCTATGCATGATCCGCCTACTGGAAGTTGAATTTTCTTCTCCCCTAGGCCATGCACAAACAATTGCCTTTTCTCACTTTGAGAGGGTGAAACCTCTTGTTCATTGTCTGAAAAACAAAAAAACTTTCTGGTGATTTCTTGTATCTTCTTTGCTTTTTTTGCCGTTCTCGTAGTGCTGGCGTCCTTGTTCTTGGAATGGATCGAGTTCTTGGAATGGATCGAGTTATTGGCCTGCTCCATGTGGCAGTACTGGTGCTGGGACCTTGACTTGGAGACGTTGGTATAGGCCTAGTACTAGGCCTATAAATATGCGGAAATAGCCGCGAAAGCTCAGAATTGAAGGCCCCTTCATCTTGACCAGCTTGCGAGTTTTCCCAGTTTTCCGGTGATGCTATTGCTTTTGCTGCTTGAAGCAGTAGATTTTGAACATTTTCTAAATCTTTGCGAGCCATGCTTCAGTAGACTTGAATTTGCTAAAAAAGTTTGCCGCCTTTTGCCTCTCCCACCTCGTGACACAGTGGTGGTTGTTGTTCTTAAACAATTTTATTTCAAAGCGCACGTGAATGACGATTTACCTATGAGAATGGCGATTTACCTATTAGAATGACAGTTCACATATAAGAATGACGATTTACCTATAAGAATGACGATTTACCTATAAGAATGGCGATTTACCTATAAGAATGACAGTTCACGTATAAGAATGACGATTTACCTATAAGAATGACGATTTACCTATAAGAATGACAGCTCACGTATAAGAATGACGATTTACCTATAAGAATGACAGCTCACGTATAAGAATGACGATTTACCTATAAGAATGAAGAAAAAGCTGTATAATAATGACAAAATGTGTATAATAATGAAAAACAAGAATTTTGGCGGGAATGGCACCTCATAACGTCATTACGAACAACGATTAAGACAAAATTCATTGCAGCCCTGCATACTATTCAAGGGCGAAAATGTGATTTCCTAACCAAAGGGATCCATGACAGAGATCTATTCAGCGAGCATCACATCCCACATCATCAAACAACGAAATTTGGCCTAGGCCAAAATGTGGACAAGGACAACACCCAGAAAAACACTGGGTTGATAGCTCTGAAGTAAGTATCCATAGCCTTGTCAATGAAATACACAACCTTCAAAGTAAGATCTAACTGCCCCTAAAAATTTATTTATAATTGTTTATGCAGAGAAAGGAGTATCTCTCATCTCAGCAGACAGCAGATATGTTTTATTTGTTATACGTTATTGTATTATTTGATAATTAGATTCATGGATTTTAGAGCAGTAGTCCAGAGTGTAAGATAAAAAAGATTAGTCTCAAATTAGGTTTCACGTGAAAATGCCAACAAATAAGAAACAATTAAAGTGTTTTGCGTGATTAATTTTGTGTAATTGCAAATGTCAATAACAAGTGCTCATATTTTCTGAGGAAGACCTGGATTTGGAAAATGGTAAAGTCACACAACTCATTTCTGCCTGGATAAAAAGACTACAATTCATACAAATTTATACCAGGGTCTTGTGAATAGGAACTGTAGACTGAGCCTTACAATGGTCAATTCTTTGAAAGTAAAACACTCACTGTTTTTAGGCTCAGTGGAGGTCCACGACATGCAACCAAAAATGCAGCAAAAATGGTACTTTCAAAGGAATTAGGTATACCATGCGTGCGCTTAGATGTTCGACCAAATTTGTCTAAAAGGGCGTTGCCCATGTTTTCCGAGAGTTTGAAGGGCGTGGTCAAAAACTTCTTCCTGGGGGCCCCACCCCAAGTCCCCCTCAATTTTTTGGGGCTCGGCCCCCAGACCCACTCATTTGCATCGGTCACTAAAATGTCTGGATGCCCCCCTGCTTCTTAGGACTGTTTTGGGTGAAACATGAAACATTTCGGGTTTTTTTCGTTTTGCGAATCCATATGTAAGATACAACCTTAGGGTTTCTTTAGGTAGTACAAATGCAGGGCGCCCAGCCTGGCCATTACGCTCGACTTCCCATTCATAAGTGACATCTTCCACGTTTGATTCAGCATTCTCTTTCAACAGGTTGAAAGCCTCATTAACTGCATGTGAATGGATGGTCTCAAAGGCCTATGTCATGGCTGTTGACTACTACATAAACAATTTGTTCTAATTTGTACAAGATATGATCTACTTGATCTTTATCATAATTTAGCAGAACAGCCTGCAAGCTTCTCTCAATATCACATAAGCTATGAACAACAAACTGCCTTACCTTTGTCAGTGGTGCCTCTCTTATGCAAACCGAATTGGCAGAGATTTTATTTTTTCCTATCCTATTAACAAAAAGGTGGGAATGTATTGCTGCTGAGCAGTAGATCAGATCACAGCGACATGACGATTAGCTTTTATGACGACACTGCGAACAGCTATTACGACAGCACGTATAATAGCTATTAGTATTACGATGACAGGAAGAATAGATTACGACAACATGATGAATCAAGAATTGGGATAAACGACGAAAAGATGAATTGAAACAACGAAAGGACTTGACAGACGACATGATCCCAAATATGTACCTCTATAGTTTGGTGGCTGTATCAATCCAGTCGCTTAGTTGTTCATTGTATGCTTATTTTCTAAAAAGCTTATGCAAGATTCACTTTGAATTTGCTCACAAGGATCTTCTTTAATATTTTTACCTTGACACTCGGGATGCGGATAAACATTAATACCAGTTTTGCCTTGGAAAGACAAGATATCACTCAGCTGCCTTTTTACTTGCTGCCTTTTAACTTACAACCTTCTGAACTCTCGCTAGAGTCAGGGAAGGTTGTGGGATGCCAGGGGGAGCTAACCTCCTGTCAAGTTAAAAAGCTAGTCTACTTGTAATGGTTAACATGTACAGTAAGTGAACCCATTAAGGGAATTAGATTTAAGGAAAAATAAGAACATCATGAGCAACATAATTTCTCTCCAGGGAACCTAAATATTCATTTCATAGCACAGCTCTTGTCATCTTCATCATTACCATCATCCATTGTTATTAGCATCATATTCTTGAAGTCTTAACTTCAATTTCTCCTGTGAGCAGAGGGGAAGAAAATGAACCCCGAAAGAAATGAAGAGACCTGAACATTAACAAAGGATGTTCAGGAAAATGTACAACAGATATTTTAATGAGGGGATGTTTGTCAATTTTTTTGCCCGGATTACGCGGTTTTTCGGTTTTCCATATCTCTTCGGTGAACGGTTTTACAGTATTTCTGGATAATTTTTCCGGCTTTTGATTAAGTTGTTGTGTTGTTGGTACTGAATGCCGACCTCGTGAAACTGCAGGTTAGTCCTAAATGAAAACAGAAATTGTTATTGGAGGAAAACGTCTCAAAACCTGAAGTGAACAGAGTAAATATATTCCACCATGATCTCTCCTTTTCGTATGTCCAGGTCCTTAACTATTGCAGTGTACCAGCCTGTAAGAAACTCTTTTGTGTGAATTCGCAGATTAGAGCATCTATGCAAAACATATGGACAAAGAATGGCATTAGGCAAATGCATTTGCCGTATAGAATGCTATATAGAAAATTCAAAGCAATATGACTAAGGCTGTATCCAAAGAAAGCGAATTGCAAAATGAAAAATACTGCATGTTTGCATGGTGCGCATATCGAAGAAGGTTCAAATGGAATTACTATAATACAGTACAAATACAATACCATACAGTACATTACGAAAAAATACAAAAATTATGACACGGATAGTACAATACCACAGAACTCGACTGGTTTTTATTTTCGCCATGCAGTAACTTGTAAATGAGAGAAAGATAACGAATTTTTCATTACCTGTTTTCCAATTTAACATATCTTTGTTGGTCCATCTCACAAGAATATGCAAGCCAGGATGCATAAAAAGAGCAATATTTTGTGCGGATGAAGACCTTTCTGTCATTGTATATTTCAGGAAATCCTCCAGAGGTCCAAGAATGGCTGTGGGGTTGTTCATGCCATCGCCGGGTGCGACTTGAACCCATGCTTTGTTACTTGATTTGTTTGCGACCTTTCCTGTGTCACTCGCTTCAAATGCTCGTTTTCGAATTACTTGTTGATTCGATGAAAGTTGCAACTACCACTCAGCAACGGCAACCTCCTGCATGATAGAGACTTGGTCTAAAAGGATTCTTGCCTCCTTCTTCTTCATCAAGTGTAAGGTGCCAGTCCTCAGAGCTAAAACACGGAGTGCAAGGACTTCTTTACTTTCAATTAACGGCTCTCCATGGAAATCTTGAATAAGCCTAAGGTTATCGACTGTAAGCTTCATCAGTCCTGCCACTGTTGCAGGTAGCAAGCTGACGTTGCCATCATAAGAAGGGATCTCTTCATCTGTTACTGCATTGTTCATCGTAGATATTCAATCCATCAGTTCTACTTTTGTGCCATGATAACTCAATTTCATTTCTTTGCAATTATCAATCAAATCATGTTTGCTGCTTGATTTGAAGACATCTTTTTTTGCCCATTGCTCTTTCTTTTTTGCCTGTCTGATGAATTTAGTGGATTTTTCTTTCATTTTCCGGAAATACTCTTGCACCTCTTCGGGAGAAGACCAGGAGAGAAATGCAACCGAGGGTAGAAGATTTTCAGGGACCTCTTGCAGAAGCAGGAAAACGATTTTCAAGATTCTGGATGGAAGAAACAATTCAGCTGTTTCGTCCCACACACCAATCTGCAGCTGTATACGACTTTCGTATGATAGATAGTGAAGCTCACCGCCACTGAAAAGCCACCTGATTATATCAGGTACAGGTTGTTTGTTGAATCTATCTATTTCATCGAGTATCTCGTGGTTGTAGATTGTTGTTGTGTACTTGTCGCACCAGCTCGTTCGTTGCTCACAGGCTGAGTTACTCATAACAGCGCAATCAGCGCTATACATGGATGTAAATTCTGATTTTCCACCGTATGCTAGAACCAAAGTTTGGGTGATGCTATTTGCTTTTGCTGCGTATTTATGGGGACTCATGAGCTTTCTTTCTTCGGTCATTTTTAAGAAATTTCTCAGGATTCTGTCATCCTCGAAAATGAACTGTTCGTCTGCAACACCCTCATAACACAGAATTGGTGCACCTCCAAAAGACGCATCTTTCAGAGCATCAGAAACTTCTTTCACGAAACACGCCATCTCTTCTCTGTGCTCCGTTGTTTCTGGAGTACTTGATTTAAGGTCTCCGAATATTGCATGTTTCTGCAGACACTTATTCTCATCAGCTTGAATGTGCTCCACAAAGTTTCTTTTGCTGTTATATTCTGCAAAGGACACTTGTGTCACAGATTCCAGGTTCAGGAATTTACCATTCTTACCAGCAGCATGTGGAGCATGGGACTGTTTGGCTTTTCACTTGGCCCATTGTCCACCACAAAAATCAAATTTGGAATCATTCTACAGGCAAGATCATCAAGTCTACCTTTTCTTCTAAAAATGCATCCAGCTCGGGCTTTGCCATAAAGCAATTGAGGTACAGTACACTTTTCTTTAATAAAAACTGCTCAATGAGCAACTAGGGCTAAAATCTTGTTAAAACGTTTGGTGAAATAGCTTTCTTTATGCAGTACATCCTTGCATAGTCATTAGTTTTCTAATGACTATGATCCTTGAAAAATTGTCAATTACATTGAAAAGCAAGAAAAGAGCCAAAGAGCCATGTTTTAGGATTGAGATGTTCACAAACTCTGCAGTATTTTAAAAACGACAGTTTTGACAATGCTAAGGACATACGGAAATACATAATTGAATAAAGAATATGATTACATGTAATTGAATGGGAAGCACTTACAACAGCATGCAGCGTCACAGGACCTGCTGAATCAAGGGATGTAAAAGTGACTAGCATCAGAGGACTGGGCAGTCTATAGATAGATAATTGCCTTTCGCCAAGGAACAATGAACTGACTCTGTTGTTCTGAGTACAAGATTTTAATTGACAAGTTGTAATTTTCATTCAAACAATTCAAAAGACTATTTTTACAATGCTCGGTCTTGTCGGTCTTATCTCCGTTGATTCTTTTTAACATGCAATGCAGTAAATGTCTTTTCTTCAAAGAATCGCGTAGCATTAGGGTAAAAGAAGTCATCAAATTGCCTTTCATTCGGGAGATTTCTATTCTATGGTGCTAAGAAACTTTTAGTTGGTCTTATATCGAAATTTCTTACCAAATGTGGGTAAACCCATTCTATATTATTGCCATTGGATAAAAGTTATTTAGGCTTGTAACTTATTGCTCTCTTACTGTATAGAGATACAAACCTGTATATCAATCAATTTCATGCTGCTTTTGTAGGAACCTAAAACAATTTGCGAAGAATGTGAAGAAATGGATGCCGTTCTATCATGTGCTAACTGTGAACAAACACTGTGTCAAAAATGTGATGATAGTCTGCATAAAAAAGGATCTCGTCGATTCCATCACCGCTAAAATATCAAGGATACTAGCTTGACTAGCCCTTTCTCAGGTAAATTGCGGTGTGAGCTGTGCAAATATTACATTTAAAAATCTGATATTACGTCTTATTCTTTACATGTAGCTAGACTAACATTTTCTGTTATATGTATAGACAATTCTCTGTCTATTGAAGTGGATGTGGAGGAAAATCCTTTCGAGGATGTTGGCAAATTAAAGCAGCCAGCAGGAACAATTGGTTAGTAGCGCTCTTTTTCTTGTCTCCTGTGCTTAGTTCCAGGAGCTTTTTAAAGATAACTGCATCACTGCAGATACATCCTTTCTTTAAAAGAACTGCATGAAGCCCTTACCTTTTGTTTCACAAGTTTCACGCATCACACTTAATCAGCCCCCTTTTCCTGAGGGAAGAAATATGACAGAGAAAGCAAGTAATCTAGCAACAAATGATCTGGATTCATTGAGAAGACTAAATAAGCAATTAACATACTAGATATGAAATGTAGCTCCTTTTACGCTTCTTTACATAGCTATGCATTACTAAATACTATATGCGGGCATCGTAAAGGTGAAATGAAAAAAGGTGAACTCATGGTTGAGTGGTTGGGCAAAACCTGTCCTGGGTAGAATACCCCGTGTGGGCAGGCAATGCCAAACATTGGGGACATTTAGTTTGCTTGGTGATGGTGCGTGATACAAATGGTTTGGGCTCAATCAAGAGATAGGTGCACGGATGATGAGAGGGGGCCAGGTCCGCATTGAAAACATCCATGTACAACTCCGATATGAAACATTTGATAGTAACTGCAAGGCAGGTTAAGCTGTAGTTTGTAACATTTCAAAGTCTTGCGTGGGGATGGTGCAGTTATACCGACCCTCTTGCCACTTATCACCATGTTATAGCCCCTATTAATTGCAAACTTAACTGGGAATAGAGAAATATAGAATGTGTATTAACTGTTCACACTTTCTTTATTGCGATCTTTGCTTGTGTTGTACTATACAATAGTTATTTTTTCTTCCTGTTATGTAGATGATTCTCTGTCTACTGAAAAAGAATCAAGTACTGAAGTGAGGAATAGTTCTTTTAAAGAAAGCTTCAAAGAATTTCTCAAAGCAAAGCCGCCAACAAAAACGCTTGGTCAGTAGCGGTCTTATTCTTGTCTTCTGTACTTAGTTTTAGGAGTATTTTTAGGGGCTTTTTTAAAAATTACTGCCTCAGTAAGATTCAGAGATAAACATTGCGGGAAAACCTTTTGTCTGTAAGTACATAGTCAATTTCTACAACTACGCTATCCTCTCTCACTGGTTTAGCTGTTAGAACAGTCATCCCGGAAGACTTGCGAGTAGGGTAATGGACGAATGCAAGCAAAACCTAAAAGGTTGACGTTCTTTTTGTAGCTTTTGAATAGGCCTGACAATTTGGACTTGATTTCTAGAAAATACACTGTCCAAAAAGCTAGCCTTTACGCACTTGGCAAAAAAGAGCTATAATTCGTAGCTAAGTGCATGGTTCAAAGTAAAGCAAAAGGGAGTCATACTGGACATATCATAGCCATTAAAACAAAAGAAATCAGGACATCATGAAGCAAATAGCTTTTTGAGATGTTATAACTATCTGCATGATCACCGACATATCAAGTATTCAAAATAGTTTTTGCTTTTAGCGGACATATATAGCTGTTTAAAAGATCAACTTCAATAAAAATTTGATTTGAAAAAATCATTTCATAGAACAATCAAAGTCAGAGAAGAGGAAGTCTCAGCTGCCCATCCAGGACATTCCAAGGAAGAAGGAAAGGCTACCATATTTGGAGAAGTTGCCGTTATCGGGTATGCTTGGAGTTTTTTTAAGCTATTTTCCAACTTTGAGGCTCCCTTCCTTTTATGAATGAAAATAACGTTTTTCGTCTATCTTCTATAATCTTTAAAATATGTTCTTTCGTCTATCATACTTGTTATAGGTACTCCAAAAGCAACAAAGGAGACTCAAGGGAGTATGACTAAATGACTTGGGGTGACTCCCTCTAAAACGTCAAAGTCGATGTACCCGTCTGCTGCCACAAAGGGCCTAGCACTTTTCAGTGAAGAAATAAATAGCTGTACCGGAATGGAGAAAATATGGCGTAGATTTTTAAAAAAGGAGAAGGAGCGCCTTTGCAAAGACCCAGTAATAATGAAATGGACAAAGAAAGCTATTGAGGGTGCTGCAAATGTCTCTTGGAGGTTGAGAAAAACCATCCTCCTATATTATCAAGCCAAAGCAGTGGAAGAGGCAACAAAAGATAAGAGTATCGGCCAAAAGAAGACATCTATGGGAAAAAATATAGATAGAATGATGAAAGCGCATCAAATTGTTTTGGGGCTCAATTTAGAGCTGAGAGAAATTCATGCCAATCTGAAGTCATCAAAGAAAGAAATGATCAAGAAGAAAGAAGATGAAACCGAGCATGCTCTCAGCGAGTTAAAACTATCACAAGAGGCATTAAGGAAATAGATTGACGAGAGGATAAAGCAGGCTGACATTAGTAAAAAAGTTGTAGACGAGTCTCTTGCTGGTTTCCATATGTTGGTTTGGTCGACGGTAAAGGTATTGATGAAATCCTTGAAGACATCAACAGAATGGAAAAGGAGGACTAAAGTTGTCTTTAAATGCTCATGTTGAGAGTTATTTCGTAAAAAATTATAAAAGCTTGAATTTCTTCTTGTAATTCCTGTCTCAAAAACAGGCATGGGTTGCGCATGCGCTCTTGTGTCCTCCCTCCGAACTCAGGCCCGCCAGGCATTAAACACCATAGGGGCGGAGATAAATTTCAATAATTTAATGACCCCGACCCCTGGAGTTTTCAATTCTATTAATCTCTACTAACCCCCGGATTTTCTCTTCCATAGGGGGGTAAAGATATTAACTGGAACCACCCAAAATATTGCACGGTTTCCAGACCCCCCAAAACACCCCCATTTTAATTTCATGTAAAGAAAAATTGTCTTTAGGTTATTTACCTAATCAATATTTTAGCGAAGACTGGGAAACTTTCAAGATTTCCTACACTTAGAATACAGACAGTTTAGGCCGAAAAACGTTTCAGTAGGCAAAGGAAAAAGCAAGGAAGCAATTCTTCCTTTGTTTTAAACTTTGTAGACTCTTATGAAATAGAAAAAATCGTTTATAACGCTCAGTACGGGAAGCCAAACTGTGGTCAACCTAATTTGCCTTTAAGCATATTAGTAATATGAGATCTGACAGTTTGCCAGCAGAAAGACAAAAGTATCAGCAAGCACAAACAAAAGCATCCGCCACTGAAATCAAAACTTTTCCAGACCCAGAGAAAATCGAATTTTTAACCAACTTAACGTTCGAAAAAGATTGAGAAAAATAGATGGTGCATTGCCTTGGTAGTATAGGGCTCAAACAAAAAATGAAGCGCATTTCTAGGTGGCCCGGGAAAAAAGCCTTTTGGGTGCAAAAGTACAATGGGCCAGAACAAAGGGCAACCTAATTTGCATAATAAGAATATTAGTAATATGGGGTTATTGTCATTTGTTATTGATTTGATAATGTTCCACCTCTCTTTCTATGGGGTGCCAGTACCGCCAAAATTGTGCAAACATGCTTTTCTAAAATGGTACCCTAGATTTATAACATTGTACTTTGCAGTTAAAAAATGGTACCTTGGATTTTTGAAATTGTACCATCCGTTTTGTGAAATGGTACCTTGCATTTATAAAATGGTACCATTTGTCATGTAAAAAGGGTACCTTCTGTTTTGTGAAATGATACCTTGGATTTACAAAATGGTACCATTTGTCATTTAAAACTGGTACCTTTTGTTTTGGGAGATGGTACCCTACTTTGAAAATGGTAACCCTTTGTTTTTTTGAAGTTATGTTTTTTTGGAGTCTGGAAACCAACAAAGCAGGTGGTTGCCATTTCGTAGCAAAGAACTGAAACTCATTCCACCAGGCCCTGCCGGAATTACAATGAGGTACTTAATGTCATTTAATGGACAAGGGAAAGTCTTCATCAGGCCTAAACAAGAGAACCTTGCTTTTGAAGAACAGCCAACCTCAAACCATGTAACAGAGCAATGGGAATTTTGCAAGAAATGCTATAAAATCATTGATGTATTCCAGCTCAGGGACCACCTCAATACATGCACCAAAGGTAAGTTCTTAATTCACTCATCTTCATTTAATTCATTGCCTTATATTACAAAGTCATGCTCATTTCCTAAATATTTAGGTCTAATAATATAATTTACTGTATTCGGCCTTGCACACAGCTCAGATTGACTCACAGCATTCAATCAACTTAAAATTTCCAGCTGCCCATAATAAATCTATTCTTTTTTAGTTTTCTTTAATTTTTGTACTAAACTTCTTCAAAATATTCTAGGTGGTGATAGCAATGATGACATTTTGCTGACACTAGCATTGGATTGCACTGCATCTGTCCCAAAGGCTAGTTCAGGACAGGGTTCTAGTAAGATGCTTTATAATGAGCTAAAGTCTGATGGGAAATTCGGATCAAGTGATTACAGCAATGAATTCAAACAATACATAAATTTAATAGATGATGATGACTTGGGTAGCGATGACAGTGATCCAGATTTTATAGCTGCAATTAATGCAAGTTTGGTTGCCCAGGCAGAAATGAATAGGAAAGCCAACTTAGATGAAAAGAACTCTGTTGAAGGAATTATAAGAGAATTTGTCAACATGGTTCAAGAAAGGCAACTAGATAAGAATGGGGAGCTCAAATTCGCCAACATATTGATAAGCAGGAAATCAATACTTTAGAGTACCTTAAGAGCCATTTGGGAGAAAAACCTTCTCTTTCCTGTTGCCAGTCAAGGTAACATTTTTTCAGGTGAGTCTGCAGTAGACACAGGAGGCCCAAAACGTGAGGTTTTCCGACTTCTGATGCAATCATTGATGGCATCACAAATTTTCAAGGGAGCATGGTTCTTCTATGACCTTGTGTTGCTGCAGTCAGAAAAGTACATGATGGCTGGAAAATTATTCTCATGGAGCATACTGAATGGTTGCTCAGGGCTGAACTGCCTGTCATTGGAGGGTTTCAAGTGTTGGAGAGGGATACCATTCAACAAATTTGCAGCTGTAAAGGAATTAGCAGATTCCGAGTTGAAGGAGATAATCAATGCTTTGCTAAAATGTATGTTGCCAGAAGAATTTGAAGTTGTTGTTGGAAAATATTCAGATGCTATTGCACAGCAAGGGTACGCACAGATTTACATTGCTAAGCTATCTGAGAGGGAAAAAATCATTGAAAGTCTGCTTAAGCAATATTATGTTTATGGTGTTTCAAGTGAAATCCAGCAGTTTTTTTTCTGGTATGAATTCAATTGGAAAATTTGGAGACACTGTCATGTCAAATATGTCTTTGTTTGAACTACTTCTATCAAACAAAAGACCTAAATTGACATGTAGTAAATTCAAAGAGTTATACACCATTGATTCCTCCTGCCAAGGATCAAACAACCGAAGTAGAGAGGAAGATGCTGTGTACTGCTTTGAACTTTTTCTAGCAGACCTTGAAGACGGACAGGTTGAACAGTTATCTCTTGAGGAGCTCCTTATTTTCATAACTGGCGCTGATGCTGTACCTCATTTAGGCTTTGAAAGGCCAATCACCATCCAGTTTTATGACAATGATGAAGGCACAAAACTAATGCCCTGGTCCTCAACCTGTGGCTTGACATTGAGCCTTCCTACACAGTGCTGTGATCCTGATAAATTCAGGGAGATGATGACTGAAGCACTGTGTTGTTGTCATGGATTTGGACTTGTTTGATGCTAGAGAATACATCATAATCAAATAAGGCATTATGAACCATGTATAGAAGCAGTAAGAAAAACTCTCGCAAGGACTTTGACTTTGACACATTGTGATCCTTGTAATGATTGTGCCTTTTTTATTCAAGCAATGTTTTATTATACTTTTATTATACTATTTTACTTTGGTTATGTTCGGTTTCAGGCAAGATATTGAGTTGTCCAGTGGTTTCATTACTATAGTATAGCATAGTAATGAATATACATATACATGTGTGTGTATGTTTTTGTTTAAATAAACAGACACAAACAAATCTCATGAGAGGTTATGGTTTCAACATGCCTACATATTATTGGATACTAATAGCATTTGTGGCAAGAGCTGATTTAAGTTGCTCGTTTCCAAAAATTCAATTCTAAAAATAAGAGGATTTTATTGTTTTTTTTGTTTGTTTTGGATTTTATTGTTTTTATTGCCTTTCTCGGTATGCAAGTTATTGGAGTAAAGGGGTTGGTTTGTTTTTTTATTTGGTATGGAAACCAGTACTTGTTTTGAAAGCATTGTTTTGGTGTTGTTAAATTTTGTTAAAGATTTTATATTTGCTTACAATTAAAATAGAGTTTCGTTCTACAATTTAAGTACACTATTGGTGAAATTTTTTACGATTTGAAATGCTCTAACCCCCTCTAGGGGACTGCAGTTTGTTGCAGTTTCTTGTCCTCTTTCATGCAAGTTTATTCGCATTTTCGCAAACTGTTCTTCAGTCAGAGGACATTCAACATCATCCAAATTAACTGTGCTGTCACTTGTGTCTTTGCTTGCCACTGGCCCATCCCAGTCAATACCGTAGTCATCCGATACCGTGTCTTCCTTAATCAGCCTGCTGTCAAACATTCCAGTGTTCCAGAGTTGAAGTGGACTCATATTCCGTGCAGTCCGAATAAAATACCCTATCCAAGCCTGAACCCACCTTGGAGCTTTGCATTTATCAAGTCTTTAAAACAAAAATGTAGTGCCCATAAATCGTGGTCAGAAAGGGGGTCTATTAATGCAGCATTTTCCATTACAGTGAAGAGATCATGGAATAAATGTAAAACATCTTTAATTTTTGGATCGAGTCATGCATAAGACTGTGTAAACTATGCTTTTGAAGATTTTTACTGAAAATAAAGCTTGTTATATATGTTGTCCAAAATGCTGAGTAAGCAAAAAGTTTTTTCCTCTTCATAAAGGCTTATAAAAGTTGATAGAAAACAGCAATTAGCGGATAATTAGCTTAAATGATATAAAAGGTTTACTTTCTACAGAGACTTTAACATTTATAGTGCCTTTTACCTATTTTAGTCCGATTTAGCTTGATTTTTGGCAACGTAGATGAAATAGTCATAATTTCACACTCTACCCGGTTGCTAGGCAACGTGTCACGTGACTAATTAGCAAACATTAGTACTAAGTAGTTACAATTGGGTACTTGCACATATTTACCGAGTTTCATCTCAATCAGACAAATAGCAACTGAGATAACTCGGGGGGCCCTAGAACGCCCCCCCCCCCATACCTAGAGAGGCAAAAAATTTGAAATACAGAGTGGTTCCTTCAGAATTTTGAGGAGGCGTAGCCATTTGCTCGGAGGCTTGAACTTTACCCAAATACTTGTTAACGACTTTATCAATGAATCTAGTAGGGAAAAGATTCTTTTGTAAAATAGATTTAAGTTTCTTTAAATCCTCATCGAAGCCTAACCAAGTATTATTTATCTTATACGTTCTGTCCACCAAGGTGCGATTAAGACCCAATTTGTAGGAGAAAGAAGTGAAACCAAAATAGTTAGTTAACAAGCCTGTGTAGGTTTTCTTACGGTAAATAGATGTTATGGGGGTGGAGGAATCCCCAGAATCCTTGTTGTCGATTAAAACATCAAGGAAAGCTAACTTTTTATTCACCTCTTTCTCTATGGTAAATCTTATGTTGGGGTGTTGGTTGTTAATATAATCAAAAAACAGAGAAGCATCCTGTTCTGAATTAAATATACAAAAAGTATCATCCACATATCTACGATAATAAAGCACAGGAGGGCCCTCGTACCTGTCAAGCCAAGCCTTTTCTTGGTGCCCCATGAAAAGATTAGCTAGAACAGGGGCAAGGGGCGAGCCTATGGATACCCCATCTACCTGGTTATAAAAGACTCCCTTAAATAAGAAATGCGTTTGTGCTGTGGCAAATGAGAAAAGTTTAGTAAGATCATCCTTAGACAGCTTAAGATTAGAGTTACCTTCAAGAATATAAGTGACTGCGATATCTATAGACTCATAAAGAGGTATATTAGTAAAAAGGCTTTCTACATCGAAAGAAACCATGAACTTATTCTGCCAAATAATTTTGTTATAAATAATCACACAATGTAAGCGTTAATTTAACTGAAGATGGATGATGAATCCAAAACATGTCTTTTAAACTAAAATCTGTTGTCGTTTTTTTGAAACTAATCTCAAGTCTCATAGTGCTGAGAAATTTTAGTATATTTGTAGTAATGATCAGGTCCACAGCTGCAGTCATAAACAAGCTGCTTTATCAAATTTGTTGTTCATCTTAATAAACATTTGTTGACAAAACGGTTGAATTTGTACTTGTTTTCAGCTCGATCTATTTCTTCTAGTAATAAGTCAGTTTCTACAGTTTTGTTAATACTTGACTTTCTTATTCGTTGCTGTTTTTCGAACATGTGATTTCGAACTAAAAGTTTCAAACTTAATCAGTTTTAATTCTACTGGTATGGGAACTGGAAGCACATGTGTTATGCCAGGAGCTTCTTCAAAAGCGAACTTCAATTCATTTTGTCTTTGCTTAGCAAATGCATATGCGGGCCATGCCACCAATGATTACTTTTGTCAAGATTGTTTGCCTTTAACTGCAGGAAGAAAAATCAGCTGCATTTAAAGGGCCTGGGCAAAAACTTCCAGTCTGTTCTGGAGAATACTTTGAGAATTTCAATCAATTATGGTTCTGAATTTGGTTCCAAACATTTAACACTAAGGTTTTTGCTACTAGCTTTGAATGTTAATTAATTAACACTCACACAGAGCCACGTCAACCCA
The DNA here is from genome assembly GCA_014526335.1 of Chrysaora quinquecirrha. Lineage (NCBI taxonomy): Eukaryota > Metazoa > Cnidaria > Scyphozoa > Semaeostomeae > Pelagiidae > Chrysaora > Chrysaora quinquecirrha. The sequence continues at coordinate 1,110,597 of JACTAT010000037.1, forward strand.
ACTCAAAATTAAAACTTCGAGCCAGGCAGGATTTGAACCTGCGACCACAGAATTCTAGTCCGACGCTCTACCAACTGAGCTACAGTTGGGAACACTTGCAAACTCAAACCTTATTATCGACTTGTGGCTAGCAGAGATATCCATCTCTGACATGATGGTATTGTGAATGTGTTGGAATCCACCAACTACTACATTTATGGCAATTGTAGCGTTGTGAGCATTTGTTTTCTGTCCAACAAGACAACTTGAGAATTAAGCAAATAGAAACATTTCATTTGTGTTTTCATAAGATTTTGTAAAGAATCTTGAATGCTGCTCATCAGTTACGACAACAAATAAGCTCCCAAAGCTCGAAGCACAATATCGTTTGCTGTTTCAAAAGAACAATTCTCAATTTAGAAGCTATCAGATTTACAGTGAATGTGCCATTATCATACCGAATGACTAACTATATGCAGAATTCGAAGCCTTTGAACTGCCTTATCAGAACCCATGCATTTCGAATGATTAAACCTTTTTGTTCCTTTGAAAATACAGAATCGAGGCAATTTAACAATTTTCAGTCTTTTCAAATTGAAGACAATCAAATAAATATCTTGCACATATTCCCCTGTAACTCATTGTCCCAATTTACTTTGTCAGTACAAGGCTGTTGAAACATCTCTTTCAAATTCACTGCAACTATTGCTAGAGATCCTGGTCATTCGAATACTGTTGCACGGATTCTAAGCACCGACCTCTTTGTAGATGATAACTTATTCCCGAATTCGAGAAATTCCTCAAATACAAATGCATGTGACATTGTTTCATGTGACATTTTTGTTGAAAAATGACATTTTTGTTGGGAATTCTGATATTTTTCGAGTTAGTTCTAAAACTTCTGGTGAATCACTGTTCCAGTTTCACAGTCAAAATGAGATGGAATTCATGACATGTTTTGATTTTTCATAAAGGTCTAATCCTTCTTCTAGGGTGTCTAGACTACCAAAATTTCAGCTGAGATTTCAGTGTATTAACAACTTCAGGTTTAGTGTCCTCAAATTTTTTTCAAATTTTCATCTATAACAAACCAAAGTGTCAATAGCTAAGCCTTAGCCCAATAATTAAGCAGCAAAAACGAAATTGTTTAAGCTCTATCTCTTTAGCTCTATGGTATTGTATTGCTTCAGTAATTCAGGGTTTTCAAAAGTCGAGCATCAAGCCAATTTAAACAATTTTAAGACAAATCATAATCATCAGGCAAAGGATTTGCTTCTACATTCTTCCAAGATAGTCTACATTTATAACTAGTTCTATCAAAAGTGCCTTTTCATGAAAAAGGCTTATCTTTATCAACCCAAACATTATCAGTGATTCCAACATATTATGTTTCCCAGAGTTGCTTTACTTGTGATACAATCGGGTTGTTAACTCCCTTGTTGCGTTCAAGAACCAACATTTGAAATTCTAACAGCCCCGGAGATGATCTATCCAAATTTGATGTCAGGACCTTCTCTAATGATCCCGCCTTCTGTAACTTGTCAGCACATATCAGCACCCATTAATACATCAACTGTCTTTACATTGTTTGTAGTCGAGTCAGCAAATTCAAGATCTGGCGAATGGTGGTAGTCTGCAAGATATACCCTTGGCAATGGATAGCAAATTTTAGGAAAATTTACCAACTTTAATTCAATTTTCAAACCTCTTCTTTCTGCATAAATTATAACAAGGCTGAAAAATTGAATGGTTTCCCTTTTCAGGAGACCAAATCCCAGCTTTCTCTTGCATGATTCAGTGATGCAGGATGTTTGACTTCAAATTTCAAGACATATAACATAACACAACTGGTACTCCATTAGCATTTCCATCTCCCTCCTTGTTAGCCACTGTTATTGCTGTCTGTAATAAAATGTGAGGTTTTTCTGCTGATGTTGGGGTGGATGTGCTTGTTTTTACCATGGATGACATCTTCAGATGAGCTTGAATCGGTTTAATCAGCTTCATTTGACCTTTGTGTTGATCACAAATAGACTGATGATGCTTCTGGTTGCAATTTTTCAATGATGATTGGCACCAGAGTAGCTCCATTTGTGTTGCTCTTTATTCCGATACTTTCCAATCCTTGTAAATGAACGCTGACTATGTCGTTTAGGTAGCAAAGTTGGCTTGCTCTTTCACTAATGCATGATTATAATTTCAATAATTCTTCAATTTGAGATCATATTGTCAGCTGTGGCCTGTTAAATCTTTTCTGTATGAGTTCTTTTGGTGTTTTGTAAATATTGTCATAAATTTCAAATCCATCAATGATTCTGGCAGTTGGTTCCTCTAGGTAATAAACAAGATAGTTAAATTTTTCTATTGGCAGTATATCCTCCTTCTTGTCAATAGCTGATTCAAAACGATCCCAAAATTATATATATTTCAATATAGCACCATTAAACTTTTGAGGATCAAGTTTAACCCTAAGGGTGGGATTATTGAATCATATATAGCTGGTAGGGGGGCATTGGGCAAAATCTTTGTCTTGAGTCTGAAGGTAATGAAACTTGGTTGAATTGTACAACAACATGTTCTGCATCTTTTTATGTTCGAATTTGGCTGCCACCTGACCCATTCGGCTGCAGTAAGCAATCATTGACGTCATGCTTAAAAATGTCAAAAAACACAACATCATTTATAGGTTGCACAGCCTTCTACAGTTTATTTATTGCATTCAATAAGGTAAATAGGGAATGCACATGTATCATAGAACGTTTTATGGCATATAAGAGCAAAATTTCATTGAAGCTGCTAATTTACTTTTTTACCATACAAAAATGCTGATGTCATTAAAATGAGTGCTCTGCAAGAAAAATTTTCCACAAATATAATCCTGAAATGATTTTAGGAAAACTTGGGGAGTTTCGTTGAGAAACTCTCATGCTTGTAACTTTCTACCCACTGGCCCAATGGCCCCAACCAGCCTGTGAAATGTAAAGTAATTTTGGACAATAGTTAGTTGTCTTCACTGTTTTCGTGTTCGCTGTACTTTTGCTCTGGTGATGCTCATTGATTTCTTTGCTCATGTGATGATACTGCTTGTTCAGATTGATAGGCCTAGCTAGCTAGACCAGGACAACGACTAGATTTAGTCTCACTCACGTTGTTGAATATTTATGCACTAATGGATTTTCTGGCCTTTCCTTTGCAACACTATAGCAAAAATACACATCATCTGGTAGCAGGAAAAACAAGAAAATTGTCATTGAACTCAGGACAAATTCGAGCAAGGAAGATTTATTTATTGTTTGATGAAACCATTGAAAAGGACGAAACCATTAAAAGGATGAAACAGACTGAGGATTAGAAAGAACATTTATAAATTACTTTGGCTTCATTTAATAATCTGTTTTGGCTTTGTGGCTGCTAATTTTGTCGTAAATTTTAAATTAAAATTTTAAATAAATATAGCCACAAACTTACGAAGCCGACTACTTGCGAGTAGCATGCCATTTTTAGGTCCATTAGAGCCTAAATTTAAAGTGAAGGGAAGTCATGGCTTCTACTGTTTGTTCAATCTTGTTGATCATTTTGGATATTTTTGTAAGTCACGTTTTTAGATTCTTCAATTTACTTATTGATTTTAGTTAATTCTTAAAGGTCAGTGATTTCACCATGTATGGTGTCATGTATTTTTGATTTCAGCAAGAGTCTATGCTTCTGATTCTGTGATTTCTGACTGAGATTAATCAATTCTCATCTATTTTGGCCTATTTTCGTTATTAGTCCATGGTCAGAGATTTTACTGCATTCACCCATTGAATTCTCTTTTTTAATCGAAATGCAGCTTTCATGTTTTTAATTTTTGTCTTTCCATACTAAACAAACTGTATGGTAAACCTGTCGTAATGAGGAAAAGCTGTTGTTTTTTTACTCTAAAAGCTGACTTTTTTTATCTTGGTGAGGGAAGCCTTTGGACTCCTTGAGCTTGGCCATTTTTTACACTTAGTTTTTCTTGGAGTTTCTTGCATATGTTATATTCTGCTGACTTGAAAATCCAGTTATCTTTGAAATCCCTCGATCGCTTCTATTGTTATCATGTCATTGTTTATGGCAAGGGTTTTAATTTTTTTTGTTTAATAAAAACAATAAAGAATATTAAAACTCTGCAAAATTGTAAATTAAAAGTAACATAGTTTCAGTATTTTTAATCTGTAAAGAGGTAATGTTTGAAAGTTTTCCTAAAAAAACAATCAAATTTATTTGAGAACAATTTTTTAATTTAAAAACTCTAGCTATTTAAACATAAACTTAACCACTTTCTTAGTGCTAAAATGTTTGTGTAAATTCCTTTAGAAACAGCAGAAAGAAATGAAACAACTTAAAGATAAATGGGAATGGTTTAATTAGCATAAGAAGTATTCTAACCTTTAGCCACACATGAAATGAGTGCTCAATTTTTTGGCCTTTATTCCATCAGCAATTTGTCAACTGATTTATTAATTGCGATAATATGATAATCTAAATTTTTTAAAGGCATTTTTGTAGCCCTTCCAGATCAATGTTGTAGATCAACATGACTTCACTGGACTCAATGAGATATAAAAACTGTTGTTAATCAGTTAACAAATAGGGATGTAGACAAAAGCGTATTTTGAGAAGAACAAGTTGAATCTGGGACCATGAAAGCAGTGCAGTGCAAAGGTTCCTGCCAATATGGGTAGAATGGTAAAAAAAATAAAGAAATTCCCTCATTCTCTTTCTCTTATTTCCTTTTATTGTTGTAACTAGAATAGTTGGTAACGTTTGTTTGGCACAAAACATATAAATTTCTATTTAATATTGAAACATATTTTTGCATACTTCGTAATTGCAGGAATTTTTTGCTGTTGCTTGAATTTTAGAATATTAAGTATAGAATATAGTGTCTATATTTCTGTACATCACTATGTCGTACAAATATCTTAGATTTTCAAAGTAGAAAAGTGACCTAAAATCTCTTAGGCAGGCCAATTGACAAACTGCAACAAAATCAATCACATGCCTCTGCATAAACATGAAATATCAAATAAATAAATCATATGACTAGTCATAAACACTGTTAAGGATGTGCTGCTCCAAGGTACAATGCAGGAGAATGCCATGAGTATATCAAAACGTAGTCAAAAGAAGAAACAATGTTTACTTTATTGACTATGATCGAAGTTAATATCAAGGGTTATGGTTGTGTTCACTACTAGCAAGTAGGGTTGAAGTTGGTTGAAGTCAAATCAAAGTTTTCCTTGTATTGTATAACACTTGCTGTTGTGCAAAATAGTACAAAGAAATTTAGTAAAACAGTGAAGAAATATTCGAATCAGATGTTTGTCAACATTAAGATGTTTATTGACACAATGGCTGCTTTTGTTATTTTGTAATTTCATGATTTCATGATTTTTAACTCGTCACGAGAGGATTATAAGTTTTAAGCACACACTTCATTGTTTTGATATATTATATTATACTGCTCATAAACAATTTATGATTACAGAAAAAACAAACAATAAACTTTATTCAGCAAAAATTCAAAGTTAGCATTTAAATTTTAACATTCTCTTCAGCTCATTTTGTCAATCTGTATGCCTAGTCTATATTTATATATAGGCCTAATGCTGAAAGTTTGTGTGCATCTAAGATACTCACAAATGAAATAAATAATGTTTGGACGTTTGATTTTGAATACATATCCATATTTACCTTCCTTGCTGATTGATGTCAAATATTCTCTGAGGTTTATTTTGCTTCAAACTCTCAGCTTTTACCTGAGCTTGCATGCAAAGAAAATGAAACAGACGGACAACAACAGTAACAACAGTGCCACGAACACACACAGCCACACACACAAAAAAGTTGACAAATTTCCAGTTCCTTAAAGGATATAAGACTGCTTCACAGATGCTTAACGTTGCTCTGCAGAAACAAGGACTTAGTAAGAAAACATTTGAAAATTAAACCTGCACAAGTGATCCATATAATTTATGGTGTAGCTGCCACATTTTGCACAGTGACTAATTGAATTAACCCTTGCATCTCCAGAAATGCTGTCCTCACATGTTCAATTCTATGATTTGTATGTATGTATCCTTAAGGTACATAACATGGCTAAGTTCAATACTTGTTTTCATCTCCCCGCGCTACTCATGGTATCCCTCCAAACTACTGAACATCCCCCGTGCTACTCAGAGATATCCCTCCGCACTACTGAACATCCCCCACACTACTCAAGCCTGGTTTCCATATAATCGTTACGATCGTTTGAATTGCTATGAACAACTCCAGTGATCTCAGCGATCCCAGCGATCGACGATGGGATCGCTGGAGGAAGCGTTTCCATATAATCGCTAGGGTCGCTCAGATCGCTGCAAAATCGCAGTTACTGGCTCCTGCGGGGCAGCTAAATGTCTTCTTTTGGCGGGTGAATTGGACAAAAATTCAAGCAAGATGGCAGCATTCAACGAGAGGTTGTTTTTGGAGGCTAATTTGTATATGGTGCTCTTGCTTATTCGGAGACGACTACAGCGGCAGCATAGAAGAAGACATCGATTCTGGGTTCGTGAAATTTATCGTTCAAGACAAACCAATGGTGCATACAACACATTAGTACAAGAACTGCGGCTCTTTGACAGAGAATATTTTTTTAGGTAAGAGAATAAAAGCCAGATGCCAAATCAAACCTCAATATATCTAAAAACCATCCCCGCTGCACTCATTTTTTTTACAAGAATCGTTTAAAGTGCATGCTAAATTGGTTCAAACTTAAGAAACTACCCTAACTGAATTATAAAAGCTGAGAAACCTTTCTAATTTGCAGCTTTGATTTCATAGGTCATTTGAAAATGATTTGACACCTAGGACTATAAAGTAACAGCAAATGTTTTGACACTGTTTACAATGCAAGTAATAGTATAACATGTCCACCACCAGACCCAACATACTTATAAAAAAAATGAATTCTTATAAAAAGATGAGTGTAATGCTCCTCCTATTTTAGTTTAAGTCTACTACAGCTACAGCTTGAAACTTAGAAGATGCTTCTTCCTCTCTGGTACTGTATTCTATAGTACTGCCTTCCAATGAATACCAAACGATATCAAATATGATTGTGTTGATAGCTAACCGGACATTTCAAATGTGCAAACTGTGATGTAATGTCCCATGTCAATTTGTATTTATTCCAAAGAATCAAATTCCTCTAGCCTTTGTAGATAAACTCTTTATCATTTCTATCTTTGTTTGCGCTATTATTGTATTTTGTTATCATGGGACTGTATTTCTTCATAAGAAATTAAGAAAATTTGCATACCATAAATGAGTATTAATTCATGGACTACAATCAACATATTCTCTCCTCTTTCAGATACATGAGAATGTCACCAGAAAGATTTGAGCATTTATTGAGTATGGTTGCACCTTTTATAAAAAAGGGGGATTGCAGGTCAAGGGCACCGATTCCACCTCATGGAACGCCTTTGCATATGTTTAAGATACTTGGCAACTGGAGAATCACAACAATCACAGTCTTTTTCATTTAGAGTTGGTCGTGCCACAGTTTCAAACATTGTCAAAGAGGTCTGTGTAGGTATCTGGGAAAGCCTGAGAGAAACGTTCCTAAAAGCACCAGAAGAGATACAGGATTGGCTTCGAATAAGCAGAGAATTTGAAAACGAATGGAACTTTCCCCATTGTCTTGGGGCAGTGGATGGAAAACATGTTTGCATGGAGTGCCCTAAAGGTGCTGGGTCTGCCTACTTCAATTATAAGAAGTTCCACAGCTTGGTATTGATGGCAGCTTGTGATGCAAAATATTGCACTCTTGGATATTGGAGGATATGGTCGTGACAATGATGCAGCAATATTCACAGAGTCAATTTTTGGAAAAATGTTTGAAGAATCACCAACTGATTTGCACATTCCTTCACCACAGCTAATTGGAGCTGAAATGCTTCCATATGTTTTAATTGGAGATGAAATATTTGCCCTAAAACCATGGTTCATGAAACCATTCCCTGGAAGAGATGTAAATGAGAATAGGAGCATATTCAATTACAGACTTTCAAGGGCACGGCAAACTATTGAAAATGCGTTTGGCATATTGTCTGCCAAGTGGCGAATTTATCGCAAACCAATCAGAGCAGATGTTGGAACCGTAGAGAGAATTGTCAAGGCTACAGTTTGCCTCCATAATTATCTAAGATTAACTGAAAATGCAAATTATGTGCCAAGTGGATTTGTTGACTGTGAGAGAAGTGATGGAGAAATTGTTCCTGGGGACTGGAGAGGGATCATTCAAAATGACAAGGGTGGACTTGTAAATGCAAGGCAGCTAGGTGGTAACAGATATGGTTTTGAGGCGTCAACAACCAGAGATAGCTTTATGAGATATTTTACAAGTGAAGAAGGAAAACTAGATTGGCAATATCAGCATGTTAGAAGCTGTGGTACCGTGCACAAATGAGGTTGATTCCACATGAACTCCAAGCTCCCCAGTTTTAATAAAAACTCTTGTGTTATGTTAAATGTTTCAAATAAGTCTTTTCTTAACTATAATTCAAGTTGAAATGTGGGAAGTACAGACTTTAGAATGACTTTTAAATTTTAAATTAAAATCAGGAAAGGTCACAAGAATTATTTCATTATTTAGTTTCCTTGAAATCTTTCGAGTACTGGTTGTAGAGGCAAACAAATGAGAGTGAAACAGGTGAATAAGAGCCGTATCTCCATCAAAACTCTACTTGAAAATCAGAAATAGATGTAAAGTGCACCGTGTTTTGTTCAGTTCATAAAATTTAAAGGTCCTGATATGTTGGGTTGTTCATGTTTACTTCAATTTGTTCCTCGTGTAGTTGGTATGGTCTTCCCATTACAAAACCACGCTGCATATCCTGTATTTGTGATGTGCACATTGCTGGGTTAAAGCTGTATGCGTTTGGTTGTGAATTCAGCACAGGCTCTGCAAACTCTGCTTGGAAAAACAATTGCTCAATTTGCATTCGCATTTGTGCTTTTTTAAAAGGAGGCAGTCTCTTTAGTCTTGGTACTAAGCTACGGCAGAAGTTACTTGCTTCATCATCAGTTTCTTCATAAGAATTGTCTTTCCTTTTCTTACTATCAGATAAATAATTTGCAATTGTGTAAGCACTTTGGACAAGAGCTTTGTCGACCTTAGCTCTTTCCATGCTGGTGCTACTTGCTTTGCTCCATGGCTTTGAGCTCAAATCTGAACCTGAACTAGATGATCTTCTTGAAACCTTTCTAGGCCTGCCAATGGGATCCTTGCACTGCTTTCCGGCTTCATTAGTTTGGGCATCATTCGGTTCTATGCTTTCCTGTTGATTTTCAGGGACAAGATTTCCACTTTCAGTTTCATTAAGCTGAAATACATCACATCCATCATCAGCATTTGGGAATTCTCCCAGGATATCGTTGATGTCAGGTGTGGCCAACTTGTCATCCCCGGAATCATTAAGCTCTTGCTGCTTTGGCTGTTTCATGTTAGTCGAGGTTGGTCTATGGTCAATGTAAGTTGCAAGCCAACCCAGATTTTCGAATTCACGTGGAACAGGAACAGCATCCCTTCCAGAACCTGAAGGAACACTCTTTGCTTTCTTCAAAAATCGACCGTATGCAGTCCTGATATTCTTGAAACGCTTCTCTGCTTCTGTCGGTGTTATCTCAAATTTCTCCGCAACTTTAGCCCAACTGTTTGTCTTCTTTGTCTTGTCCTTGAAATCTTTCGAGTACTTGTTGTAGAGGCAATCAAACTTTTGAATCTCTTCCATGAATTCCTCGCTTGCAGTGGCAGGTGTGTTTTCGACCGCCATTTTTGTAAACACCAAATGTGGCGCGAGAAGCCGAAACGAGGCATCATGGGGAAGATACAAAGCACCACGGGATACTTTTCAATCGTTGCGATCGCTGGTGGATCGCTGGAATAGAACAAGTTTCTATCCCAGCGATCCTGATCGTCGCGATCGCTAGGATCGTTCATGCATGTTTCCATAAGATCGCTGGGATCGCTGAGATCGCTGGAGTCGTTCACAGCGATCCAAACGATCGTAACGATTATATGGAAACCAGGCTTAAGAGATGCTTCCCCGTGCAACTCATGATATCCCTCCACACTACTGAATATCCTCCACACTACTGCACACCCCCCACACTACTGCACACACGTTGTACGGGGTGACACTGTGAATAAAAAAATTATGACTAATACTTTTAAATATAGATATAAAGCAATTATTACAATAATAGTCCAGTGGCCAGTTGAGATGACCTTGACATCGAGTACATATGGGTTTTTATTTTATTTTCTGTTTATATAGTCATAGAAGACTCGAAAAAGCCAAACTTGCCCCTTCCAAGTGTTGGGCAAATTTTTTTATTACCTGCCGAAGATACGTCATGTCCAAGGTAAAAACTTCATGGACAAATTTTTAAAAATTGTCAAAACATGGTATTGTTTGGTCTCATTCGAATGGAAATTGACTGTAGATTCCGAATTTGGCAATAAGGTTAGATTCTGTATATATTGATCAAAGATATTGCTCAAGACATTTGATTTTTATAAAAAAAAAATCAAAAAAAGAAAAGCTAAGAAAAATGTTCTTTGAAAAATTATCTTTAGTTAGTTAGTTAGCATAGCTTGTAAGTTAGTAAGTTAGTTAGTTAGCTACTTTGGAAGATACTAAAATAGTAAGTAAGTTAGTAGTTAGTGAGTTGGTTAGGTAATTAGTTAGTTTGTTATTTAGTTAGATAGTTAATTAGTTGTTAGTTAGATACTGAGTTTGTTACTTAGTTAGTTAGTCTGATAGTTAGTTATCTAGCGTATCTTCTTAGTTAGTCAGGTAATTAGTTAGCTACTTTCGAAGATATTAAGTTGGTTGTGCAGAATTTAATCAATGAACAGGTTTTTCTTACTTTAGTTAGCAATTATTTTATTAGTGGACACTTAAATTTAGTTTGGGTTTCATTAATGGACAATCGTCGTTTATTAGCATGTGGACTTGACATTTAGAAACATTACGTAGCGTGTTGGGCATTAAGGATAATAATAATCAACAAACTTAGTTAAAATAAGTAGGTAAAAGTAGAAAAAATTGGTAGTTTTGGGAAAATATGGTTAGAATTAAGTAAGGGCACATGGGTAGTTGTATTTAATTAAAACCTTAATAGACATGTGCTCCTGGGGTAAAATCCATATAAATAGGGGTCAGTTGAAGGCTCATTCAGACAACAGGCCAACAGGCCACAGGAGGCAAGAAAAGAACCACTCGCATCAAGTAAGTCAATTTGAATTTTATTTGCAAAGCATAATTCGTTGTCATTATGCTAATCCTACTGCATGAAGCCTGACGGGCCTTCAACGAGTTAAGTTGAGTTAAGAGTTAGAGTTATCGGAATCAAATATCGTATGTAGCTTTGGTACATTTAAGAATTATATTATTTGCTCTACAAGTCTGTTATTGCTATCGGTATTCTATTACGTCGGGTACTTGCCGTGGTCGGGGGTATTTCCGACATTTGGTCCACCGAACCGGATAAAGGATTAGAAGCAGATAAATGATCGCTTTAAGAACTTTGGATATTTCTATTTGATTTATCATGTCTCAGTCTCAAGAAGTTTCTATCGAGCAGGATGGAACTGAAGCTGGAGCAGCAGCAACAACAGGTATAACAGATGCACAAGCAACACTATGGGGAATCAAGACTCCTGAGGTGGTGTTATTAGAGGTAATTCACATAAAGGAAGTAACCGAGAGAACCTTGGCGCTAATAAATGGCAGCATGAACGACATAATGTCCAGAGGAAGAAAAGTGGAGATGGAACGCACGAAGAGCAGAATAGAGCAGCATATTCAGAGGTTAGTCGAATTGAATCAGAAGCTTTCACAGTGTATGATTGAAGCAGGACATGGCAGTCAACAAGTCGCTGAGCGGAACTATGAGAATGAAATCGCACTGGATCAGCACTGAGATGCAGTTGATGATCTGGCGACAAGAATCAAGACGATGGAAATCAAACTAACAGAGCCGAAGCCCAGCATATCTCAGAGAGAAGACAGACCGATAGATCTGAAAACGCCGAAATTGCAGCTTCGAAAATTTGGTGGAGATCCTCTTAGATGGACAGAGTTCTGGGAACAATTCAGATATGCTATCCATGAGAGAAATATGCAACCTTCTGCAAAGATGGTACAGTTACGTGAGCTCTTGAAAGGGCGTGCGGCTGCAGTGATTCGTGGACTCCCGCTTTCAGATCAGAAGTATGCGGTGGCGCTTCAGAAACTGAAGAAGGAATTTGGAGACGATCTACATCTCAGAAGTGCGCATATCAAAGCTATCAGAGAGATACAGCCGGTTACAAATGCAGGAAATCTGGTGAGACTAAAAAGATTCTATGAAGATGTAGCAACCAACTTTGCAGCATTACAGTCCTTGGGGTATGAAACACATATTCTTTGCATGGTAGAAGAAACAGTCTTAAAACTTCCGAGAAGTATTAGATATGAAGTCACCAAAGATGACGTTGATTGGACCCGATGGACTTTCAGCCAATTCCTGGACAAACTATGGAGGTATTTAAAAACTTGTGAAAATATTGAGCATAGTAAACCAGATAAGTCAATGGTTCATACAACAACAAACAGAAATTATAGCTCATTTTCAGCAAAGTGTGTATTTTGTAGTAGCAGTGATCACAAATCAAGAAACTGAAGAAACAACCCTCGGATGGACTTTGATGGGTTCATTTGGAAACCAGAATTCAGGAACAAACAATGTTCATTTCACAATGAATAAACCCGGATCAATCGAAGATGACAGCAAGCAATTGTGGGACGTAGATGTTCTTGGGGTAGAAGACAGCAAAACTGTATACAAAGAATTCGCAGACAGCATTAAACGTAAAGAAGATGGAAGATATTCGGTCAGGCTGCCCTGGAAGAAAAGAAATTTCTATCTACCAGAGAACCGTCAGCTGAGTGAAACAAGACTCAGAAGTCAGATGCGCAAGCTCAGACGAACACGAGAGATCCTTGAAGAATACAACAAGATCATTCAAGAACAAATAGACGAAGGTATTGTTGAAGATGTACCAGAGAAACCAGAAGGCGAAAGGGTGACGTACATTCCGCACCATCCAGTGATACGACAAGACGCAGAGACAAGGAAAATCCGAGTCGTGTACGATGCTTCCGCAAAATCTTGTAAGTACAATTATTCGCTCAATGATTGTCTACATGTTGGACCATCTTTATTGCCCTTGTTATACGCAGTTTGTTGCGATTTCGACTGTATCCAGTTGTCTTGCTTGGAGATATTCAAAAAGCATTTCTGCAGATAGAAGTCGACACTGAAGATCGAGACAGCTTACGATTTTTGTGGTTTACAGACGTCAGACAAGAGAAGTTGGTTATCCGAGAATTGAGATTCACCAGAGTGATCTTTGGTTCAGGTCCAAGCCCGTTTTTGCTTAATGGTACAATCCGAGAGCATATGAAGAATTATCAAGAGAAAGATCCAGAATTTGTGGCTACAGTGATAAGCTGTTTGTATGTGGACGACTTTGTTGGTGGGAGCAACACAGAAGACGAACTTATCAGATTGAAAGCCAAGCTTGAACACAGATTTCAAGAAGGAAAATTCACAATGAGGAAATGGAAGACCAACAGCAGAAGGCTCCCTCCATGAACACTTGACATCAGAAAAGAATGATGTTGTTAAGAAGAAATCAACAGATCAAGAAAATAAGCAATCAACTGACATCAGCACGAAAGTATTGGAATCCAGAACAAGATTTCATCACTGTAGACTTCACGAAGATGCTGGAAGTTAATCATGAACCAACACAACGAGGTATGTTAGGATCTGTTGCGAAGATTTTTGATCCGCTAGGATTAGCCAGCCCAGCTTCAATTGGTGGTAAGATTATTTATCATGAAGTTTGTTTACAAAAACGTGGATGGGATGAAGAGATTTATCCAGAGCTAGCGAAACGATGGAATCAGTGGTTTAAAGAAATCAAAGCAAATCCAGTCATACGTGTGGAGAGATTTATTCTTGGTACAGAATCTGCCAGCATTGACAGCATTGAGATTCATGGCTTTTCAGACTCAAGCATCATGGCTTGTTGCACAGCTATTTATGTTCTGGTCACACAAGGTTCACAGCATACAGTCAGATTACTCACAGCTAATCAAGAGTGGCGAAACCAGGGTTATCAGTACCACGACTCGAGCTGGTTGGCGCACAGTTGTTAACAAGAATGAAATTTGAAATCGGCCCTGGCTAACTGGAACATCACAACTGTAAATGCATGGACTGATAGCAGGCAGTTCTTTGTTGGCTACAAAATCGTGGTGAGTGGAAGCAGTTTGTTCATTCAAGAGTCAATCAAATTCTTGAAGAAGATTACATAACATGGCGATACTGTCCGACGAATGAAAATCCAGCAGACATTGGAACGAAGGGAATGAGTCCTACCAAATTGCAAGATTCCAGACTTTGGTGGTTAGGTCCTGTATGGCTACAACAACGCGAACAATGGCCGCATGCTGAGGATGTAAGGGAAGATCAATTCGCAAACGAAGAAAGACGAGGAGAATCTGCAGTAGTGGGCGTTACTACATACAAGAAACATTGTTTGGCAGAAATCATAGACGTTTCCAGGTATGCAAGTGCTAAGAAACTTTTCAGAATAACAGCTTTTGTTTTTCGCTTCATCAACAATTGCAGAAAGAAAGCTTGTATGAAGACTCGACAAATAAGTCTATCAGAGATTCAAGAATCGGAAAATCAGTGGATCAGATTAGTGCAGACAGAACACAAACCCACAGCAGAACAAATGCATCAGTTGGGACCTCAGCTGAACGACAAAGGAATCCTCGTATGCAAAGGAAGATTTGATATTCCTCCAGATGAACAGCCTGTATTCATGCCAAAGGAATGCAGTTTGGCGCCGTTGATCATAATGGACGCTCATAAGAGAGTAATGCACATGGGGGTGGCATCTACACTGGCAGAGGTACGTTCGTATTATTGGATTCCCAATGGTCGACAAATGGTGAAGAAAACGTTGAAAAATTGTTGGCATTGTAAGCGATTTAGAGCAACACCTTTCCAGCAGCCAAAAACAGCAGCATTACCGAAATTCAGAACACAGGCTGGACAGCCCTTTCAGTCAGTTGGAGTAGACTTTGCTGGGCCAATCTACTACAAAAGGGGTAAGAAGTTATGCAAAGCTTATATAACACTTTTCAGTTGTGCAACTTCTAGAGCAATTCATTTAGAATGAGTGCAAGACATGACTGCAGCAACCTTCAGAAGGAGCTTGAAGAGCTTTGTCACAAGAAGAGGTGTTCCTCAGTTGATAGTTTCAGATAAGGCAAAGACCTTCAAATCAACAGCAAAATGGATCAAATCAGTACACTCTGATGATGAAACACAGAATTTTCTGGGCAATATGGGAACCGAATGGAGATTCAATTGGTCAAAGACCCCATGGTGGGGCGGGTTCTTTGAACGAATGGTGGCATTAGTGAAAAATGCATTGAAGAAATGTCTAGGAAGATCAACACTGACGTTTTCTGAATTATGTGAATTGATGATGGACATAGAATTCAGCCTGAACAATCGTCCATTGACATACCAGGGAGATGTTCTTGAGATGGAACCTCTGACGTCAAATCATTTGATTCATGGAAGACATATGAAGACATTGGAATCAGCAAGAGTTTTGAGCGATGAAGAAAGAATTCCAGCAAAGAAAAGACTGAAGTATATGCAGAAAATAAAAGAACATTACTGGAAACGTTGGACAACTGAGTATTTGAGAAGTCTGAGGGAGCATCACAAAATCAAGGGACAAGACAGTGACGTGATGGAAGGCGACATTGTTCTCATCAAAAGAGAAAATCAACCCCGGAACAGTTGGAAACTTGGGAAGATAACAAGATTGATTAAAGGATCTGATGATGTTGTAAGAGGAGTCAGACTTCAAACGATGACAAATGGAGTAGTAACCTTCTTGGAACGACCTATGCAGCTATTGTATCAAATGGAACTTCAGGTTCAGCCCGAGATTACCCATGATGGGGGTAACGCAGAGAAATCAGAAGAAGTCGCAGTTGAACACGCAAGACCAAGAAGAAAGGCCGCTAGACAAGCCAGCGAAGCTTGGAAAACACAGCTCATGTTAGAAGATGATGATGAAAATCAAATTGGAATTTGATTTGGGGGTGGTGTGTGCAGAATTTAATCAATGAACAGGTTTTTCTTACTTTAATTAGCAATTATTTTATTAGTGGACACTTAAATTTAGTTTGGGTTTCATTAATGGACAATTGTCGTTTATTAGCATGTGGACTTGACATTTAGAAACATTACGTAGCGTGTTGGGCATTAAGGATAATAATAATCAACAAACTTAGTTAAAATAAGTAGGTAAAAGTAGAAAAAATTGGTAGTTTTGGGAAAATATGGTTAGAATTAAGTAAGGGCACATGGGTAGTTGTATTTAATTAAAACCTTAATAGACATGTGCTCCTGGGGTAAAATCCATATAAATAGGGGTCAGTTGAAGGCTCATTCAGACAACAGGCCAACAGGCCACAGGAGGCAAGAAAAGAACCACTCGCATCAAGGAAGTCAATTTGTATTTTATTTGCAAAGCATAATTCGTTGTCATTATGCTAATCGTACTGCATGAAGCCTGAAGGGCCTTCAACGAGTTAAGTTGAGTTAAGAGTTAGAGTTATCGGAATCAAATATCGTATGTAGCTTTGGTATATTTAAGAATTATATTATTTGCTCTACGAGTCTGTTATTGCTATCGGTATTCTATTACGTCGGGTACTTGCCGTGGTCGGGGGTATTTCCGACATGGTTAGTTACTTAGTTACAAAGGGTAATTAGTTAGTTAGGTAGCTAGTTATATTTAGTTATATTTATATTTATTATATTAAGTCAGTTTGCTAGTTAGCATAACTTGCACGTTACTCAGTTCGTTAGTTAGCTAATTTGGGAGATAGTAAGTTAGTTATTAAGTTAGTTATTAAGTTAATTAGTTAATTAGTCAGTTAGTAAGTTAGTTACCTTGGAAGATAGTAAGTTAGTTAGTTAGTTAGTTAATAAGTCAGTTAGTTAGTAAGTTAGTTAGTTACTTAGCTTATCTTGTAAGTTAGTCAGTTATTTAGTTAGCTACTTTGGAAGATACTAAGTTAGTTAGTCAGTTAATTAGTAGTTGATTAGTTAGATAACTACTTAGTTAGTAAGATAATTAAATAGTTAGTTAGTTATTTAGTTAGCGTAGCTTGTAAGTTACTTAGTTAAGCCTACAAATATGATGGGCGTTCCAAGTAATTCTGGCAGGCATTGTAGTTAGCTAACTAACAAACTAACTAACTAACTAACTAACTATGCGGCTAAGAAACTAACTAGCTTGCGAACTAACTAATACAACTAATTAACTTAATAAATCTTATTAACTTAAAAACAAACAAACTAATTACCTAACAAGCTAGCCAACTGACTAACTAACGAACTAACTTACTAACTAACTAACTAACTACCTAACTAAATAACTAACTTACTAACTAACTTCATAACTAACTAACTTACTAACACTAACTAGCTAACAACTATCTAGCTAGTTACCTTACTAAGTAGCTAACTAACAAAGTAACTTACTAGCTTACTTACTATCTTCTAAAGTAGCTAACGGACAAACTGACGAACTGACTTACAATATTCGAAAATTGCTAACTAACAAACTGACTAACGTACAAGCTATGCTACCTAAGTAACTAACTGACTAAATAACTAACTAACTAACTAACTAACTAAATAACTAACTAACTAGCTAGCTAACAAACTAACTAACAACTATCTAGCTAGTTACTTAACTAACTAGCTACCTAACAAAGTAACTTACTAACCACCTTACTATCTTCTAAAGTAGCTAACGAACAAAACTGACTTACAAAATTCTAAAATAGCCAACTAACAAACAAACTAACTAACTCACTAACTAAATAACTGACTAACTAAATATCTAGCTAACTAACTAACTAACTAACAAACTAACCAACTAACTAACAACTATCTAGCTAGTTACGTAACTAACTAACTAACTAACTAGCTAACTAACAAAGTAACTTACTATCCACCTTACTATCTTCTAAAATAGCTAACGAAATAAATGACGGACTGACTTACAATATTCTAAAATAGCTAACTAACAAACTGACTAACTTACAAGCTATGCTACTTAAGTAACTAACTAACTAGCTAACTAAATAACTAACTAACTAAATATCTAACTAACTAACTAACTAACTAACTAACACACTAACTAACTAACTAACAACTATCTAGCTAGTTACGTAACTAACTAACTAACTAGCTAACTAACAAAGTAACTTACTATCCACCTTACTATCTTCTAAAATAGCTAACGAAATAATTGACTGACTGACTTACAATATTCTAAAATAGCTAACTAACAAACTGACTAACTTACAAGCTATGCTACTTAAGTAACTAACTAACTAACTAACTAAATAAATAAATAACTAACTAACTAAATAACTAACTAACTGACTAACTTACTAACTGAGTAGCTAACTAACTAACTAACTAACTAACTAACTAACTAACTAATTAACTAATCAACTAATCAACTATTTAACTAACTAACTAACTAACAACTATCTAGCTAGTTACCTAACCAACTAGCTAACTAATAAAGTAACTCACTAACTAACTTACTATCTTCAAAAGTAGCTAACGAACAACTGACTTATTTACAAAGTATTCTAACTAAGTAGCTTACTGACTAACTATAAACCTAACTAACTAGCAAACTAAGAAACTAACTTACTAACTAACTTAAAATCTTCTAAAGCAGCCAACTAACAAACTGACTAGCTTACAAGCTATGCTACTTAAGTAACAACTAAATAACTAACAGACTAACTAACTAACCAACTAAGTAAGTAACTACATAACTAACTAGCGATAAGACTAATAAAACAAACTAACTATTTAACTAACTAACAAACCAACAAATAAATTACCTAACAAACTAACAAACAAACTAAATTTAACTAACTAACTAATATGGTAACTGACTTACTTACTAACTTACTATCTTCTAAAGTTAACTAGCTAAGTCACTAACATACAAGCTATGCTAACTAACTATTAGACGATAATTTAAACGATAATTTTTCAAGAACATTTTTAATTTAACATTTGCTTTTTGATTTTTGTTTATAAAAGTCCAATTCCTTGAGCAATATATTTTTATTTTCATGTCGATACTATATTTGGAATCTAGAGTAAATTTCCATTCGAATGAGACCAAACAATACCATGTTTTGACAATTTATAAAATTTTTTCAATGAATTTTTTACCTTGGACATGACGCATCTTCCACGGATCATAAAAAAATTTGCCCAACACTTGGAAGGGGCAAGTTTGGCTTTTTCGAGTCTTCTTTTACCATATAACCAGAAAATAAAATAAAAACCCATATGTACTCGATGTCAAGGTCATCCTTGAAATTCGCATTTGGCCACCGGACTAATAAGTAGGTAAGAATAAATGGAAAGCAGAAAAAAGTGTAACATCTCCAAATGCCTGTGACACTTGTAACATGAGCTCATTCAACTTGTTAGCACAATCTAAAACATGATAAATTCCTTACCCAAATGCTCTTGGATTCATGTTGTAAGGTGTCAGGCAGTTTCTCAAACATATAATGATGTACAACGTGCACAGGAAGACTTCTAAACAACCACAGTCCAAAGACACAGGGTCAAAAACAAGCTTAGCATCCGGAACTTTAGAACACTTCTCTATACTCCTTTTCCATTGATTTTTTCCTACTTTCTGCTTTCAATTCCAGTACCAGTTCGGATATTTTTGTTTATTCCTCAAGTTTTTCTTACAGTGGTTTCCACTGCAGTTTCACATACCACGAATTCAGTTTTAGCTTCACTTGCTATGGCCTTTAAGCTGCAAGAAAAGTTGAAATGGCCTTTAATTCTCCATCTCCTTTTGATTTGTTATAAAATAAGATAAAAATCATTTTTCAATCTGGAAACTCTTGCATTTTGACTCTTAGATGGTTATAGGTTTGAGATCATAAACAAAGTCTTAGAAAAAAACCAATATAAGAAATTTTGACATGTGAAGTGTTTGTTTAAGTTCTTCAGTAGTGGCTTTGTTTTTGAAGATCTGGTTTTAAAATGCACCCAAATGGTTTCCTTTGCACAAAGAGAGGGGACTGGTTTTATGTTGATTCCCTTGAAAATTTTTAAAAAATCTAGATTTAAGTTTTTTGCCAGTTAAAAGTTCTCAAGTACTGTTAGTCTCTTTAATTCACACGAATTTGACTGCCATCATATCATACTAATGTGATCACAAACTGCAGTACTTTGCTCATAATACAGTCCATACTATCTATAAGATTGGTTACATAAGGCTGTTTTCTTGAAAATGATTTTGTCCTGTTTTGATTTTGTCCTTCTTTTCTTAAGAATGAAATAAACCTACAAATCGAGTTGAATTTTGTTGCAGAATATCATTGTAAATTGCTGCAACCAACGAAAAATTGTATTTAAATAATGAAGGAATAGAAGGTGAAAGAAGTTACCAGCAGTAGGCAGTTAGTATGTGCAGCCTTGGAAGGATTGTATTAAAGCCAAAGTTGCTAGATCAATGTTGAAATGAAGTGGCTATATGATATTCAGTATTTCTTCTGTATGTACTAAAATAGGAATCAGATTAGCGAAAATTTTGTCCCAGCTCATCGTCCCGGGCAATCGAAGCTGCCCCAATCAGACACTTTCCACTCTCCTATGTCTGTGGCATAGGGGAGCCATTGCCCCTTCCTTTTTCCCTCTCTGCTGTAGTTCCTGGGGTGAGTGGGGCAAACCCATTCAACATCCAAGTTTTTACTTCTGTGATTTACATGTTGGAAATGTGTTTAAAAGGCTGTGGAGACGTCTTGAAACTAAAATTTGCTTTTTGAATGATTTTAAGAATAATTCCTTTGATATTGTTTTCAACAGGTTTTCTCAGTAGTTTTCCCGTGAATATTATGATGAGTAGGAGATTATTTTGCAAGGAGACAACAAGTCAGGATAGCCAAGTGGTTACGACGTTCGCCTTCTACCCCAACGGCCAGAGTTCTGCCTAAGGCAATTCTTATGGTTTTGATTTTTTTACTTTATGCTTTTTAATGATCAAAATGTCTGTTTAAAGTTCATTTCAATTTGATGTTCATTTTTGATTAATCTATTTTAAAAATTTATTTAAAGGTCATTTCAATTTGATGTTAATTTCTGATTATAATTTATTTTATTTTTTAATTTCAATTTTAGTTTTAACTTTGATATTAGTTTTAGTTTAAGTGTTACCTCTAATTTTAATTTCTGCTTTAATTTTCATTCCAATTTTGATATACAAAATGTTGAACTTAAGATTTCAATTAATTAAAGATTAAGATAAAAGCTTTCAATTTGCAAGTAGATTAAGATTGATTTTACCTTGATGTTTCCATTCTACTTGAATCAACATACTTAGATCAAGATTAGGAATTAAGTTTCAGATTACATTAAGATTAACATTAAGATTAAGATCAACATAAAGATCAACATTAACATTAAGATTGACATTAAGATTAAAGCTCAAATTTAGGTAGAAGTTAAGATTAAGATACAATTTAAGTTGAAGACAAAAAAACACAAAGGCTGAGATTAAGATAAAAATAAAGATCAAGGTTCAAGATAAAAATTTGGATTATGATTCTAATTCATATAAACAGCAAATGTAGCCACTTCAATTCACAATTCCTTTGTGGTGGGGGTACAATTGGCAGAGTTCATGGAAGGCAGTGATCCTCACAAGGCAGTGGTATTATACGGGCAAGGACTAGTCTACTATACTAAAATAGTAATTGCCATGGAAACCTATTTTGTAAGAGTCGCTCTGCCCCTGTGGGCTGTGATGCGATTTTCCGACTCTTCCCCTGCTCTGCTGCCTATGGAGAGTTCGTCTCCTTTCAAGCAGGGTAGGCGAGCGTTGCCTTGGCATTTTTTGGAAACTACTGTCGCTTCTGTGGTTACTGGGGCTAACCCTTCTTTGATGTGTGTCATTGGTGCCTGTTTGAACAATGGCCAGATTGTTTTGTGAAAGAGGGTTATCACTAAATCACAACAATGCATCATAGCTCTATCAATAAGGGGTGTGTCCCTTGAGCCTAATGCTTAGTCGGGAGTTTGACTCCCCTCAGGAGAAAGTCTTTTCCTTTGAAATTTTTTTATTTCTTTGAATTTCGTGTTGGAAATATTTTCAAATGGCCAAGGAGACACCAGGTAACTAAAATTTGCTTTTTGTTTATTTTGAAGTTTTCGAAAATTTAATAAACGAGGGAGCCACAATAAGGTCTGGGGTTGGGGTAAATTTATCCTTTCACAACTGAACTTATTTTCAAAAATTAATAAACGGGTGTCCTAATAAGGTCCAGGGGTGAGGAAACAACTCACATTCTATAAACAGGGGGATTTAAATAGTCTACAATTCTTTTCAATGTCCAAAAATCACTTCGAAAAAACTAGCAGGCCTTCTGGAATGACTCAAATCTTTAGACCTATTTATTTCATTTTCATTTCATTTACTTCATAGTTTGCACTCTTACGCAACACCCTATCCCCCCTCCCTGATTTCCACTTTTGTTTGCTACGATTTCCACTTTTTTTGTAAATTGTATGACCTTTATTTCTGTTCTCAGGGATAAAAAATAACTGTTCATTGTTAAAATAGAGGAGGCCAGAGTACGTCAGAAAACAGGGGGATGACAAGGAGAAGGCAGTGGTGACAAAATCCTCTCAACAACAACAGCAATAACAACAGCAACAGATTCAATATTGATCACAGGGCACGGCCTCCGCAGGCTTTCTGCAGCTTCTCTTAAATTTGGAGAAGGCTAATAGATATATGTTATTATCTGCTACTAATTTATATTTTTCTCGCTTTTTGTAAATACGATCATTTGAACTGCATTTATCAAAATACATCTCATTCCTTTCTACCTCTGACTTCTCCTTATATCAATTTTTTCCCGCCAGCGTTTTTCAGCAATAAGATAACAACAACAACAAAATTGCGTAGTGGAATGAAACATTTTTCGAGGGGCTTTTCACTCCACAATAATGCGTCCAAGATTCCCTACAAAGCAGAGGATTTCATTAAATCATAACCAAAGGATTTCCAATGGATTTTCATAGTTTTCGAGAGGCATTTAACTCCAAGATAATTTGTCCCACATTAAATGAAAACTAGAGGATTTCATTACATCAAAACCAAAGGATGTCACAGGGATTTCTATATTTTCCTATCTGATTACTTATCCCTGCATCCTTCTCCTTTCTCTCTTCTCGTGCTAAGCACTATTCCCCCTATGCATTCACAAAGAAACACTCATTATTGCACATTTTTGTACACCTATTCAAAGCCCGCCAAATCCTCAACTCTGCAAGGGTCTTGAAGACAAAAAAATGCCAATTACAACAACGTTGTCATAAATGCTATGATTTAACTTCTATTAACACATCATACATAGAATTTAAACAATAATACACATGAAGAACAGAGTCTTCACCAACTTCTCTAATGTTTTCCCCTACAGCTTCCTTGATTTCCCCAGTCTGTACCCCTTCCTCTCTCATATTTTGCTCTCTTTCCATCTTCTGTTCCGCTTCTTTAACTGTCATGCTCATCTCCAATTCTTCTCTTCTTTCCTGTTCCAGTATTCTTCTCTGCCTCTCATCTTCTCTAATCTTCTCTAGCATATGCTTTATTGCTTCCTTTATCTCCATCATTCATTTCATGCAAACTGCCTTTGTTTTCTGTGAACGCTCTCTGTGTCCTCTCTTTCCCAAGAGTAGCTTTTTCCTCCACTATGAACTGGAACATCGCTCCATCCATTTCTGTGACCAAATTCTCCAATCCATTTCTGAACTTCTTCGTCACCTCCTCCAATTTCTTATAAAATTCTTGGCTGTAATTCTCCATTTCTCTCTTTCCGATTGTGTCCCATTATTTAACCACTAGCTTGGATGAAGTCTCTTCCACGTTTTACCATTTTATACACCCTTCCTTCTGGCCATCGCGTGACCCCTTCAAACACGCCCATTTTCTTCCTTCCCATTCATTCCCCACTGAAAAAGCATCCCATACATATCAAAAAATCATCACGTGCTTTTTAAAAGACCAGGAATTTTTACAGAGATCTTTTTGGCCAAATATACCAAGCACCCTACAAACTCATCTTCCGTAACAAACTAATATTCAAATTCGTGCGTTGTACGAACTTTAAAACAGTTTAAAGTTATCAATTGTCAAGTTTGTAAAACTAAACAAGACTATATAAAGTATAAGCAATAAAACGAAACCATTACTAATAAAACTGGAACCTAATTGCTGTTGATAAAAAGCGTCGATTATTCCTTTTTAGCGAGAATTTTTGTGTCTGCGACTTTGTTCAGGAGTTCTGCAGTGCACTTTTGCGGGAGAATGAGATATCTAGGTGGCAAAATCAGATCACAGTTGGGTGGCTTCACTTGAAGACATTGTGCCTTTACACAAAAATAGAACGGTTGCTGTTTGACAATTGGGTCTCGCCTGACAAGTTGAATTGTTTTATTTCCTTGGACGCTTACATACGTGTCCCCACAGCTGATCGTATTTTTGCAAGTCTGGCATTTGGGAGCCTTTCCCTGTTTCTTAATGGGCATAACATTTACGATCCATTTCTGCTCACTTTGAGTTTGCAATCCTCCAGTTATATTACTCTCAGGTGTCTGTCCAGATTGACTGGAATGTTCCTCTGGTTTTGAAGATCCTGATTGGTGGAAAAAAAGAGATGACAACTCCGAATTGAGATATCCCCTTTGGTGTAAGAGATGACTTGACTCTGGAATTTTGTAGAGATAAAGCAGTACCCAAACAATATGCGCACAAATGTCTCTTTGTGTACAGAAACTGCAGCTACAAGTTGGCAGATTATCAATCGTAAGGATGAATTCTTCACCATTACCATATGCTCTTCGCAGATGTAATCTTTCTCCATTGTTTATTTTTTCTTGTTGCACAATTTTGTATGCAGATCTGCATGAAGTGGCAACTTGCAAAGCCTTCTTGAATCTTTTCGACCTGTGGGAACGATAAACCACACATCTTTTCTCTTCCAGTTTAGGTTTCTTTGGAGGATCAGGGCGATGTGAACAGTTTTCATCAACAAAAACTGCTTTGCTATGGTCAGATGATTTTGCGAGATCTTAATCGTCAAAATCTTGGGCTAAAATTTCTTTGGAAAACATTGTTGCACGTTTCAACTGCTGATTCTCTCGACGAACAGACATTTCTAAAAGACTTGGACCTTTACCTCCTGCGTATGATCCTTTCTTGTAGGCACTGATTCTTGCAGCAAGGCGAATACTTTCAATAGTATCCTCCTTTGCTGCATCAATCAGTGAAAGATTTATGAGATCATATGAAAGATTTATTGGTCCAACGAGAATGTCCAGCTTCTGCCAAGTAAGCATTTGGAGCATTGTGTAATGACTTAAAGGCTGTGAATATATGCTCTTTGCGATCATCCCACCACTTAATCCATGTTGATAGAGAAACATCATTTTGATCACAAAAGTTTTCCAGATTCTTCTTGGCTTTTGCATACATAAGAGGTGTACCTACTTCACTTATGTCATTGTAGAGCAACTTGAATTCTGCTTTGGCATTGCTTGGTAGTTCAAGAGACTTCCTGTCCACTGCGAACTTGAAATGGGCTTTGCAGGATACTACTCTGCGTAGGAAAAGATCAGCAAACACTTCTTTCAAGGATGACCAAATCGCTCCACCTTCATCACTCATGATACCATATGGGTTAAACTCAAAACCATGAAATTCGACAAGAGTTTTATTCAGGAGCTCCCAAAAAATCACTAAGTTTTCCTTGTTTTCTGACTCACACTCAAAAGTTGCCAACTTTACTATTTGCTTCAAGAGTGGGTGATAAACCCATAGCGTAACAGTTTTAAATCCCTTGCAGCGATCAGCCTTTGCATCAACAAAGACATATTCACTGGACAGCACACCAACATTTTCCTTGTCCATTTTTACAAGGAGTTCCAGCTGTGCTCTGCTGCTTTTGAAGACAAAGCTTGGTTTTCCATTTAAATTTCGATCATTACACTCATACACAAAGAATGGGTCTTTGTTTTTAATTTCTTCTCGGTATTTGGCAATAGCAGCAAAACTGTGGCCAAAGGGATTTGCCATCTTCCCTGCTTTCTCTTTTTGGGCAGACACTTTCTTTGTATCAACTAACTGCTCTGCTACATTTAGTACCTCTTCCATATTCATATCTTTATCTTCAAGAGCTTTAGAGATTTCATCTCGAACAAAGATATCTGGTTTCAAAGATTTTGAGGAAGCAAATGATTTCAGAGCTCTATCTGCAAGTTCTGCTCCCATTAACCTTTTGGGAATACATGTTTGGCTCCCTGTATGGTAGACACAAATTTCCTTGCTATTTTCTTGCATCTCAACCACCTTTCGAGCATTGCATTCAACATTTTCCAAGTGTGAGCCACAGCATGCACAGACCAGGGCCATTTCTGCTCCCTTTACCTTCTCAAAGTTTGATCTATTGACATTGTTAGTTTCCCTGAGATGTGGGCACCTGTCATTTGGACAAACTGGAGAGCCACCGCAGTGGAAAATTCTCCGCACACCTCTAAAGCCACTGCGCTTGGATGGGTTATTCTTTGTCCAAGGATGACCATCTTTGCATTGCATCCATTTCTTTTCATTTCCTTCTTTGATAATGAACATCTTATGACCATCAATATCAAATGGCAATCTTGCAACAGGAGTTGGAGTAACATCATTCCAAAATTCAGGCAGTAGTATACCTCGGTCTTGAAATGATGATGATTTAACAGTTGTACTCTCTGCATCAAGTCTGGAAAGAAAGGGCAAAATATCTATATTATAAATCTTCATTAGACATAAGATGTAAGACATAAAAGAATGCCTGATATAAATCTACAGTAAACTACAGATGCTGTTAAAGATTTTGAAGGAGACCATTTCAATAGTTTCACATAAACCGGCCTTAACATAGAGGGTTTTGGAAAAGGAAAGATTTTGTTCACATTTTACAATGCCATGCGATGGAGGGCAGCCACTGCCCATGCCACATTTTCTATCCTACCCATGTTAACACATCGAATCAAAATACCCATCTGCAAAGCAGGAAAATCCCATTCAACCACTATTCTACATTGGCACCATCAGATAAAATTTCAAATTCTATAAAAATAACCTAATATCAGTGGTGGTAAACTATTTTTGACTAGGAAAGCAACTAAGATACATTAAAGATATGTTGGGGAGGGATGCTGCTTTGTTTACTTTTGAAGCACACCTGTGCTATCATTTCATTAGTGGGTTAAGAAAATTCTGTCTCACCTCTTCTCCTCTTTCTGTAGGCTTTCTCTGATTGCTTTCTCAATTGCCTCATCTTCAGTAAGTCCACCATTGAAGCTGCAATGAAAGTTATTTGTGTAGAGGTACTTTGGCTGTTATATTAGCATGCACCTGGAAGAAATAGGCTTTAGGGGGGACTCTCGTAAAAGTGTGATGATGTCTTTAAGTGATTTAAGAAAAAGGTTGGTGAAAAGTTACTTCATGCACCCAAGAAAAGTAAACTTAATACAGTCAGTTGGGGGGGGGGGTGCTTATAACAGAACAGTACACCACAGTTAAATTTGTAGAACTTGGATCCATCCAGAATGTGAGAAATAATTGAGTATATGTCAAAGTACATATTGTAAAGGGAAAATAATGAGCCCCTTCTTTTCCATGTTTAATGATGACAATAAATTTTCCTCACCATCAACTTCAAAGCAGGTGTCGACTGCTTTTTCTCTGAGGTCTAACTTGATAAAATTTTATTCATTTATTCATACAACTCACATCTGACTAATACAATCAAACATGTAACAACTGACATCGGCAGATAAGACTAAAAGAGAACATAGTTACTGGGTCTATTTTTTTTGAATTGAAATGTTGAACATTTTTGCCTGACTGATGTAGGTCTGAACACCTCAAAACCTATGTATTATCATACGTAGATGACTAAACATTCTGCAAGTGGCATTGATCATTTACATGCTAATAATTTTGCTCAATCAAATCAAAGATGTTCAATGTTATTTGATGTTGTTTTAAAATTAAAATTACCTGGGGAAGTCATAGCCAGCAGAAGAGAGTGATAGATTTTCAGAATCTGATGCTTGCAATGGCAAAAGAGGTGAGAGAGGCAAGATAGGTGAGAGAGGTGATATTGGTGAAGCTGATTCATCACTGTCAGAGATGACTATTCTTTCTGAGACATCTAATTGTTGCAAAGGAGAATTAATTCCTTGGTCATGTTGTCCAGTATGATATGAATTGCTACCCAAGGCTGAGTTTGTGACATCTGAGACTGCTAATCCTTGCTCTGATGGCTCCTCAAAGTTTTCAGTTGTTGTAGTGCTGTCAGGCTCTAAAAGTGTACATGAAATTTAATGAAATCGGGTTAATAAACTCATTTATCAGAAACTTGCTCTTAAAAAAATATAGGGTTCCTTAATTTAAGGAAAACTAGTATGGTTATATTTCTTTCACTTTCAATTCAGAGTATCTTAACTAAAAAGTGGAATTTTGTGATTTCATGATTTTGTTTCCTGACACAGTTTATTATGAATTGTCTTTTATTCAGCAGGCAAAATTTGGACACTGTATAGTGTTTACTCTTAGGACTTAAGTAGCCTATAATAGTTTCTGGGGATTATTTATAGATAGCAAAGATTACAAAAACAAGGTCAGTTAAAGAATGTTGAATTTATAATAAAAAATGTTGCATTCAGTTTTTTCTAACTTCTTGTTCCATATAGAAGACTGTATTGATTTTTAGGAAAAGGGTGTAAAAGAGTTTCTTGTGACAGGTTTTTTTTGTAAAAATGACAGTATTTGAAAAAATGTATAGCGGTCTAAACTGAAAAGTTAACTTTATGCCTGTCAGATGTAAGAGGGTGCCGAAACCAAGGACATGTCCGTGAAACGTCCGTGGTGACGTCCGTGACCGCCCGTGGTTATTTGGAATTAATTTCCCCACGGACATGTCTCACCACGGACGGTTTGGGTGTCCATGGTTTAAGAGATCCTAAATTCGAATTATGTTCGGCAAATTGATAAGTAAATCCGATATGTTGTTTCCTTGATGCAGAGTGAGTCAATGCCTCCATATTTGGGGAAAATCAATGCGAAAAACGCGTAACTTTGTAGGCCAAACACCTTCACTCATAAAGAAGCGCATGCGCTTTGCACTCATGACCGGATTTGAAATTTTCAGTGAAATTAAATTCATTCTATCGACATCCCTTCAGCTTACAACAATAATAGATAAAGCAAAACATACATATTTATTGAGTTTAACAAAATATGAAATCTAAAAATTTGAAATAAAGCGATACGGATCTTCCAGGGAGTCGTTTTGGTCATTGGGCTTTATCATTGCTCAACAAATGTATTTTTAACGTTAATGTTTGGATTGCAATTACAAAAGCTATGGTGAACGTGCGTCCTTTATCGAGGGGTGTATGACTTAACAAATCTTGTGCATTTTGAGGATAACTCTCCATAAACCTCATAAATCTTATGAATCTTATAACTCTTATAAATCTCTTTAAAATCTCATGTTTAGCTATCGCGCATGTGCGCAAGTCTTGATGCGTGTGCAGCTAGACAACAACGATTGAAGGAAACGTGCGTGTGTTCTTCAAAGACGTAATCTTAAGTTTACGCACAGTATGCAAGTTCTGATTAGACACTGGGTTCACAGGCGTAGTCGCAAACATTTTCTTACGTTGTTTTTATACCTAAAGGATTTTCTTAACGGATCAACTTTGAATCTTATCTTGCTCATCCGTAAAAATACTAAAGAATCTCAAGCGTCTCAAATTTCTTCATTTCATAGTACAACTTATCTTCTAATGTTTGTTTTCCCTCTTTTCCTCTCAAAGATGAAAATAAAATTCAACTTCAACCTAAAGATACACGACATCCTGAAGTGTATTTCTAGCATGGCATACTAAATCTAATGATATGTTAAAGCAGCACTAACACATGCTAATAGCAACATTTACACCCTTTCCTTGAGCAAATAATCTTTGGCAGTTGACCTTTTACATTAGAGTACAACAAGTCAAGATGTCGTTTACACGCAACTATCTTCTTTCCTTTTTATTCCAACGCATAACCTGTAGTCAGGTCACTACGGGACAGAAACAAGGGGTCAGACTGCAAAATTGGCGGGCAATGCAAAAAATGGGTTAAAACAAGTGCAAGAGCTTGTAGATGACAAGTCAACTTGTTGGACATCGCAAAATTACTTGTGAGGGTAATCCAGCAGCATTTTGTGGTTTCCCCATACAGTTTTCCATTTCTACTTCAAAATCTTGAAAATGGCCGAGATCCAAAATCATGGCAAAAATATGTAAAACTACTGCCAGAAAGGGCTTATTGCCAGTGCATTCAAGAGGCCTTGTTTGTTAAATTTGAGCCCACCTACCAGGAGTAATCGAGCGGTGAACTTTGAGTGCCCCCCTCTGCAATGTTGCATGAGCGAGGAATTTAATCGTGTTTGCAGGGGGGCACTCGGGTTTTACCAATCAATATCTTGGGGGTAGAGTAACCGAATTTCAAAAACAACATGCATTCTGAATCTATTATGTGAGCACTTTCTGGCTGTTGTTTTCGATTTTTCACTCACCGAATTTAAATTTGTGCCATTTTCAAGGTTTCGAAGTATATAGAAAAGTATATTGTAAAAGCACCAAATGCTGCCGGATTACACCCATAAGTAATTTGGAGAGGTCCAACCTTGGGTCCAAAAAGTAGATTTGTCATCTTCAAGCTTCTGCACTTGTTTAAACCCATTTTTCACATTGCCCACAGATTTTGCATGACTACTGAGTTTCTTGACAGATTCAATTACCTTTTTTGAATCACAAGGAAAAGGAACAGCATGTAATTATGTAACAAACGTACACCAAAAAAATGAAAACCCAATAATAAGCATTAAAACCAATCAAATTAAGAAAGTTGGGACCTTACCCCCCTTACCCCCTTCCTCCCATTTAACAGCCTGCAGCCAGATTTTCCAACTAAAGGTAAGGGCTAAAATCAAGCGTGTTTGGCCTAGAATACGGCGATTTCGTCAGGTAGGTAAAATCTGAGAATTTGATGCATAAAACTTTTCTTTCTTGAAGTTAATTTTCCTAAGGGCCTATGGCTCACCCCTTCCCCATTTTAGGGACCAAACGCCGTCAAAAATACGAAATCAAAGGTTGATGGCCACCGACAACCACGGACAAACCACGGACAAACATAATTTTTGTCCGTGGGTTCCGTGGTTATTTTGAATAAATTTTACCACGGAAATCTCCACGGGAAACCACGGACGTTTCACGGACATGTCCGTGGTATTGGCACCCTCTTTCAGATGTTGGCTGCACAGCTCTTCGAGCAGATGTCAAGATTGGCCATAAAGTTCTTCAAATATGTAGGTTAACAATTGGTCAGTTGACATTTCCAATCATCCAGGGTGGAATCCATGCAATCTCCACGCTGGAGATTACGCCAATGAAAACTGCTTTCATGCCAATAGGAGCAGTAGATCCATTGTTCTATTAGGAAAATAGTAATGCTCTCTATTGTTTTTCTGAAAGATTCACGCCAGTAAGCCAAAAATTTTCGAAACTCCACGCCGGATTTCTCCAGCGTAAGGCTACATGGATTCCACCCTGGCCAATCATCAATCCCCACGCTGCACACAAAATGTCAATTTAGGCCATCATCACTGTCACATAGTAGACAGTAGAGTTTCAGTTGAGCCAATAGACAATGGACATCATTGCAAAAATGTTGCTCCACATGTTTCAGTTCGCATGAAAAACGAAAAAGCTCACTTACCGCACGAATATCTATTATCCTCCATTTCCAACAACCAAAAATATACCTGGGGAAAAAGCACGTGAATTTCTTCTTCTCAGTCACAGGTTTTGGCACGTACTAGAAGTTCTAAAGCGAGATTTGAAATCGAAAACGAGGCTTTGTAACGATGGCGTCGCGTCTGGACTTGGGTTTCTTGTGTCTGGTGGCTCATAACATTTGTTTCTGACCTGATGAGCCAGGAGCCAACCCTCTCTAGTAAATTCGTTCATTTGTTGTGAGGCATGAGATGGACCGCCCAGTAAACGTAACAAAAGATGCATGAGCCGCGAGTAAGCTTGCTTAAAAATTGGCTCAGTTTTGGCTCTTGGCTCAAGAATGGCTCACGGCTCACTAAGGGCTCGGGAAATCGACATACTCTAACATGGCTGCCACATATGTGATTCGTACAATAAATCGCCCACAACAAGCCACTACTCGAAAGACGACGTTATTAAAAAGACCTCTCTAATAATGAACCCTTCTGGTGGCTAGAGATTAGAGCCAAAACATTCTGTCTAAGGCTAGGCAAAACCGATAAGCCACTTCTCAAAAGACCCTCCTTTTTGAGAACAGGTTATGAATCAATTGCTGCAATGAATTTATTACTGAAATTATGAAACTAGTTAATGATGATGGTGGATCGAAACATTTAAAAATGTGGTCTATATTTTTTAATTTCTTTGTTATGAATTAATATTTATCTCTTTCAGATGAAGAAAGTGTAATTCGTTCAAGAAAATGGTTTTGCATCTTCTGGATCAAATTTGTGGAATGTTGCAAATCATCATAAAAGTTCAAAGAACCATATGACAAACAACACAACTTATAAGCTGCTAGGCAATGTTGATCTTGTGTGTGCTCTTGATAAGCATGACAGAGAGAAGTAGAGAGACACAATCACGATGCCTCAAAATATTCAATGATAACAAAGCATCATATAGATGTTGCAGTCTTCTTGTCAGCACAAGGGCTTGTATTTCGAGGAATGTAAGTATTCATCGAACAGAGGGAGTTTCCTGGAACTTTTAGAATTAATTTCTAATTACAGCAAAATCTTTTTAGATCATGACCATGTCACATACACTTCACAAGTATTGCTTTTTTCAAGTAATACTTATACTATCGGGAGATGTAGAAACCAATCCAGGTCCACAAACAGTGTTATGCAAATCTCAATCTAGTTTCGTAATTATGCCCAATGATCTATTGAGTGAGAGAATGTCAGAATACATTCTAAATTACTAAATTAAATTAAATTAAATTAAATTAAATTAAATTAAATTACTAAATTATTGTTACTAAATTACTAAAGATGGAGGCGGTCAGACTAGTTTCTCTCTTGTGTTTGGTCTTCTTGATTCTATTATTCGTAACATCAGGGCGAGATGAAATGATTATATGTTGTAATAACGGTGGCAAAAGGAAAAAATGTGGAAGATCTTGGGTAAAGCTGCATAGAGCTAAATGGTTCAGACGTATTCGTTGCAATGGCAAGGCAGAGGCGGAAGGGCCTATTGATCATGTGTTTGTGCTTCTTGCATTCCTGTTGCTCCTTTCTGGAGACGATGAGACAAATCCTGGGCCTGATTCAAGTTCAAAAGATTCTCTTGAAGAAGCAACTGTGATTAAAAGTTTGCCAATCAAAATAGATTTAGGAAAAGTCTCTGAGCAACTTGGCTATTACGATGACATGAGTGATATAAAAGAAACACTCAAATTGCTGCGTGACGGACAAGCTGCTATTTTACGAAACCAGGATGCAATGATCTCTCGTATTAGCTCAATGGAAAACGAATTAGAGATGGTTAAATCTAACATGGCTGATCTTGGTTGTAAGCATTCAACCATGGAAAATATTTTAGATGATGAAAAAGAAAAGATTCTAGAAAGGCAGAGTGATGCCAAGGATCTGCATTTTGATATTAGTCGGTTGGAGCAGTATAGCAGAAAGAGCTCTGTCAGAGTGCTAAATGTTAGCGAGGACAGAAACGAAAACATCCAAGAAAAATTAATCAATGTTATAAGGCAAGAAATTGATGTCTCCTTCAATCCAAGTGAAATTGATATTGTGCATCGTCTTGGTCGTCCTTACAATGATGGTCACTGTCGCCCGATACTTGTGAAGTTTATGTCACATAAGACGAAGGAAAAAGTTATGAAAAACAAGAAGAAAGCAAAGAATGTCAAGATCTTCAAAGATTTGGCCAAAGAGATAAAGGTAATGCTCGATCAAATAGTGGAACATAAGACCTCGCTGAGAATTGATAAATGCTGGACAATAGATGGCAGAATTAAATACAAATTTGTTGATGATGCCCGTACTATTCATGAAATCAGATCGTTCTCCGATTACCATCAACTTTTCAACGGCGATTAGGGGCTTGGCCAGAGATGGTGTAATTAAAAGTTATGTTTCTCTTGGCATTTGCTGTTGGAATGTTAATGGCTTGAAATCCAACAAGGTAAAAAAAATTAGGGCTAACGAATCAAATTTTTTCTCAAGTTTATTGAAGAAAAACGATTTGATTTGTTTTTGTGAAACATGGAGGGATAAATCAGATCCGGTAGAACCGGTAGAACATTACACCCAGTGAATCAGAATGGGCTAAATCGAATAAATCTTTTAGTTTTGATTCTTTACTGGAGGAATGTGCCTATTATGAACAGCAAGGCTGGGTTCTAATTTGTGGTGATTTGAATGCTAGAACAGGTGTGATGAAATAATTTATTGTTGATGATGAATGTGATGATTTCTTGCCTCTTGATGACGATTATAATCCGGATTCTAATCTAGAATTGAGACTGTCTCAGGATGCTTCTACGGTTAACTCTAATGGTCGCCTTTTGTTTGATTTTTGTAAAAGTACTGGTTTTAGGATACTTAATGGTAGAGTTGACCCAACTAATTAATCCTTGTTTACATGCTTCACTCCAAATGGTAATAGTGTAGTTGATTACACTCTTTTGAAAGACCCGCATTTTGGTTACATAAGATCGTTTCACATTGGATGTTTAAATGATTTTTCTGACCACGCTCCTTTAGAAATAGTTCTTAATTGTGCATCTAGCTCTTTCCAGATTGAAAATGACAACTTATCTGGTGTTCATAATAGTGCTCTATCTAGCAGTACTTGCATTAATAAACTAATCAGGGGATATAATATACGCTACATTTGTGACTCTTTTTCATTTGACAATCTAAAAGAAATTTTGACTAGTGACAATACTGTTACCTTCTTATGCGGCATTCAAGAAGAATTGGATGATGAATCTGTACCGGTTCATAGTACTGTTGAGATGCTTAGAACAGAGCTTGTTAATATTTCCTCGAACTGTTTCCGATCTGTTAATCCATTTGGTGGTAAAAATCGTAAAACATATAATAAAGCTAAATGGTTTGATAATGATTGTAAGTCTTCAAAAAAGTTACTAAATTTGAAAAGGAAATTGTACCAAAAAGAATTAAGGATAAATTCGTCGGTAGATTCACTTACTGTTTTGCGTAATGAATATTTTGATGCACGAAGGCAATATAAAAAGGTTCTGAAGTGTAAACGTCGGCAGTATATGGAATTAGAAAAGACAAATCTTTTGAATTTAAAAACAAATGATCCAAAATCATTTTGGAAAGCCCTAAAAGGTAAAAGACCAATTTCCAAATTGAACAGATCATTTTCAGATTATTTTAATAAACTTTTAACCTGTGAAAATGACAGCATGCCCTTTAGTAAATTAGAGTGTGAATCTAATATAGATGACGAAGTTGCTCAATATATAGATTGTCGATTAAACGCTAAAATCACGATTGAGGAGGTGAAATAAATGGCCCGCAATCTAAAGACTGGAAAATCTGCTGGTATTGATATGATTGATGCAGAACTGTTTAAGTATCTTCCTGATCCTTTTTTTGAATGTTTTCACTTCCTTATTTAATAAGATTCTTGATTCTGGCGAGTTTCCTGAAGAATGGGCTATTGGTATAATAGTTCTTCTTTTTAAAAGTGGTGGCAAATCTGATTTGAACAACTACAGAGGAATAACGTTGCTTAGTATTTTTGGCAAACTTTTCTCAGGTATTCTTCTTGACAGGCTTCAAAAGGTTGCAAATGATTTTGATATAATTAATCAAAATCAGGCGGCTTATAGAAAAGGCTACCAGACCAATGATCATATCTTCACACTCAATGCTCTAATTGAACATTCTTTTACACAAAAAGATAAATCTCTGTTTGTTTGTTTTGTTGATTTCAGAAAAGCTTTCGAAGCTGTAGATCATAAGATTCTGCTGCACAAACTCTCTACATATGGCATTCAAGGAAAATTCTTAGGGGTTATTGCTTCCCTTTACTCTAAAGTAAAATCATGTGTGAGAGGTGACGATGGTCTCACAAATTTATTCTCTTGCTCTCGTGGTGTTCGTCAAGGTTGCTTGTTAAGTCCGTTACTGTTTGCTCTCTTTTTAAATGATTTAAATAATTACATTTCTGGATCTTCTCCAGGAATATCATTAGGTAATATTAAGGTTCATACATTGTTATATGCTGATGATCTTGTACTTGTTGCTAATAAAGCAAATGAGTTGCAGCATCAACTTGATGAGCTGGATCGTTTCACTAGTAAATTTAAATTAGAAATTAATACTGATAAAACAAAAGTAATGGTAATTAGAAAGCAAAAACAAAAATCTGCAACGGAGATTGGATGGACTGTAGGAGAGAACAAAATTAAAGAATGTGACTCTTATAAATATTTAGGGGTAACATTTAGATCGAATGGGTCCTTTTCAGAACATGTTGACAAAGTTAAAGAAAAGGCCCAAAAATCGTATTATTCACTGCTTGCAAAGAGTCGTGAATGGGATGGATTTAGTCCAAGATTGTTTCTGTATCTTTTCGATCACACGATTTCTCAGATAATAAACTACGGGTCAGAAATCTGGGGCACGAACGAATGGCCAATGTTCGAAAGGCTCCACCTCTTAGCGTGCAAATATGCATTAGGGGTCAAGTCGTCTACTTGTTCTGATGCAGTCTATGCCGAGTTAGGAAGGTTTCCTTTGTTATCAACTAGGCATGTAAGTATTATTAAATATTATTTCAGATTAAATCAACTAGATTCTGATCGTTATGCTAAGCAGGCTTTTGAAATGCAGTGTGTTGATGCAAGTTCAGGAATAGCTAATTGGGTTGCTAAAGCTCGAACTCTTACTTTATTATATGCCATAAGAGAAGAAGATAGTGTACAAAACATTAAATTTAAAATTTCCCAGTCTTTTCAATCGAACATCATAAGTAAACTTCAAAATCACACAGTAGCTAAAAGAAAACTGGAAACCTATGCTGCTTTTAAAACTGTTTTTAAATTTGAAACTTATTTAGATGTTATCTCCGATTTTAAGACCAGAAATGTTGTCTCAAAGCTTAGACTTAGAGCTCACAATTTGCATATAGAAACAGGTAGATTCGGAAAAACACCAACACCCAGAGAGAATAGGTTTTGCGAATTTTGCAAAAATGCTGGAGGATGAATTTCATTTTATGATGATTTGTCCTCTGTATGTAGACGAAAGAGTTCTATTGTTAACAGTATGTGAGATGAAATTCCCAAATTTTAAAGACTTGACTAATAGGGATAAGTTTATATGGGTCATGAGTCAAGAGCACCCAGATTGTCTCAAGGCTCTGGGAAGATTTGTAAAAGATTCTTTCAAAAAACGTTCCGAGTTTCAAGTCTTTTCTTGGAAATTAGCAAAAAATGTATTAATTACTTTGTGTATTATTAGATGTAATAATACGGTTTTCTAGATTCTTATATTATCATATTCAATTATGTCTAGCTAATTAGTTATTGATCACGTAATTATCTTATTTTTTAATGGCATGAATTAATTTTGGAAATAAATGGCTTGGATTTTGATGGACACTATTTTATTTTATTTTTTTTATTCTTTTTTTGCTGTAATTTAGACTTTTACTCTGTATTTCTTGTATTTCTTAAATTTTTGTTATGTTTGTAAATAAAGTTAGGGGCCATCTCGGCCTAGAGATCTTATTAAAAAAAAAAAAAAATAAATAGAAAATAATAATAATAATTTGAGAGCAATTGATGTTGGAGGAGCTGGTGATTGTTTTTTTCCGAGCTGTTTCACATCAGTTGTATGGAAATCCGGAAAATCATGCGTACACTAGACAACAAGGTATCATTGAAGCAAATATTCAAATATTGTGGGCTGATTACTTGAATAATATGTCTACGATAGGTACTTGGTGTGATGCATTAATTGTACAAGCAGTTTCTGATTCTCTTAATATAACAATCAACATTATTGAATTGAATGAACATTTTGCACCTTTAACAATCATTTCTCCGCATCCTGCTTCCAATAATAACCTAAATACTATATGGATTGGCCATGTAGGCAAAACTCATTACGTTTCAACTAGCTTTATTCAAAGTGAAAATGGAGAAACAAACGAACAAATTAGAATGCATTCACAAATCTCTTCAAAACAAATTAGATCTTGCTTCTCATTCTTTACACTTGAAACGGAAAGAAATAGAACAATATGACTCTTGTTACTGTGCAAATGATTCAAAGAAACAACACCAAAACGATTATATGAAGGAATATCGAAAAAGCAGAAGGATTCATTCTGTTTCAGATATTGTTGAGAAATACAACTATCAATGAAGAAAATTCTCAACATGTACAACAAACAAGCACTCAACGAGCAAAGCGTTTTAGAGAGAGAAATCCTGACCATGCAATACAAATTGATATGACAAAGTAAAACACTTCCGAGAACAACATCCTCATCGAATGAAACAAATTGATAACAGGAAAATACAACGCTTTAGAGATAATCATTCTAAGCATACCAAAGAAATCGATGAAGCAAAAATACAACTCTTTAGAGATAATCATCCTGAGCATACCAAAGAAATCGATCAGAAAAAAATAGAACATTGTAGACAAAAGTATCTGGACAGAATGAAAGAAATCAATAACGCTAAAACAAAATGATACAGAGATAAACATGGTGAGCAATTAAAAGGAATAAGTGCAACAGATACCGTCAAAGCCAAGTCAGCAAATGAAACAAACATATGCGTTGTAATAAAAAAGTTTCATGAAGATATAACTGATGGACCAGAATACATATGTTCATGCTGTGATGGAAGTTCAATGTGAAGTAAGTTCTTATAATTGTAGTGAAATAATCCCATTAGAACTATTGATCACTGATGTTAAAAGTAAGAACGATAAACAGTGGATTTGTAAAACATGTCACAATAACTTGAAAGATAATAAAATTCCAACTTGTTAAAAAGCAAACTAAATGTGTTTCCCTAAAAATCTGATTTGCTTAACTTAACTACACTTGAAGAGTGTTTAATTGCATGTCGCATTGCTTTCATGCAAATATGTGAATTACCGAGAGGCAAGCAACTTAGCATTCATGGTAGTGTAGTAAATGTTCCAGCTGATGTAGACACAACAGTTAGTTTAATACCACAATCTCTAAATGATTCACAAACCATTGCAATGAAGCTAAAAAGATCAAAAGCTAACAAGGGTCATTATATTTTTCAAACAATATGACCGTTGCGAGTAATGTTAGCTGCTAACTATCTGACTGAAACTAGTGAATTATATAAAGCAAAAGGAATATCAGTTTCTAATACATGGCTTGAGTCTCTTCGTCGGTCTAGTGATATAGACAGGGTTTTTTCCGCAAAAATCTAGCAAAGAGGGTAACCTTAGGTTTTTTCAATGAAATCTACTAAAAAAAGGTCGGAGAAGACGAATCCAAGATGGGCCTTCAAAAATTTTCACCGGAAGTAGCCTTAATTAATGCCTAATTAGGCCTAATGAAGTCAATCAAAAAAGTTCCACTTTTTCAAATCTAATTAATGCAATATGTAGATCTTGAAACGGTGAGTAAAATTGTATTTGACTGTATTTCAATACAACCTACCAATTTCGAGAAAAACTCGTTTGAAATTATGATGACGTCATCACCATTATGATCAGTACAGACCAGGATTCTACATTTCAGCTTGTATAACTTTATAGGTTGGGGTGTAATAGTCACAAAACCACTAATTATGCGATAAATGTACGCTAAGACAGCATAATGATAATTATTGGGTGTGGTTGTGACATCATAAAAGGGTCTGATGACGTCATAGGGGCAAATGACGTCATAATGGTACCTAAATGATGCCCAGTCATCCATGAGCCAAAAGGCGTTGTGAAGGACAACTCATGTTCGAGATTTGAAGTTTTAATATCCAACCTGCTTGAAATGGTGAGAGGTCAAATTTGTTATACAGTATTCATAATGGGATTCCTATTGTTTATGCAGTGAACCCCCTTTCTTCGTTTTTCCAAACTTGCGGTGGGGCTTATTATGCTTATTATCCTGTCATGCATACGCGTGTCGCATTATAGTTTTTTGACGATTCGACCCCTATTTGTGAAGTTACGCGAGTTGATTAAAGCCCATACTGAGCCTTAGGACGATGACGTCATCATTATTTCAAACGAGTTTTTCTCGAAACTGGTAGGTTGTATTGAAATACAGTCAAAGACAATTTTACTCAGCGTTTCAAGATCTACATATTGCATTAATTAGATTTGAAAAAGTGGAACTTTTTTAATTGACTTAATTAGGCATAATTAGGCGTTAATTAAGGGTACTTCCGGCAAAAATTTTTGAGGGCCCATCTTGGATTTGTGTTCTCCGACCTTTTTTTAGTAGATTTCAATTAAAAAACCCTAGGTTACCCTCTTTGCTAGATTGTGGCAGAAAAAACCCTGTCTAATATGAATAACGCCAAAAATGATGACTTATCAAACCTAATTTCTTCGGATGATGAAAGCAATGCAGACTATTTAAGCAGCTTAAATGAAGGGGATACAAATAATTTTAGTCTAATTAACGACCCAGTTGTTCAAAATGATTATTGTGATAACAATGATGAACAAATTGACAATCATAGTGACAATGATTGGAATTAAATGGATGAACAACCTACCAGATCATTAGATTCTTTATTACAACCGGCTGATACAACTGAACTTGCTGATAAAATATTTCTATTTGCTCCAGGTGAAAGAAATAGACCACTTGGACTATTTTCTGACAAAGATGCTGAATATCTCTCATTTCCAACAATTTTTTGTGGTAAACGTAGATGTGACAATGATTCACAATTAACACCTGCTCATTATAGCGATATTTGCAAATTGGAACTAAGATGCCAAGATCGTAGAGTTGCAGAATCAGTTCCTAATATATTCTACAAATTGAAAAAATTTCAGATAAAAACTATACAAGGTATTGCAACAATATCTCTTCACAAATGCAAAACAAACGGAAAGACATATACTGCAAATGATTTCAAATCTGAGGAGTCTATTCAGAACATTATACATCTTGATGAAGGTTTCCAAGTTTTCAGAAATCTCAGAGGGTCACCACCATATTTTAAAAGAAGCAAAAAAGAACTGTTTGCTATGATTCGACAGCTAGGATATCCAACATGGTTTTGCTCTTTCTCAGCAGCTGAAACTAAATGGACACATTTACTTGCTACACTTGGTCGATTAATCGATAAAAATGACTATACAAATGATGAAATACAAAATATGACATAGCGAAAGAAATCTGAACTTATTCAAAAAGACCCAGTAACTTGCGCTCGCCATTTTGATTACATGGTGCAGCTCTTTATCCATAATGTACAAAAAGTAAAGCAAATCCAATTGGTGAAATTGTAGATTTCTTCTATCAAATCGAATTCTAGCAACGAGGATCACCACATTTTCATGCACTTTTCTGGCTACGAAATGCACCAAAATACAAAGATACTTCGTATGATGAAGTGATACCTTTCATTGATAAATATCTCAGCTGTGATATAGCAACTGATACTGAACTTGCTGATATTATCTCCTACCAGATGCATAGACACGCGAAAACATGTAGAAAAAAGCATGAAAAATTTGTAGATTTCATTTCCCACAACCAGCAATGCCACATACAATGATACTTAAACCTCTCGATGAGAATCTTGATTCTACATACTTAGAAATGATAGAAAATAACTTAAAGAAAATAAATAACCAACTAGATCAAATGAAACTTGGAGAAGATATCACTTCCAATGAATTTTTGCAAAGAATTGACATGTCTTTCGAGTACTGTGTTGAAGCTATTAGATTGAAAGTAAAAAGGCCCACAATATTTTTAAAAAGATGCCCATCTTCTATTAGAGTCAACAATTACAACAAGCATTTGTTGAATGCCTGGAGAGCTAACATGGACATTCAATTCATTCTTGATCCATATGCATGTGCTGTGTATATCTTATCATACATTATGAAAGGACAACGCGGTATGAGCAAATTACTCGAAAAAGCCTGCAAAGAAGCAAAATCTGGCAACAAGAGCATAAAAGATCAGACTAGACATATTGGTAACAAATTTCTTAATGCAGTTGAAATCAGCGCACAAGAAGCTATACATTTAGTAGTTCGAATGCCTTTGCGAAGAGCTTCGCATGAATTTCAATTTATTAATACTTCGACTATTAACCACAAAGCTTTCTTAGTGAAAAATAATGACACTCTCTGATGATTCAGCAGATATAGAAACTGACAATTTGATAAAAAGATACCAACGTCGCCCAAAAGCGTTAGAAAAAGTATGCCTTGCTGACTTTGCTGCATTGTTTAATTATGTTCGAGATGAGAAAGCTCTGAGTGACAACTATCAGAGAGAATACAATGATAATAATGATGATGACGATGATGCAGATTATTTTGATGAACTCACTGACAAAGAGTATCAAATGAAAGGTGCTATGAAACTTGTACAACGAAAAAAACCAAAAATTATTCGATTTGTTATATACAATGAGCATAATGATCCTGAAAACTATTACAGAGAACAGTTAATGTTATATACTGCTTTGAGAAAAGAAAGTGCCCTTTCAGCTGGACATGAATCTTACAAACAACGATTCCAAAACTTACAAAATCGCATTATAGACAAAAGAAAACAATATGAAGGAACGTCATGTGAGTTTGATGATTTTATTGAAGCACTGAATGCTGATATTGATGAAAATTGTTATAATGTTGCACCTGCAGCCCAACATGATAATGCTTATGATGAATATCTCGGTAATACACTTAGTGAAACATTTCAATGCTTTGCACCAGGAAGAAACACCATTCACAATCAATATGATCTGATAAACAATTTCCGCATCTATCCGAGAACAGACGATCAAGAAATTC
The DNA here is from genome assembly GCA_014526335.1 of Chrysaora quinquecirrha. Taxonomy (NCBI): domain Eukaryota; kingdom Metazoa; phylum Cnidaria; class Scyphozoa; order Semaeostomeae; family Pelagiidae; genus Chrysaora; species Chrysaora quinquecirrha. The sequence goes on from JACTAT010000037.1 coordinate 1,154,027, forward strand.
AGAACATCTATCGAGTGCATGATGAAGAATATAAAAATCTTTTACAATCTTTGAACAAGCAACAGAAAGAATTTTTCTACCACATTTTACATTCAATTAAAACCAATGATAAAGAATTGACTTTGTTTCTTAGCAGTGGAGCTAAAGTTGGTAAAAGTCGCTTATCAAATGCACTTTATGAAGGGTTAATTAGACATTATGACCACATTCTTGGTGAAAATCATGATGAATTAAAAATACTTAAACTCGCTCAAACTGGAAAAGCTGCTTTTATTATTCAAGGTTTACTATTCTTTCTGCTTTAAAATTACCAGCAAACAAAGGATTTCAATACTGCGCCTTAGATCGAGACAAACTCAACACTATACAAAATAAATTTGCTAAACTGAAATTAATATTAATTGATGAGATTTCAATGGTTGGTGCAGGAATGTTCAATTTCATCAATCTCGGATTGCAGCAAATCATGAATAACGAATCTCTTTTTTGGGGCATACACATAATTGCTGTTGGAGATTTATTTCAGTTACAACCAGTATTTGACAAATGAATATTTGACAGCTATTCGAATTCATATACTGAACTTGCAACAAATATATGGCAAGATAATTTCAAAATGTACGAGTTAACTGAAATAATGATACAAAAAGACGACAAAGCTTTTGCTGAATTACTTAACAGACTAGAAGTAACAAAATGTTAGTAAGTGCGCGCAAACTTGAAACCTGAGCTGGGACCACGGTATCATGCAATGTTGAGCATGGTTACTCACAAATACAGCATAAAATACAGTGTACAAATGTTCAATATAGATATGTGAGCGAAAAATTTAGTTATATTTTCAAGGAAGTTCCACAGACGAAAGGTGAAAAATGAAACCAATGCATCTACTTTCTCTAAAAAGCAATTGTATCTGCAAAAGTAATTGTATCTACACTCTAATTAGGTAAAATGTCTCAAAACTTCCTTTTCTGTGATCAAGAGACATGCCACCAATGCAATTCAACCCCGCCATCAGGTCAAAAATGCACTCCTCTTACAATTGGCGCTCGCTTCGCTCGGGCCATAGCCCATCAACTCTGTCACCCTTGCTACTCCCTCTATCAAAATCTAGATCAGCTCCTGCAATGAGAAAAGTTTAAAGCCCACAGCTGTTTCTTCTGAATGCAAAAAGGAAAGCACTGTCTTATGCATGCATGGGGCATAGAAAAAACACCTTTATCTAATATGCCTATAGTACAAAATTAACAATAATGCCAACTAAATTACAGTAAATCATTTAATGTATGGAAACCTATACAAAGTTACGTTTCTCATCAAAACACGGGCATTGAATCACATTTTTTCACATTTCCATTCTGTTTTATCCCTGTTACAAACGTTGGATCTTAATCTTTTGGCATCTTCTAAAGGCCAATGGGCAACCAAATCATCCCCACATATTTAGATTGTGTTGAAGTTGATAAACTTTGGTTCGTATTGTGGCAACGAGAAGACAATATTGCTGAAAAAAATATACATTTCCTTTTATAAGGATTGCTTCAAGTAAAAAAGAAAAATAAAAATAAAGCAACCAATAAACAAATAAAGCAAATATTATCTACGTTCTCAACTTACATTTAACACCAGAAAAAGCTTCTTGACGATCACAACTTCATTATGAGAGGGAAACCATGAAAGAAAACATCGAAGTTTGCTAAAATGTCATGCGTTAATTCCTTCGAATCCCTTCGCACAGCGGAAAGCTGTTAACACTGTGGTTGCAAGTGAAAAATATGCGCTGTCAGCAGACGAAACGGAAGCCCAGTTTTGCCGATTCAAGCCCACAAATAGTAAGCTCGCTCCTTCGTCGCGCCCAATTAAGAAAAGCTACTCACACCCAAAAGGACATATCGACTCTAAAAACTAGACTTATAAATAACTAGCCCATGCCCATCTCTGACAACCGCCTCGTAGAACCTCCGCCTCAAGAACCTCCACCTCAAGAACCTCCACCTCAACGAACTCTGCTTCTCCACTTAGCTTCTAGTTTCTAATCTTGAGAATTTTTCCTTGGTCCTAGTCAAGGGTCCCTTTTCCTAGTACCAATCACAGTCCTGTTTCTCTGTTTTAGTCCAAGGTCCTTAGTCCTCAATCATGATGTTACTAAGTTTCAAAATAGTTAGTGTACAGCAGTTCTCTTTGTCTATGGTCTGTTCCTTAAATAGTCCTGAAATCACTGATGGTCTCCCGTCCCATTCCTTGTTCCTGTTCCTCAGTCTTGATATTGTTCATGTTGCTTAGTCCTTGAATTATTCATGGGGTCCAGTCCCATTTCTTTGTCCTGTTTCTTATTCCTGAAATTATTGATAGTCTTCAGTCCCGTTCCTTTATCCTGTTCCTTAGTCGTAAATTTATTTATGGTCTTCAGTCCCTTTTCTTTTATCTTGTTCCTTAGTCCTGAAATTATTCAGGGTCTTCACTCCAGTTCCTTAGTCTAGTTCGTAAACTTTGTTATTCTTCACATTCCTTAGTCCTGAAATTATTCATGGTCTTCAGTCCCATTCCTTGGTCCTGTTCCTCAGTCTTGAAATTACTCATGGTCTTGAGTCTAATTCCTTAGTCCTGTTTCTCAGTCCTGAAATTATTCATGGTCTTCAGTCCTGTTCCTAATTCCTGTTTCTCAGTCCTGAAATTTTTCATGGTCTTCAGCCGCATTCCTTAGTCCTGTTCCTCAGTCCTGAAATTACTCATGGTCTTCGGTCCCATTCCTTAGTCCTGTTCCTCAGACCTCAAATTACTCATGGTCTTCAGTCCACTCCTTTACCTCTTACTCAGCCCTGAAATTAAGTCCCATGCCTTAGCCCTGTTTCTCAGTCCTGAAATTATTCACGGTATTCAGCCCTCTTCCTTAGTTCCTCAGCGTGTTTCTAAGCCTGTTGGTTAGTCCATGTTCCTCGGCGTGTTTCTAAGCCTGTTGGTTAGTCCATTTTTTCGTTCTGTGGAAATTTTCAGCTTTCTAGGCGTCCGTGTTTTCTTCCCTCTGAAATGATCCTTGATAAAAAGCGTAGCAATAAAAAAGATTGAACGCATTCTCCGTGTGATCATAGAGATTTGGTCCCGTGTCAGGAAGTCGGGTTTACTACAGGATACTGTTTGTCTTTTGGTAGTTTAGTAGTCGTGTTTGTCTTTTAGTAGTTTCATAGTCCTGTTTCATACTGCATAGTCGGAGACTGCTATCCAGCCAGCTTATACTTCAGGATGACATTTGGTTTTGTTGGCTTTCAAATGAACTCTTCACAAATGTTTGAAAAGGGTTTTTGTTTTGCTTTGAATGAAACGCAATTCTGAATAAGCTTTTGAAATCAGGTAATCGCATTTTGTTTCAATTGAAAGGGGGTAAAAGCATTAACACAATGCGATTCAAGCTGGTTGACTGAATTTTCCTGTAAACATCAACCTTAAGTCGTTTTAGATCTAGAAAAGTTGTTATTTCCCAGTAAATAATCCAGGTATACATGAAATTTAGTAGATATACACGTTTTTTTTTATAAGGAACCTTTGGTCTGAGTTGAGGCTTGAGTTCCTTAATTTTTCAACAAAATGAGGCTGAAAGTTCCTTATACTGTTCCTTGTCGTGGGATATGTATAAATCCTAATTTTTACAGCAAATCCATATAAACTATTCTTCATTTCTAACTTTAAGTATAAATGGAGCCTTTTGGGGAAGAACGATGGGAAATATATTGTACTGCTGTTCCTTTTTCTTACAAACGGTTTTGTTCTTTAAAAAGAGTGTCTTAGTTTTTCATCAGAGCCTCGACAGTTCCTTAAAGTTCCTTAATTTTTTGGGAATCTTCAGCCTCGAGTTCCTTATAAAGGTGTTCCTTATAAAAAAAACGTGTATTCAGTCAGCCTCGGTACTTGTGGTCATCGTTATGAAGTAAGGAGAATTTAACATACAGTAAGCAAGCAATCTACGTCTGGGGTGTAGACAAAAGATTCTAATGTGGCAAGACAATGCCTTGTGACAAAGAAGGGGGCTTTTCCCCCATTTACCCAAGAAACGGTAGCAGTTACAAAAGATGTGGCAAGCGATGGCTCAACTTCAGAATAGGTTGCAGAGAAGGGTGCAGGTTTGAGAAGAGTAACATAAACGGCCACGGAGGAGATGCTCTGACAAAATTGTTGCCTTGACTACTACAAAATTAGCATATAAGATACATAATCACTCTTACTCATTTGTTTTCAACAAATAAAGCCGTCAATGTGCATAAGGAACTGATTTTCAACAGATGCAATATGGGAAAATGCCACATCAGAGCAGAAGTTGTAATTATCGGAGATATCTCTGATGCACTTAAAAGAAGTATGTTACAAAAAGTACCAAATGATACAAATAAAACAATGGGACTTGCAAAAGTTATAAATATTGCGATTTCGCTGAAATATGATTTAACAACAAATATTGCTGTAAACAATGGTATGACTAATGGTGTAGAATGTACTATCAAAGCATTTGATTACCATGATCCACCATCCACCAGACCGAAGGTAATATGGGTATTATTTGATGATGAACAAATTGGCAAGAATCAACAGCAAACCAATATCTTTATCATGAGCAAATTGACAAGACCCAGACACCTATTTGAAGAAACTGTGACCTCACTTAAAATTTCTATTCTTTGAACAACTAATCAAATTGCGAATAGACAAGGCCAATACCACGGTCCAATATGGACAGCGGAGTTTCACATAGAGGCCTATTCACCCAGGAGACAAGGTTGATACCGATAGTTCACATTAGTGCTCACACTTTTCTTCATTTCAATTCAGTATTGACAAATTCTGCTGACTCAGCATTGCAAAGCAAAATCTTTCTACCAACACACAAATGCTTTCACAACTGGGTGTCTAACGATAAACCCTTCCTTGCCATGCCCTTGCGTCATCATCATCATTACTTTCACCAAATGACTATCACATGACTATCAATCACATCCTTTATCATTTCATTTCGACTCAGGCGCAAATCTCTGTTCTAAATACATCGAAACGAAGCAACAAAAATCGCTAACAACACAAGCAACAAACTCTGCCATTTTACGCATTCTGCTTCATTTCAAAATATGTTTCTACTACTATAAATAAATCAACAAATCCTTCTTTCATTAATAATGCCAACAACTTTTTACGAAGTTTTCTACAAAATATCTTCTTTATTTATGGACTTGCTTATAATTATAACTCACTTTCTTTTACATTGCTATTCACTCTAACAATGTATCATTCTTTAAGTTAATTAATGTATCAAATACAGACTACTACATTTACTAAACAATATTAGTAAACAATGTTTCTTTGCACAAACCTAACTAATTTTCGTTTTTCATTCCTATAGTATCAATTCAATGTTGATTATTTGCTGACCCTAATCAAATATTCATTACTGTATACTGGAGCAGGCATTTGCATATCGGGCATATACCATGTTTTGACAAAAAAATCAACAGGATAATAGGCAATTACGAACAAAAAATGTCGCACTATCTACAGGGTATTTCTTCTATTAAGAACGATATATTTAGAGAAATCGTAGGGATTATTATATATTCTAACACCTCTACTCCCTAATGGAACCTAATACCTAAATACCACCTATTTAACCATATCTGCAGAACCTAAAGTAAATAACTGTATGCAATTGTTTTTTTTAAACAGATAATAATATAATTTATTCTAAAGGTAACCAACAACAATCTTGCATAATTTCGTTGCCAACTATTAATTCAAAAAACCACAATTTTCAATAATTGATTACACATCTGTCACAACAATCGCACAAGATTACTGCTTGTGATCGACTTCCAGTTTCAAAAGATAAAGTTTTTGCTTCACCCGATACTTTGTTATCATCTATTACAACAACAATATATAAATTCCTCACCCCAGACCAATTTCTTCTATTTTTCAACATAATCAGATTCAAAAATGAAATTAATACCATTATTCTAACTTGCAATAAATATCCTTTACATCCCTAATCTTAAGTCCTACTAATTTTAATTCTAAATAACTCTGATAACATAATTCTAAATAACTTTGATGATGTGTACTTAATTATTACTCCGATTCAACCAATGCGAAATTGTCTATTATATTACTTGCATCATCATAACTAAATTCAATAACGTTCATATTTAGAACTCCTTTTATAACCTCATCTTTTGTAACTTTGACTCTATCGAATTTCTTTCCAAAAATAAACTCTTAAGAATCATCAAAAGCCGTCATTTCCAAATTTCGTCCATTGGAGACTCTTTCCACAAGTATACGAACAGTGATTCTGGTTTTCAATTTGCTAACTCTTTGCAGCATATGGCAATCTTTACACTCAAGAACACCAACACTCCCCTCCACATCCACAGATTTTCGACATTTCAAACATATCTTTGATTTCTGACATCTCACCACAGCTAACACATCTACAATTTCCTTTCTTAACCCCAACCCTTCTACCGCAGCAACTTCTCCTTCTATACTTCAACCTCTTTTATTTCCCCAAATTCCACACTTAAACTTATACTTTCCGTTTTTCGAATCCCTACCAGCCTTCGCATCCCCAAAGTCATAAGTCCTATTCAATCCAACCTCCTTTCCAGCATCACCCCAAAAAGATACTTTTACTGAACCTTCCTCATCCGCTATAATTCCATCCACCCTAACCTTTTTCCCATATTTTGTCGTAACCATCTTCTCACCTGATAGAGCCACCATCTTTTCACTCACGGCAACTACTTTCCCCACAACCAAATCTTCGGTCTTTTTACATTTTATCCTTGACAGCATTGGTCCATTTTCAAAGTCAACTGTTGTTTCCTCTAAAGAAGTCCCAGCGACAACAACCAAGCTCTCTTCCATTTTGCTTTTATCAAGTATTACATTTTTCAACATCAAGCCAGTCTTTTTAATATATGCTTTCTGTAATAGTTTCTTTTTGCTCAAATCAAAACAAACCCCTCTTACCAAGCCATCTTCTTTTTGCAAGAAAAACTCAACCCGTGGATTTGCAGATCGTTCAATGAGTCTAAAATTACGAATATATCCTCTCAAAGTCACCGTTTCTTTCGTTGTTTCTTTTTGCTACAAACAATAAAAATCCCAATTAAACAACTTTGAAATAACTGTTGATCATGTTTATACCAAGATTCAAATAGCTTTTACGAGCAAAACTTCTCACAGATGCCCTTACTCTCACCAGCACAGTAACACCACCTACATTTTACGCAACGAGTTCCGAAAATGAACCCTTCTCCCCATTACTAGTAGATTATCTTCCAGTAAATGTTGATTCAAATGCACAAATAAAAACAACAAATATAAAACACAGCCAAATTTTTAACCCACTTTCCTTCAATAATTCTCCATTCAATCAATAACGTCATAATCTTTTATCCCAATTTTAGCACCTTTTCACATTCAAGGCAAATCATACCAACACCACACCAGCACAACCACCCCTACCACCATCATCACCACCACCACCACCACCACTACCACCACCATCATCATCATCAGTATCATCATAATCATTATTACCAATCATCATCATTACCGTCATCAATCTCATTCCTGTTTGAGTTAGGTCCAAGGAATAGGAATAGATTTAGATAACCACCTCCACAACCAGTGTCATGATCGTTATGATTATTATCGTCATAATAATCAGAAACCTCTTTCATCATTTGACTGAAATAGCCATCATTAACCAGAGTCGTTCTTCAAACATGCCCATAGGGCCCCTAATGTTATAATATCATCGAGAAGCTAATATCATTTTCCAGAAGCAGCCCTAAGCGCACAAGAAATCTTGGCCAGAATTTGCCTTAGCCTGAGGACACCCGTTGGCTATGATGTGATACAGCTGTAACAGCAATCGACACCAACTATGAGGCAATTGGAACTGTTTTATATGAAATATCAAATGCTGCTGATGAGAAGCCAAAAACAAAAGCAACAACCAGGGGATTAGGTATCCAGATTCAGCAGGTTGAGTTTGTATACTTCTTGAAACTGTACAGAAAAATTGTCGAGTATTATCCCCCAATTATCACATTTATGCAGAGATCTACTGTCGATGCAGTGCAACTCAGATGGATTCTAGATGATTTTCAAAGAATCATATCAGATTTTGATTATAATCAAGTATGGCAAGACACTGAGTAAAGACCCTGATTTTTTGGATCATATGCGCAATGAGAGGATGGAGAAGCCTTGAACAAGGAATAGATGGTATCCCTCCACGTTGAAAATGATATCCCTCCACTTACATGGTGATAACCCTGCACGATACTCTGCATCCTCCACTTACATGATTGTATCCCTCCACGTTAAAAATGATATCCCTCCACTTACATTATGATAACCTTCCAGGATACTCCGCATCCTCCACATACATGATGATAACCCTTCACGTTGTATTGGCACCCTCCACTTACATGATGGTATCCCTCCACGTTAAAAATGATATCCCTCCACTTCCCGGCCGGTGCATTTGATTTGAGGGACCATTATCATGCTTGTCCGTGGATCTCAACAATTACCCCTTTTCACTGATTTTTCACCCTTGAAAATAGGCCCTTTTCACTGACAATTTTTAAATGTGTACCCCCTTTTCACTGACAAATTTATTATTGATTTTCTTTAAATGTCTACCGTCTGAATTTATATTCCTGGGGTAAATTTGAAGTAATAAAAGTACATTTTCAGAAGTTTTATCAGTTTCAATGGCTTTTCTTTGTGCACTGGAGATTTAGTTTGAACATCACCAGAGGATGACCTACCAACCACCATACAAAAATGAAATAATAATAAATCAACTGAAATAGACTATCAAACATACAATATACGCAGTCGTCAGTAATGGCATGAATGAAGTGCCCACAAGAGGAAGACCAAGAGAATATGTTATATACTATGTCATCCACACATATGGATGGAAATGCTGTCTGGATAGTTGCAAATTTCAGGCGGTATTGACCTAATTAAGCCAATACAGTAGGCCTTGCCTTGGATTTATTTAGGCCTACTCTATGTATAAATAGGTAGAAACAGACTTACCATCCATCATCGACATCAGAAACATTTTTCTATGAGGTCAAATTGCAGATAAAGCCCCATCAGCTGCCTGTCAGTATCAAATGTTAATTGTCCATTGCTGTTGGTCAAACTAAACATTGAGATCCATCATGCACATTTGCAAAATATCATCCGCATCCGCCATATTTAGTGTCTCGATCCGTCTAACCTACCCTGGCCTCTCTCTCATGGCCCCAAGCCCCGCCAATACAAAATAGCCTGCTGCGCGATCGACCCGGAAGCATTGAAATGGAGGCATTGTTTCACGTGATCTGACCACTACTAATCTGACGTAAAAATCTCTCATCATGACCGAAGGTCAAATTCTTTTCCTATTTCCTCAAATTTCTCGACAATCCTTGTGCAACAATATCTAGTCTCTTTAAAAATGTCGAACAAAGATTGTCTTGGCTTTTCCCGAGGTCGCTGTTTAAGCTGCGAGGCTTGTGACCAGTTTTTGGCAGAGAAAGGAACATTTTTATGTGGGTATTGCTCTTGTGCTCCAGCCAAACATAAGCAGATTGCTGCCGCCAATCAAGAACACGCAAAGACTTCTCAGGAAGAAGGTAAAGAAACTCTTATTTCAAATTTCAAATAATTCAACATTATATATGTTAAAATACCGACCACCCTATCGCTATTTCGTATTTATCAGAGATCATAAGGGTGCGAGGCGGGGGGCTGTCCTAGGAATCGTTGGGAAATCTTTCAAAAATGAGCCCCTTTTGGGCAAAATTTAGCCTTTGCAGCGCCTTGCAGGCACAAATATTAGAAAACAATGGGCTTTGAAGCTTTGTGTTGGGCAGCCAACTAGATTTTTTCTTCCCGTACGCTCATGTCAATGATCGCGCGTATTAGATGATTTGGGAGAATAAGTGATATGAGGCCCTTGGTTTGACCTTGGCTCTTTGGAGACCGAGAATGTGCATTAAAATAATTGCCGAAAATATTGGAAATTTACATTGGCGTAGGGGCACTTAAAATTTGGGGGGCTGGCCGACAAAAATCCCATTGTTTACTAACGTTTTTGCCCAACTAAGGTCAAAATTTTGCCCAAATGGGGCTCATTTTTGAAAATTTTCCAAAGTTCGGGGGGCTAACACCCCCCTCCCTGTCTCCTAGGCCTATGGAAATTTACATCTACACGGTTATGCTTTTTATTAAAATGTATTTTTGCAATTTTTTGAGTCGATAAATTTTTTATTGCTGTGAAATTGCGACCAACACTTTATTCTTTGCTCCCATTCAATCTTATATTCTTCATAAAATCGTTTACTTTCTGGACTCAGTCTAAAAAGTTCTTATTCTTTCAACCCACAGAATTGGAAAATTTTTCTTTTGGACAGCCTGTTATTGCCGCTCCTGATGTCCCCGCCTCAACATCCCAAACTACACGATTTGCAGAATATATTCCCGATTCCGCTGTGTCTGCAGCAGAAATAACAGAAATAAGATCCCCTTCAGCAAGCGTTAAGGGTGGTTTTCATTTGTTGTATTTCATCGGCGACAGTCGCCAAAGTATGTCTGCGATCGTCGTCGACCGTCGCAGACTACAAAATCCAAATGAAAACCGCTGACTTTTTACTTATCGCAGTCAGTCTGCGATGGTCGCAGACGCTGCCAAAAAGTCAAAATATTTTGAAATGTCCCGATCGTCGCAGAGAGTCTGCGACCAAGATCTATTGTTTTACCGAAATCGAGGCACCGGAACTCGATTTCATTTATCTGTTTTGCACATTTCACAAACACACTGTTGCAACAAAATGGCCGACGAAGATGCTTCTTCTCGTCGCCGATGTCAAGATGCAAGGGAAAGCGATGAAGCTTTCATGGATATTATCAGGGAGTACCCTACAATATATGACAGGGCTTCCAAAGATTTCAAGGACAAGAACAAAAAGTCCAATTGCTGGAAAGCAGTTGCAGAACGACTTGGTGAGCCTGTGGACATTGTTAAACAGAGGTATGAAAGCATTAGGACCCAGTTTAGTAAATATTTACGGACCGTCAAAGGTTCTTCAGGCTGTGGAAGTGATGATATTCCACTCACTCCAAAGTTTGAGCACCTCCGATGGTTGAAAACCTTTATAGTAAGCAGAGCAAGTACAACTAATCTGAAAAAGAAATATACTTACAACCAGCCCATCCCCAGCCAAAACTCATCAAATCAAAATCAGTTCGTTGATGTTCTTGAGGAAGTAGATGATTCAAATTTGGAACAAGAAGAGGATGAACGTGACATAGAATCAAATGAAAATGAGGAAGATAGGTCACAGGCACTTGGCCCAATTGCTAATCTGCAGTCATTAACTTCAGTTTCTGAGAACGAAACTGAAAGTTCAGCAGAAATTACACCGACTGCCACAACAGCAACACGCACAGCAGCAACAGTTGCACAAAGCAAAAAGTCTTGGGTGAAAAAGGAAAGCAGGAAAAGACAGTTAGACAAAACCAATGATCAACTGTCGAGTGCAATGCAAAACTTAAACAAGTCATTGATGCGTTCAACAGAGCAACGGTCCAACAAACCAGAGACAGAATTGGATGAAGACCACTATAATGGAATGAGTATTGCAAGTCGTCTCAGGAGGCTAGACAGAATGAAAAAGGCTGTGGCAAGAAATGCAATCGAAAAGGTCTTCTTGGATATTGAGCTTGGATATCTTAATAATCAATTGTCAGGATACCAACAACAAGCATCTCAGACAAAACAACCTGCAATCTACTGGCAAAGCCAAGTTTTGGGACCTGATAGCTTGCAATCTACACCAAACAGCTTTCAATAATTTAAAGTAATCACAAAGTGAACCAAAACTCAAAGGTACTCAGAATATGTGTATTTCAGTTTTGACTATTGTAATTATTAATATCTCAGTTTTATCACATTCTTAAGTGCTGTTTACATATGACTTTTGCCAACTCAGTGAACCTTTTTTACTGTTGAAAAACTTCCTAAAAACATCGCGAGTGTCTTTTGCAGTTAAAGAATTGTTGTTGAATGCACGACCAGTTGATGTATCTTGAAGGGCTCCTTGTTCTCCTTGGACCAATCCCCAGGAATAATATTTCCTGATGAGTCCTCCGAGTCTATGAATCCTGTTGGTGTGTATCTTGCATTCTCTGTGAGGCGTAAATAGTTATGAAGGCAAATGCAAGCCTTTATAAGGCTGTCAACTGTTGCAGGTTTTGCTTTGATTGGTCTTCTAAAAACACGCCAACATGCAGCTAAGATACCAAATGAATTTTCTATGGTGCGGCGGGCCCTACTGAGTCTATAGTTGAAAATACGCTGTTCTTCATTAAGACCTTTGCCAGGAAAGGGTTTCATTAACCAAGTCTTTAATCCAAAAATTTAATCTGATACCAAGACATGGGGAAGAGTGAATCCCTCCACTGCTGTTGGCAAAGGAATGTTCAGATCACCACTTATGAATGCCTTTCCCATTTCTGAACTATTGAAGATTTGGGCATCATTGTCTCTCCCAAAGTTGCCAATGTCGACTAACGTAAAGCGATACTGGGCATCACAGATAGCCATCAGCACAATGCTGAAAAATCCTTTATAAATAAAGTATTCAGAACCACTATATCCAGGGCATTCTATTGCAACGTGCTTGCCGTCCAGTGCACCCAAACAATTCGGGAAATCCCACTCTTCATGAAACTTTGCAGCGATCGCTTTCCAGTCTTGCTCTGATTGTGGTGATGCTAAAAAATCTTGGTTCAGGGCAATCCATATAGCTTCACATGTTTCTTGAATGATGTTGCAGACAGTGGTTCTCCCCAAACGAAAATTGAAGGCCATGGATTGCTGAGAATCACCACTAGCCAAGTAACGCAGAGTAAGTGTGATCCTTTCAGCTGGTGAAATTGACTCTCGCGTTCTGCACTGCCTTGCTTTCAGAAGTGGTGCAACACGTTGAATAATATCATCACATCGTTCAGGACTCATCCTCAAGAACCTTTAATATACAAAAAAAATTTTGTCAGATAATTCAATGTTGCCTTGCAGTATGATAATCTGAATACTTTTAAAATAATTATTAACACTACACTTTACACTGAAAGGGAACTGAGTGAAGGATGCATCATCGTCAATATAGTTAATCTTTTGCGGTAGGCAAAAATAGAAAATATCTAATGTACGGTTAAGTAAGTCAAGGCCTGCTATACTTTATAAGCTTTTACAATTTAGAAAAGCAAATATTTACATTGACAAAATATCTTACTGGATAAAATTTACTAAATATAACAAATATTGTTAGAGAATGGTAACATTTTAAACATATCCATGTGCAACAGATCACTATATGCTTTCAAAAATAGATTGAATTGTACCTATATAAAAACAAATTCTGCTAAATTCATTTTCATGGACCTACCTAAAAAAGTACTCTCGGTCATGAATTCTGAGCTCCTGCACTAAAGTGTGATACTGCCCCAATCTTTTTCGTTCCTGTAAAATCTTCCTGACCCAAAATCGTTTTTTTCTGTATGGCTTTCTTTCCAAGAGGCCCTTTTTCTTATGTAAGAGAGCAATTACTACAAGTAGATGCCCTTGTAGCACAAGTTCTCTGTCCTCTATGTTTTCAATTAACCGCCAAAATTTTGATGACTTTTCCCGCCAAGCATGATTTTATTGTGTCATTCTGGTCAATCCTATTCATCCAGACTTACCTCCAATGGTTCTTTTACTCCAGCCTGTTTGCAACAAATTTGACAGCGATTTTGTAAGAAGACAATGGAAACGAATAAAGGAATTATATGACAAATATTTACTGAATGTGCTTGGCCCCCTCGTTGGACACACTTCGGATGGGGACTCTAGACGTAGGAGACTTCATTTAGAAAATGCCAATTCATCCGAAGGTTCCCGTTATTGTATAGATCACGAAAATTTCGCCATGAGTGGAAAAATAATTAAGTCAGGAAATCAAGTATTTCTGACAGATTTATCAGATCAAGATTATGTTCATAATAGTAAAAAGCTGGTTAACCACTTGATGCATCCTTCCAGATTTCTCACTTTGGGAAATAACATATGCCACTCGAATCACCTGCAACTTTTATTCAACATTGACAGCATTTCCAGGTTTGAACACGGCCTTCAGCAAACAGATATTGATCGTCGGGACCGTATGAACTGGGAAAGTGCCCATGGGCTTTTATTCCCAAAAGTGAGGGATTGTCTTCAGAAAATTCAGATCCGGACTTAACATAATGCAGGAAAACGTTGTCAGCACCCAGATGTACCTAAATATGATTTGGCACTATGTTGAAATATTCTACTCGCTAAATACAACCTTAGAAGATCGCATTGCCAACGCCTCTTATGTATGCAATTTTCTCAGGATTTGGCGTTTGTGGATTTTTACAAGGAAAGAATTATCGCTGAAAGAGAATTTTGTATCACGTGAAACCTACCAGGACGTTTTGTTGTCATATCACCACATCGTTTTGTTCATAAAAGCATCAAGAGATTTTGCTCCTAGTCACGCAATTGATTTCCAACGCCTGGGGTCTGATGTATGTGAGGAGTTTTTCTCTGCGAACGGAAGCTTTGTCGTAAATAAGCATACGTATACAATCACTGACATGTTTCGCAATCTTGGAAATATGCAGTTTCTCCAAGAAATTGTCGCAGATGAGGATGGGCCCATCAATCCCAAGAAACACAGGAAAGCTGAAAACATATGGAAGAAGGGTCACAAAGTGATCGAAACTGCCCCTGATCTATCAGCTTTCCCATCAGATGTAGCAATTACAAATGTATGGGAGAAAGGACTGCAGTCCTGTCAGGATGATTTACGAAAGATCGGCATTTTTCCCGAGAATGAAACAAGAAGTGACCCTAAAAACAAGTGGTTTTTCTTTTCCCATCGTATACAGGTGACTACTGAAAGAGAGATCATCGAGCAGATGCAAAGCAGTTCTGAAAATTATTCAACGCGAGACGTTGGACTAGAAAATGACGACATCAGAAGTGAGCCTCTGAATTCTGAGGATAAAGACGATTATTCTGAACTTGCAGTTCATTTAAGGCAGACTATCGCTGATGAACATGAGCATAGTACAGACGGAAAAGACGCGCAAAACAGTGATACCGCGCTAATACAAGTAAACATCTCCAAGCCAAAAGTAAAATTGCCTGTAAATGTTCCATGTGTTGGAGAAGTTCACAAGTCGACAGTATTCGCAATGTTAAATAGCAATACTGAAGGGGTTTAAGCAGATAGATTTAAGGGTCAAATCAAAACATTTAAATACAATGCAGGCTCTAAAACTTAATGTTTCAAATGAAATTGGCTTGTTTGACGACGTCGCTGTTCTGTTAAAACGAGGGAAAAGAAATGAAGTTCACATAGCCGGTTTGATTAGAATGAGGAATAAAGCTCGAAATTACGTTGAATTCAAGAAACCAGTGCCCCTGAACTCACAGACGATATACCCCAATTTGCAGCTGACACTCAGTTTATATAACAAAGAGGAGGATTTCTATGTGTACGATGTGTCCCAATCAGAGACTGAGACCACCACATTAAAGGAGGTCATAATGAAAGTAGCATTGACATTGAACAACGACGTTGGCAAATATTCCTTAAACGAGACTGATAGAACATCACTGAAAGAGTTCGAAAATAATATCAAGAAACGAATGTCAAGTGGGTCACTACGTGAGAAATCTAAACGCAGTTTAACGCAAAGTAATGGTGCACCTGCTTTCGAAGCAGCGGACGGAAGAGTAGTAATAACCACTGGAGGTGAACACGAAAACAACTCGATGGATGGGCGTAGATGCTCTCAACGGGAAAGGTGAGTCATCTTGTACGAAGCTCAATAAACAAGTAACACCTCATTCCGTTCTGTTCTCTTCTCGTGTTCACGGGGGTCTTAGTTTCAGAGGCATTAGCTCTTCAGAACAGAACGAAATGTAATGTATTCAATCACTTTTGTTGGATTTTTAGATGTTGTTATTCTTTGTTAAGAATTATTATGGTTGCTTTAGAACAGTTTTGTTACAGTTTGTTTTAGTTACCCTGAAACTGGGGAGTGTAGCTCGTGTAGCTTTCATTAATTCTTGGAAGTTCTTTCTTGCCATATAGTTACATTTATTTACAAGTTGGGTTTTTAAGTTTATATACAATGGACTGTGTTGATATTGAATGAAATGTGTCTTTGATAAAATTTGTGAATTTTATTGGAAGGGGCATGGGTCTAATGGAGTGCGTGTGAGTTGTGGGGGGGGGCCAACATTGTGTCTTGGTCTTGTCCTGTCCTGTTGTTGTTGTTGCTGCTGCGTGTGGCCTATTTCTTTCTTGTGGTGATTTCAACTATTCAAACTGATGATCCAGTTCCGTTCTTGAAAATGCAGCAAAAGCAAAAACAAACATGGCAGGAACAACGTCTGATTGAATCTGATAATACGAAAAAAGAAACATCAATTTGCACGCAACTAGACAAGAAGAGGGCAAGAAGACTTCATAACCCCTTTACCAGAAAAAAAGACAAACCAAAACCAAGTAGGCTACGAACTAGACTAGTATACCTAAACTGTGTATACCTAAACTTTCAAACTATCCTATCAAGGTCATGCAAAGGCCAAAGCAGTGATACCAAACAAATACAAGACCAACAAAAGTAACACAAGGCATCACCAGATCAGCATATAGGTTTGCAGTAGTTTAATGACTTTTGATGGGCTTTTGTTTAGATGCTGTTTGACACAACTAGACCTTACTTAAAGTTTTGTCTATGCTGGGTATGAATATACCCTATGGTTGTCAGACATAGGCTACTGTATTGTAATTCAGATACTGTAGAGTGATGATATTAGTCTTAGCCAAAATTGACACACTTTTTGTACAGATACTGTAGAGAGATTATAAAATTCTTAGCAAAAAACACCCCTAATTTTAGAATTCACTGACAATTTTTTCCAAAATATACCCCTTTTTCTAGTTCCTAGGACCTAGGATCTGACTAAGAAAGACCCCTTTCTCAGTGATTTTATGGACACGCATGATATTATAATTTTTATATGACTGCACCCCCAGGCTCCACTTACATGATGATAACCCTCCATGATAATCCGCACCCTCCACTTACATGATGGTATCCCTCCACATTAAAAATGATATCCCTCCACTTACATGATGATAACCCTCCACGATACTCCGCATCCTCAACTTACATGATGATAACCCTCCACGTTATATTGGCACCCTCCACTTACATGATGGTATCCCTCCACGTTGTATTGGCACCCTCCACTATAATGCACATCCTCCACGTTACTGCACATCACGTTGTACCATAGTCAATAGAATTCAGATGGTCTGGAAACTGCGCGGTTTTCAAAGGATGCCACTTTTGATGTTGAGTCAGATAATATGCAGAATAATTAAAGCATGACAGTGCACAGTACACACAGCACAGGGCACGTACTCCATCAGGATCATGGCGACTGCAAATAGAAGTCGAGATGTTGTGGAAGGAGATGATCTTGACGCAAATTAAGAGTTACTTGAGAGTGATTCGTTGGAAAAAGAACTAGAAGATGATTTCTTGGAAGTACCAAAGATGTAGGTAGACTTTTTTAATCTACGGGGGATAGATAGGCCTAAAAAGAAACTCATCAGTAAACTGTTGAGATCAACTTCAGTTCTCGACTCAAAAAAACCTTAAGATCTCAACAATCTTCAGAGCTAGATAAAAAGGCTCAAGAAATTCTTTTACACTGAAACATATTATCAGTTTCTTATAAAATAACAATAGTATAGGCCTACAGGTAACTAATTAAAGTTGCCAGGTTTGACAGCTACTGTTTTCATTTTGAAAGCAGATGTTGCATAAAATTTCTTTGCAGAATCAAATATTTGTAATGTATGAGCCCCGGGAAAATAAATAAATTTTTTTTTCAGATTGGGGATGGTGATTTCAAGTGCACATTATGCCCGAAAGTTTGCAAATCACGAAGAGGTCTGACCAGGCACAAAAATGCCAAGCTTTACCAGGAAGGGGAAGAAAATAATAGGATCGAAAGCAGAATCGATGAAAAATATACCAATTTACTTATCGCTCTTGTCAATGAAAGTATCAAAGTGATCTCAGAAGATAAATGTTTTCCTTCTGATATTTGTAAACAGTTTAAGAGTTATGTATGCTGAAAACATAACTGGTGAAAACAGAAAACAAGAAATTGTTGCCCAGATTTGAAAATGTTTAATGCTTTGCGGAAAACAGGCAATGTTGAGAAATTTTATGCAAAATTTTATGCAATTGTTGTTCCAAAAGCATGCATGCTGTTCTCTCCACTAAATTCACATGGGGCAACACTTTTATGCACAAAACTTGCAGACAAGATTGTTGCAAATGCAAGATCAAATGCTCAGGAGCTCCCACCGGCAACCAGCAAGAATTCCCTTTCTGATCAGGAAAAATCTTCTGTGCAATATCTTGGTGGGTACATCTTCTACAATTTGAATTGAAAAATTTACAGTTCCAAGCACCACAACTCAAACGTTGGTCAACAGCACCTGGCAATATTGAAAGCAGGACGAATAAATAATGAGTCATTGTGCCCTCAGAAGCTAGTTGATAACCTTAATAGAGGAGGACTTTGGAAAATAAATGAGACATCCTAAACAATTCTTACAATTGCTGAACTAAAGTTTCTACAAAACACAAATCTCAAGGACATAAAGAGTATTGATTACAAAAAGATGGTCAGTGAGTTAAGCGTGGATCAAGACCTATTGGCTTGATATCAAACTCTTCTTAGTTCTGCTGCATTGCCAGTAGATGCTGATATTGCCTATGATGTTCTTGAGAAGATACTGATGCTTTACATAAAAGTTCGCTCATTCTCGTATGCAAAAGATATTGTTAACAAATTCAGGCTCAGTCAGAGAAAAGGCAAATCTAAGGCATTAAGAAAAGAAATTCAAAGAGCAACTGAAAAGCCAGCATCTAAGGACTAATCCTATAAACTTTCTCTGGACCAGAGAGTGGCAAACTTATGTCATTAACTTATAAAATGACTGATAAAACTCTATAAAAAAAATTATTATCATTTATCATTTTTCCCCCGATTTTATTGGCTCAGTGTCAACGTCATACCATTTGTTTTCTTTGCTGCTTCTTTTTCTTCCCTTTGTGTTTCCTCTGACTGGTAGAATTGATTGCTGGATCCTCAATTTATTTGCGTTGTAGCCAAAGTCTCGAATGCTTGGGTTTTCACATCTTCAGTCTAGCGCCCTCTGCCTTCCAAAATATTCCTCAACAGGATCTTGACAAAACCTATTTGTGAGGACATAACTGGCACCATTTCTCAGTAAAAACTTAACCACGTCAATAAGTGAATACGTGCTTAGTTTGAGACCCTCATATGTTTGCAAAGAAAGGAAGATTTTATCTTTTTAACTTTGATCATAGTCACCTTCCCTTTGATCTATGCTGCTTCTCCAATCATCTAAATATCCTAGGAAATCTTTCTCCAGCCAAGTGAATCTCTGATCATCTACACTTGTGTATGGTTTCAAAAAATCTTTTCTCTGATACTCTCCCTCTTTCAAGCTTCTGACATTGAAACAGTCAAACAACATGTCAATCATCTCACAGAACTGAGCAGTTCCCAGGGCATTGGCATTTGAGAATCGGCGTATAACAGTTGCCATGGTTTTACTTAAAACTTGCGCTACAAGGTCTACCCTCATAACTGAATATGGGTTTAGGAGTATGTGATGAGCTGTAAGCTTAGGCTAGAGGTGAAGACCAGTCTCCTGGTCTTTATAGTAAATACTGGAGATGTGACTCCATAGCAAATCCTGGCCATTGTTCCACATACATCTTGTATGCCGAGAAAACCCAGAATGGAACAAACAGTTTCTACTTGTCTTCACAAGGTGTGGAGCATCACTGAAGAAGAAAATATTTCTATTTTCAGCATAGATGTTCGGTGTTTTGTAAACCAGATCTCTCTCATTTGCAGTAACCATTTGAGCATGCATCTTAAAAAATATATGATTAGGTGAAGCACCATCTGCAGTGGCAGCAATGACAGCAAGATTGCAGCTTATTTCACAGATTGCAACTGCCTTCCAAAATATTGGAAAGAGCTGAGTCGAAGTCATTGCTTCAGTTGCAAAATATCCAATTATACAGGGTGGCCCAAAAAAAAGGGACCCCGTAACTAAATAATTTTTAAATAATTTATTCTTAAGTTGGAATTTCATGAAATTAATGATACATGATATTCAACTCAAATGAGATATATCATTGAAATATCATGATGATATGGGTTCGTTTCTCTGAATAAATTGACTTTAAAACTTTAAAATCCAAAAACGTACTGTCACAAAATATGCAACTTTATACCCTTACGTAATCCTTAGGCAACAAAACAGAAAAATCAATAACTCATCCTTCAGTCAAATGATATTCAAAATGTCCTCAATCCTGCTCAATTCACTTCTCTAATATGATTGACCATACATTAATGGTCGTGACAATTTTACTCTGGTGTAATGATTCTCCTTCACGCACGATTGCAGTACAGTTCGCAATGATGGAATAAAAACAGCTGGTTTTTGGACATCATGAATTTAATGTCCCATTGCGCCGAGATGGAAGCTCTTATCACCACCATATTTCTACACGATATCGCACTTGACTTGAATATTACCTGGTATAGATTTGATAAAATTCCTCCTTGAGAAAAATTATTCAGAAATTATTTACCTAAGGGGATCCCTTTTTTTGGGCCACCCTGTAAATTGATGCTTGGAGCAAACACCACGCACCATGAAGACTAGAGCATGGGAAGTGAGGTGATCTTGGGCATTAAGAGTGGCATAATTTATGTCTGGATCCCCAAGGTCAGTATACCCAATTAGCTCTCTAGAATGCTTGTCCCAAACAAGTCCACTTTGTACCTTCATTTCATCAAATATGATAGAAACATACCTCTCAAATGGCTTGTATGGTTTAACCGGGTTTGCCAAAGCTTCTATCACTTCTGGGTTGAATCCTGTCTTAGGTTTGATAGCATTGCTATAGTTTCTTAGTTGCCTTCTGCTGGGAAGCTCGATTATTCCACTGTTAGTAAAGTAAAAGTCCTTCTTAATTCATCAAAGATTTGCATGCAATTGATAGACACCACCTGATTATCATTGGATGAAACCGTCATCCATTTGCAGATCTTGGAGAGTTTTTCTGTTGCTGCTGCCAGAACAACTTCATGAAAGGGCTCATTTTTTCACCATTTTCACTTATCAAAGACAAAACATCCTGACTGAGGGAAGTGATTTCAAGGCTTATTTGATGAATTTCCTTCTCCATTTCAGATATTCTACCTTCTAACTGTTTGCACTTCAATCTTTGAGCTTGTATGGTGAGCTTTAGTCGTTTTGAAGAAGTTAGGCTTATTGGTGCTCTTGTCTTTGCAGGTACTGAATGTCTTGCCTTAGTTTTCTTGTCTTGCTGATCCTGTTCGATTTCACGCTCATTGCATTGCTGACATTGGTTGCCTTTGACAAGGACCATACAGTTTCTTGAACGGCATAGTTCTATTGTTGAAAACGGGTTTTGATTCTCAGTGGCTGTGTCAGGGTCACCTTTCAGTGGCACCACATGTATGATGGATATTCCAGAGAAACATGCACTTTTGTGACAATCGCATATGTTTAAACTATCCAAATTATTCTTAATGTCAGAAATTGTAACATTTCGGACATTTCTTTTAAAATCTCTGTACAGATAGTGGTCATCAGGTAGGAATCATCCAAACACAGATATTGAATAAGCAAGACTGAGATCAAATTCTGGCAATGTGTATGGTGCTTTATACTTTGTCGCATGTAATTTATCAGGATCAGTTGTTATGGACCATTCCTTCAGAACAAGCCTTTTAACCCTGTTTTTGACCATGGGTTGCAAGTGACTTAAGCATCTTTAACAGTATTTCTTGCAGGCCTTTTCTGTTTTCCCTACTTGACTTTCATTCATACATGATTTTTGTGGCAGTGCTTCAGATGGCAATGCCCCAAGTTTCAGGAACTTCTTTGTTAACTTTGGTCCATGATCTAAAAATAAAACAATTTGATCAGTCACTGGTCATTATGCATCTCAAAGGTATGTTGGGGGCACACAATAATGAAATTTTGGTAATTTTGCAACTACTTTTTCTGAGCAATTTGACTTTCGTTTCTTTTGTTTCTTTTCACAATCTTGATTGCCTTCCATCATTAAATTATTTTCAGATAAACGTAATTCACTAAGAATCTCCTCCATCTGGGTTTGTAATTTCGGTAATGAACCAGCTTTGTAGCTTGTGAATGTCAGGCTTCATATTTGATCCAAAAGGTCACGACAAGTTGCTCCTGTTGTTCTTGTGTGTGATACTGGCAAAGGAAGCCTCCCGGGGTTAGACTCCAGGAGTTCTGATTCTCCACATTCTCCAGTTGGCAATGCTGATGAAAATAGAAAAAAATTGACTACTTCTATCTTTTCGAAGTTTAAAAAATTGAATGATTTTAGTATAAAAGAAGTCATAAATTTTGCAGAATTTAAAGTTGCATCTCTAATGCACTTCCCTCAGTCCATAATGATTCATAAGTTTTATATGTGATAATTATTGACAGAGATATAGCCGATTGAAGGGTAATTTGCATTACCTGCTTCCAAATATTGGCATTTGCTGGTCTTGTGACTAAGTCCGCAACACCATAACCCATACCACAAGGTTCCTTGATAAATTCTACGAAAAGTAAGACCCTTACCAAAGCTACTAAGGAGTTCTTGCAGATGATACACAAGCAAAAGTGGGAGGGGGGCAAAAAATCCCCACCCTCCCCATACCTAATAGGGTTCACTGTGCCATCATATAATGTAATCACAACTATTACTTTTTATATTTTTCAGGAAAGAAATTTTTCGCCAAGACACTTATCATGTGGCTTAAGGTACTCTTCTTTCGCTTCTTCATGAATTCATATTTAATACTTTTGTTCTGTCTTTCTAATCCATTGTTTGTCTTTACAAGAATTTGAAAGTACTGTTGCCTTAATGCCCATACCCATCGCTGCAAAGAGAACAAAACTATTTCATCCTTTTTGAAAAGTACATGTGATGGAATGCAGGTATGCATGACAAAGTTGTTTCTGAAACATGATGACAAAGTTGTTTCTCTGAGAATGTCATGTCATGTGGTTAACGTGACACGATATCATCATGTTTGAACCATTTTCCTCCAATGGCCCCGATTTTTGAAATTTGCAAAAATTTTGAGATATAAAGCTTTCAATGTCAAATTCTTATTAAGCAGCAAAAATTAAGTCTAGGTGCAAACTTTTACTATCTAGCGAGCATTTGTTTTCGCATTTGTATTATTGATTTTATGAGCGATCAAAGTTTACGATAATATAAGACAGTTGGGGTGAAACTTTGCTAAATTATAGCCTTGGTGACTTTTTTAGTGATAAAACAAGTGATAAATCTACTATACTAAAATGGTAATTTCCATGGAAACCGATTTTGTGTTAGTCACTCCGCCGACCTCGGAAGTGGTACGCTTTTCCGACTTTTTCGCCGCCCGGCCGACCGTGGGGTAGGCGTGTCATCACCCTTTCGTTTTTTGCAAACTTCTCTCGCTTCTGGGGTAATTGGGGCTAACCCTTCTTTGAAGTGCGTCATTGGTGCCTGTTTGAACAATGGCCCGATTGTTTTCCTAAAGGGATTATCGAAATCTGAAACCAGTGAAAATAGCTCTGTTGGTAAAGGCTCCTGTTTCGTGATGCGGGTTGTGGGAGGCAGGAGATCGATTCCCCTCACGAGAGGATCAGAATTTTTTATTTCTGTGATTTTCCTGTTGAGAATGCTTTCCGGAGGACCGGGAGACTTCTCGATCACTAAAACTTGCTTCGGAATAATTTTAAAATTCGTTTGGTATTAATATTATTCAATCAAAGTTCCTCAAACAAAGTCCATGTTTACGTGAATATTCAGTCAACCGGCTTGAATCCCGTTGTCACAAATGCTTTCAACCCTTTCAATGGAAACAAAATGCCATTACTGCATTTCAAAAGCTTATTCAGAAGTGCATTTCATTCAAAGAAAACAAACAAAATACTTTTTAAAAGGGTTTTTGAAGAGTGCATTTGAAAGCACTTTCCAAATGCAATCATGAAGTTGAAGCTGCCTTGATAGCAGTATCGGACTATACAGGACTGACCAAGATAAACTACAGCAAGACCAAGAAAGAGGATCCTGCAGTTAACCCGAGTTCTCCACGATCAGACGGAGAATGCGCTCAATTTATTATATTGCTACGTTTTCTATCATGATCTTTGGGGGACCTTTCAACGGGAAGGAAACAAGCCAAGGACAGCTAGAAAGGTAAAATTTTCTTCACAACGTAAAAACTTGACCAACGAACTTGGCTAAGGAAAACGATGTGGAACAGAACTGCAGAGAATGAATAATAACAAGACTGAGGAACGGGACCACAGCATGGGACTGAAGGCCACGAATAATTTCAGGACTGAGGAACAGGACTTGGAAAGGGACCGAAGACCATGAGTAATTTTAGGACGGACAGGACTAAAGAATGGGACAGAAGACCATGAATAATTTCAGGACTGAGAAACAGGAATAAGGAATGTGTCTGAAGACCATGAGACATTTCAGGACTGACGAACAGGACTTAAGAATGGGACTGAAGACCATGAGTAATTTCAGGACTGAGGAACAGGGCTAAGGAATGGGACTGAAGACCATGAGTAATTTCAGGACTGAGGAACAGGAATTAGGAACAGGACTGAAGGCCATGAGTAATTACAGGACTGAGGAACAGGACTAAGGAATGGAACTGAAGACCATGAATAATTTCAGGACTGAGAAACAGGGAATAGGAACAGGACTGTAGAACGTGAGTAATTTCAGGACTGAGGAACAGGATTAAGGAATGGGACTGAAGACCATGAGTAATTTCAGGACTGAGGAACAGGAATTAGGAACAGGACTGAAGGCCATGAGTAATTACAGGACTGAGGAACAGGACTAAGGAATGGAACTGAAGACCATGAAAAATTTCAGGACTGAGAAACAGGGAATAGGAACAGGACTGTAGAACGTGAGTAATTTCAGGACTGAGGAACAGGACTAAGGAATGGGACTGAAGACCATGAATAATATCAGGACTAAGTAATGTGAAAAATAACAAAGTTTACAAACTAGACTAAGGGGTGAAGATCTTGAATAGATTTAGGAATAAGACACAGGACAAAGAAATGGGACAGGACCCCATGAATAATTTCAGGACTAAGGAACATGAACAGTAACAAGTCTGAGGAACAGGACCAAGGAACGGGACAGAAGACCATCAATTATTTCAGGACTATTGACGGAACATAGCATAGACAAAGATAACTGCTGTACACTAACTAATTTGAAACTAGGAACATCATTGCGGACTAACGACCTTGGACTAAAACAGAGGAACAGAACTGGGACTGGCACTAGGAAAAGGGACCCTGGACTATGACCAAGGAAAAATACTCAATATTAGAAACTAGGAGCTAACTCGAGAAGCAAAGTTTGTTCAAGCGCAGGTTCTTAAGGCAGAGGTCCTTGAGGCAGAGGTCCTTGAGGCGGTGGTTCTACGCGGCAGTGGTTCTATCAGGCAGTGGTCAGAGACGGGCATGAGCTAGTCTTATATACTAATTTTGTAGTAGTCAAGGCAACAATTTTGTCAGAGCATCTCCTCCGTGGCTGTTTATGATACTCTTCTCAAACCTGCACCCTTCTCTGCAACCTATTCTGAAGTTGAGCCATTGCTTGCCACATCTTTTGTAACTGCTACCGTTTCTTGGGTAAACGGGGGAAAAGCCCCTTCTTTGTCACGAGGCATTGTCTTGCCACATTAGAATCTTTTGTCTACACCCCAGACGTAGATTGCTTGCTTACTGTATGTTAAATTCTCGTTACTTCATAACGATGACCACAAGTACCGAGGCTGACTGAATACACATTTTTTTTTATAAGGAACACCTTTATAAGGAACTCGAGGCTGAAGATTCCCAAAAAATTAAGGAACTTTAAGGAACTGTCGAGGCTCTGATGAAAAACTAAGACATTCTTTTTAAATAACAAGACGGTTTGTACGAAAAAGGAACAGCAGTACAATATATTTCCCATCGTTCTTCCCCAAAAGGCTCCATTTATACTTAAAGTCAGAAATGAAGAATAGTTTATATGGATTTGCTGTAAAAATTAGGATTTATACATATCCCACGACAAGGAACAGTATAAGGAACTTTCAGCCTCATTTTGTTGAAAAATTAAGGAACTCAAGCCTCAACTCAGACCAAAGGTTCCTTATAAAAAAAAAACGTGTATATCTACTAAATTTCATGTATACCTGGATTATTTACTGGGAAATAACAACTTTTCTAGATCTAAAACGACTTAAGGTTGATGTTTACAGGAAAATTCAGTCAACCAGCTTGAATCGCATTGTGTTAATGCTTTTACCCCCTTTCAATTGAAACAAAATGCGATTACCTGATTTCAAAAGCTTATTCAGAATTGCGTTTCATTCAAAGCAAAACAAAAACACTTTTCAAACATTTGTGAAGAGTTCATTTGAAAGCCAACAAAACCAAATGTCATCCTGAAGTATAAGCTGGCTGGATAGCAGTCTCCGACTATGCAGTATGAAACAGGACTATGAAACTACTAAAAGACAAACACGACTACTAAACTACCAAAAGACAAACAGTATCCTGTAGTAAACCCGACTTCCTGACACGGGACCAAATCTCTATGATCACACGGAGAATGCGTTCAATCTTTTTTATTGCTACGCTTTTTATCAAGGATCATTTCAGAGGGAAGAAAACACGGACGCCTAGAAAGCTGAAAATTTCCACAGAACGAAAAAATGGACTAACCAACAGGCTTAGAAACACGCCGAGGAACATGGACTAACCAACGGGCTTAGAAACACGCTGAGCAACTAAGGAAGAGGGCTGAATACCGTGAATAATTTCAGGACTGAGAAACAGGGCTAAGGCATGGGACTTAATTTCAGGGCTGAGTAAGAGGTAAAGGAGTGGACTGAAGACCATGAGTAATTTGAGGTCTGAGGAACAGGACTAAGGAATGGGACCGAAGACTATGAGTAATTTCAGGACTGAGGAACAGGACTAAGGAATGGGGCTGAAGACCATGAACAATTTCAGGACTGAGAAACAGGAATTAGGAACAGGACTGAAGACCATGAATAATTTCAGGATTGAGAAACAGGACTAAGGAATTAGACTCAAGACCATGAGTAATTTCAAGACTGAGGAACAGGACCAAGGAATGGGACTGAAGACCATGAATAATTTCAGGACTAAGGAATGTGAAGAATAACAAAGTTTACGAACTAGACTAAGGAACTGGAGTGAAGACCCTGAATAATTTCAGGACTAAGGAACAGGATAAAAGAAAAGGGACTGAAGACCATAAATAAATTTACAACTAAGGAACAGGATAAAGGAACGGGACTGAAGACTATCAATAATTTCAGGAATAAGAAACAGGACAAAGAAATGGGACTGAACCCCATGAATAATTCAAGGACTAAGCAACATGAACAATATCAAGACTGAGGAACAGGAACAAGGAATGGGACGGGAGACCATCAGTTATTTCAGGACTATTTAAGGAACAGACCATAGACAAAGAGAACTGCTGTACACTAACTATTTTTAAACTTAGTAACATCACGATTGAGGACTAAGGACCTTGGACTAAAACAGAGAAACAGGACTGTGATTTGTACTAGGAAAAGGGACCCTTGACTAGGACCAAGGAAAAATTCTCAAGATTAAAAACTAGGAGCTAAGTGGAGAAGCAGAGTTCCTTGAGGTGGAGGTTCTTGAGGTGGAGGTTCTTGAGGGGGAGGTTCTACGAGGCGGTGGTCAGAGACGGGCATGGGCTAGTAGCAAATAATTTGGCTGGGCGAAACGCCCAAGAATGTTTGACTAATTGACCTGATACCACTAGGACAGTGAACTTTGCACCTACACCAAGTTGGAGATGTTTTATACTATTGCAGTATCGAAAACTCGATAGCTTGAATGTTTCAAATAACCCTCGCCACCTTTCATCGCAGAGGGTTACTAAAGTTTTGGCTGGATATTTTGCTCATCACTTCCAACCACATTAACCCGCTTGAAATGAGTATTCACAACATCAAGCAAAACAACGCGACCGTGTAGTGTGTGTGCAGCAAATTTGTGCATATAAGTCGGTAAATGTGTATTGTAACAAAATTTAATACCTTGTAATGTGGTAACCAGTATGTTTTGAACCATGGCTTCATTTTTTCTTCTGTTTTCCAGATAGTGGAAGCATACAATGCATCGGGAGCTGCTTTGTATTCCTCAGGTGTAGAAGACTTGGCAATTCATCACAGTCTGCCAAGAACCTCTTCCCTGGCATTACTCACACCATTACTGATTTTGCTTACCCATCGTGTCCATGATTGCTCCCTGTGAAAGTCGCACAAGTAAACCTTGCAGCTGTTAAATGTTCCTTCAACAGCATTGATTTCTTTCTCGTTGAAATCAGTCATGAAAAAGGATGGCTTGCAATCGACATTCCAACTTGCGAGCATATTAAGCCCTTCTGCAATGCTTTCTGTGGTCTCTTGTTCACACACAAAAGCCCCAACGACCTGATGGTCAACATTTGTCTTTACACAAATGAAAAAGAGAGGAAGAGCGTACATTGTCGTGTTGTAAGTAGCATCAAGCAGACAAATGTCCCGTATGGCTGAAGGAGTTTTTGATCATACTCTGTTTGGTATGCAAAAAGGAACATCT
Source organism: Chrysaora quinquecirrha (assembly GCA_014526335.1). Taxonomy (NCBI): domain Eukaryota; kingdom Metazoa; phylum Cnidaria; class Scyphozoa; order Semaeostomeae; family Pelagiidae; genus Chrysaora; species Chrysaora quinquecirrha. The sequence goes on from JACTAT010000037.1 coordinate 1,183,018, forward strand.
GGGAATTGTCCCCTTCTGACTTCATCCTGTAGGCCTCTCAGTCTTCCATTGCTAAATTATTGCTTCCAGATTCTTTTTGTCATCCTTTGAATGCATTAAACGTTGCGTTGCGAGGTACATGTGATCTGCTAGAGATTTAGCTGTTGGGTGGAACCTTCGATTATCTAAATTTCCCATTGCATCAGCATAGTTTGTTTTCATAAAAGCGATTAGATGATGCTGCATGTCATGTACTTCTGTCACGCCATTGGCAACATGCTCATTGATTAAGATGATTATTGATTTGTCTAAAGGTTGAAGAATACCAGCATCCTATAACAATATGTTGAGAAGGTGATTGGAAATCTAGCTTTAGGCATCCAACAGTTTTTGAAACACGAACAAATATGTCGAAATGACTAAGAAACCTCAGAAGAAAATCTAAATACTTTTTCAACTGGGAATGGTAATGCAAATGTTTATTATTAACTTTATATGGCTGGAAAAAGAGATATATCTTCGTTGATGAAATAGAGTCAGAAATGAGGAAACTTTCTTATACTAAAATCCTCGCGTTTTGCTCAGTCTTTGGTTTCCTTTTCCCGCCATGGCCAAATTAGAAACTTGAATTGAATTTTGTAGCACATATTTGCCCAGTTTTCATTTATTTGCCAAAAGGAATGGAGTTTCATAATAGTAATCAAATCAAGGGGTTTTCAGAATTGGTAAAAATGCACTGCAGTAACATAATGGTGTAGTTCCTCGGCCAGGTTTCTTACAAAAAGATGTGCTGCCAACGATATTTGAAGCAGATGATACTCCAGCAGACATATGTACTCTCTCAACAACGAATCTGATGCTTGTAGCTTCCTTCACTAGAATTTAAGGCAACCACCACCATATTTCACAATGTAATTAAACTTACAGAAACAAATATTACCTTTCCAACAGCATGGTTTGTGTGTGCTTCTTGTTTAGGTAAATTTATAGAGAAATGCTTAATTTTTGTTGTTGATGTTTCTGCATTTAAGACATTTCGCAGAGCAGGTGATGCAACTTCTCGTTTGTATTTTGTGTCTGCGTCAATCTGGAGAGGATGAAACAAATCATAACTTTGATTCTTCATGAATATGAAAGTGAAATGTCAGTATTTGGCAATGTACCTGTGGGCAACAGTTTAAGTGAGGAGCAGCTTCAAATGAATACCTTAAAATCTGGAAAAAGTATCTCTTCTTGGATTGTTATGCGTGCTGTGCACTCAAATTTCTTTGTTTCTTGTACACAGACCTGCTTCTTTTTGTAGTCATGTGTTTTTTCCTGTAAATATTTGGGATTCGATTTTCATCACATGTAATTCTCTCTTTGAAATAACTAAACTTTAACATAGAATTTTCTAGCAAGTAATGAAACTACTTTCCAGATTCAGTTGGCGATTTAAGAAAAACACACTCTAGTATGAATAGTTAAGGAATATACACATCCTTTTCTCTTTATTCTTAATTTTTTTGCCTTTGTTCCAATCTTTACCATGCTGACAATCGTGAATCCTCTTATTTACAACGATGTATGGTATATTATTTGAACTTCTGTTCACTTTGTGTTTCTTTTGAGGATCATAGTCTAAAAATGACAAAATAGTAAACTCGGATGTTTTTAGCTGCCCTACCCTTCGAGTAAAAAAATTGATTTCCAAAGGATTTATGTTCTTAAGGGTAAAGTGAATGGCAACATGTTAACAACATAACTGAATAAGTTACAAATGTCACATTTGTATTACACGTTTTTTTTTATAAGAAACCTGGCTCGTTCTAAAAGTCCTAGTTTTAAAAGTTTCTTAATTTTTGCCCCAACTTTAGTTGTAAAAGTTTCTTAACAGTTTCTCTATTTAATGGAAATAAATTGCAGTAAAAACGATAAAAACGTGAATATAGCAAGCAAATTATTAGCATTATTGTATTAAACGTCATTAGCCACGCTGGTGCGAGAAATCAAACGGAAATGCTTGAGAATTGATTTGCACGTGCACAAATGTGAAATCAGTATGTTGGAAACTGACACAAAAATTTCTTAAGTTTCTTAACTCTTCCTCCTAGAAACCTAGAACTAGACACCCTAAAAGTTTATTAACTTTTAGGATGTCTAGTTCTAAGTTTCTTATAAACCGGTTTCTTATAAAAAAACGTGTATGGATGAAGATAAGTACCTGTATTGGCAAACATTTTCTGAAGAGTTTTCCATACACAGAATTTGGTTGTTGCTTCAGTTTAAAATGTATGTATGATTCTATTAACACTCTCAATATTAGTTGTGTGTCCATTAAATGAATCAGTGCAAGTTGAAAACAGTGATGTCCAAGGGTAATTGTGGTGTGAAGTCATAGTGTTGGATCCTGTTTGATAAAATGGATAGTTATTAAATTGTTCAATTCATATATCATTTGATATTGACTATTATGTTGATAATAAATGCCCATTAAGGAAAATGTCTGATCTCCTTGAAAAGACTTAAATTAATAAAATTTGGCATGAAGGAAGTAATATGGCATGTACATACCTCTGCAAAATTTTCCATCATATGTCAAATTTGAACCAAAATAAATGTGCTAAATTCTCAAGAATTGCTGTTCCATTATTGGGTTCTTTTTTCCTGATTGATTTCTCTGAATATTTATTGCTTTTGAACCAGTAAATCTCAAACTAACTATGCTACTTTGGAAAACTTGGAGAAATTGCTCCATGGATGATTAGGCCGCAAACTTGTTACCACCAAAACTTCAAAACTTAGGCGCGGAACTGACATTGTCCTCACTTGAAGGCCGCTTGAAGGCGACAGTGGAGTGGAAGTGGAGTAGCGGAGCAACCCTTGCGCATGGTGATTCTCCTGTGCTTTCCCCCGCGGCCTTTGGTCATGTCACCTGGTTGAGATGGGTGGGATTTCGTATTGACCATAATAATTTATGCATGTTTTCCCAAACAAAAATTGAAAGTTTCAACTTCTCATGTCATTGTTGCGGCTAGCAAAGGAACAGAAAATATTGCTGCCCAATTTAAAGCAGAATCCAACAATCGCTGCTCCCCTAACATCATATAAATGTGGTTATACGCATGCTCTAACAAACGTAGGAAGGGCAGATGCCTGTCTGTGCAAAAGTCATGTTCAAACTGTTCAAGCCTTCTCCATGTCTGATGCCTTTGACAAATCTGATGGGCTGACGAGTTGTCACTCCTGCCTAATGTGCATGAACAACTTGTATTAACATTGTAAGAAAATCTTTTTCATTGAAATTTATTGGCAAGTACGACAATGTTAATATAAAATTAACACAATAAATTGTTAAAAAGATATTTTTCTTTGAAATATCTTGGTGGGGCACTGCCCACAATGCCCAATAGGACAAGCCGCCACTGCCATTAACTCAGAAACGTCCCACTCAGTAGATGAACAAATGATACCAACAGAGGCAAGATCTTCCATTTGGCAATATTTTGCAAAAAAAGCCAATTAAATGGAGCATAAAAGTGTCAGCCAGATGTGGTGCTTGTTGTATCTTGTAAGACTTTGAGGTGTACACGGGCACAAAGATAGAGAATAAGGAGCTTAGAAGTTTAGAAAGGTTGGAGCAGTTGTGGCTAGGTTCTCAGACAACTTGCCCAAGCATGTTTGTCATAAAGTCTACCTTTAAAATAGAGCATTGAAAAATGTTGGGATCTGGTCTCTTGGCTCAATACAATCAGAATGCCTTGACGATGTTGACAGAATAATAATAAGCAAGGAAGAAGTTGAAGGTCAAAATGCAAATTCCAATACAGTTGTAGCTTGCTGGCTGTATAAAGACATTGTGCAAATGGTTTTTTCTTTTCTTGGTGTAGAGGGTGGTAGCACTGTTAAGCATTGGAGTACTAAAGGTAGAGAAAATATTGATATGCCTTGTCCCTTTGCTATTATGAAGTATAATGAGCACACGGGGGGGGGGGGTGTTTATCTCTGTACAGAATCAAACTTGCTCTTTACAGAATCAAACTTAGGACCAGAAAGTTGTACAGGCACATTGTGTATTACTGCCTTGTCTGGTTATTACAATCCAACGTTATTGTATAGGACACACTGTACTCAGAGAGAAGTTGCAGAAAAAGATGCCTTTGGTATACTGAAGTTCCAGACCATGATTGCCAATAGACATCTTGGTTCAGGAAAGATAGTGTGTCATAAAAGACAAAGAACCTCTTCAATTCCAAGCAACTCAACCCTTCCAGGTAAAAATAACGCTGCAGTGCCAATATCTTATGATGATGCCAGGCTTGACAAGGTTGATCACCTCTCATTGTTCAAAGCCAAATGAGATTCCGCTTATCCATTCTGGATACAACAATATAAAACGTTGTAAAAGCAACATTACGTTCTTCATGGTGAAAAATCGCAATTGTTTTCTTGACTTCCACCATAAGAAATAAGAATCTTGACTTAGTTCACTTTTTATTTGCTTGAAGAATTGAACAATTTAGCTTTTCATCATTTTTTCACTAAAGAAAACGCAGTGAGAAAAAAGAATAAATAATGCTTAGACATTGGCTTATCTTGTGGTAAAATCAATGTTTCTTGGTGTCTCTTTCACAGGAAAGAGAAAAGTTGTTTCTAATGACTCTACAGCCACATTTCCTGTTTGACATCACCCTTTGAAGGCATGAGCAGAGTTTAATATGTTTCTTTATATTATCATGATAATAAAACAATAATTTTCTGCACAATCACAGTTGTCCATATTATTCAAAACCATCAATTAGACCCGGCTGGCTTCTTTATGTGTTTTGACATCAGCAGCCTTTTTTTCTAATGTGCCATTGGACGGGACTATTGGGATTTGCAGTGAAGCTCTGTGGTCTGCTACCAGGTTGGTATGAGATGTACTGACAAAGGGATGGGGTTTACATGGGGAGCCTACTGGGACCAGGGGATCTTTGTTTGTACACTTTCATTCGAAAAGTTTGAAATTGGTCACTTAATAATTGCCGCCAACATTCGCCAAGGGTTTGATCCAAAATATCTGCAGTATAAAAGTCAGAGGTCATGTAGCCATTATATTGCTAAGTTTTGGTGGGAAAATGTTCCACTGCACATGTGATCATTTTAAGTTGGAAGGAGAAGATTATTGGTATAATAGGAGAAGATAATTGGTATAATAGAAAAATAAAGAAAAATTTTGGACTGCTGATCTGAAATTATGGGAAAGAGAAGGGTTTTGTTGCTCGAAGATGGAAAATTCTGCAGTTTTTTAAAGCCCAGTTGAACCCTGGTTTATTTTTGATATATTGATGACACTTTCACCATTTTCAAAGAAGAGTCCAATTCTAATGTTTTTTCCCCTAAAGCTGAACGCTTTGCATCCATCTCTAAAATTTACTTTCGAAATGAAGCAACCAATCTACTGCATTACTTACCAGTATATATAGGAAACTAACCTTTAGTGGCCTCTATATACGATGGGATTCCTTTTTACACACTAGTTTACCAGGCACTTATGATAGACTCGACTTGATTCAGAACTTGACAAAATTAGGTCTATTCTTAAAACAGTTATCCTGAGGAGGTAATTTTGGATTGTTTTCCCAAGAAGATTGCATGATTTTCGGCTGATAAAAAGGTATGGTCTGCAAAAGTGCCGTGTTTACCTAAAAATTCCTTGTATAGGAAATATCTCATTGTGATTAAAAAATCAAAAAAGAAGGCCATTTCTAAGTTATTCGCTGCTGCCAACCCTCAGTAAGTTTTTTGTACTTGAAAAGTTCTATCATCCACTCAAAATGATTGTGTACCTACCACCCAAAAGATTTTGGTTATTTATGAATTTTGTGCCGGCGTGATGCCAGGTACAAGATCGCACTTCCAAGACATTAGGAGATAGAATAAAACAACATCTACCTACCAATATTCCGCAGCACAACTTTTGAAAAAGAAAGCAACCACCCTGTGGGTCCAAACAACAACCAAGTCTAAACATGATTTTTCCATAGGACAACACAGTGGCAACAACCCTAATCGTGGAGAAAATTACAGGAAGGCTTGCTTAAAATCATTGGCAAAACAAGAAATTTGTTTCACTAAGAGGTTTCGGAATCTTTCCACAACAGAACCAAAAGGCCAGTTCCGTGCAGACAGAAAGAGTTGGTTTTCTCACATGTGACATGTTCAATTAATTCTGTTAATCTTCCATTTGTATCCGGCTAGGTGATTGGTGTTTGAAACACAATGCCAATTAAGCATCTCTTTCCGATTGATGCATTTTGAGCCGCATCTGGGTATAAACTCCACCTTAGTTCAATGTTTTGGCCTGTTTCCGACATACTCTGAGGTGTGTCAGATGAAAAAAGGTCTTAATCGTTTTTATGAATCATTGTTAGTTTTCGAGAAACAAGAGCAAAACAATTGGCAAAAATTGTCAATGCCAAGTTCTCAACTGAATTTAATCAGCAAAAATGTATGATTATCCTGAGTCATTTAATTGTGAGTCATTTCTGGTGCCCAAAATCAAATCAGAAATATGGGGCAAGTTACCAAAAGACAGTAAAGAGGGTGACATAAATATGTCCCTTTGTGAGACTCGGTAGCCAGGGTAACTGGCAGTATTTCATCTACTGTTGATGCTTTATTTAAAGCAAGAGAAATTTAATCCCGTTTTGCTGGACCATGTTAATTGATAGATGTACTTTGTGACTCTCTTTGCCTACACTTGAGTAATGATTTTAAACAAGCCTCTCTTAAGAATATGAAGCCAAGCAAAACGATTTTGTGATGACCTTCCTAAAACAATCAGTTTGTGAGCCTGACCTCAAAATTTTGATCACCAGTACCAACTCGAGGGAATAAGGTGTTTTATTATAGAGAAGATCAATGTCCAATATAAATATTCCACTGGGAATTCAAAGCAACAGCAACCTTATTTATGTAAAATTTAACTAGAATACTACTACTTATATGTCCACCACAGTCTTGGCTTCAATCTGAGGTTCTCAATCTTCAGTTCTCAATCATACTCCCCCCTGATTGATGGAGACTCAATCACACAAAAATTCCAGTAGTTAACTTTGATCTCGATATATGTTGAATCACATCTTCATTGGCTACATGACGAATTTCAATATCAATGGCTTCATTCTGACTAGAAGATTCTGGCTCCTTATTCTCTGCTGGAACTGAAAATTCAGAAGAAATTTCCAGAGGAAATAAATGAAGAATTGATTGCTTCAATACAATATGCTTTCCAGATTGATGTAAAGTTTTAACATCAGCGGCTCTGACTACACCATCATTTCTCTGGTAAACGTTAATCACTTTGCCAAGTTTCCAGTTTTGTCTCTTCACCTTATCATTCATAATTGTAACAATGTCTCCAATTCTAATTACCTGTCGTAACTTATTACTCGATTTATTACGATGAAATTCACTCAAGCTTGATTGATACATAATCATCAACATACAAAGAAAGCAAAACATTTTGAAAAAATTCTTCGTCAGTTGTGTAATTTGCTAAGTGAGCTCTGATCATAGTGTTCAACACATCGGGCGAACTGACGAGACCAAAGACTAGTCGTGCAAACTTGTAACAAACAACCTGATGTTCTTCGTTAGTGGTATCATCCATCAATAAAAATCTTAGAAAATCATGTTCTTCAGGTGAGATACTGATGTTCAAAAAGGCCTTTTCAATGTCCCCAACTAAAACGACTTCTTTAAGGCGAAATCACAGCAACAAATTAAAAATAAGCAATGTGAGTGGTGGTCCGACTAAAGGCAATCATTCAAACTTACCATACCAGGTAAGCTAGAGAACGCATCATAAACAATGTGAACATTGGTGGTGATCTTATCTTCTCCCATTACCACTCTATGATGCAAATAATGAACTTTCCCAATTTTTGCTTCCTCAGTGAGGTCAACTTGTTCAATGATTTCACATTTCACACTGCTTGGAAATTATTTTATCGTATTCATTCAATATATCTGGTTGACCTTTTAATTTTTTCAGTAAAAATCTCAGCCTTTGTTCACTGACTGAAAAGTTGTTAGGAATAACTTAATGGTCTTCTTTGAAAGGTAAAGAAACTTCATAATGACTTCCGTATTGCTTTATTTGATCAGCAAATTTATCGTATACAGAGGGTTCATCAGGTTTTATGCCTAAAGTTTCAAAGTCCCAAAACTTCTTTAATTAACCTCTTAAAATTTCATCTTCACAAAGAGCTTGTGAGACTTTCATCACATGGGATACTGCATTATGTTTGCTCTTTGGCATAGGATGTTAATTGGAGCATTCAAAACATATCCAAATCCGGTCAACAAAGTAGTAGGGCCATGATTGTTCTCCCCCCGTACTGTGTGACCTGATACTACAGACCAAAAAATAATCTGACCCAAGTAAGATATCAACCTCAATATCTTCATTGCCTGTAGCGTAATCGGCCAAAGGCAAATTATTCAAATGTGGATAAAAACTGCAAGCAAACCCAATGGATTGATCACTTAAAGGACTGCATACAATAGGCACTGTGTGAGCTGTTATATATAAATTCAAGCCATCAGTACATTCAAGATTCAATTGTACAATGTCACAAGTTGTAAAGGAAGGTTTCTTATTCCCAAAAGTTTTGATACAGACCTTTTCTTTCCCAATCGAAGGTAAACCGAGATAATGACGCAGTTTAGAGGTTATATATGTCCTCTGTTCCCCTGAATCAAGCAAAATTCTGACATTTGCAGATTTCTTGAGGAGATTTTACTCTAGCTCTAGCAGTTTGCAACAACATTTTATGATCATTACTCTAATTTAAATGCAAACTTGCATTCGAAGCAATGGTAGAAGCTGTTCTAGTTGCAATAAGAGTAATGGAGGTTTGTGCCATAGCACTACCCTCTCTCAAACCTGGTGAGTTCATCGCAGAACTTTCAGGACTCTCTCCCACTGCACATCTTCTTGAATAACCATTAGTCTTCTTGATACATACAGCAACGTGATGCTTTCCTCCACATCCACAGCACTTGACATTGGATGAACAAGCAGCTGCAAGGTGACCAGGCTGAAAACAAGCAAAACATTACCCACCTTCCATCAATGTCTTTCTTCTAGCACCAACATTTGTTACGATCTGGCATCTTCCTGAAACATGATTTCCTTTGCTAAAGATGCAAAGTCTGCTCTTCTCAGCAATGTGCAAAGATTAAATTATTGTCACCGGATCTTTCCACTCTGACTGTGTAATACTTCTGGGGAATCTCTGCCTCTTATTATCATTTGGCATCAAATTACAACTCTCTCTGGTGGATAATTCAGCTTTAAAAGTTTCCAACAATTTACACAAATTCCAGTTTTCCGTTCCAAGTTTTCTGCTTACAATAATTTTCAATTCTGCAGGTAACTTTCCCAACAATCCAGGTGTCAGAAATGTTCCATAACTTTCTTCTGATATTTTCAAACTTTCTAAGCTTCTAATGATAGATTCAGTTTTGTCACTTGATTCTCTCAACTGCTTTAAGTCATTGCACGAATCTACTGCTGGTAATGCTACTAAAGAAGCAAAATGCGTAGAGATAATTATTTTTTTACTTCCAAATCTTTCTTTTAGAATGTCCACTGCGTCTTTATAATTTGCATTGGTCACTTTCAGACCAGCTATAGCTCTATGAACAGCACCTTCAAGCAAAGACTGTAAATATTTAAATTTAGTAACATCACTCAAATCAGGATCTGTGTGCACAGCAGACTCAAATATGTCCCAAAAATTATACCAATTCTCCACTTTTGGAGCTTCGCATGCTTCTTAAAAGTTTTAATCCCATCGCCAGTACTATCACCAGTACTATCGCCAGTACTCAAGGTAGACACATTCAGAACTTTATTTGGAAGTGGGGTTTGCAGCTCAGTATTCTTAGGCTTGCCCAGAACAAAATCTATAAAACAAATAGCTTCTTCGATCGCAGACTCGAGGTCGAGCTTTTCCTTTATTTCACGTTCAATAAAATCCAATTTCAATTGATTCCAATTTCAATCGACCTTCATCTGATAAAGGTTCATTATCCTTAGGAGCAAGCTCCTTGTAAGAGCTTAAGATATTTCGAATAAACAAACGATGTCCACCACGCTTTTTGATCTTTTTGTTCAACAACTCTTCCATGTTTTATAATTCGAATAAAAATGAACACTTACTTCAACTCAAGTTCAGAGAATTCTTTCTCAAGATGAACCTTCCCGGGTCACGATATGAATATTCCGCCGGGAATTCAAAGCTACAGCAACCTTTTTTATGTAAAATTTAACTAGAATGCTACTAAATATATGCATGCATACATTCAAAACTCAAAAATTTCATAAATTCGAAGACTGGTTACAACATTCAAAACATCGTTTTTTCCAAAGTCATGTCTCAAACTTCAGTTCTTCAACTTCCAACTTCTCAGGTAAACAAGTTATTTTTAATTCAAGAACAATAGCAAAATTCCATTCCAATTAGTTTTCCGTGGGAAAATCCACAATCTTAGTTTAAATTTGAGGTTCTCAATCGTCAGTTCTCAATCATAAGGCTCCTACTGAGTTTTTGCAAGATATATATATACCTATAGAGTTGGAAAATGTGTGATAGCATGTGATTTTTCTAAATTTTTAACCTCTTATATTGAAGTCAGTCTCTGTGAAATTCCTACCAAACAGGAGTGGGTACAATTAGACTTAGCCCTCTGTAACTCAATAATAACAGCTCGTATAATGATGAAACTTAGTTTACAACTTATTAAACCGATAAAGAGAGCTTTTTGTATTGTAGTTACGTATTATACTTTTATATAATTACATCATCATGACGTAATACTTATGAAAATGTAGCAAAATTATAAAACTTATTTTATTATCATGTTATTATTTATTTCTCTATTCAAAACACAACAAAATTTTTTAAATCTCCTGAAAATCCATATGCACGAAACAGCTTGGTATTGGTAGACTAGGTCTAGTGTTTCCAGTTCAGCAGACTTTTTCACCATTATTGTTAGGCTCCTTTGAAGATGGCAGTTTAGTCATGAACCAGTCGAATTCGGCATCTTCAGGTAATGATCATATTAAACCCTTAATAGCCTTTACTATGCCGCTTTTTGTTAAAGAAGCAAAACAAACATTGACATAATATCTTGAGGTGAAGTGCAAATCATTTTTTACCTTAGGCCAGTAGGCCTAGGTTTAGTGAAATGACCTCAAAATACGTTTTCTGTTTATAATATCAAAGTCGAGTGCAAAATCATTGTGAAACATGGGAGTTTTTCAGAGGTTCTAGAAGGGGGGCGTTCTAGGCATTACTTTTATTAAGGTTTATAATGTCACCATGCGCATGGGCAGTTCATTTTAGATTTCATGAAAAACTGAGTTGTGACAAAATTTTTACTCCGAAGACAATAAGTGCCCCCCTACCAACCAACTCAACACTGGTCGGTATTAAACATCATTAAAACCCAAAAATTAAATGATTAATAAGATAGTGACGTCCCATAGAGCAAAAATCTTCTTCGAACGTTGATGACATACCTTATCGGCCCTTACCGTTATAAGGGCCGGGATTAAAAGAGCCGGCGTTAATATGGCCAAAAATTTGGAATTTTTCTCAAAAAGCGGCGTTAATTTCCAAGCACCTATTTTTGCTACCACGCACTATATTTTAGGAATTTTCATAAACAGCATGAAAACAAAGCCATCTTAGCAAAAATGGAAACTTTCGTCAATAAGCAATTTCAAAAGATGACAGAGAAATTTGATTTTAAACAGCAGCGATTGATAGGAGGGGAAACTAGGGAAGAATATGAAGATGAAATAGACGAGGATGCAATAGAAGTGAAGTTCGATGATGAAGAAAACGAAGATGGCAGTGAGACAATTGAAATTTATTACCATGAATTATTTTCAAGGCAATAAAAAGTAATAAAAGACGCAACATTGCGTAAAAATATATTGTTGTTCTTAGAGTGGCGTAAAACACGGCCCTAAATGGCGTTGAAGCAAATTTTAAGGCCGGCAAAATTATTGCCGGCGTAAAAACGGCCGGCGTTAAATTAGGGCCAGCGTAAAAAGGGCCGATAAGGTAGTTATTAGTTGCAAAATCCAAGAAACTTATGCTAAGTTATAGAGACTTAGACTCAGACTTTTGCCTCCCCCCCACCCCCGGCATGGTGAGATGGATGAAGCAGCCATAGAACTCCAACAAGCTCTCTCGATGGAGAGAAGTTATAGAAAGAAATTTTAAAATTGTAATATCAGTTAAATTAACCATAAAACAAAAAAACCATGGCATCCAAATGAAGCAGGAAAATTATTTTTCAGAATGGCAAGCAACAAAAAGGAATTTAATAAAGAATGCATCATTCATTACAAGACAATGCCCAACGAGAGTGATGATGTCATGGATTTGATTCCTGGTTAACGATACTCGAGGCAGCCAGAGTGAGAGGTCATACCTCTATCCTTGAGGCTAACAAATTACTCAGAGGGGATGAAGTCCAACAAATGTTTTACCACAGAAGATGTAGAAGTCTCTTTACCATGAAAATAAGTCTGGAAGCTCTGAAGAGAAATGCAGGTGACAGATCCACAGACCGTACCGACTTTGTTTCAAAGTCATCCATGCGCTCCTCATCCACAGTATCAAGGGTGTATAAAGCAATCTGTATTTTCTGCAACAAAGATAAGCTCACAAAAGCTGTCAAATTGAAGGGCGGATGAAACATGACGAAAGTTTGCTATACAAAAAGGAGAGGAACATTTAATAGCAGTAACAAGTAGAGATATAGTTGCAGCAGAGGACCACTTTCACACTTCCTGTTATAAGAATTATACACACAACATAAAAAATAAAACTGAATCTGTGAAGGGAAATGGCTAAATGAAGATCAAGAAGTTGATAGAGGCAATCTGTATCAAATAATTTAATAGTCAGCCTTGTTTTTTAAAAGTTGTTAAAGGCCAAACCCAAAAAATGTTCTTATTCTTCGCTAACTCAGTAAAGCGTGGTAAGTCTGGCTTTCGTGGCAAGTATGTCCAACTATGTCAGCAGCATTTTAATTCACCAATCCAAATTGCGCGATGGATTATGATGTAAGACAGTATGTATGATGAGTCGTCAGGGGGGGGGGTTAGATTGAGCATTAAGAAGAAGTTCATGAGAAAATTTTCTTGAGTCACATTGCGCTCTCGTTGGTTGTTGATGTGAATACATATCTCAACGAACTTTAGTACTCTCGCTGCTGACGATCACAATGGAATCATCGAAAGAAGAACAAAATGTAAGTTTTGAAACTTTCGATATTTTATTAAACTGCAATAATTAGTAACTAGTCTGAAATTGAGAATTGTGCGGTCCATTTTTATTCATCCCCATACATACTAGGCCTAATGTATTCATATCATGGTCTAAATGAATATAGTCCTTCTTGCTGCCCCAACTCGATAGAGAGAGAGTATTTTGTATGAGTAATCTAGATTATATAAGTACGGTAGATAGATAGTTGAAATTGGTTAAGTCTACCCTATCAAGGAAAAAAAACCTCCATATCTAAAGAAAAAGTATTTTCCTTTTGATTTCATCAGAGATCCGGAGGACCAGGCTGAAAACGCCTAACCACTATTACTCACAGGGATGGACAGCTTAACCTGACTGAAAAGTTAAGATTATGAAATGAAACAAATTAGTAGAGAAAGTGAAAAAAGAATAATATATAGAAGGAGCAAGTTTACGAAATTTTACTATAAGTTTACCATTAATCATAAGTTATTCTTAAGTTTGTAGGATGTTAAATTGTAGCAAAAATTAAAAAAAAATTAAAACTGTTAGGTTTATGCAATAATTTCTTAAGTTCTCAAAATAGAAAATGCCTTATTATCTAAAGCAATTCAAAGATAGCCTACTATGATATCTTTGAGAAGAAAAAGGAAAATGAACGGTCTGTTAACCGTTAAAACATTGAAGACTGATGATGATACTTGCAAGACAGAGTTAATATATAGTAATACAGATCTACTTATTCTATTGATAATCATAAACATATTAATCATGAAAGTTCCAAAAAGATTAAGTTTCTTTCAATAGGAATTTCCTGAAGTTCACAAAAGGGCTTCATGCATCTATAGTTTCTCGTACTACACAAGGTGTCTTGCAGTAAAAAAAGTGGATAAATGTATCAAACTTATGTATCAAACAGCAACCAACAGCAGAAATAACACATGCACAAGATTTCAATGAATAAATTACCTTTCTTTAGTCTTTCACTGTCATTGAGGGTTTTTGAGATAATCATCTATCTTTGCTACTCTTCTTTGTAGTTGCATTAGTGTTTTAAATAGAAATGTTCAAGTCTCTTTATCATCATTAAGTAGTTATAAAGAAATGTGGCATAGTATATAGACAAGACTTTCAGATAAGGTTGAAATTAATGTAACACTCTATCTTATATGTAGCGTTATGAACACATTTGAGCCTTACTAGTAATTTCAAAGTTTCTGAACAATTGTCACTTGGCTACAAAGTCTGAGTTTCTGTCCAATTGTTTAAAGTACTGACCACATTCTAAGATTTGGTGAGTCCATTTCAGAAGCTGAAGAAATGGCACTGTCAGATTTCGACAAAGAATTTCTGGAAGCATTGACATCGATGTGTGCAGATCATACCCCACTCGAAAACTTTGGTCGGGAGGGCCCTGGATCGTTGACCTGCAAAATAATTACCCTTTATGAATTTTCAAACAGAGTAAATTTTCACAATGCAGTATTCTGTGATGCATATTTCCCTTAGGGCTCCAAAAGGAAAATGAAAGACCCTGTGGAAGTGGCTAGCAAATTGCTCAAAAAGGACCAATCTGGCTTCGAAGAGAAGTTCATCTATGATGATATCGGTGGGTATAACATAAATAATGTCCTAAACATAGAAAAACAATAAAGCATGTTCGTTTTCAGTTGATAATGCAGGGTAGTAAGACTGGAGTAAGATATTTTACAGTAACAAATCCAAGAATTCTTGCCAGTCTCATTTTCCAATGCAATTTGTTTTATTTCATCTGTCATATTTTGTATTAGTATGATTGAATTTAACGGAAAACGCCTTAATGGTGGTTAAACCTTTTTAAGAAGCACGTGATTAATAAGAAAGTGGTCAAAACACCTCCAAAATGTAAGCAGAGTGCATAGTGAGGGAGATAAGCAGAATAATTGTGCAAATTGTGATACAAGCACCAAAATTTCAGAAAATACTAAGTTTGATACGCTAAAAAAGATGCAATATAGACCCAAGTCATATCTTGCCCCTAAATTCTGTTTTTAGACTGGGGTACTCTGGTCCAGACCTCCAATCGTACAATTGGCCCTAAACTGAGAACGCAAGGTCGAAAGTCACAATTAACAACATAAACGCAGTTTGATATGCTAAAAAAGATGCGATATAAACCCAAGTCATATCTTGCCCCTAAGTTCTATTTTTAGACTGGGGTAATCTGGTCCAGACCCCTACTTGTACCATTGGGTTTAGAGAAAGAACGACAAGTCATAGGAAGTCCTAATTCACAGTCAAGGGCAGTTTGATGCGTCAAAACAATGTTTTATAGACCCTATTCACATCTTACCCCTAAATTCTATTTTTAGACTTGGGGTTTATTTGCCCAAGTTCAGCCAATGCATTTGTATAAAATTGGTTTGCAGCTTTGCAAATTATGTAGATATGCGGGCTATGCAGCATGTGTAAAGCAAAAGTAGATAAGATAAAGAGAATCGACTTGATATTCGATGTGTGTAAAGAAACAGTATCAAAGAAGGAGCTCGACAAAATCGCAGAAAGGGAATGCGGCTTAGAGTAGCAGAGTCTGCTCTTATTCCAAAAAGCTGGAAAAATGTCCTTAAAGATAGTGCAAATAAGAAGGAACTTTTTAGATTCTTAGCCAGTTCTGTTTTTCATTGCATTTCGTTAGATAGAATAGTTGTAGTCACTTTCATGGATCAAATGTTGACCAATGAGGCAACAGTTCTGCAGAGTCAGTTTAGTCCTCGCAATCACGAAGAAGCCGATACAAGGATTCTTCTTCATGCATCAAATTGTGGCTTGCATGGCACGGGGGGTTCTTCCATACAAAAGGTACCTGGGGATGTGCTGTGCTAGAGGGTATACTTGTTCGGAATTTTAGTCTAGCCAAGGGTATACCTTTTGGCAATTTTGGTCTAACAAAGGATATCATATTTGGCAATGGAGCAGCCACACTTTCGTATTTAGTAGCCTTGGAAAGTAGAAATTTCAACGTAAACACTTTTAAAGGGAACTGGTAAAAGGAATATAGGTCACTTTAAATTCTCTGTCTGAAGACCAACAATTTCGAGCGTATTTGTCTGGCCAAGGGGTGTATCGTTTTGGCAGATATGGGTCTAGCCAAGAGTACCAATTTTAAATATGCCCGCGGCAGACCCCTACTCAAAATTTAGCCAAGAACCCCACCTCCGTGTTACAAGGTCGTTATAAAAACTGCCGACAATGAAGTAGTGATCATTACTTTATCTCAGTTTAGGCATTTGAATATAGAGGAGCTCTGGGTGAGCTTAGTTCTGGGAAAGATACTAAGTGGCACCTCATACATGAAATCATGTATGCTGTTGGTCGTAACATCTGCACTGGCATCATGTTCTGGTATGCATTGTCTGGATTCGATACAGCATATGCATTTGCTGGATTTGCTTGATTTCAGCTATGTATAGAATCAGAGTTTGATTAAATTGCAATCATTACCAGATGTTATTGAATGGGGCTGGAAATTTACAGATGGCACCCTTGCACAATGGCAGAATTAAGGGTCCTGGCTAGAGTACTGTTGTCTAAAAATTAAAGTTAGGGGCAAGGTATAATTTTGACCTATATAACGTGGTTTTTAATGTATCATGGTGAATTGTGACTTTTGGGTCTATATCACATCTTTTTCAGCGTATCAAACTGCGTTTATGTGGTGAATTATGATTTCTATGTCCTGGCATTCTCAGTTTATGAACAGTTGTACGACCGGGGGTCTGGACCAGAGTACCCCAGTCTAAAATAGAACTTAGGGGCCAGATATGACTTGGGTCTATATCACATCTTTTTCAGCGTATTTAACTGCGTTTATGTGGTGAATTGTGACTTCTATGTCCTGGCGTTCTCAGTTTATGAACAATTGTACGACTGGGGGTATGAACCAGAGAACCCCAGTCTGAAAATAGAACCTTGGGGCAAGATATGACTTGGGTCTATATCACATCTTTTTCAGCGTACCAAACTTAATATTTTCTGAAATTTTGGTGCTTGTATCACAATTTGCACAATCCTGCTGTATTTCTGGACTAATCTCCTGCACTGATTCCAGAATTTTTGATAAGAAAGTTACAGGAGCGTTTCAGCACTGAAAATATAAAATAGCTAAACTAATCTATTGAATACTGGACAAAAAACTTTTTCATAGAATAAAAAATGTGAAGGTGAAATAATCATGAGAAAACACAGTAGATTCATTCACGTTTTCTTTATTGGAACAGTCTTTATTAGAAACACCAGGCTGAAATTTGGGTCAAACATTTTTCTGTCTCTAAAACTATTTGAAATACGCACAAGCAAAGTTCGCCTGTGTAAAGCCCTTGCCCAGAAACGCATTTTAAACATGTTTTCGAGAAGGGTAGGGGGTGACAAGTTAGTGAAAAATCACTTTAAAATAAGAAAAAGGCAAGCTGACATCCAAGGCAAGTGTTTTTTTAAGAAAAATGTGTCAGTAAAAAGGGGGAATTGAGGTGACCACACATAGCAACAAGATAAAATAGCTAAGTTATCTGAGTTTTCCCTTTACTTAATCCTACCAAATATGACATCTTTTTAATCCCAAAACAATGAAAAATATCTACCCTGATAAAACAGCCAAAAATTTTTGAGAAAGGTCAATTCTAAAATACCCATACCAGCTTATACATAATGGCAGTCGATGGCTTTTTTACAACAATAACAGAATCATGGATATCGTATATTACAAGACCATATTCTGCATCAGTTTATTGTAAAGGCGTGTCATGGAAACTGTTCATACCTTCTTATTAAATCTTCTCTCAATCCTGAAAACTTTGCATTTCAATTTATGTGAATTCGGAGCCTGGCTATTATTCTTGGTTTTAGTTCAATCTTTTGTGTTTTGAGCCAGAATTCTACAACAAAAAAGAAAATGATGAAAGGTTAAGACAAAACCCCAAATTTTAATGCACAGCCATCAGAGTTTACCACCTACACAATCAACTCTCACTGACTCTACTATCCTCTATTTCAAAATTCTCGCCATCTCAGACTGCCACCTAATTTTCTATTTCAAACTTCTCTGTCTCGAATTTTAACTATTTCAAACAAGATTATTATTTTACCTAGTGGAGTTTAATCCCCTTTTTCAACTTTCCAGCTTTGAAACAAAACCTTTAAAAGAAAAGGCTAAATCATTCGCAAATTTGAAGAAAATTCTTGGATGAAAGGAAATAACAGAACAAATATGCCTTATTATTTTATTAGAAACCTTAATCCCAACACTCACAAAATTTATAACTCGTTGAAATACTTTATAATAAATACTCTTCACTTACTATCATACAATATGTTAAACGATTCAAAGTGATACCCACTGAACTAAAATATTAAGACCATAAATATACTAAAGTGAAAACTCTTCACCGAAATTTTAGAAGGTCTTGGACTAGGTTTAAAGCGAAATGGATAAACATCATTAAATAAATTGCTAATGCTGAGCCTAACTTACATCTTTAATCTGCAGGTTTTGGAGTATTTACAACAAAACAGTTTAGCAAGGGAGACTTTCTTCTAAACTATCCTGGTGAACTAATTAGTGAAAAGGAAGGAAGACACAGAGAAGAATCATACCCTGCTGAATTAAGCAGCTTTATTTACTTTTTCTCTCATGATCGCAAATCCTACTGGTAAGTATCAATAGAATCCAGTTTCTAATCTTTGAAGACTTAATCACCTTTGCGACTTTAACTCAACTCATAATCTATTACACCTTTCGACCCAGTAACCTGGCATTGGAATTTAAAAAGAAAATATATTAAGAAAACTGTTAACAAAGTAGATAAGAATAAGACAAATTGCTAATTGTTAAAGAAACTATAGCAAAAACCTGTGTATAAGAAATCGGCAAATAAGAAGCGGTGGCCAAGTTTCTCTTGAAAAGCCACGACATGCATGCCAAAAAGCAAAATTTTTATATCGAACAGAATAGAGTATTTATTTTCCAAAAAGACATTTTGACTTATGTTCTAAACAGTGATAGATAATCCCATACTGGTCCAGTGGCCAGTTGAGATAACCTTGACACGGAGTACATATGGGTTTTTATTTTATTTTCTGTTTATATGGTCATAGAAGACTCGAAATAGCCAAACTTGCCCCTTCCAAGAGTTGGGCAAATTTTTTTATGACCTGCCAAAGATGCATTATGTCAAAACAGTGTTTGGTCTCAATCGAATGGAAAGTTACTCTAGATTCCAAATAGAGAATTAAGGTTAGTTTTTGTATGTATAGATCAACGATATTGCTGAAGACGTGATTTTTATAAAAAAAAACAGACAAGAAAAGCTAAGAAAAATGTTCTTTGAAAAATTATCTTTAGTTAGTTAGTTAGCATAGCTTGTATGTTTGAAAGTAAGTTAGTTGGCTACTTTGGAAGATACTGAAATAGTAAGTAAGCTAGTAAATATTTTAATTAGTTAGTGAGTTAGTTAGGTAATTAGGTAGTTTGTTATTTCCTTAGATAGTTAATTAGTTTGTTAGTTAATTAGATAGTTAGTAAGTTACTTACTTAGTTAGTTAGTTAGTTAGCAAGCTAGCATAGCTTTTAAGTTAGTGAGGTAATTAGTATGCTACTTTCGAAGATGTAAAGATATAAGGTTAGTTACTTAGTTACAAAGGGTAGCTAGTTAGTCAAGTAACTAGTTTGTCAGTTAGTCAGTTTGTTAGTTAGCATAGTTACTGAGTAAGTTAGTTAGCTACTTTGGAAGATACTCAATTAGTTAGTCAGTTGGTTAGTGGTTGGTAAGTTAGATAACTGCTTAGTTAGTAACTTAGTTGGAAAGTTAATTAATTAGTAAGTTAGTTAGTTATTTAGTTAGTTAGTTAGCGTAGCTTGTAAGTTACTGAGTTAAGCATGAAAAATGATGGACGTTCCAAGTAATTCTAACTAACTAATTAACTAACTAACTAACTAACCAACTAGCTAATTAGCTAACTAACAAAAAACTGTCTAACTAACTAACTATGAAGCTAAGGAACTAACTAGCCAGCTAACTAACACAACTAATTAACTATCTTATCAACTCTAAATCTAACACACTAATTACCTAACAAGCTTGCTAACTGACTAACTAGCTGTCTTACTAACTTACTAACTAACTAACTAACTTGCAAGCTATGTTAACTAACTAACAATCTGGCAAACAAATTTATTAACTAACTAACGAACTAACTAAATAACTATCTAACTAACAAACTAATGTACTAACTAACTTAAAATCTTGTAAAGCAGCTAACTAACAAACTAACTAACTTACAAGCTATTCTACTTAAGTAACTTACTAACTAAATAACTAGTTGGCTAACTAACTAACTAACTAACTAACTAACTAAACAAATAATTACGTAACTAACTAACGATAAGACTAACTAATAAAACAAACCAACTATTTAAGTAACTTACAAGCCATTTAACTAATTACCTAACAAACCAACAGACAAACTAAATTTAACTAACTAACTAACTAACTTACTAACTGACTTACTAACCAACTTACTATCTTCCAAAATTCACTATCTAACTTGCTAACATACAAGCTATAATAACTAACTAATGATACTTTTTGAACGAACATTTTTAATTTGATATTTACTTTTTGATTTTTGTTTATTAAAGTCAAATGACTTGAGCAATATATTTTGATCTATATATGATCTATATATATAACATCAACACTTTATTTGGAATCTAGAGTCTTCGGAATCTTCAATTTCCATCCGAATGAGACCAAACAATACCATGTTCTGACAATTTATAAAACTTTTTCAAAGAATTTTTTACCTCTGACATGAGGCATCTTCATAAACAGGCAGGTCATAAACAAATTTGCCTACCACTTGGGGGGGGGGCAAGTTTCGCTTTTTCGAGTTTTCTATGACAATAGAAACAGAAAATAAAATGAAAACCCATATGTTCTTGTTGTTAAGGTCATCCTTGAAATTCACATTAGGCCGCCGGACTATACCCAACATAAGATATTGCTAAACTTCTAACAACTTCAACAGCCTGATTTTGAAAAATGAGTTCCTTATGAGCAGATTTTTAAAAAAACATATTTCAAATTATGACATTTGCGTGAATTTTTATTAGAGTTTGTGCTCAGAGGGCATTGCTGTCTTGAATACCACAACAATATTATCATGTGAAAAGGTTTATCTAAGACCCCGTTTACACTATACTGGTATGAACGAAAACAGTGTTACTCGATATCGGGAGCATAAGAAATGAAACAGGTAATCCAAGGTACTTTTCTCATTGATGAGGAATGGTATCCAAGGTGTCAGTGAGGTATTTAATTCGTTAGAGCCTTTGTGTAAATAGATTCAATGAGTGCTAGCAGACATCAAAAGAAAAAAGTCGGAGAAAAATAATATTTCGCTCACTTTTTGCACCAAGGAGCGTCAACTAGCTACTATGACAATCGATAAAAAGAGGAAGCCTTATCAGAATTTAAGCTGGATTGTCACAATGTTGCTCTCTGAATCTGACTACATCAACACATGTGAGAACAAGAAGACTATTGACTCCAAGGTCCCCAGCCACCATCCAGAGCTTGTGGGAGAGCTTGCATCTTTCTGCATATACCAGGATAGCACCACTGAAAAGCAAATAATATCTTGGTGTCATGAACGACATTTGGAGCCTTTGTGAATAATACTGTATTTCTTTGAATAGACGCCCACTCTGTGATAAGCACCTCTTCTTGATTAAGCCACCGATAAGATTGCTCTGCAACACCCTTTTTAGTCAAAAGACACTTTGTCAGGTGCTGCAATATACTCTTTTCATCAGAACATTACTTTATTCTCAAATTTCAAATAATTGCTGTACTTTTTTGGTGGATTTTAAAACAAGTGACCCAAGCGCACAATCAAGGAAAGAACGTACATGCAAGAAACAATCACACCACACCTACATTGAAAAGGACATGCTTATTCAGGGAGTGGGGAATCCATCTGTAGAAACGTCTTTGAACTGAAACAATACAATATACTAGTTATGTTTTTCAAGTATTTTCCACTTTTGCTTGGGATTTTGAACATGTGAAACCCAGGGCCTGTTTATACACTACACCGGTACGAAATGAATACGGTCTGATGTAATGTCGAAAGAGCTATTGGGAATCCCGTTTATATAATGTTGAAATGAACTAAAAATTTTGAGCAAGGTAACCGTCTCTTGCCTGACATTTATTGATTCATATCAACAAGACCTACAAAAAGTGCTTGTTTTACTCTAATCCACGCAGGAAACTGTTTTCAAACTGTTTTCAAATATTTGCATTATGTCATTTTCAGATGAAACGGGTAAGCGTATTGTATTCATTTTTTTCTGTTAATCTCAAATGTGTGCGACCATGGTGTAGATTTTCTACCATATTCGATATTTGCCAGCATATTATACATACTGTATAATAGCATTTTTCATGGAGACTATGAGGGGCTCTTAAACGTCTCCTTGACAGTCTCCTTCTCCTGGAACGAGAGGGTAAATGTTCTTGGATACTTTATTTTTTCCTGCCTTTTGAATGTTGATTGGGATTTTCGTCTACAGTGTCGATGCAACAAGAACAGCCGGGCGTGTGGGGAAATTTGTCCATGACTCAGCACATCCCAACTGCTGCATGAAGAAGCTGGTGATCAACAATGAGCCTCACATATGTCTTTATTCTCTGATGGACATAGAACCAAGAGCAGAACTACGCTACGATTATGGTGTGAAAGACCTACCAAGGCGGAAAAAAGTACTTAATAACAAAGAGAACTTCCTCATTCAGTTCAAGCTTCTTACTCTTTATCAGGCCCTTCAATGCCTACTTGAGGTAATATCTCATAATTGAATGTTAAAACCTACAGCCAAAAAGCCACAACATGGTTATGTTTTTCAACATCAATTATCAAACTTCATATTTTTGTTTGGGACATAAAATCTAGCGCTAGAAATAAGAATTGATTTGGTGCACAGAACTGATGTAAAAATATCACTGCCAACAAGATGTTTATTTAAAGAAAATTGCCATTTTTTAGTCTACTACTAGCCTAAGGTTACTCAGTCGACTTTACACTTTACCCCTGGTCTGCATGCATATAGCATATAGCAGGGTGCAGCCACATACGGCGCTCATAACTACCGACCAGGTACCCATTTATACACCTGGGTAGAGAGAGGCACATTTGTGTTAACAACTTGCCCAAGGTTGTTATATCTGCATTTAAAAGTGTAAAAACAGTGGCTCGAACCCACAACATTTTCGCTGTCAGCCTGCAAGCTAACCACTGTGCCACAAAAACCAAAGCATTCCTTTCAATTTTCTATTTTCTTGGAAGCTAAAAATTGTTGCAATTCCTGTTCCAGGATAAGAGGGGTTGTTCATCAAATCCAAAAAGCAAACTTACAGAGAATGCAGTTTCAAAACGTAAGAAAGACTAGCTCAGTTTTATTAGAAGACTATTGTAACAATTTGAAGAAGTCAGTTCTCGATATCTTACGGAAATATTTATTTAAAATGCAAAACAGAAATGGTCAAAATATTCGGCGAGAGGGCGGCAAGGGAAGGACGTCTCCGAAGGAAGGCCTAATCTGGAAGGACGGCCTCGTGTGGCAGTAAAACTCTCTGGATGTATTTCTCTCTTAAAAAAAATAACAGATTCTTGAATAAAACTGTAATAAATAAGTTGAATTTCTAAAACAATTCTTCATATCAATAAGTTAAATTTCGAGGGATATATTGCGTTTTTTCTCCGATGGTTGTTGTTTTGAGGCTTAGGCCGTACTTACCAATAGAAAATTTCGGCTTTCTTGGCAGAAATTTCATGCGAAAATTGCAGAAATACTAACTTTATAGCCTTTTCTAATGATAAAGAGACATTCAAAGTTAAAAAGAGTAATTATTTCTTACTGCGCAATATTATAAATTTCAGTACTTTTGCAAGTTTTTGCTGCATATTTGTAACCGGTTTTCGCTGTGATTATATATTTTCGATTATCCAGAATTTTGGATTATCTGCACACAATTTGAAAATCTCGTGTCCCTAGTAGGCCGGATAATAGAATAACTACTGTATACGTTTTTTTTATATAGGAAACATAGAAATCTTTGCGAGATATAGGGTTCTGTGCTTAGCAGAGGGGGCCATTGAATAGACAAGTGCTTATCTAAGACCCAAGTTCTTCCTCTTGATGTGAACACACCACGTGATGTCTTTTGTCTTTGCACAGAGCTGGTGACTCTCCACACTCTTCATGACAAGTTTCCCTTGGGTGGAAATCGAACCAACTTCCATAGTTTCCAGGTCAAACCTCACCATTTGGCCATTTTCACCCCAATTTACTACATTTAGACTCGAGCAATTCCAGAGAGTTAAATAGCTATCCAAAATATTACTTCTGGAGGAGATGATCAAATAAATGAACTAATTTACATTTATATTAATGTTACAAATGTTTTCAAGGTGGTTACAAAGCAGCAAGATAAAAAGCAAACAAACCCCATCTAGTAACAGCGTTAGATGCCCTGTGAAGGACTGTGGGAAAGAAATTGTCAATCTGAAATGACACTTGAAATTTGTACATGCCAGGAAAGAAAAGTGTTGTGAGAAATAAGTTTGGATTGAGGAAGCAGAGGCCAAGGAGAGATCAGCTGGTAAATAAACCTAAAAGCAGTTTCAAAGCAAAGCAATGCACTTATGAAAACTACCAAAGAGTGGTTAAGCGCATGAACAATCATTTGAGACAGTTTCATAAAATAAAAGATGAGAAAATAATAAGATATCACGTGACTGACGCAAGAATACGAGAGGCAAGTATTAGAAATTTAGTGGAGGAAAGAGCCAGCTTTCCAGAGCAATGGGACAGGGAATCAGATTCAAGTGAAGATGATTCGAATACTGAAGCCTATGCCTTCCAAAAAGCTGAATCAAAGACAGACATGGAAAGAAATTAATCTGACGGTTCAATGTCTGAAGAAGATACCTCTGCTTTTTCAGATGATGGTTCTTGCGCGGACCTTACAACCCTGGAAGACCCAGTTATCAAAGGCTTTGAGCATCGGATGCATTCAATAGATGGTGGCATCAAGAAGAAACGAGATTAAAGGATGGTTGCTTCACAAATAGTCAGAATTAAAAGAGCCATTGAAGCAAAACATGCCACAATCGCAACAAATGAAGATCAAAGTGAGGTAGAAGTTTTGTTGAACCCGAATTTGGTAAATGAATTCTGGCTTGAAGACTTTCGGAATCATAAATAACCAGGAACAGTTAAAGTTTATTTGCCCACTCTAATATCATTTTGCATTTCTCATGAACTTGGACAGTATGGTCTGCGCTGAAAATGCGTTAATACAAAAAGCTAAATTAAAATATGAACCTTGGATAAAATTACTAAGAAAGTCACTAACGAGAAGAAAATGGGAGAAAAAAGAAGAAGATTCCCAGCAGTTACTTACACAGGAAGACTTAAAGACATTTGACAACTCAAGGCACGTAAAGCAGGTTCTTGGTATATTTAACTATGTACTTGCAAGTTCTACACATATTTCAACAAGGGATTACACAGCAACAAGAGATTATTTACTAACAAATCTGTTCTTAGACAATGCTCCACGTTCAGGTGGTTTAGAACATCTTCAGATAAACCGTGTAAGAAATGCTGCCAAAGATGGAGATATGATGAGTATGGTAGTATTGGAGTACAAAACTTTAGATTCATCCCGACCTGCAATTTTGCGCACAACATTTCAAATGTACAAGCTGCTTGTAGATGTGATCACAAAGATTAGATAAATCATCAGAATTACAGGCTCAAAAGAAACCAAAGTATTCATCACTATGTCAGGACATGAAATGGAATCATCACATGTAATTGAACAGCTTTCTTCTTTTTTTGAAAGCTGCACTGGAAAAACAATTACTGCTTCACTTCTGAGGAAGTCTTGTGTCAGGAGGGTTTATGCAGAGAGGCCTTATCTTAAAACCAATCTTGCACAGCATATGAACCATACCGTTAGAACAGCTGAGAGCGTGTACTTTGCCCAAGAAAAAAAGAAAAAGTCAACCAAAACTGCCCAGGCTTGAAGAACATTCATGAGAGGGGAGGCCAAGGTAGCAGCTCATAAAGAAATTTCTGATGAGGATCTAAAAATTATATTTCAAGAAAATTTTGACCAAAGACGAGTTGAATTATCTAATGTAGAATTCGCTGCAATGGCACATGGAGAAATCAAAGGCAAAGAACAAAAAATTTATGACTGGCTGCGATATCTCATAAGAAAAAGCAGCGAAAAATTTCAAGAAACAAGTTATGCAACAGATTTTAGTGAACACACCCTCGGCAGTCAGAAATAATTCAAAGAAATGGAAGAAGAAGAAGACAAAGAAGAACAGGGCGAAGAAGAAAAGGAGGAAGAAGATAAGGAAGACGAGATCGAGGAAAATCCAGATGAGAATTGTAGGAGCTGAAAAGCTGTATTCTCTGATCAGCACAATCAGCTGATCAGGAAATTTTTTAGATTGGAATTGAGAAGGGGAAGAAAGTCACTCTTCAAAATTTTAAAAGAGCAATTCAAGCACACAAAAGCCTGATGGAGACTTTCAAAGACTATGGTGACAAACGCTTTTAAGAAAAATATTAAACATGAAACAAGCCTTTTCAAAATACAAATAAACAGCAAAACGGTAATGAAAGTATTTCGTAGTTTTCATTTATACTGACCTTGTTATATTGACTATTGGTTTCTTGTTTATCCAAAAAATATTGGTTATTTAAATAAACGGATAAGTACATCGAATGCAAAATGTCCATTAAGATTTTATGTTTTTGTACACATAATCTTGAAAAGCGTTATCACAGTATAAGTAAGTATTTAGCATCCTTTTGGAGTATAAGTCCCTTAAATCCAGAGATAATCAAAAGATACAGCAGGGATCCATGTAAAACTTTGGAAGTTTGAGACATTGCAGGTCAAAATTAACTATGAATAGATATCACAAATTGTCAACTTCAGATGAGTAAGTTATGCAAGCTACTTTATTACAAGTTACTGCATGTCTTTCCTCTAGAAACATTAGGATAAAATGGGATGAAAGTCATTCATAATTAACAAGTAAAAAAAATAACAAGGCTTTGCTAGTTTCAATGGCTTTTCCTTCAAGTCACCATTTTTGGGCAAATTTAATAAAAAATTTAATAGAATCAAAAATTTGGGAATGCCGGTCAGTTTAAATGCAAATGATGAACTAGTTTTTGACAGCTTTTGGAAAACTTGAACATAATGGGCTGGCTGTTTGATTTGAACTCTTAGGTTTCAGTTTCAGCATTATCCAGTATACAATAATGGATTTCTTGGCTATAACTTTTAGCTTGTTGTACATACTTATAGATTCACATTTTAACCAATCAACACTACTGTTAAAATTTTTTGCTTTGCATTCTTGTTCCTACCACAGACTTGATTGAATGCATTTACATCTGCCTTAAAATGAGAATAAAGATAGTGTAACAGTGTAACTAATTTTGTAACCCATTTTTTTTTCATGCTTCATCAAAGCTTTGGAGAAGGATTTTAACACAACAACTGTCTAATTTAGTCATCCCCATTTTGATCATTCTTTCAATTCAAAGAATTCACTAGTTTTTTCATAATAAACAGAAATTACAGCTTATCATTACCAGAACATCTTAATGCACTGCATAGATTGATATGTGGCAAAGTGATGAATCGAAGAACTATTCCTGGACCAAACCACATCATAAACTAAAAAAAAATTTTCAAGAAACATTGCAATTTTATTGTAAGATTGTCACTTTGCCTAGGGTCAACTATACAAACATTAGACAATCTTAGTTCTATTCTTTTAATTTAACATTGCCTAATGAATCAAAAGTCACTACTGTGGTAGCATGCCTGTATGGTAAAGTAATATAGGTTTTTGTTTTTTTAACACTTGTAAAACACTCTTTGATAGTTCTACTGAATTGATGACTTTGCAAGCACAGAATTCGCAATAACATTTTTGGATTATATCCAACTGTTTATTTGCATTCCTATCATCAATACTGAATCTAGTTTAATGGAGAGGTTATGGAAGCACTTATCAGTAATCTTAATTTTTCATAGTTTGTAATATTTAATAACATTTGTAATATTGATAACAGTATTGTTGTACCGAATATCATATGGTGGAACTGGCTGCTGTTTTATTTCAAAAATTCAACCCTCAATTAGTTAATTCAGGTCTGTCTGTACTCTAGGGAGTTTCAGATGAGAGTGTCTTTAAAATCTAGCATGCTCTGGCATTTCTGCTTTTCTTGCTAACCTGTAATTAAGTATTCTAAATTCAAGCAGAACATTAAAAATCTAATGCCTTATTCACTTAAATTAGTGATAAGTTAATCTACACCATTTGTGATTAGCCCAGAAATTTCACATGTTAAAAAAAAAACAAGAGATTTAGAAGTTAACTGTATAACTAACTGTACAAAAATGAAAGCTCTCTGATGGAGAATAGACTTCAAAAATAGCAATGGCAGCAAAGATCTAGAAAAGACAACAAAAACTCTATTTAGACAGGTAACCGAAGATAGTGTAACAAAATAGGAAACTACAAAAATCTATCTGAAATGTAATAATCATACACAAAGCAGATCAACCCGCAAGGTTATCCTTAAGTGTACAATTTTTTGGTGATTTACAAGCAAATGACAAGTCGAACATAATAAATATCTAAAATGAAAGGAACAATAACTGTCCACACTGTTTGCTTAGCTAAACATAAAATCCTGAGTTACAAGTTTCATAAGTCATTAAGGGTTTATTCAAGTTCATGAAGTAAAGCTGGGGTTGCATTAGACTTATTACACGAGTTGTACTATTCGCAAACAACAACCAACCTTTACCCGAACAACCACAACAACAGGTTGCTGTTTGCTTCATAGTACGACTCATAAACATAGGGGTTTCAAAACCTGGCCTGTTTTAATCTGATGGCGGCAGCTCAAAATGTTGCGCGCAGTTCCAGGAATATCGAGCAGTTCTTATCGAGCGATGCAAGTTCTTGAAGTTGTTGTGGCCTTGAGGTGGCACGAGTGTGAGAAAATAAATGGAGAAGAAAATCGACTTTGGGTTCTTTGTTGTGCGTATGGTTGTTAACAAAAAATTGACTTTTTTGTTAACGTATTTTGTGCTTTTTTCGATATTTGAAATTAATTTTTTGTTCGTATGAGCATCTTATCAAGACAGAAGACAGGAAGAATTTGCTTTGTCCTTGTCTGATTTCTTAGGCCAGAATTCGCTTCTCTTTCAGATACTGTAAGCAACATCTACATCTAATGGAGTGCAAACGCCATCATTCTATTTTTCGGTAAGTAACCGTTATTTTTAACCGTTTTAGCGTTATTGAAGACAGTAGCTAGTAAACACAAAAATGCAATTGTCGGGAAAATGGATTTTGAAACTCCAATTGTTAATCGCGGAAGTTTTTGTGTGAATTGCTGTGAAGCTGAGGCGCCTCATTTCAGGCGAAAATTTAATTTTAAAGATCACTCCACCTCTTTATTATCGGAAATATATGGTTGTAATGTGGAACATATCAGTAGATGGCTGCAAGAATGTACAGAGAAAAATGCAAACATTTTCATATGTAGAAAATGTTTTCATAAAATTGAGAGTCTCAAAAAGCGAAATCAAAAGCCTGTGAAATTGAAAAACACTGCATCAAGAAACCTCACAGAGGTTGAGTCAACTCCGAAAACCACTCGAAGAACTATTTCAGTGGTTCCCCATCAGCTTCTCCTGCAAGAAAACGTGTTAAAGTGGAATTGTTTCCAGATAAATCAAAGGAAAAGATTTCAAAAAAAAGAAAGATTGCCTATGTGCATGAAAATATTGTTAAGGTAAAAAATATATATTTTTTCATTGTTTACTTGAATATTGTTCTTGTTTTTGTAGGCTATTTCCAGAAACAGTGTCAGAAAGAGAAGATTTAAATGGACCTTTAAGCATTCAGCTAACACTTGGGTTACACTCTTTTTCTAACAACACACTTGATAAGAGCATCCAGGCTCTTATCAACCACACCATTAAGAACACTGGAGCCTTGAATTATTCAAAAACAAAAACATTAAGCCTCAGCAAAAGAATCTTGTTGTTATGAAAGAGTGTATTCCATAGTTCATTGCAATTTTAGTTTCAATGACTTTAAAAATTTATCAAATGTGTTAGCTATTTTAAAGAAAAATATGTGTCAATATCCTAATAAAAACATGTGTAAGTAATAAATTGTAAATAATGATTTGATAAAATATGTATATAATATTGTATGTGGCATATTGAACATTTATCAAAATGCCTTACAGTAATTAAATCCAGATTCATCACTGCTTGTGCTTCAAATTAATTCGATTTTTCTTTTGGGTGACTACTAGGTGACTACCTTTGGTGTCTTTCAAGAGTTACTATGAAGTTTTCTTTTGAATTGGCATTTCTGGTTATACATTTTGTTTACACGTACTTTTTATATGAAACTAAAAATTGGGTCCAGTACTAAAAGTTTCTTAAAATTTTCAGATTTTGAGTACTGACAGTTTCTTACGGGTTTCTTGAATATATAAATTGGTGACATAATGATTTTATCTGAATGATGTTTTAAACCTATGTATTTATCGATCGTATTTGGGTGCTTGTGGCTTTCCAATTTATTTCAATGTCACAAAAGTACTTTTGTGCAGACGAAACATGGAAAATGTAATGAAATATTTAGCAGGTTGACGTGAAAAGTTTCTAGGCTAAAAACTTTCCGGTACTGGAGTTGCTTCAATTTTTGGCCAGTCGAGAGTCTGGGTTTCTTATAACGAGTTTCTTATAAAAAAATAGGTGTATAATAAAGTCCTAATCCACTTCTGTGAAAATTACAAATGTTAGGATATAGTAAAATTGTTCTAAGAACTGACTGTTAGATTGGAAATTTGCGGTACCGGATTCATGTGCAACTTGCTTATAGACGTGTGACTTGCGTAATTTTTTTTGTCTAGGTTAATTATTCTGATCAAATCAGAAATTTGAAAGGCAGCATAGCTAAGGCCGTTTCAGCTATTGGCAAAAGAAGATATGAAAATGCAAGCAAACATTTGCTTAATCATTACGGAATTAAAAACTCAATGGTAAAACCGTTTAAAAAAATTATTAGAAATGAGTGTGCAATGGTTGCATCATCAAAGTTTAAATCCAAATTCAGGATTGCCAATGTGAATAATCTAGATGCCATCAATTTGTCATCATTAACGGATGAAATAAAAAGAAATGCTCCTTATGCATACATACTGATGAACAAGCGCAACAGCAATTTAAATGCAATCCAGAAGCTTCTCAGTATACTTCTTTACAAAGCGAAAGCAAGAGTAAAGGTAACTACTGTTTTATCCATGGTTGTATCAGTATTGATTTATTGGGGATGGGGAGGGTGGGTAAGCCAACAATGCGATACTCTTGTCTATATGCATTCCAAAATTCAAATAGCGGGGTAAAAGGTTCAAACGCAATGAGTAAAATACTTCTAATGTTTCTCTTTCATATTGAATAATGAAAAGAAACAGCGATTTCATAACGATTAACATTACAAGTTTATTTAAAATCTTAATGTATGAACTTAAAAAATGACAAAGAGAGCATAGCTTGCAGTGTAGAATTGACTGTCTCCAAATGAAATGCATTATTTCTTAGCTAGTTAGTGTCTATATTGTAGAAATTTACAAATATGCACACTGTACTCAGCGTATTGAATTTCGTCTGCTTTACTTCAATATTCTTGTGGTGGATACTGAGTTTTAATTTCTTATCTTAGATTTATAAACGGTTCCAATATTTCGGATTATCATTGTCACATCCAACAATATTGAAGATGATTAGTAAAATATGCGAATCCTTCGACAAGGACGTTAAAGCCTGGAAATCTGATGTCGAGAATCAAGACTGTGTAAAACCTGATAAGGTAACTAGTTATACGCTAGTTATTGTCAAACATATAACAGAATTCCACTTTTATAAATATCGTATTAAAAAGCAACTAATGACTTTCAACAGGTGGTTGTTTGCAGCAAGGTTCACATATATATAAAACAAACCAAGACCGAGAGTCAAGAAGAAAAGTCATATGTTACAGCCGCGGTTAGTACATTAAAAATTGCGATAAACAGATTCGGTTTATTTCTTCTTTATTTCGGATTATTTATTTTAGCAACATATGGTTTAGAAGAGCTTTCTTTTTCAAACGTGGGAAAGGGGTACGATGGAGATAATATAACATGTTATAGAGACCTAACCTCTTCAATTAGTTCAAATAAATCCTCAGCTAGTGATAAATCAGATAAGTTTGTTTCTGCCACAAGATCCTCAACTGAAAATATGAAGTTGCAAGACATCATAAGCTGGTCAATCACAGTATCCCAGAAGTTAACGACTAAAGCAGATGTACAATCTGGTTCATATATCTCAGTTCTATAATCGTCAATGTTCTTCATTAAATCTCAACTTTTTCTTCTGACATTTCATCAGAAGTTTCAACAAGAACAACATCTTCATCGACGTCGTGTGGTTGACTTAATCCACTAAATTCAACCCAGGGGAGAACAATGCATTCCCCGCAACTACAAGCTTTTCTGCAAATATCGCAGCAGCGACAGCCTTTTGGTGGATCTTTCGAGAGAGGAAATGCCAAGTCCCGATTTTCGGCAACTTCTAATTTAAAATAATCGCTCAGAATTTCGCGTCTACACTTAGTTTTCGATACAAAGTACTTTCTCATACCTTCTGTCGTGTTACCTTTAGACCCACTGCCTTCATACACAATGAGGGAGAAAGCCTGGTCAATTTTTCTCCCTCCCCGGCCACTTTGTTGAGAAAAGGAATCGAGACTTCTCTGAACACAGAAATTAACTACAATGGCAACGTCAGGGTAATCTAAGCCCATTTCAAAGGATGAAGTAGCAATGACGACCCTGACAACAGAGTGAGACTTCTTGAACTCTTCAAGAACGAAATTTTTATTAGTGTCGGCTGTTGAACGATGGAACATCGCAAATAGTCGCTTATGAAAAGCAATAATTCCGTCTACATACTGGTCTTCTCCGAGTGAGAGGTTGAAGTGATTATAAATGGATGCTACTGTTTTAACATTGCGACAGTAAATGATAACTTTATTTGAATTTTCTTTCCTGACGCGCAAAATCTCGATAACCCAATCAATACAATGAAAGTTCTGTGCCTTACCAGAAATTACTTCGTAATAAACATTGGATCGCTCGGTTGGCAAGTATATGGAGCTGAAATAGGCCATAAGCAAACTTCTGCATACGTCAGTCTTAATTTTCTCGGTCACCGTTTCCATAAGAGCAATATATCAGACGTCATTGGGTAAAAATGAGCGCAAATCACCAAGCCTTCGATAGCTGGGTCTGAAATCATGGCCCCTAAAAAAATAGATTATCATTGTTTTCACACAGTTTTTACCGACAAATTGTTTGAAAAGCAGGAATTCATATTCAACAGTTTTGATTATTTTTTCAGGCAAGAGAGGAATCGAAAGATTTAGCACCGGGCTACCAACTGAATTTCGACAATTTAAATATACAACGAAAAGCAAGAACAAAAACCATTAACAACAGCAATGCAAGGTACGACATGGTCCAGGCGATTGCAGTACAAGATAGAGTCAACGTTGAGCATCTTCCTGACGAACCTCGTCATTTCACCATTAAGACAGCACAACCGAGCCTGTGGCTGTTATGAAAAGCAGAATTCGAAAAGCTACAGAACATGATAACAGAGTTAATCAAAAGAATAATATGTAATCAGATGGCATATTTCAAAAAAGAATACGGCCGCTTGGTAAAAAACAGAATCGAGCACAAATTTACAAAAGAAATGGACAAAAGATCAAACATTGTAAGTTCACAGGAAATATCTTGCTATCTTCTCATAGCAATAATTTTAACAAACAACGGAAAGAAAAGTAGCCTATTTATGAGTTTCATTTCTTCAAACAGGTACCACTAGGCATAGAAGAGAGAAATGAAATGCTAACAGAATATATGATAAAAATACTAGAGCATCTACAACAATATTGCCCGAGGAAAAACGGAAGAATCACCAAACTGCTATGTTGTGGAGACGGCTTAATTGCAAAGAGAGGGGCTGAGGCTCAGCAAGCAAGGGCTGACGCACCTTCACCTGAGGAGCACCTAGATGGTCTTATTCTTAAATGACTGGCACGAAGCAGTTCTGTGTTTACAGGTATTCTCATATACTAGTAACTTCTTGTAAATCCATTGACTTTGCATACATAAAATGTTTTGTAATCATTTTGTCTACAGAGAAATGTTTACATCTGAAAATCATTAACCTTTCTAGATGTTCATTAACCTTTCACCGACTTGTATAAAGGATCATCTGTTGCTGAAAAGGGCACAATGTATCAGCTTAAAGAGCGTTTCGACAGAAAAAATGTAAAAAAAGAAGTCAAAGAATCAGTTCACGCATGCAGAGAATTTTCTACATTTGTAACTTACGGATACACAGTTCTTGCAACAATGGAAATATTAGGCATGAAAAATAAAGATGCAAAACCAGAAACCGCAATAGCTAAAGAAGATCAGAATAAAAAAGAGTATTTAAACAAAGTTGCCATGGAAGTTGTTTCAAAGTTTGTACTACCAACACAAGAAATTCCAGAAGAGAAAGCACACGAAAATGACACCAGAAACAAAGAATCGTTGAAAAATAGATTCAAATGTGGGTTTCATGGCTGTAAAAAGTTTGGAACTGTCACAGGAATGTTTTGCAACTGTTTTGGTCACAATAATGACAACAAATACATAATAAGAATATCAAAAGAAATAAGCAATAATAATAATAACAATAAAGACATTGATATCAATGGACTGTACAACACAAATGAAGTTTATACAGGTTTTTTTATAAGGAGTCTTTAATCTGAGTTGAGGCTCGAGTTCCTTACTTTTTCAATAAAATAAGGCTGACAGTTACTAACATTGTTTCTTGTCATGAGATATGTTTGAATACTAGTTTTTACAGCAAATTAATATACATATAAACTTCCTTCATTTCATAACTTTAAATATAAATCGAGCTATTTTGGGGAGAGAGGGAGGAAAATAGAAAAGATATTGTTATCCTGTTACTTATTTGTACAAACTGTCTTGCTCTTGACAAATGTGATTCTTAGTTGTTCATTAAAGACTGGACAGTTATAGCTCCTTAATTGAACCTTGAAAACTCCATGATTTAATTGAAGTAACTCTCATAAACACTAGCCTCACAAAAGTATTGCATAGCTTGACCTAAAATTGCGGATAGGAAAATCGTCTTTTGGCGTAGGCCATTAAAACTATAGGTTATTTTATGCTAAATACAGGCCTAGAAGGCAATTTTTGGCGGGAAAACAACAAATGCAATTTCGTCAAGACTGGAAAGATGTTGTTTTTTCGGATGAAAGTCGGTTTGGGCTGCAGAATAATAGCAAAGCCCTTCAAGTTTGGCGAACACCCATTGAATTAAATAAACCTGAGTATTTTCAGCCAACCTTAAAAAATTCTATATCAGTTATGTTTTGGGGCTGTATTGGGCCTAATGGTGTTGGCCCCTTGGTGGTTTGTGATGGCAAAATTAACGCCCAGAAATACATCACAGTTCTTCACGATAATCTGTTTACATGTGTTGATCAAATGTTAGGGGAAGAGGGATGTCCATTTATCTTCCTGCAAGATAATGCACCCCACATTGTGCCAGATCAACAAAGATTTACCTTCAAATTCATGGTGTTCATCCCTGGCCTGCTAACAGTCGCGATCTAAATGTCATCGAAAATGTCTGGCTGTACTTGAAAAACAAGCTAAATCGTGATCCTCGTGGTGCCCCAAAGACTAAAGATGAGTTGAGATGATTGGCAGCGTATTCCGAAGAACTTTATTGATAAACTTTACGGATCCATTCCAAGAAGACTCAAACATGTTATTGCAGCACGCAATTATCCAACAAAATATTAAAAAATGATACATTTACAAACTAAATGAATTTAAATGATGTTAGAGAAAAGAGATTGAAGTTGTGATTGGTTGTAATTATTTTGTCTGACAATGAACTATCATCTGATTTATTGCACTCAATTTTCATATGAATGTAGGCTGACGTAACATCCGCCATTTTGTTTTCACGAAGGCTATGCAATACTTTTGTGAGGCTAGCGTAGAAAGATTAAGAAGAAGTGTCTGCACAAGAGGGAACATAAGACTCACAGGCACTTACTAGAGGAGGAGAGTCCTAGGGCAATTGCTGAAAATAGAGCAACAATCCTTTCCCTTTGGAAAAGTCAATTGATTTAACAGAGTAGACACTATTCAGAGATTCATCTCACTTTAAATCTTACATGAAAATCTATTCAAAACTTGTTTCACCAATGCCATATTATAAAGGACTTAAGCAAAAATTATATCTTCATTGTCGTATGCATTGACAATTAAGGGAAATATTTTAGTAAAAGACAAAGAAATTTATCACGGAAAAGAAGAAGACTCAATTCATTCAGAGTTAGTGAGGAAAATCAGACCATAATTGTCAAGTTCAGAGACTAGAAACACGTGTAGACTTATTGACCTTCGGGAATCCAAATATGGTGCAAGGTTTGGCATTTTCCATGACACAACCTTTGCTAGCTAGTTGTGCAGTACAGAGTTCTAAACTGTTATAATAATGTGCGGGGGTTGTATGCACTTTGAAAGATACTCTTAGAATCAGTGACAATGATAACAACCGGGACAGGGGTAAAACGAGCACACAGGAAAGAAGAATGGGTAGCAGACAACTCAATAGATTTTCAGCTGTTTTAAACGGCCATCAACTGTTGAGTCAAGAACGAACCTCTTGAAATTTTTGGCTTGAGTTTGAGCACAATCAGTGCTTATTCTGTGTCAATGTATTTGCCTAATTTGACATTGCTCCAGGTTGTAACAAACTCAATACAAACAAATATGAATGAAGCTATATCATGAGAATGTCATCTGATTATCCACACAACAGCATTATAGATAATACAGCTCGCACAATAATCCTCCAGTTTGATCATCAATAAAACATATTATATGGGTTTTCTGTGTTTTGCTGACTTCACCATAATTACATTCCATTGTGGTAAAAAAAAACAGTACAATAAGAAGGGAAGGATTATGTAGCCATTAAGAAGATTGGTTTGTATCATGAATCATATCTATTAGGTTAGTATTCTTTTTGTTGTATTTCATAGTTTTCAAGAATCACCCATAAAGGTGTTGAAAAATTACCAATACAACATTTCAACAGTTCACCAGTCTTCTTCCACATCCATTTCCTGCATTCGACGTTTGTTGGGTTTTACTAGCTAAGCTTCTTGATAGATATGTGGCTCTTGGTAACAAATTATTATACTTAACATCAAGACCAAAGTTTGACAAAACCTTTAGGGTACAAGTCATTCAATGGTAGCAATCCCAGCCAAATTTTGTTGGTGCTACTTAACCATCACTTATATCATAAATCTCTTTTTATCTAAAAATTCGTCAATATTGACTGTCATAAGGAAGCTGCAAGAAATGACTAGAATAGTGTAAGGATGGAAAAGATTTCGAATTTCCCATTCCTACCAATAGAGCCAGCAAAAGATATATTGGATCAAAATATTGCGGAAGCCTAGGCAATTGAAAGGCCTGGGTTGACTTAGGTTAAGTTGCTTTTGATGAATGCGACAAGCCATGCGACATTGATTGCAGTACTTAACCAATAACTGTTATGTACAAAATTGTAAAGTCTTTTTTGGTTGTTGATAAAGCAATGAAAGTGAACTATTGTTCTATTTTTATTTAACTGGTTTACATATCATTTCTTTTCTGAAGCTTAGTCTTTTCTTGTATGGTATAGGATATTGCGATGAACACAGCGGAATCATCTGAAAATTATTCCACTGTTCATCACAATTTTGAAATTTTGTACAACTCAAAGGTATAGGATATATACCTATAAATAATCTTGTAAATCTTATGAATGTATTAAAATTGAATTTGCATTTGAGGGTGCAGTACTGCTGTTATTATATGAAATAGCCATTCCAATAGCTATATTTGTAGTGTCTCATATTCTTAAAAGGAGCTAAATTACTGATAATGTATTTTTTCTCCTATCTGGAAAACAGTAGCAAATTCCTAATATGGTTTCATGTTTGGATGATTCAGCTTCTCCAACATCAAGATCATAAATTGTACACCTACAATCTGATGAAGATGCAGAACAACTGCCACATTCCCATCATAAAATTTTGCGCTGACGGTGATGCACGTTTTAGAAACGAAATTCTGACCATGTCTGCATACACACCTAAAGAAAATGTAGCCAAAGCTTCTTCACATCAGTTAGAAGAGCATGCAGCAGACCTATGGAGAGAAGGAATACAAAGTAGTTGGAATATGCTGAAATTTTCAGCTTTGGATGCCTTGCTCATCTTCTTCACAACCGAGGAGATGGTCTTTAGTTGCAAGGGTAAGTCTTTAGTTGCTGAATATTTAGAATGCACCCCAACCATCCATATTCTCCTGATGACACTACTACAATCAGGTATCTTTTGGGTTTCTGTGGTTCCACCCAGACTTTCTTTTTCCTGTTGGTCTCTCATTCTTGGAGGCTTGCCACGAAGTTGCTGAAGTCTTTATTGCTGTTCACAAAGACTCTTAGGCTTGGGAACTATAATACTTTATTTCAAAATTGCGATGAACAGCGGAATAATTTTCGGGCATACTTAAAAGCTTTTTTGAACGTCAGAAACAGACCAAAACAATAGACTAAGGCGGAATTTAAACCCAGATGCGGCTCGAAATGCACCAATCAGAAAGAACGAAAAGCTGAATTGGCATTGTGTTTTAAACACCAATCAGCTGGTCAGATACAGCGGGAAGACCAATGAATTATTTGAAGAGTCCAAGTGAGAAAACAAACTCTTTCTGTCTACACAGAACCGGCCTTTTGGTTTTGATGTAGACAGATTCCAAAACCCCTAAGTGAAACAAAGATCTTGCTTTGCCAATGATTCTGAAAAAATCCTCGCTGTAATTTCCCGCACAAATCGGGTTATTGAGTAGATGTTGTCCTATGGCAGAATCATTTTTAAGACTAGGTTGTTGTTTAGACCAACGGGGTGGTTGCTCTCTTTGCCGAAAATTATGCAGACGAATGTTAGTAGGGACATGCTGCTTTATTCTATCACCTAATCTCTGGGAAGTACGACCTTCGTACCTGGAATCACACCGGCACAAGAATTCATAAATGACCAAACTTTTTTGTGTGGTAGGTACACAATCCTTTTGAATCGATGGTAGAAGTTTCCAAGTGCCAAAAACTAACTGAGGGTTGGCAGCAGCGAAGCACTTAGTAATGGCCTTTTTAATTTGACTTTCGAATCACAATGAGACGTTTCCTATCCAAGGCATTTTTGCGGACCATACTTTTTATCAGCCGAAAAATTTGTGATCTTCTTGGGATCTTCTCACTTAAAGTGCTGCAATCGCAGTGTTTGAACATGGGAGCAGCAAGAGGAAAATAAAAATTTGCTGGGTTGCAAAAGTGGTCAAAGAAGAAGGGAAGCTCCTATCCAACTTACAAATGAACTGGAGATGGAGCTGCAACAGTTCACCGGTTTCTACCGAAAGGCCATGAATCTAAGTAGACCAACAGTACAGATAGCCCAAAGCGCAGTAAGCAAGCATGTTAGACATAGACATATAAAAGAATTCATGAAATTCATTCAAGAAGTTGAAAAGAGACCTGGAAACTTGGAAGATGTCATGGATAAGATCCTAGCGTGTGGCTTTGTTCAACAGCTAGCAAATCAGAAGTGCAGTGGTACTGTAGCAAACTACGTACAAAGTCTGATTGCACTTGCAAAGTATAATATGAAGAACAGTTACCTGAATGGGAAATTGGTGGATGTATTTTGGAGCTTTGCAATCTTCAAAAACAGCTGCAGGTATGTAAACTCTACATTTAGAAATCTTGTATGATGTCTCATGTTGGTAACTTTCACTGAACTTATGACATATATCTGGAATCAGAATTGAAGTTGTTTATTTGTTATAAATTTACTCATTTATTTATTCATTGATTGATTTATTTATTTGTTATAAATTTATTTATTTATTTATTTGTTATAAATTTATTTGTTATAAATATATAATTCAGTTAATTATAATATGGCTTGTTCACAGGTTTATATAACCCCATCAAGACTATTTATTAATGAAAGAATGCTGATTAGAATAGGTCTAAATAAAGCTGGGGTGCCTGGAATCACCAATTTGATCACAATGATTCAAAATTTGGATGCCAAAATGGAGCAAAGAACAAGCAAAATTTTAGAAAGCCAAGATATCATAAGGAACAGACCTGATGAAATGGAAAAAGAAGTCATGAATTTAAAGGATAGTTAGTCACTGATAGGATAGTCACTGTTATTACAAAAGTGCAAGACAAGAATTCTGAAACAATTAAAGAAGCACAAGACAATATTTAGAAATGTTGCGATGATTTGGAAGTACTGAGATTCCAGCAGATTTGCCAGGAACAGTATACTCGGAAATCATCTTTTAGAGTATTCGGTGTGGAAGAAGAGGGAGAACAAATCAAAGAGAAGACGATCAGCGTGATTAAAGAAGAAATAGGTGCAATCATCAAAAAAGAAGAAATATCATCCATTGAGCTGGGAAACAGAAAAACAGCAAACCTTGATCAATTCTTGTAAAATTTGTTTCCCACAAGACCAAGGTTAGGGTAATGAAAGAAAATAAAAAGGCTAAAACATCACAATAAAAGAAGACCTTGGTTTTGGAATCCAAGTATGCAATTGTGGATAAGAAGGCTGAGCTTGGACTGGAGTCTGTTTGGACAGTTGACAGCAAGATTTGTTGTAAGATTGTTGGAGATTCTAAGAGGGTGTATACAATTAATTCTTTGAGGATTACAACACATTTTTGGCCGGTAATGCTTGCGATTGGTAGGGGTTTTGCCAAGATGAAGATAAAGTAGGTAATAAAAGGAAAAAAGGTAAAATAAACTTACGTTTCTGGAATGTCAATGGAGTGGAATCTAAAAAGGTTGAAAAGTTTTTGTATTCTAGTTTTA
This sequence comes from Chrysaora quinquecirrha, assembly GCA_014526335.1. NCBI lineage: Eukaryota > Metazoa > Cnidaria > Scyphozoa > Semaeostomeae > Pelagiidae > Chrysaora > Chrysaora quinquecirrha. Next base: position 1,224,563 of record JACTAT010000037.1, read on the forward strand.
TAGACATATTTTAGAAAATAACGACACTATATGTTTAAGTGAAACGTGGCATGACAAACATGATGTGGATAATTTCAGTTGGGCTAGCGAATTCAGTATATTTAAATACATTGGGGTGCATCAAAGTTCAAGAGGAAGAGCCTCGGGTGGTATTTCCATCCTTGTGCATAAAAATATTCAGAAATATTTCAACATTTTATCATCAAATTCTTACAGAGTTTGGTGTAAATTGGATAAGGAAGGTTTTAACTTTGATGATTGTTTTATTATTTGTTTCACATTCATTCCACCATCTGACTCAATCTTGTTTAAAAGCGGTCTTTCTTTCAATTTTAATAAATTACTTGAGGAAAGCGCCAAATATTAAAAGTTAGGCAATGGCTTGCTACTAGGAGACTTAAATGCTAGAACAAGCAGTCACAATGATTTTATTTATGATGAGGAATTTGACGATTTTCTTCCACTTGATGATGATTACATTCCAGATAATACCCTAGATATGTGTGTTATGCAAGACCTTGGTAACATTAATTCAAGTGGTAGGGAGTTGTTAACGTTCTGCAATTCATCAGAGTTCCGCATTTCGAATGGCAGAATTAGTACAAATAAATCGAGTAATTTTACATGGTTTACAACAATGGCAATAGCCTGGTTGACTATGCCCTTGCTAATGAAAAAAATCTTGGAAAATGTAAATGAAATGATGGTTGGAAATCTTAACGAGTTTTCCGATCATGTGCCTGTTCAGGTTACGTTAAACACTAATAATACATGTGAGGAAGCTCTAACTCATGCTGCAGCTGATGCAGAAAACATAAAATTATCTGAACTGGTTCTTTTACAAAATTTGAAAAATTACTATGCAAAACGTTTTGTTTTTGATGAAGAAAGTCATGAAAGAATCGTTTCAGCTGTTCAGAGTGAACCTGTCTGTCAATTCTTAGGCTTAGTATCTGAAGAACTAGACAACCTCTTTGTACCTGCTGAAGCCACTGTTGCAAAATTACGTTGCCAGTTAACATATTTCAAGTTCCTAGTTTAACTTGAAGAGTTTATTAATAGGATTGCATAAACGTGTTGGCAGTAAGAGAGAATATTGCCCTTGGTTTCATGATGATTAATATAAGGTGTCAAAACAAACCTTGAATAGGACAAGAAAGGCTTACCAAAACACATCAAAAGCAGATAATATTTCTAAGGAATCTTTGCGGCAAGCACATTTATTACAGAGAAATATCTATAAAAACCTTCTTAGAGCAAAACGAAGGACATATAATGAACACAGAAAGGCTAAATTAAGAGACTTAAAATCCTCAACTCCAAAAGATTTTCTGAAGTTACACGGGAATGGAAAAAAATCTAATGGTGCCTGTTTTGATAAGAATTCACTTTTCAATTATTTTAGTAATCTACTTGATTCAAATGCCTCCACTATTCAGGGGGAAGCATGTGCAGAAAATACAGACAACCAAGTTGAAAATGAAACTAACAACTTAGTAAATGACATTCTTAATTCAGAGATAACCCTTGATGAAGTTACGTCAATGGTTTCTAATCTTAAGAAAGATAAAGCCTCAGGCATAGATTTAATTTCAGCGGAACTACTTAAAAGCTTAAATGATTCTTTCCTTGCTGTCTTTCAAACTTTTTAATAAAATCTTTCATCTTGGCGACTTCACTGAAGAATGAGCAGTAGGTGTAGTGGTTCTCCTTTTCAGGGAGGGTGACAAAAGTGACTTAGATACAGGGAAGTAACTACAGGGAAATAACCCTTCTTAGTATTTTTGGTAAGCTCTTTTTAGGAATTGTTTTGAAACGACTCAATGCAGTCCTTGACCAACTGGAAATCTTGGACGAAAATCAAATTGCCTATAGAAAAAGGCACCAAACCTCTGATAATCTTTTTACATTAAACTCTTTAATTCAAAAATCCTCCAGTAGTAACAAAAGTTTATATGCATGTTTTGTTGATTTTCAAAAAGCATTCAACTCAGTTTTGCATGACTTGTTATTGAGAAAATTACTCGCAAATGGAATTTCTTGGAAACTTTTATCAAATAGCATACTCTTACGCTTTAGTCTTTACGCCAAGGTTAAATTGTGTGTCTGTGCAAGTGACAGTTTAACTAATTTTTTCTCTTTTGCCCATGGTGTACGACAAGGTTGTATTCTGAGCCCAATGCTTTTTGCTTTACTTTTGAATGATTTAAATAGATCAATTGAATCTAAGTTGAATGGTGTTAGTTTAGGTGAAAATGATTTCTGTACTTTACTTTATGCTGATGATTGAGTTTTTATCGACGATTTGGCTCATGATTTACAAGTTCAGTTAAATGCATTAAACGATTTTACTGATGGTATTCAAATGGAAGTAAATGTAAAGAAAAGAAATGTAATGATCTTTAAAAAAAAAAACATATTAAAATCAAGGAAGGATTTAATTGTAATTTAGGAAGTAAAGAATTGAAAGAGTGTGAATCCTATAAGTACATTGGGGTAACTATCAAATCAAATGGTGCATTTACTGACCATATTGATCTTATTAAAGAAAAGGCTATTTAAGCATACTATTCTCTTATCAGTAAATGCAAAGACTTTGACGTCCTGCACCCAAGTCTATTCCTGAACTTATTGATCAAACCATTATACCCATTTTGAATTATGCATCTGAAATTTAGGGGTTTGATGAATTTATAGATCTGTAGAACGTTGACACCTATCTGCATGCAAATATTTGCTCAGAGTTAAATCCACGACTAATTCTGATGCAATTTATGCGGAGCTCGGAAGAGTTTCTCTTCAGTCACATAGACATATAAGCATTCTTAAGTTCCTTGTTCGTCTAAATTCACTCGGTAGTTTAGAATTGAATTGCTATGTTTCAAAATCTCCGCCATAATGCAGATTGTCTGCATGTGAAAGATATAACATGATATAGCATGCTGTCTACGTTAAAAATATAACATATTCCCTCTGCTAAAGTCAGTGTAATTTAATAAAGTCTCAGGTAAGAAAATATTTGTTCAACATTATTATGTCGAAGCTCAAAGAACATTGCCAGCAAAATAGAAAACTAGGCACTTACTCGCAGTTTAAATCAGTCTTGAAATTTGAAAGATATCTAGATGAAATTCATGATTTCAAAAGAAGACAATGTGTTGCAAAATTCAGAATGAGCGTTCATAACTTAGAAATAGAAGCAAGGAGATTGGGGAAAAATAAATTTCCCAGAAATGAAAGATTTTCTAAATACTGTATAACTGCTGATAATAGGGTGCTAGGAGAAGAGATGCATTTTTAATGGTTTGTCAGTTATTTCGAAATGAAAGACTTTATTAATGAAATTGATGACAATTTCCCTGCAGTCAGACATTTTAGTACATTGAATAGATTTATTTGGTTGATGAGTCAGGAAGATACAAATTGTCTTCAACTTTTATCTTCTTTCGTTATGAAATGTTTCAATATGAAAACAGAATCTCATGTCAAAGATGAAAAGTAAAATAGGTAGCTATGTTGCTAATCATCCTTTTTGTATCTACTAGTTTCTTTTCTTTTGACAGTAATTTTATACTCTATTTCTACTTCTGTGTTATGACTAATTTTTTTAATGTTTTTCCATATGCTGTTATTGTTATATTTGCTGTTATGTATACTAGTATGTATTGTTATGTTAGGTTTAAGGCCATCTTTGCCTAGATACCTTATTCTAAATAAATAATCTGCAGCTGAAGAAAAAGGACCCTACACAGGACAAGATGTGTTGTTTGGAATGGGAGCTGGTATTAGAAACTCTCAAAATGATGAAAGAGAAGATTGATTTGCACATGGACACCACCAAAAAGAATAGCAGGTCACGGCTATATCATGAATTCCTTATATTATTGATGTTTACTACAATCAATCTGCCAAGAAACCTGGACATAATGAGGCTTCTCATTGCATATGGGAAGGCACCAGCAGATCAGCAGAGCAACTGGATAACTTTAAATGACGATGGCACAGCTGACATGATAATATACAAGTTCAAAAAGGAGAGAACATATGGGAGTAACAGGATATGGGTGGGTGAGTATGAGTTTGTTGATCGCCATCTTAGGTTATATATCGCAGATCACCGAAAAAAGCCAATGGGTCCACAGAATCATGACTTTCTATTTGCACAAGCATCTGGCAATGCATTCCTGGTATCAGCAGAATTCTCAGGTTACCTCTGTAGAACATTTAAACAACACAATGGAAATCTTGTGTTCATGACAACTACTCTGAGAGAGTCACTTGTCAATTGGCTGACAATGATAGGCAAAAATGAAAAAATCAGGCAGTCTGTTGCAAGATTAATGAGCAACTCAGTACGTATGCAACATCTCAGATACGACAACATGGACTCAGTAACGAAAATAAGGAAAGCTGCCCATCACATGAACAAAACTACAACAAAAGCACTGGGGATATCAACAGGAGGTAAGCTGTATATGCCATACAGAGATCAAGTTGTGGAGGTGGTACCACATGAATCAACTTTAAAAAGCCTAGTTGTAAATCTTGGAAAGGTCCTCGGCTTTGACTTTGAAAGGAAAACAGTGACGATGTCTCAATTTGTACAGGCAGGTGACCCAAACAATTACAAAATGGAAATAGGCTCAATCTGGACGGAGCCTTTGGCCTCAATCATGCATCCCATGGATGTGGTTGATATGGATAGAGAAAACAGCTACGTTCTGAGGACACCGAAGCGGAAAATCCATGCCTATGTCAATAGACATGAAGAAGAAAAACAAGAACAAAAAGAACCTTGAGTAACAATGTATGCTTAGTTGAAGCCAAAGAATGTGTTGTTCTCAACGTATATGTTTATATTTACAATAAACAGTTACTTAAATATATCCATTTTTACAATAAACAGCTATTTTTAATATTTCTATTTTTAAAATAGTTATTTGAATAATTCCATTTTTAGAATAGTCATTTGAAGATATCTATGTCTTCAATAAACATTCATTTGATAAATAATATGAATTATAGATTATTTATGGCAGGATAGACGTTTTTCTTAAAAGGTTCATTTATAATACGTTATTGGTGACTGTGGCCACATATAACTACTCAGCTACATACATACATACATACATACATACTTTTTTTGATAACGCAGGACAGAAAATGGCAGCATCTGCTGATGTGGGCCTGCTTAACTACATAACATACTTAAATCTAGATAAAAATGAGTAGCTATAAAAAAATTATAATTAAAATATCTTAAAAATAGATGTAATCAATGTTTCTTTGTTTTATAATAGACGAATGTCCAAAAGATAAGCTATTTAAAATTCTAGAGTTTTTAGAAAGTTCGCTTTTAAAAGTAGAATATGATGTAAAAGATTTAATAATTGTTGGAATCGCATTCCATATGATTGCTGCCCTGTGTCGAAAACTTGATCGCCCTATTTCAGTTTTTGGTCTTGAAACTTGCACTTGTTGCATGTCCCTCATGCTTCTTGATGATGTTTTCCGTTGCATTAATTTATTAAGAATGTTTGGGCCTCGGTTGTTGTAGATGTGATGTGATAGGCATGCAACACGCCTTTTGTATATATACTCAATCGATTTCCAATTTACGGAATCTAGGACTTTATGTTCAGGAGTGTTTCTTGGTAATTTATGAATAATCTTTGCGGCTCTTCTGTGCACTCTTTCTAAAGCCTCTAATGACGTACCACATCCCCAAACCGCGATTCCATATGTTGAGCCCGGCAAAATACCTTGGAAATATATCTTTTCCAAAATCTGTGGTGATAATGACCTGAAGCGTTTTATTTGTTTTAATTTGATATTCATTGACGATGCGGCATTATTAACTTGCGTTTTCCACTTCAGCTTGCTGTCTATGGTTACTCCTAAGCACTTTGATTCGTTTACAACTTTGATCACCTTATTCTGTAATTTCACTGCTTTCATAGGTCCTATAAACTTCCGTCTAGACAAGATCATTATTTCTGACTTCTCTGGGTGTATGGTTAAACTGTTCCTACTGCTCCAGGCTGAGATCTCATCTATGCCAACTTGCAATGCAGATAAAACTTCATCCTCTGTCTTTCCTACGCAGTAATACTCTGTGTCGTCTGCAAACATCTCGATTTGACCTTGACTTGGGACATCTGGCAAGTCGTTTACATGAATGGCGAATAACCTTGGCCCTAACAGCGAGCCTTGCGGTATGCCATATTTCACAATTTCTGTCGTTGATGACTTTCCATTTACAACAACGTATTGCCTTCTATCTTGGAGGTAATTTTCTAACATGTCAAACAGCTTTCCTTCAATTCCGTAATTCTTCAACTTCCTTTTCAACACAGCTAATTCTAGTAAAACGTCATATCTGTACTTACTACATTCATGGACTGCATGAAGACAAAGTTAAGTGCAAGACTCTTATTGCATATATAATAATTCAAAACTGTTGTTATTTAATGACAATGAAATACTGCAAGCCTTCTTTCAATCATTGTTATAGCCAAAGCCAAGCCTAATACAAGAAAAACAGAAAAACTTCTGTACATAAAAGCAGTCTGCATGAAACAAAAAAAGAAACCTACGAATAATTTAATAACTATGTTTGATAAATGAATATGAATGGCCATTATTTACAAGGTAGCAAGTGGAAATGTCAACCTTGTAAAGTGCCTGTAAAGTGCCAATGGAAACGCTTGACATGTCTTGCAACAGCTTTGGCATTCAAGTGTGCAGAGCAGGCGGTAAATGTTTACCTCTGGTATCCCTGTAAATGCCACAAGTTACTGAGAGGCAAATCACACTCTGGAAAACGTTTTCCTGAAGGGCATTTTTTATGGTTTTTTTTAAGTAGGCCCCTCTTCGTGTCCCAGTAGTGAGGAAAAAACAGCCTATTTGCCCCAAAACATGGCCCCCCTTTTGGACTGAAAGGATCTTAAACACAAAAGAATCATTCTTTGTGGACTATGTGTTAACTGGGCGATGGATATGTATTGAAGATTTTGCTTTCTTCATACAAAAAAGTGCACAAAGAGAATTTCGACAATTCATAGTTTGGGCCTACAATTGTGGCTATAAGGGTTGAGAATTTTTAGGAATTTTGGCAAATTTCCGTTTAGCGCCCCCCCCCCCCCGCTCCCCCAAATCAATGTTGATTATTCAATAGACCAGTATTTTTTCACCTCCTATCAATACTGAACAAAAAAAACAACATTGAGTCGGGGGAGAGGGGTGACTGCAAGTCTTTCGAGATATTGTTGCTGTGTTGTCAAGAAATGAGGAAAATCTTGCATTATTCTCAAGACCCTATGGCAAGGATTGTCTGAGGGGAGGTTTTTGAAAATTTGAAACATGAAACATTGTCAAGTGACTAAGTTGAGGTTATTTGAGTTTCTTTCTCATTTGGACACAAAGCAAAATATAAATAGCAGTTTTTTTGAATTTTATGTATTTTATCTTGTACGCAAGAAGAAAACTTGATACCCTTTTGTGACCACAGCCCACTTGATTTTCTTGCTGCTGTATTGTATTCGTGGAAATTCTGTCTAGCAGGAGGCTCTAAAATACTTCTGAACACTTGTAAATGCCCCTATTGGTATCTTTTATTGAGCTTAGCAAAGCCTTTACAAAAATAGCATTCTCTTTACACTCTGTATGGGTGGATGTAAGTGAGTGAATGAATTCTGGCGTCACTAGGGTACAGTTATTCTTATTGTTCCTTTTAAGTAGAAAATATCAAGTCCACTAAAACATTCTTTGTTCACTCAAATTGTTGTTGATTTAAAGTTTGCACACTGTTTTTCTTGAATTTTCTCTACTATGGATGCTGGAGATTTCGAATTAGATGTGAAGACCGTAAGGAAAACGTATCTGGTTACATATAGTCAAGCAGATCTATCGCTTTTTCCAAGTCAGGAGTCTTTTACAAATTGTGTTGTCGAGGCATTTTCATACCGAGAAGAGAAAGTGAGGGTTGTAGATTGGGTTTGAAGTATGGAGGAGCACAAAGATGGTGGCAAGCATTACCATTTGGCTATCAAACTGAATGACAACAAACGAAGGAAACCAGCGAAACTGCATATAATGAAGAACCACTGTATAGTTGTTAATTTTTCTGATAGGCATGACAACTATTACACGGCTTACAAATATGTTGTTAAGGAGGATACAGAGGCGTTGCATAGCCCAAACAACAATAATTTGGCTGATTGTCGCTCTCCCCGAACAAAACGCGGTATGCAGACCATCCACAAATCGAAGTCAAAAATAAGAGCAAACGCTTCTAAAGAGAGAGCTGGATTGCCCAAAAAACGATGGCTGTCAAATTTTGCAGTATCAGAAACAGTTTGAAAAATGATATTCTAAATGAAACTCAACTTTTAGCTCTTGCTAATGAACGGAACAAGAATGGCAAAATTGATTTGGCAGAATGGGTTCTTGCCAAAGCATCGAAGGGGAGAAACAAACTTATAAGCTCAACCTGGAACATGAAAGGTGCTGCAAAAACTTTAGAGCGACAGTCTATTCCGCAAATGGAGATTATTTGCCAAACAGTAGAAAAAAATTGTGTGCCTGGCTGTTAAGGTCTGTGGCTCGAGTCAGCAAACAAGGTCCTTAGGAATAATAAAGTCCACTCGTATGTTTTTGCTGATGCTGTTTGTTTGTTGTTGGAAAAGGGGCTTGGCAAGTATGAAACATTTTGATTGCTGGGGCTGCTAATTGCGGTAAAACATTCCTTCTTGAGCCATTGAAACAAACTTTCTCCACTTTTCTCAATCCTGCAACCACAACTTATGCCTGGCTTGGTGTCGAAAAAGCTGAGACCGTACTAATGAACGACTTCAGATGGTCAAGGGAGCTCATTGATTTGAATGATTTACTTCTCCTTCTACAAGGACAAAAACTGCATTTTCCGGCCCCTAAGTCCCAGTATGCCCATGACATATTTTCTTGATAAAGATACCCCCCATCTTTGCAACGAGTAAGTCTAGGGTTGAGTTTGCAGGGAAATATAAGCCTTCCGATCCTTGTGAAACTGAAATGATGGAGGCTCGATGGCGTACGTTTCAATTGACCTATCAGATCTTTGGGCGAACAGAAAAGCATTGTGCCTTGTACTCGATGCTTTACTAAGCTGGTTCTTTTTGGCAGTCAGATTTGAATGTACTTTATTTAAGTATCGACTTTCCATTTATTGCATTTAATCATGTTCATCTTTGAATGAGACTTGTTTTGTTAAAATTGTTATCATATTTAGAATCATTGAAGAAAGTTTCCTGCCAAGCACTAGAGAAATTTTGCCAATGGGTAACGCACAGGTAAGAAAATTTTCTGTAAGGCGCAGTACTGATTTTCAACGGGTAACATGAGTAACGGTATTTATATTAAAATATTATATAAATATTTTATATATGCCGTTACCCGTGTTACCTGTTGAAAATCAGTACTGAGTTATAGCAATTTTCAATACCCGTTGTGTTACCCGTGCGTTACTTGTTGGCAAACAATTTCCCGTATACTGTATCTCTGTAGTGTTACAAGAAAGAAAGTAGGAAGGAAAGGTGAAATTCATGTAATAAAACGTTGCCGAGACTTCAGCTGGAGATTAAGGGTTTAACAGATCTTATTGTTTCCAAATTCTTTAAGGGAAAAGTAATAAGGACTTTTAAGTGGTTTTTCAGTGGTGGTGCTTTTAAACAAGAAAGAGATGCAACTAGCCTGTAAAGCGGGCAAGAAAATGCAAAGAATTTTCTTCAACAGTTAATCCATATTTCAAGATTATAGACGACTTAATGGCTTTTAGTTGGCCAGTGAAAGAAGGAGTTTCGAAGAAATAAAACAATATTTTTTTCAATTAACAGAATTCGTTTGTAGACCGCACTTTCTATTGCTAAGCTAAATGAATACAATTATTTCATGAGGAGATCAGGCTTTGAAATATCAATTTATTTAAGAATCAGTATTTCAGTCGCTTTCCCTTATATTTGATAATATCACACATCCTCTTTGTGAAAGACTCGGTAGTTTTATTTACAATAGACAATGGGACATCAGACATTGTTCTTTTCACTCTATCTTCAAAATCTTTGTATGTCTCGTTAGTTATGTTCTGCGTTAATGCATCCTTTTCAAGCTGTTTTCTGACAAGATGGAAAAAGATCTCAATCGGGTTAATGTCTGGGCTTCAGGGAGGGATATTATATTATTATATATATTATTATTATATATATATTATTATTATTATTAATATATTATATTATATTATATATCAGAATATTCTTCTTCATTATCCAAGCTCGAAGCATCAGAAAATATCACCAGCTCCTGAAAATCAACAGTTTCCTCACCGCCGAATTCGGAATCACTGTCGAAGCCAGCAGCTTCATCGGGAATCACTTGTTCGCAAAGCAGTTCCGCTTCTGTTGCTGCGTTGCCAATACATTTCTTGAAAGAAGTACAAGCACTTCTGATTTGCATCTTATAGTACCGAATGCTTTAACTGTTTGGGGCTAATTTTCCTCTGAGAAAAGAAGCTGTCATATTAGATGTGTTGTATCTGGTCTGAAAAATAAATTTCACTAAAATAAAATCAGTATATACTAAAATAGAGATCGAAGCTACGCGCGTTTTGCTGATAGTCATTCCTCGGTTGCCGTGCAAGCTGCCCAACTCGAACTGCTTTCTTTCCTCGCAGACTTAGGGGTAGGCTTGCCATCGGCCCCTAATTTCTCTTTCTTCTCTCTCTTCTGGGGTAATTGGGGCTTCCCATTTTTGACTTTCGTAACACAACGTTTCGAACAATTTCACAATTGTCTTCACAGCATGGGTTTTCGTCGTAAGACGTCGAGGCGAATTGGCGCCTTTGTTTTTAAATCGCCAAGCTCTGTTAACAAGACTTACCCTGGGATTCCTTGTGGATTTACATATTCTGGGCATACCGGACGATTTCCTTTTGAAATGATTCAAAACATTAAGAATTCATCAGCGAATGTTCGCTCTCAAAAACATCTTCCCCTCGGTGTCCTTGCTGTCCTCGCTGTTTGCTGTTGTGCGTGCGTGATCACTGACATGACTTCCGCAAAACATGTAGTGACAGCAACTTCCGCCTTTTCTCTTTGAGTTAAATTTTAAATCAAATTCTGTTTAAATGTAACATTATTCTTTTCAAGTTTCAACATAAATTTTAACAAATTAAATCTAAGCAATGTTGAATTTAAATACAAGTTGAATATAAATACAATTTTTATAACTCTATGGGTAGTCATATAACATAGAATTCCAGACTGAGTAACATGAATAATAACCAGACTGAGGAACATACTAACGAACAGGACTGACGACCATGAATAAAAACAAGACTAAGGAATATGACACAGGAACAGAACTGAAGAACATATGTAACAACAAGACTAAGGAACTGGACTGAGGAACATGAACCAGAACAAGACTACGTAACAAGACGAAGGAACAGGACTGAAGACAAGACGGAGTAAAATAGCACAGAAACAGAACGAAAGAACATGAGCAATAACAAGGCTGGGGAACAGGACCGACCAACAGGACTGAGGAACATTAATAAGAACAAGACTAGGGAAAAGGACGAGCAAACAGGACTGAAGAATACGAGCAGTGACAAGGCTTAGGAACAGGACCCAGAAACAGGACTGGGGAACATTAATTAGAACAAGCCTAGGGAACAGGAAGAAGGAACAGGGCTGAATACCATGAAAAGAAACAAGACGGAGTAAGATGGCAAAGAAACAGGACAACAGGACTGAAGAACATGAGCAATAACAAGGTTAAGAAACAGAACTGATGACCGTAATAAAGAACAAGCTAAGGTAGGACAAAGGAGCATGACTGAACAGCAACAAGAAACACAAAACTAAGGAACATGAGCAGCAAACAGTTAAGTTTAAACTGCTTTATTCTTATGTTGCAAGCAACATTAAGACGCATTTTAAGTTGAGGATCGGATTTAAATTTATTTTGAAATTTAAGTTGAAGTCAAGTTAAAATTCAAGATTGAGATTCATTTAAAGTTTAAGACTAAGACAAGGCTAACATCAAGATTGAGATTAAGATTATGATTAACTATACGTTAAGTTCAAGACTAGGATAAACATTAGCATTAAGTTTTAATTTTCAGTCTAACACAAAGACCAAAGCTAAGAATAAGATTGACATTAAGAGTAAGTAAGATTAGGATTAACATTACGATTAACATTCAGAGCAAGTATAGCAAATTAAAGGCTTAATCCCCTCACCCAAGAGTCCTTGGGAGGAGGAAGTCCTTGAAAGCGGAGGTCCTTGCGAGGCGGTGGTCTCACTCGGGCAAGGGCTAGTAACAATATAATCTATACAACAACAATAAGAAGAACGGAAATAACAAGAACAAGAAAATAAGCTACATTACAATAATAATAATTATTATTACAAGGTTTAAAGATACATTATCTTAAGGATTGACAAGATGTATATACCTTGAAAAAGATCTGATTTGGATCATATCAACTAGAGAGTTACTATCAGCTTTTCTCATTGCCGTATAACCAACAAGTGGAGGCTCATCAGGAATTTTAGACAGAAAATCGTCTATGCCTTTCTTGAAAACATCCAGTGATACTCGACTCAAGTCCCTAAGATGTTTGGGTAGTAGGTTAAACAGCTTTAGACCCTCGATGCAGAAATTTTTTTCTATTGGCAAACATATCTTATGTTGTCCATCAATTCCTCTGATCTGACACTTCCCTTTCATGTCGAGTATGGTTGTATGATTTGACTTCCTCATTAACCTTAGGAACAAGCCCTTATTCCACACATCAATATTCCACACATAAATAATCCTGTAGCATTCACTAGAAGAGTATATTCTACAGCTCTTAAGAGCTTCCAAGTAGTTCATCTTTTGAAGAAGTTTGATCTTTCTTATGAGCGAGCAATGTACTGCAGCAGCTAAACCACAGAATTGGGATTATCCCTATTCTGTGGCTAAACATAAAAAACTTGATGTACATGTCCAACGTTTTGACAGGTTACACCAGCAGCTCCGTCCTCTGGACACTTAGAAAGAGATTCTAAAAAATCGAGTTCATAATGCAATTAGTTAATATACAAACAAGGTCATAATGTCCAAAAATTGTAAAAAAGGTTAACAACGTAATAAATGACAAATGAAATATATGTTCCCAGATTTAAAAAAGTATAACAAAGGTATCCACCTGTAGCTAACCTATGAATAAACAAAATATACAGTTTCAGTTGGCAATGCATTTTTTTTTTAAGTTTGAATAACTCAAAAAGGTCCCTAGTTTTTTTAATCAAACATTAAGATGTCAGTGTTTGTACTCAGTTATTTGATAGTGCAGGGAACTAGTTTCAAAAATCAGCTATTCTTAGCTTTGAAAAACACCAATATTGAGGTGCATTTGGAGCCTTGTAACGTAAAATGACTTTCATCTGAAAGAGATACAAAGCCAAAAAAAATTATCAAGGTTTATTCCAACTTGGATGAGCTATTTGAAATTTTGGAATTCTCTTCAAAAAAATTTTCACATTTCTTCTCAATCTTAACTGCATCTCATCAGCTCAACCCAATGCTTTATTAGTAAAATTAAACCACATATGTGTAGCTTTTTTAAAGCACAATTCTTTCAGCTTCTTTTCTTTAAAGTATAAAATGAAATTCTTCATCTTCAACTTAATCAGAGATAGCTCCTCAGTAAGCCTTTTCGATGTTAAATTCAAAACAAGCAGGCTGTTTCAACTCAGAGGATACTAAAGAAAAAGAGATTAGCCTTTTCATTATTACTTGCATGCCATCAATCTTGCTTCTGGGCACCGAAGGATACTTTATTGCTCTCAAAACAATAAGGGCTTTGACTTCCTTTGCTTGAACATTCCTGAGCATTACTTTTTGCAGTAGTAGCAGGTGAATTTTCATGGACTACCTGTGTGAATGGTTTTCTTTCAACTGAAGAGTGAACAAGGACTGAATTGGAGCTCAAAGCAGAAAACTGATACAAAAACTTGTCTTACTTTTCTTCTCCTTTCAATTTTTTTAAAATGCACTGATATCACTTGGTGAAGTGAAGAAAATAACTGAGGTTGGCCTGACACGTCTCTCATTTTCGAGTTCCCTATCACAAAGGTATTTTGTGCCTAAATTTCCAAAATTTACAAAAATAAGCTTTCGAAATTAATGGGAATCCCATGATGGAAACAAAATTTGTATAGTATTTTCAAAGTTATGGGAACCTCTTGGATGTCTTAAGACTCAAGTCTAAAGTTTACTTTGAGAATTTCTTCTAAAGTCATTTCACAATATTTTCATTCTGTTATCAAAATAATGTATTTTTGGTTTAATCTAATGACATTTCATCTAGAATCACAATTTCCAGTCACCAGAATTTCCCTGAAAAAACACTTTGAGTTCGAGTATTTAAATTTTCGACAAGAAGTAGAAGCACAGAGGTTGACAAGTTGTTTTCATCACCTGGCAGTGCTCACAACATATTGATCTACGACATGAGTATTGAGAAATAGGATCAAGGAATTGGAAAAAATCACACCCAGCAAAAAAAACAGGAGGAAATACTTCACTAACGATAAGCTCAGAGCAACTGAACTTCTTTGATTTCAATTCTTTGGGTGTCATTTTTAATTGTGTTAAGCTTAGATTCTTGATTCCAAAATGTAGTACCATTGCAGAAGGATTTCTTTTTGTAATAGATTTGATGTAGTACTTAACATCTTCTGATCTTGCTCAAAAATGCTTTGTACCTTTACTTTCTACCGTTTTGTCATTTTGTAACCCTCAAGACATTTAACCATTGAGCCTCCTAATACACACACTGCTTCTTTTGTGGTGTTGGGTGTTGTGGCTTGATTGTATTGATTTGCTATTTGTGTTTGAAAATGGTTTGTGGCAGGATGAGTGTTTTTGGATCTAATGCAGGGGCGGATCCAGAGAGGTGCAAAGGGTGCAGATGCATCAGTCAGATTTGGCTGGCTATAATATGGATGTTGTAATAAATATATGTTTATGTTTTATTTTTAGTTTTCCGCTTAACTTTTTTGGGTATATTTAGATTTGGGCCCTTGGAATCAGTGTTCATCGGTCAAAGCAGAGACAAGCAAAAAATTTAATTGTGACACTTGTTCCCTCTTGATTGTAGTCATTAATAAATTGTTGAACAGAATTTTGAGGTTTCTTCCAATCAATAGTAAGGTTGTAATTTATCCTGATATGCACCAGTAGTCTATAATTTACAGTGACGAACATGAAGCTGCTGCTTTGGGTTTTTTCAGCTGAGATGTATAACTCAAAGTGAATCAATGGCAATTGATTAAAAAATCTTGAGGCTTAAAGAAATGAAGGATGTATTTTTGAGCGACATTGATGTCAGATGGATGGATAGATAATGAAACAGTAGGTTAGTGACCTAAAAATTGGTGTGAATTGGTTTGAAGTTGCAACTGCCAAGAGAGCGAAGACTTTGCAGAGGAGCAGAATAATTCTATGCAGTCAGGTGAGCCGCAAGTAAACAGAGAAGTCTCTTTTTTATGATTTTGTAATTTATAATTTGTTGTTTGTTTTTTTAAACTTGAAATTTTACCAACAAGACCCGTTGTACGACATCCAAAAATTCACACCTTTTGATGTTTCACTGCCTTTATAGTTTTAATATAATGTGCAAAGACCATATAGACTTTAGTTTGCAATTTTGATTTAATGTCTGTTCAAGTTACTGCAATTAGTTACTTTCTTGTTATATTAATATACGTTTTTTTATAAGGGACCTTCTGTCTGAGTTAAGGCTGGAGTTCCTAAATTTTTCAACAAAATGAGACTGAAAGCTCCTTATACTATTCCTTGTCGTGGGATATGTATAAATACTAATTTTTACAGCAAATTCATAGAAACTATTCTTTATTTCTAACTTTAAGTATTAACGGAGCCGTTTGGGGAAGAATGATGGGAAATATATTGTACTTCTGTTCCTTTTTCGTACAAAATGTCTTTTTCTTAAAGAAGAGTTTCTTAGTTTTTCATCTGAGCCTCGACAGTTCCTTAAAGTTCCTAACATTTTGGAAATTTTTAGCCTCAAGTTCCTTATAAAGGCGTTCCTTGTAAAAAAAAGGTGTGGTTTATTGCAAAGCTATGTTTTGAATTGCTGAAATTTGTCGTGTTTTTTCTTTTATAATAACCTAAAGTTTTGTGTCATTTGCATAATAACTGCGTTTGAAGGCATTATTCCTATTTGCAGCGGATGAAAAATGTTACACCCTCAATTCCTGATCCACCCCAACTGAAGTGTATTTTGCTTAATCTTGGTTCTGTTATGTGAGTGGTCAAACCTATGGTGCTATTTCTATGATGACTCCAGTGTACGAAGATGTTTGTTGAAGCTTTGATAGCGATATTGGACATGGGTGGTTTTTGTTGGATTGGGGGTTGAAATATCTGATACTGAAAAGTTTAAGTTATGGGAAAATTTGGGTATGGATAACGGGCTGTCCATTCTGGCTAAGAGTGGCAGATAATGCTACTTCTCGTGCATCTGTTTCAACTTTGAAGGGTATGTTTTCAAGGATAGCTGTAACAAAAGACACTTTAACCTTCAACAGTTTTTCTGAGGTCGTCAAATATAGCAACATTCTCTGATGCAGCTTGTGAGTGGCTTTATTCGCTTAGAAAACTCTGGAATTCATTGAGAATAATAAAAAAAACCGCGCCAGACACCTTTTGGGCGATTTGGTATCACGTGGTGCTGGGGTGTTATATAGAGGATTTAATATTTTGGATCAGGAAAAATGACTCCTTCCGTAATCACATATCCAAGAATGGCAAGTTTATGTGTTGAAAAGACATTCTTGGAATCATTGTAACAAATTTCTCACTGCTGCTGCAAGAAACTTTTCAAGGTTGGTATCATGTTCTTGTTGGTCTCTTCCACAGATAATGACATTGTCAAGGTATGGGAACACCGCTTTCAGGCTGTTATGTTCCATAAACTTCATCATCTCTCTCTGAAAAAAGCACTGCATTTTTAACATCAAAAGGAAGACGTGGTAGAGTTTCTTCCTTGCTTCAAAGGCTGTGTTGTGTATGGCTTATCCTCATCCGTTAGCGGTGCCTGATGATTGGGACTAAAAACTCTGTATCGAGTGACTTGAGTGACTGAGATCATTTATCCTCGGTAGTGGGAAGGGGGAAGTAGTGTAAATCTATTGATGGTTTGAGAGTCGATAGCAAGTCTCCTTTTGTGATTATCATCCTTAGTTCACAACTACCTGGGCTCTCCAATGTTTTGTATCTGAAATATTGTGCCTAAGTTTGTTTTTTACTTAAAACAAACTGTACCAAGTTTTACTGTAGTACACATTTTTTATAAGGAAGTTTTTCATAAGAAAGTATCATTTTTATGTCCGAACGACATAATAAGAGGGTGTTTGTGGAACGCATGTATGTATACATGTATGTATCCATCCATAGACACACAGACGCTTTTTCTGCCAAAATGTAACAATAGATAAACCACAAATGCGAGGAACTAAACTTTGAAGTTGCCGTAATTGGTCGTCATTGAACAAATTAGGTGAGCAGCAATTACGGAATTTGTAAAGAAGTAGATGATTCATAGTGGCCGAATATTTGACAGAAGTTGTCGAAGTTCTTATTTAGATAATTAGGTTTTTTCGTCCAATCAGAAAATTCTCGAAGCCATTTGCATAATAGAGTAATTTATCATTGTGCAGAGTGGAGTCGTTTGTTGCGTTCTGGATATTGTTGCCAAATTTCAATTTTAGCTGGTGGTTTCAGAATATTCAACATCCTTATAGCATAATTGGATATTTAGTGGCAAAATCCCGAGAGTAATGAGAGCAGCCAACTGCGTTATGGAAATATTTGGAGAGAAATTTCACGAGACATTTACTGAGATGTGACTAGGTTTTTGTCGAGAAGATTCTCGAAGTCCCACACAAATCTCTGCTTATGCTTCTTAAAACTGATTGGTCGCTATTACCATAAAGAATGTTGATGATGATATCAATGACAAAGAAGAAAATGACATAATGACTACTGTTGCGTTGATCGGCGTTGGTGATGATTATGATGATGTTGATGATGATGATAATGCTGACAATAAGGATAACGATTATGATAATGGTAATGATGATTATTATTATGGTCCTTCGGACATTGCGACAGCATTGCTATGTTTTAGATATTTAAGGGAGTTTAATACTGGATTCTTGAAATTTAAGAAAGTTCTGTTTCATATCTTCACTCTTTGTGTACTTGAAGTCAATTTGTCCTCTTCTAAAGTTGTTCATCTTGCTATTGAATGAGTTTTATGATGGTTCTATATGGAAATTGTAATATCTGTGCAATTTTCACAGTGCCTTTATCTTTAACAAAATCGTCTATACTGCATTCCAAATTTGTTGCTAAGAAAGTCACAAGAATGTTTTTGTACTGAAAACAGAAATATCTAGGAAAGTTTCATTACTGGCCTTGACAAGCATTATTATAAAATAAAAGATGTGAATTTGATTGCAATCAAGTGAATCTTTATTTTGTAATCTTTACTAACAGTAAAATATGTCTCTTTGGTATGATCACTTTAATATGGACTGCATCAAAATAAAACAAACCCAGGAACTAAAGAACCAGTACTCGTTTTCCACAAAACCAATCTGGCTGGCTACCAGAAACTTTGGGGTTCCCATTCTGTATTCTTCTTTTAGATAGAGCAGAATATCAGTGAGTATCTGCTAAAAGACCTATCAAGCTCTAAAGTAAACTTTGTCAATGATTGAAAAGCACCATAAGTCAGTGTTATTGTCCTACATCTAAGGAAAGACATCTAAAAAACTAGCATTCAGTTACAGTTCTTTAAATCAAATATTGTTGAGAACTCCACATGTATTCCCTTAACCATTATGGCAATCTGGTGATACCATGACAATATTTCTGCCAAAGATTTTTGAAGCCAAATGAAATATGACAAACAATAAATGTTGAATAGAAAATTTGCATTTGAAGGTTAGGTTGGGATAACATTTTTTCGGTCCCTTGAGATTTCGATTGGAGAGAGTTTACTATAGAAACTCTTATTTTCGGTACCTTATTAAATTAATAAGTATAGCGATGTCTCTAATCAAGCTACCAACTAATAGCAAAAATTTACCTTGCCTCTGATTCAAGTGATCAGCCAAGATGTCAAGATGAACAGACCAATGCGCTATTTGTCTAATATGTCTCATCTTCCAAATATCCTTAGATTTTCAGGATGCACTCAATGAATATCGGATTTTTTGGCCATCTTATTGTGAACTTGCGTGTTAAAAAGTCTTGTTGCCTCTTAAGAAAATTTTTTTTCATGTTTTTCCATGTTCCTTTTTTGCTCTGTTCTTCATTGGATGCATTTTCATCCGAAGCACAACATCTCTTGTCTTTCATTCAAGGTATCTAGGTCCAGATAGCCCTTAACCTGCTTACAAACATTAAAATCCTTACAGTGGAGGTAACAACGTGTTACATGCAAAAGAATGCTCTATAAACTATCATAGTTACAAAATTACGATAGTGATACAAATAGTGCTCCATTAAAGGACAGAAACAAACCTATAACAAGATTAACTAGCATGGCAATATTCAATTAAAGAAAATAAAAAATACCATAACCAACTGATTTCCAGAATAATTTCTTACTTAGAGATTAAAAAATTTTAGCTGTTTTACAAGACTTCTTTGTAAACTATGCTATTGCAGGTATACAATTATTTTCTGTGTTATTGCCAGTATTCAGTATTTGCATTCAAATCATTTATCACTGGACAATAATCTGTTCCTACCATGAGCATAGTTTCTCGTTCATTTGAAAATAAAGATTAGGGCAGTCAAAGATGTTGCTCATCTTCTAGCAAATGAAAAACTGAAAGTGATGCAAAATTTGCTGATCCTCACTGGTTTTGGTAATCAATTTTTCATCACCAAACCTTCTGTTTTTAATTCGTAGATTATTTGCACTGTCACCCCTAACTTTAACACATGTAATTGTATCAAGATATGTCTTGAACGTAAATTTTGTCTTTAAAAAGGCATAATTTCCCATCTTCCATAACATTTTGCTATCTTCCATAACACGTTGCTTTAGATGATGAATGATATAGGACTGAAAATGATCTCTAACATTTGATTTAATGACAGACGAGTTGTCTGACGGAAGGATATGATAAATTTATTGAAGAGAACGTGCTTCTGAAACCAAAAATTAGAAAACGCGGCTTAAGAATATTTAATAAACAAACTAAAAGCTAAATACAAATAGCCATTATTTTCTAACTGATAGCGACAACTACAACATCTTAAAATATTTATATGAAAATATGTATATGTTGCTTGGCAGAAATTATACCAAGCTCTGCGTAAACAGCTTCAGTGCTTGTATTTGATTTAAAGTCATTATTGGAATTATAGTATGATAAACAGGTACAAAAATAACCTTGGTTGAAATTCACGAGTTCTGGGAATCAACTAGGGACTAAGAGGGGATCAATTAGGTAAATAGGAGCACAAAAATAAAAGTTGTGCAATTACCCTGAAAATTGCACTTTTTATTACAAAGTCAGTTTGAGTAAAATAAAAAAACATAGTTTATATTATCAGGCTTTACTCTTTTAGGATTGCTACAAATATTTAACGCCAGCTACTTGGATGACACGAACCATGATGATGATTTTAGTATGGAAACTTCTTTTGGTCACTTGACAAATGGTCACCATCATTCTGATGTAGATGATTCTGATAGTGAGTTAAATAACTCTTTTGAAAAAGATGTGCAAGGCTGCTGCCACAGTCAAAGGAACAGCAACATTCTGCAAAAATGCATATTGAAGAAGGCACTTCAGGGAAGCTTTATCAGATTTTTTACAAATGACACAACACCTGTCAACAATTTTTAAACTTTTTCTCGATGATGGTTTCCTACATAATTGTTTAGAAGTTATTTATGATCAAGCAAAAAAGGACCAAGAACATCAAAACGTGATATGCGCAAGAGAAACAAATGCAATATTATAGTGGTCCTAGTCACTTCAGCATCAAATTATAGTTCATAATTTGCGCTACTTTTTTTCGATCAAGACCTCTAATAGTACCTAAGCTGTCGTATGAGCAGAAAAGGGAGGAGCTACCTTAATTAGCTTCTATCTCCGGGATGTGATATGAAGGTTCACAGAGTGAACCAACCGGATTTTACCATGCTGCAGCAAAGAGCGTGGTACGGATGCAACGTTGGATGTCAACAGTGTGATTGAAATTCAAAACGTGATGCAAAGTTTGTATATTTTGTAGCTGAATCGCCCATATCTCTTCGAATCCCAAATTACCCCCATTCTGCCAATTTAAACCAGAACTTAACAACTTTCATTTTCTGCCACCAGTTAGTTAATATATCCCCATTTTAGCCCACTTTGCCCCAAAACTTATAATTTCAAATAACAAAGTCCATATAAGAAATTAAAATAAAAAATACCCATTTCCTTTTCTGCCCCAACCCCATTTGAAATTTAAAAGAAAAGTATAGATTAGAAATAAACAACCCAAATTACCCGTTTTCTGCCAATTTTCAGCATAATTCCACAACTTTTTTCCTGCCCCCATTTACCTAATTTGCCCCCATTTAGTCCCGTAGTTGGCCACCAGAACTGTAAAATATTGAAAATAAAGTTCAGATACGAAAACAGCACCTCAGATTACTCCTTTCTACAAATTTATGTTACTACCCCTGTTTGCCCCATTTGCCCCCATTTTATCCCCCATTTCATCTCAAGGACTGAAATATATTGAAAAATATAGCTCAGATTCAAAAACAGCACCCCAAATTACCCCTTTGTATTAATTCTCATTATCATATTGGCTGAAAAGCTAAAAATCTACATTTTTTTAATGTCTGCTGCCTGAAAATTGCCAAACTTCTAATAGTGCTCTTGGTGTAAGGATACAAATTGGTTGCCAACGCTGCCCAGGTCCAAACAATCAGTGATTTCCTTCTGACAATTTATTATTGCCAGGGCGTTGAACCTCTTCTGGGTCATGGTGGCGCGTTACTTGTCTTTACTCTTCGAGCTAAAGAGAATGACCTTTCTGGTGTTGCACTGGTTGCTGGGTTGACCAGGAGTAATTTGCAGACTCTGGTGATGTTTGGAATCAGGTATTTCTCTTCCGTCGCTTTCTGTAGTCTTTCAAGAATATCATCAAAACAACAAGCTGGATTTTCAGTAAAGAGCTGTTTGAAGATGCCCAGTTCCATTTTCAGGAATTCAATGGAAACATCACCTTCATATGTTGTCTGTAGATGATGCAATTCGTTTTCAAATGGATTTTCGTTGATTGCATTTAAGAGCATCGTTTCCAGAGCCGCAAAGGTTTTGTAACTTGGTTGTTTGAAACGATCTTTTATCGAAGCAACAATCACATCGATTGATTCATAATAGATTTGCTGGTAGTGGTCATCAACCGTTTGGGATGATTGGCAGGGGCTTCTTGACCATGTCCTTCCATGTACTGCAATATGGAGTAATCTGGCCAATAATGTTTTTCTCCAGAATATCTAAATTTGAAAAGCTTAAAACAGAGGGTAAGGATACCAGGGCGGGTACACAATAAAGAGAGTCCAATTACCTTGGGGGCAGGACAAGACTCAGCGTTTCTTTGTGTATGCTTTGCTACTTCTCCCTTTTGTTCAGCAGGGGTTTGGGTGTGCCTTTAAGCCTTACAAGGAAAGCTATTGCAGATGTTACATTTGAGCAAATATCAACGTTTGTATTTTCCGTTTAAGAGTATGCACTTAGGCTTATCATACTTGTTATAATTTAAACAAAGTTCACCTGTCGTATTGTCTCTTGTTGGCCATTGGTTACCTTGCTGCTGATATTGCTTCCCGGTAACAAGCAGGGCCTCTGTGGTGGACAGTGATGGCGCAGTTGCAAGACTTCTTGATTCCAAACATTAGGCTGGCAGAGAATTGAAGTCAACTTCTCAACTGATGTCTTTTTACAGAAAATCTCGTAGTTTGATACCAAAGGCATGAATCAATTTGAGTTCCTTGCCACTGGAAGTTGTATGAATCCAAGGGATTAGTTTTTCAAGGGAATGTTGCAGTTCACAAAATTGGTGGGCAAAGGCTGACACACTGTCATTTGGTTGTTGTTGCATGGTGTAGTAGGAAGAGAGCAGGTTTCGAATTTGTTGGCCTTTGGGTACGTGCCATTTGGCTTGAAAGGTTTTCAGTGTAATAAGGTAGAACATATATAATCAACTTCACATGGCATTACATTCGAATTTATATCCTACGTAAACGCGATTACTAATTTCATACTGTATAGTGAAGATGATTTTGATGTTATAATCCTACTACATTACACGACAAGAACATGGAAAAAAGTCAGTTAGGCTGTCCTTACCTCTAATACAAGGTTTTGCTTTTGAATAAAGTGAAGCCATAATATCTAAAAATTTGTCTTTAATTCCAGTAATTACAAGATAATGCAAAACTTCTTTGTGATTGACCGAGTGAAATGCTTTTCTAAAATCAATGAAATGTGCCTTTGCGTTGAAAATGAATATTCAGTTATGGAACACAAGGTAATAATATGATCTGAAGTTGGGTACCATTTCCTGTAGGCAATCTTATTTTCACAAAGAAACCTATCTAATAGGATACCAAAAAAAAGTTTTCTGAACATGCCTAAATAGTCCAGTCATCTTAAAATTACCCCTGAGAATTATTGCAAAAGAAGCTTTTTCATTAAAAACTGGCTAAATGTAACTTACACAAAAACATACTAAAAGTCTCCAAAGATCAAAACCGGGAACACCTTTGAAATAGGTACACGATTTCATACCGCATGGAAACGAGGCTAAGAACCAGAAATGTTGGTTTTGCATGATTTAATTCGCAAAAAAACTCGAAATTGACTTGAAGCTTCAGAGTAAATTTTAATAAAATGAACGCAATGCATTTGCACATGGTTTTTAACTAAACAAAACATAAAATAGAGCAATTATTGCTAATCCAGTACCCTACATAAGTTATGCAAATGTTGTATCAGTCAGTTATTTTCGGCGTCATCAGAGTCATAGTCTAGAGTGGAATTTGTGCAGGCTGAGCCTTTGCATTGGCCGCAGGCTGGAGAACACTGCATTCCATTCTTTCTGCAGGTGCACCTCTTAGTATTGCAATCGGATGAACAGTTACAACGGATCAGCTGCAGCAGAGATTGTGGGGCAGGCGGCAAGTCACTCGTAACTGGAATAATTTGGGCATCATCGAATTTCCATCCCCAATCCTCTATCCTCAGCGATGAACCTTCTCCTTGCCACTGCTTTACTTGAAGATATACTCGAAGGCTGTGGAATCGTGCTGCTGCAGCAGTTGGCGGTAGATTCTGTGGCTGGACATATGAGGTTTTCGTTGCAAGCTTTTCGTAGTATCGTTGATATCTCAGCTTGTTAAGACTGATGCCTGGCTTACCACCAAAGAGAATGACAAGTGCCTTTTCACCTGCAGTGACAATGTCAGATACGGTGGAGTGACAGCCAAAAACTTTAGCCTGCTCCATAAGGTGATGTGTATTCTCCAACTTCTTCAAGGCGGTGGCCTTACCAACTCCATACAGGCGCGAAGTGGTGTCACAGCCAGTTATAGCGTGAAGAAATAAGAGATTCCTACAAACTTCGTCACCTAACTGATGTTTTACCTCTTTCACATGCCAGACGCGGTGTACTTTTGAGCTTGCTTTTGGCTCTGGTCGAAAATAGATGTCGTGGCTATCGTCAGAAGCATAATAACACAAGAGGACCAGTAAGTCTGTGTCGTCCCCGACAAGAACTGTGGGTTTAGTTTGGCAAGATTCAATAGCAGTTTTAACGATCAAAAGATCAGCATCGCCATCAGCATGGTGCGTTACACAGCCTGCGTTTCGTAGAGCCTTGCTCAGCATGCAAAGGAAGCGCTGCTTGTTCTTGGGATTCGAGAGAAACGTATCTTTCTTCTGCGTGACAGGCATGGTTTCTGTGAACGTGATAGTTGCAGCAATCTTACCAGTAGCACGCCGTTGTTGCGTCATTGCTTTCGTTGACAGTTCATCATAGCCATCAAAGACTATAATCGCTGTTCCATATTTTCGACTGACGTATGCGCAGTATAAATCGCAAAGCTCTTTGTACGTAAGGGAACCTCTTGGCCATGGCACTCGGTGGAGAAGAGCACCTCCATCCAACACATACCGTACCTCTTCTTGAAGCTGTGTCTTGGCCTCAAGTGAAAGTCTTGACCAAATGGCATCAGCTAGAGCTGGCTTTTGGGGTTGCCTTAACGTGAATGGTGAATCGAATAGAGCGGTTGGGTAAACACACAGTTCATATTGAAATAATTCTTCAAGCTGAGTGTCATCACATGCGATGATTAGCCGCTGAAATAAAAGTTGAGGGTCAACTTGAACGTGCTCGTTGCCGATCTTTATAGAAGACTTTGATGCCATAGTAACTGCCTGGGCATTTCGCTTGAATGTATACTGTGTGGTGAGCTTCATATGCATGGACGACAATATCTTCTCTCCGACGCTTTTGGCTTTGTCAACATTAACATTGCTATTTGCATTTACACCGTTCATCACATTCTTCAGGTTTTTATCGACATCTTGAGAGAAAGGATCATGAGCAGCTACAGCATCAAGGATGGTCAATGTGTCTTTCATATCTCTTGCTTGCCTTGCATTTGACACATCCTTGTTCTGTTCGCCGGAATTAAACTGCACTTTTGTTAGCTCTTGCATTGTGCTGTTTGTTTCGGCACAGGCGGGCATGGATAATAGCCATATGAGCCTTTGCTTCTCTGTAAGGCCCCTCCCTCTTGTCAAACCTCCACTGGTCTTCATGCTTCTCATCAGAACCTGTTCAATGACAAGGTCTATTGATAAGCCAGCCCAAAACCGATCACTTCTTCTAGCGACATGAAGACCTGATGCCAAGTCTTGGTAGACATCCAGGTTGTCGATACGAAGGTCTGCCATTGACTGCAGATATACGCGAGCGCACTTAACATAGAAATTGTGACCGGATGCAGCTAGGTATGGGAGCATTCTTGTCAGTGTTTGAAGATGGAGATCCCAGTTTGCTGTACGTTCTGCTCTAATAAAAGTGCGCAGAATGTCCACCATTTCTATGTACTGTATCCAAAGCGCTGCCGTGCGACTTCTGTCCGCGAGGAGGCTTTGCTTTCTGGTAACATATGCTTTTATGCTATCAAGAACCTCTGCTTCATTAGCTTCTTCTGCTGATACATTCTTTTCGGTCAATTTTTCAAACAATGAACGTGCTTCCTCGAGTTTCTTCATTCCATCTGTTTTACCATCAGATTCTCGCTGAGAGGGGGATAGTACTTGACTCGGAATTTTCATCACTTTGTCCAGATGTAGAAGACTGCGTATCTCCTAAAACGACAAGACATGGTTATGCAACTGTGTCTGGTTAGATTGTTTACGCAAGAAACGAGGATAATTGAACCAAAATATAATCGACAAATACCTCTCTGTTCTTCCTCGTTGTCTATGTTCGCAACATTTTCAGCGTTTTCTGTATCATCAGAAACTAAAATGTAAAAAATGATATTACGTTTTTATATAATTTTCCACATCATCTTGTCAAAGAAATGCTTATATTGTATTACATAGTTTGCGTTGTTCTATGAGAACATTGTTTCACTTACCTGGTTGTTTAAGATAGGGAACTGGAACATCCAGGGCATTCGAATACAGCATTGCACTCAATGCTGCTTCAACAATGAGATGTGCACGCACAGCACGAGAAACAGCTTTCCCTGTCATGATGTGATCTACAGCATTAGATGCATAAATTAGTTCCATCAGTTCTCTCAATCCAGACCCGGCCATTAAATGACCAATGCTTCCGAGGAAGCTCATCTGTGTGTGAAAGGCACCAAGACGCACAATGACTCTGCGCAGCTCACTGTTGGCTGGTTCTGTCTGTATTATTTCGTAGGCCTTTAACCACAGAGGTTGATCAAATGTGATGATGGGTCGTTCGATCCCGTGTTGTGCAGCATGCTTCACTACATAATTCAGGGTGGAAGAGACGCATGTAACATCAGTTGGAGTCATGTCAATCATGGGAAGGAACGCAACAGAAGACTTCCCGTGGGTATTTCCTTGATGAATTGACTGCATCATGCCATTCCAAGATGGGCGTGGTATGCCAAACAATAAAGACGTCTTCCAGAGGACATCGAGATTCGCAGTGGGGTCATCAGCTCGTACAGGAACTATGTCTTTGTATTTAATTTCTATATTCATCTGTCTGGGTCCACATGGACGTATCTCCACCCTTCCAACGGATGAGATTTCCTCTGCAGAAACTTTGCGTCGTGCGATATTCCGAGTGTGTTTGGTACCAGGCGTCACTACTGCAATCATTCCCATACCATGGAAAGTGTTATGTCCGTCTAGTGTTCTTAAGTTGTGGTCGACATTGTCGGCTGCATACTGTATAAACTCACCACTAAAAGACGGTATGTCAGTTCCGTAACTAAGGGCAGCATTTTGGTTGAACATTTGAACTTCTTGGTATGATGAACAGAATCCATGATGATGCAAAGTGTCGATAAGGAACCGTGAGGCGAACTTGTGGTGTAACTGTACTGCAAGCCCTATCTGTAGAGGTGCGATGACAACTCGTGGCCCTGAAGCTTGAGCAATAGCCTGTCCGATTGATGCTACTTTTAATGTGTTTTTCTTCTCTGCCACGAGAACCTCAAGAAAGGCTGAAAGTGCGGCGGGCAAAAAGCGCACATGTGTCTCTGCATCAATATCTATTGTAGGGTAGCTTTCGTTGGATGTTGCCATTGACTTAAGCTCGGCTTTAATAAGCTTAGCTGCAGTGTTGATAATATTCATTTTTTGCTCCTCCATATCTAAGTTCTTCTGGGCATGGAACTGTTGCAAGATTGCAGCAGCAGTACTTCTAAATGTAACAACATTTGGTTTGCCATTAACATCCGTTACAACAATATCATCACCAAAATACTCGAGCAGCTTTGCTTTCATGTGATGCCTTCCGTACGCCTCGGTTTCTGTACCACCGAGATATTCCGCCATTTTGCTCACCAGATCATTCACAGTGATCTGTTCATCGTCATTCTCCTCAAGAAACTTTGCAACTTTAACAAATGCTTGATGCTTCTGTTCATCCTGAGGACGACCAACTCTCCTCTTTTTGACAGCACTTGGAAAAGCATATTCAAACACTTTAGGTATTTGCCTCTTTGTACGGAAATTGACATTGCAGACCTGGTGGTAGATTGCGTCGGCTGCTGGCAAATCATGCACATTAAGAAGTCTAGCTCTTACTATTTCAGACCAGCCATCCGCTCTTTCTGAACAAAGTTTCAAAAGTGTGTCTTTCGTTTCTACCGTAGTAACTCTAAATACTTCCCCCACTCTTTTATTTTGTTCCTCAGTTTCTGCTGTGGACCCACAAAAGAAACAATCGGTCTTAAATGAGAAATTTTGTTCTGCCTTTCGAGATATAGATGATCGACGAGTATTTGTTGTTGCAGACGAACTGGCATTTTTAGCTCGCTTGATATTGCTGGGAAGGCAGTACTTCCTCCGGCAATTCTTATGCACCTTTTTCCCAGGGACTGCAGTTATGTTATCCCTCCTCTCTGCACTTGCTCTATTGATTCCTTCGCTTCCCTTTTCTCTTAAAATTACTATGTCAGCCTCACCATTAAGTGTTTCATTACAAATAAGGCACGTTGTTTCGTCCATGGCTGGAATTTTGTCTGAAATCAAATATACAGTGAAAGTATTGTAACTTGTCAGCACAATGCATTACAGGCAGATTTGTGCAGTCACTTGCCCAGGATAAATATTTTGGGGGCAACCATTGTTAAGAATAATAGAAACAGCAGGTGTTTTACAATAGAACAATAGAATTTCAGGATTTTGGGGGGCTTCGCCCCCCTTGGCTTTGTGCCTGGATTCCTGGAACGAAATATTTTGGTATGGTACACTCAATTTTTCATAAGATATTATGCTATACAGATCTCATACAGATATAGTGTCATTTGTGGAACTTCAGTTTCGCGCATGCGTAGCGTATCGTCCCACCTTTTAGAATTCGCTGTTTAAAATCAAACAAATAGCCTGTTTATACATATGTATTGTAAGACCAAATTTGTGATTGGAAAGAGATGCGATTTAAGTCATAGTCCGAGGCTTTACTGCATGGAGTGTAGGCTTTCAGAAATGTTAGAGTATTTTTTTAGGGTTGGGCTTCGTTAAAGTCAAATCTTGAATCACGTGGCTGAGACCCGGAATCACGTGATTAATTGGGACGACCACATCGAAAACTATACGGACGCCGGACGCGTTATTTTCCCAATCACAACCTAGATGTTGCTTGCATAAACGCCGCCAGGCCAGTCAGAAATAAAGGCAGTATACAGTAAACACTTTGTAAGGAAAATATTTTCCTGGTTTAAAAAAGCTTCAGGGAATGTTTTTTAACTTTTATTAGAAGGTATAATAATGAGCTTACCTGATCTAAAAGCTCCAAAGACCCTGCATTTTCCGTCAGGCAATGCAGCACGTGGAGAAATTGAGGAAACGTCATTCAGGACAGGAAAAATAAACGCAGCCTCGTTTTCATGCAGCAGCATACAGGGTTCTATTGAAAGCTCGTTTTAGTATGCAAGAACGTAAGATTTTAACATTAATTTTAAATTCAATTCTTAATTCAGGTACCCTGGGTACCAGACTTTCAATATCAAGAAAATGAAAGTCTGGTCTCAAGAGAACCTAGCCTCATTTCCATGCTGTGTAACTGACCAATCAGCAGCGAGGGTTCACATTTTGTGCACGTTCAAAGGTCACGTCAAGACAATAGAATTGAGAAAAATTAACTGTGGGATAAAAATGCAGACCAGAACCAGAACCAAATTCTGAGAACAAGATGGGGACGGCTGACGAAGGCAAATTGACAGTTGCCGTAAAGAGACACTGTAAGATCTCGTTTTCCAAATGTGGATGATGTATCAAGCAAGCAGTTTGAACCCCTACGCTCTTTATTTGATCGGAAAAGTGACACATTTGCCACTCTGCCTACTGGCTGGACATTGCAAATCATTGATTTTTCAGCTCTGGTGCCTCATTCATTGCGAATAAGTCGATGTTTTTAGGCCACTCCAAGTCCAATTCCATAATAATTGTTATTTCACCCCTTTTGGCGATAATGGATTTGCAGTGCAAGGACGACAACAACGGAATCATTTCTGACTTGTATATGTCACATCAAGACAACTGAATTGAGAAAAATTAACTGCGGTACTATCTACATAATACATATGATAATATCTTAAATAATATCAGTATGACAACATTAATAACTAGTAACTTGCCATTTTCCTTGGATTTACTCTAAAATCTTTAATTTATTAGTCTCCATATATGGGTCATCATTGCTGGTTTGAAAGGGGTAATTAGATTCCATGCCCATAGTTGCCTATTTGCAACCTGTATACATGATGATGATGTATTATTTTAGGTGTCTTCAGAAGTAATGAAAATATGAATAAGGTGTATCAAACCAATGAAGTATTTGTTCAAATTGAAATGTGGAATAGTTCTATTTATAGGTTCTCTATTCTATGCGGTCCATTCAACTCTTCTTGATGTGGAAGAGAAAAAGGTTTTTGCAAATTCTTTTACAAAAAGTAACATAAAATTTAGAAAAGTGCCCATTAAACCCTAAAACTGGTTGTTGCAAGTGACCATCAATTCTTTTAAACCTCCAATTTTTCAAATGCTTCTTGCATCCCTGTTATTTGAATCATGTGGCATTTCATCATAGTTCAAATGCATAGCATATCATGCCTAAAACTGGAAAAATTGCAAAGAAAAGTTATGCTCTGCATATTCTGCATGGAGAGGGTCTTTCGGATGCACATAAGGCATTTCCTTGATCTTCAACAACACACATGTTGACACTTTCATGTTTTGTGAGCGGCACTATCAAAAAGCAAAAGGTTTGTGTTTGCTACAGTTCATTATTAAACAATTTGAAAATCATCATACAAAATATTAAAAGGCTAAATGCTACTAAGCACAAGTCTGCAGAGTATGGCACTTGTGAAGACTGTGGGGCACAATTAAGAAAAGTTGAGGATCACTTTTGAACCAAAGTGCACAGGGTACATCAGCATACGGGCACAAATCAGGAGGTTGGAGAAAAACGTAATACACAAGTCTGAGATAAACCATTATCACAAAAAGGTCCACATATGACAATCACATTTTTGTTGTCTAGAGAGGATCCATCTAAATTTGTCCAAGAGCACCTTAATGGCACATTGGCCATACTCTGCAGGCTGAAAAAAAATACAATTTTCTAAAGTTTACTTATGGCCTTAGGTATTAGGTATTCAGCATTGTGATGCCCATAATTGGCTTTACTTATTAGTGATAAAATGGATATAGAGGGCAACAATAACATTTGCCCACACTTGTTAACATGTTGTTTGTGCATCACCACATCTCAATTGCAGCAAATTCCTATATTTGGGTTGTAATCAATTTGTTCAACTCAAGGTAATGATTTCCTTCATAAATCAGAGTAACCTCAAATTCAATTGGCTAAGATTTGGCATAGGAATAGGCTAGACCTCAAAGGCCTGTCATTGGTTTGGTGCAGCTGACTACTGTCTCCGCACAACTCTGGTAGATACCACTGAAAGTAGTAAAAGCTCTGCCATCCTTTAAACATTTGAATGTTCGGCATTCTTTCTAAAGTTAGGTTTATGTTATTCTAACACATACTGGCTCGATGAAACTTTTCCTGGCTCAGATTTCGAAAATTGTCTTCCTCCATTTTCTGCTTCTGATAGTCTGACAACGGCAACAGTTCAGAAATCCAGTCTGCAAAATTTCCATTGCCAGAGTGTTTCACGGATGATTGATTCAACATGGAAATGAGGCTAGGTTCTCTTGAGACCAGACTTTCATTTTCTTGATATTGAAAGTCTGGTGCCCAGTGTATAATTCAGGTATCTTTACTGACTTCTGGTTGACTGGAATTATGACATAAAATCTGATCAAAATAATCAAAGAGGGATAACTCTTTTTGGCCACTTAGGAAATTTTTTTTACAGCGATTTTGAACAAAGGTTTGACCAGATTTCTTGACATTAACGAATTAATGAATGAAAATCAAGCAGGATTTTGATCCGGGTATTCTACAACTGATCATATCTTCAACTTATATATGATTATTGATTATTACTCAAACACTGCAGAAAACTTTACTGTGCACTTATTTGTTGACTGCGAGAACGCTTTTGATACTTTTTGGAGAAAAGGTTTATGGCTTAAACTAATTAATCATGGCATCAAGGGTAAATGTCTGACAATAATTAGAAATATTTATAGTTGTATTAAATCATTAGTAGAGCAAGATGTACAGCTGAGTAAAACCTTCCCCTTTAATGTCAACGTAACACAGGGTGAAAACCTTACTCCGTTACTATTTGCAATCGTTGTTAGTGATCTAGAAATCTCTCTCTCTTATTTTGCTGGTGAAGGAATAAATTGTCTTAATTTCACACAGGATAACATTATCAAATTGATAGTATTACTTTGTGCAGATGATACTGTAATTCTTGCATCTTCACTCAAAGGTCTTCAGAAATCTCTTGATAACTTACTTACTTATAGAAAACAACGGAAACTTATGGTTAAAATCGCTAAAACCAAAGTTTTAATCCTCTCGACAAACTCTAGACATAATAAAAAACTTCAATTCAAGTATAAAAATGAAGAATGAGAAAGTGTAAACGAATCTAAGTATTTAGGAGTGATTTTAAAAAGTAACGGGTAATTTCTATCTGCAATGAAACATATCAAGTCAAAAGCAAATATAGCAATGAGATATGTCCTTTCAAAGCCATCATCAGCATTCAGAGTATGGATAAAACGGTAGCCATGGTTGCAAGAAATAATGAAATGCCAGTAATTTTTGAACAAGAACACAGTGAGGAAAGTCAAGAAGGGGGAGTATGAAGTGGGTTGAGGCATGCACACTGTAGCCAGCGAAAAGGAGGCTAACTGGCTGCAGTTCCATTTTGCTGTGCTGGCCCAAGGTCCAATTGGCCTAATTGTTCCATCAAAATCTCACGAATTCTCTGCAACCGCTAAAGATATATCCAATTTGTGGAGTACTTTTTATCTTTGAATAACTTTTACACCTGGTTGTTGAATATCTAACGCTTCCCAAGTTTTTTAAAAACTTTGAATGCTGTCTGACTCCCTCAAAAACCAGTGGAAATTGGATTATTTTGTTGGATTATTAAGACATGGATAAATTGTTGCAATTATATTTTGAAGTAGAAGCACAACCATTTAATTGCTCTTTTTGTTGAGGCTGAAGAATGGTGTTATCTGCACTCTGCACACACAGGGTAATATGTAGAAACAAGTAGTAGCAAGTTGAATTGAAATAAGTTACAAACAAGAAACAAGTTCCTCCCTTATCACTTGTCTTAAAAATACAATTTAGACAGTGTTGGAATGTTGAAGAACAAGTATAAGTTATTAGTCACGCTAACGAATCTTTACGCACTACTGTGGTGGATACACAAACAAACTGTGGTGGTGTATTTTGCGTACTGTTGTGGGGTTTTTTGCGTACTATGGTGGATAAGCTCTGCTGTGGTGGTGTATTTTGCGTACTATGGTGGGTTATTATGCTTGATGTGGTGGGTTATTATGCATGTTGTGATGGGGTTTTTTGCGTACTGTGGTGGATAAGCACTAGTTTTCTTAGTTTCATTCATTTGCGAGTATTTTCTTATGGACGTTACATAACATAACTTAGCACCAATCTCTGTTCGTCACCTAGTACTTAGTCCTTTCACATTTTACTGTTGTTTGTATTAGATGTCGTTAATACCACGTAGGCAGGAAATCTTTGTATTGGTCCTTGGGTATTTTTTTAACTTCTTTATCCTCATCAATTTGTAATGTTTCCTGTTTATCTCTTATTATTTCGTATATATAGAAGAATCTTACTTAGCTTTAGAAGCAAGGAGATAGGAAATCAAGGGAAAGTATGGCAAGGTAAGGCCCTACTATAGGGTAGATAACCGTTAGACAGGGAGGTTTGCGAAAGCTCCTGAGCCCTAGTCTTAAGTATTATATTATGGACAGGCAGTGCTTGCGAGAGGCTGTACTGTACCACTAGTTTATATTATAAATGAAGACAAACAGTGCTTGTGACAGGCTGTAATGTACTTCTTTGTTCTGATCTGGCTCAGAGAAGCCCTTATTGCTGTAATGCCATTTAGCCTGGAATTGTTAAGTACGGAATATAGTAAGGATAATGTCAAGATTGCTGTCAAGTTTGTGTCTGTGTTTTTGTGTCTCTGCCTTCGAAAAACATGGAAACCCATACTACATATGTTTGATGTGGTGGGTTATTATGCTTGTTGTGGTTGGGTTTTTTGCATATTGTTGTAGATAAGCACTACTGTGGTGGGTTATTATGCTTGTTGTGGTGGGTTATTATGCTTGGTGTGGTGGTGTTTATTGCATGTTTGAGAGTAATGGTTCTATGTAGCATAGGGTATAATATAATCCTAATGTCTAGCATGTTTTTCTTAAACAAATTTCTTTCTGCATCTTTCTTTCTATGAAGTTGTTTTGAGTGTGAACATGACTTATGGATTAATTCACAGACATCTAGATAACCTTAGTGAAATGCCTGTAACATTTTGCTGCACCACTGTGTATGTAATGTGCCCACTGCAGTTGGAGGTTTGCCATGATGACTTTAGTATCCGAAGCCCAAAAGTCCTGTAAATATCAATACAATCCTCATTTTATGATAAATAATTCGTAGCCTTGCATTTACTCATTGTTTGCAAACGAAGTTTGTTGAGTTTTTAACAAATTTCTTTTGCTTCCATTGCTTCTGCCGAAGCTGGCTACTGGCCTGAAATTGTGATGCAATGCTTGGTGATGGTGTCCAATTAGCAAGAAACGCTAAAAAATAAAGTGCCATATCATCTATTAGCCTGGGGGCTCAAAGGGGTTTATAAAAAGATTAAAGTTTTAATGGATTAAAAATATTTATTTCAATTGTCCTTTTCATTAAACCTCACTTAGTTTTTTCAAAAAAGTAATTTGAAAGAGGCCACTTTGAAGAGGTTTTTCGCGAAACAGAAAGTGACAAATTTCAAACGTTCATTACCAAGGTTTGATTTTAACAAATCAGAAACCCGTACCTCATATAAACAAAATGGTTTAAAAAATTTTATTATCAAGTTTGTACAGTGTTATTGCAAATATTTTATGAAGAACTTACATTCAAAATTTGCGGAAAAATGCTCACAACTCCAACATTAGACTTTTGCTGCAAAATCACCAATATACGCATGCCCAACTTCATTTCATACCTCTGGAGCAGAGTTTATAAGTTGTTGATCAGTAATTTGCAAAATTGCCCCCAGACACAGGCAGGAAACCTATCCTTGATAACATCGATAAACATCAACATATGCATTACATGACTGAACCATACAAGAATCCAGATGCACATTATTGCTCTCTTCAATCTACAGAAAACAGAATTTCCAGCAATCATCTTCCAGATTATGCGCCAATCAATTTGTAACAGGAGCTAGACAATGGAGTATCTTGCCCACGCAGATTTGTTTTAAAAAGCTATAACTGATTTGTAAAAAAATAAAAATAGCAATTCTTAACTAAATAATCTTCAAATTTTAATAAAATAATGATACAAGTCTGAAAGGCCTCAGTGTGCTTTAAGATTATTTTAAGGAAATTTGAAGTTTATTTAGTCCAGAATTCCTATTTTTATTATTTTACAAATCAGTTATTTAAAACAAATCTGCCATTTTCAAATGTGTTCACTCTCAAATCTCCTTTTGGCAAACACTAAAAACACCCAAACATTAGGAAAACAGACTCATCAGTACTGCAACCAATGACAACAGGGGCTGGTATTTCTGAACTTTTAGCGCCAATGATCCGGAAACAGATGCAGTCAGAGAAGACAAGACTACCATGGACTATTCTGCATTCAGGTTCTGTTATTCGCAAAGATAGAGCCTCATTGTTGATGACGTAAGAAACAGCAACGAAAAAATTTATTATTACTTCTTTATAAATGATAACAAAACCATAGCTATATTGTGAATTATTTCAACAAGAAAAAGGTTTTGAAACAGGCACAAACTGAGAGTCACATATTGAGGATTATCCAATGTAGTCATTATTCCATTATTGTTCGTGCTGGAATAATTATTAAAACCCAGTTGCAGATATTGATTCAGTTGAAGCACCTAAAAGGGATCATCTCCAATTATTCGTATCAAATTTGTTTAATAAAATTTGTATAATTATACCATCTTATACGATTTTTTGTAAGACGTATACGAATTAATTCTTATCAACACGTTCTGCAACATGAAAAAATTTGTATAAAATTCGTATAGGATAACATATAAAATTTGTATTAAATTCATTTAATATTCGTATCAAATTTGATAGGATTCGTATAGGATTTTGCAGAAAATTCGAATAAAATTTGCATAATGATATCCATACAATTCGTCTAAACAAATTCTAACCCTGTATGACTTCTTTGACCTTTGGGATTGTTCTACTTATTTTAGCGTAACCTTTCAGTTCTCACGTTATTCCTTTCATAAATTACTGACTTGCATTCCTATTATTCTTTGAACCAGCCTACTATCGTTCCTGGAATGGGCCGCTTTGTTATAAAAAGCTGCTAAATTTTTCTTTCCGCGTCAAATTTGTATCAAAATTGTATCACATTCGTATCAAATTTGTATCTCATTCGTATCAGATTGGTATAAAATGCGTATGAAGGAAAAAAGAAATTTGTATACAATTAGTATACGTGATTTGTTTTATACAAATAAATTGGTATAACACATTTTTTCCACTGAGTAAAAATTCGTATAAATTAGTATAAACACTATACGATTAATTTTGAGAGAGTCCATAACAGAGAATAGTTTCATGTTATTTAATGTCTACTACTGTGTTTTCTGCTGTCAATATGTTTTGTGTTACAGTTAATGCTCTGTTCTATATATGAGAATTATGCATATGTAGATATTTTCTTTTACATTAAAGTTCCGAATACACTGTGTGATCTATGCTATATTAAAAAGAGGAAGTTTTACGAGTAATGTTTTGCAATCCTTTTGCGTTCAAGTATGCTATCGGCATTTTAAAAAAGGCCAGGTGTTGTCTAACAATTCATGTAGACTCTTTGAGGATTTTGACAACACAAAATTGGATAAATCACAATCACAGTCATTGCTTTGCTTCTTTGCCAGAAAAAAAGGTTCAGTGTCCCTTCTAATGCTATTGTAAACTCTAATGCTTGTGGAGGGCTTGCTCGATGCACCAGTCTTGTGCTTGCAAGACTCACAGATTGATTTCTTGGTCTTTGGTGATCATGTATCCTTAAGGTCTGGGTAACTTTCACTGTAATAGACGTTGGTGTTTTACTTGCAAACGTATCTATAAGCAACTGCATACTGGTCATGCTGTTCAGAAAAGTTTAATGCCACCCTCTGCTCTTGTGCAGTCTTGTTCTTGAGAGCAAGCCATTTTGTCGCAGCTGATAGCTTGAGGCATAGATGATAGCGTTAGCCATGATCAGCATGCTTTTCCAAACAACATGTCCAGTATTCAACCTTTGCTTTTGAAAGTCCCTCCTTGAAATAATTCTCTACCATAGAACCAAAGCTTTGTCATATGGGAAACCTCTCTAGATCTGCTCTGGAATATGTGATGAGATATGTTCCTCTTCCATTTTGAGTATTAGTTATTGCATTTCTTGGAAGTCATCATTCTCACTCATATTTGCTTGCCTCTTCAAAAGAGACTGATTTCAACCCTACCAAACGTTAACTACTTGAAAGTAAACTTCTCCCCAACTTTTTTATGAGCATACAGTTACATAAAATAGGAGCTTTGTTGTGTAAAAGAGTGTAATAATGTAATGTACTATCTATGTAAATTGCTTAAGAGCTGTCCCCAAAGGATTTAGTTTCTTAGCTCAAAATTTACAACTTATTATGGATATCATTAACTTTTCAATCCATTTCATTGTTGCAACTCTAGTCTAATGAATCTGCAATTTCTCATTAAGTGTAAAAAGGCATCTCGTTGCTATAGTTTCAGTTAATACAACGAACTAAACAGCAATTTAATATTTGTTATGCAAGAAAACGAAACAACTGTTTTTATCCATGGATATTTGAGATTTTAATGCAGTTTTCTCTCTGAAATAAGTGGATGTTACAACACTTAGTGTTGCTTAAGCTATCATTTTTGGCACATGCCCAAAGTCTTATGTAGGCCTTCTGTGTTTGTTCTCGAGTTATAAACTTTACAGATATCACCATTTCATAAAAAACTGTCGATTATATGCCATTTTCCCCTTTAAATTTTTCAACCTCATTTTCAGACATCTTTGACTTGGGACATCTATCCTATTCAGTACATGTTTTTTTATAAGAACACTGAAACTGAAGAAAGCCATGTAATGTTCTTAATTTTTGCAATTTGAAGGCTCAAAATGTTCTTAACATGTTCTTAATTTTCTTCCTTTTTGAAAAGCTGTGTTTATTCAAATTAGATGATAGTTGCTACCAAAAGGGACGTACATTTGAAAATGTCACATATATTCACAATGATTGATATTTTGCCTGTTTTCTAGAATTGAGAACAGGACAGCGCCGCTAAAGAAAGTAAATTCTAATTTGTTTCTAGCTTCACAGAGCCTTGCAATGTTCTTAGCATGTTCTTAACTTTTCAGCCTCTGAAGCCTTAAAAACTTTTATGGACTATTTCGCCTCTCTAGATATTGGGAGGTGCTTTTTTCCCCCACCCTAGTTATCTCGGCTGCTATTTCTCTGATTGAGATGAAACTTGGTAGACATGTGCAAGCAACTAATAAACCCAATTTTTTGCTAATTAATCATGTGACACATTGCCTAGCGATTGTGTAGAGTGTGCAATTATGACTATTTAATCTATATTCCAGTAGAGTGTGTAATTATGACTATTTCATCTACATTTTTATCAAATATTTCATTTGGACAGCACTATTAAAGAACCTAATTGTAAAGATAACAAGACATTATGTAAGAATAGACATCTTATATTAACCCAGGGGAGCAGGTCACTCTGTTTCTCCATGCATCCGCAAGTCATGTAAATTGATATGTAAAAGACTCGGAGATATGTTTGTAAAAAGACTATTTGTACCTAATATGTTTTGTTTTTAATTCTAGGGAAATACTCGTCATTCCTTATAGTTTTTCTCACATTTTAGATTATTAGACTTTGGTAGTGTAAAGAACTTGTCAAAATAATGAAAATGACCAAATGACAAGTTGACAAGTTGACAAGCAGTCATCAGGAAACTTTGAGATACTCTTGTCATTAAAAAGATTGGTTACAAACGTAGAAAACAAAGAATTGAGTAACTCAGACTGCATTTCTACCTGCAGACTATCAAATTGACCTAAACAATCAGAAAGAAAAGATGAAGGATCATCAACTTTGAGGCTACTGTTGCCTGCATTTCTTTCTTCTAAAGTACAATACTCATAAGAAGCAGCAGGGTTGTCAGAAAAATAATCTATATTAAGAAACACCTTAGCTTTCTCTATGGTGTCAAAATTAGGAACAAGATTGTTACAGACCTCATTGTTTTATGAGAACAATTTTCTTTGTGGGACATATAAGATACATTACTTGCACATATAGTCCAGAAATCTGTATGTTTGTGTTCTGGCCAGCCTGGGTCATTAGGTTTTCTTTCATAATTAAGGGCAATGAAATTAACAAGATGGTAAAGTTCATCTCGAGACCAAGAATCCTTTTGACCAGCTTTTCTCCTTCACTTACAAGCAAGAGGCTTTTAGAAAAGAGTTCCTTACTTGAATGTCCTTCAGCACTTATCCGTTTTGAACCTAGCTTTCCTGGTGTGTCACCTTGGGGAACAATTGCTCTTTTCTGCATTCTGCAATCTTTGTTATCTTTCAAAGATTAATTACTGTGAATTAAAAATACTACTTACATGATGTCCATTTTATTATGTGTCAATTTTTATAAGTTCCTATTTTGTAAATGTTAAATTTTTGTGTATTTGTAATCTTAATATTTGAGTTCACTGCAGAGTAAAGAAAACTGACACTAGTAAGCCTAGCTAACTAGAAATGAAGGAAGTGTATATTTTGCAATTAAAAAAAGAAGATAACAACAAAGTACATCAACAATTATTTCTAGGTTTGAAGGTTGCCAATTATTTCTAGGTTTTACTCGTATCCTCGTTGACTGGTGTTCCATTAACGGCGTGCCTTCTTTCTACACTGCGAACTGCACAATGACATGCCCTCAATCTGACTGTCATGGCATGTTAAGCGAATACTTAGTTTCTTGAAAAGGCCATTTGGCCCTTTAGTCTTGGGGCTCTCTGGGGACCATAGAAATATTAAGAAATTTTAATATCTCTTCGGCCTTTTTTGCACTCAAAATTAACTGGCCCCCTAACCGTTAGAGAGCTAGATTGACAAAAACAGTGGCGACTTTCACCTGG
The DNA here is from genome assembly GCA_014526335.1 of Chrysaora quinquecirrha. Lineage (NCBI taxonomy): Eukaryota > Metazoa > Cnidaria > Scyphozoa > Semaeostomeae > Pelagiidae > Chrysaora > Chrysaora quinquecirrha. The sequence continues at coordinate 1,265,328 of JACTAT010000037.1, forward strand.
TCTAAAACAGTCGTCAATGCATATCGTCTATGTCAGGCTCAGCTCTTCTTGATGGTTTTATGAGCTCAAAGCGATCTTCCTTGTTCTCTGATTGGATGTTGAAGGATGGAAGGGGAAAGTCTTGGAATCTATGTTTCTTGCCTTTCCAGTAGTAAAACTTGTTGTTACTGCCTACTCTTTTGTAGAACTCATTCAGAATTTTTGGGAGAGAATTATAAAAATCATTTGTGTCGAATATATCACCAAGCATTTCATGTAATGTTGAAATAAAACACTCTACATTATGACTAGTTACGCTTCTCAGTGTTCTGGAGGCATATTCCTTACTTTGTATTAATCGCTGGTTAGATTTAAAGTAGCCCAACGAAAATTTCTCGTGTAAGACTATTAATTCTATTAGTGCTTATATTTCTGCTAACATATATGCATTAAAAATTGATATTATTTTCTGTATTTCCTGGAACCCAGTCCTTCAATAGCCAATGCACGTAATGTAAATTTCTTTCTCTTCTTCACTAAGCCCTCATCCATCAACTGCTCTATGCCAATTTCTAATGATACGAACAAGACTTGCTTCATTGTGGTATCCTTTTCTCTCCATGAATTCAAGAACACCTTTAGACCTGACGAGCTCACAATCATGCACATTCTGCTTTCTCTCCCCAGTCAGGGCTTGCTTTGCGAGATCAGTATTTGGATCCTTTAAAGCTTGAAGAAATACCTTTATCTGTACATTCTTGAAAAGACCTTGTCTAAATCAGTTGGTGTGACGTTTTAACAAATGGCCATGGTCCTGTCTCTTGTGAAGGAATTCCATCGTACTGCCACATACTTCTGGGAAGGAACCATGCTGTATGAAATTTATTCCCTCAACCACAGGAGGCCCAATCGCATTAATCTCGTCAATGATATAACCTTACTTGTGTTGTTTTCTGTCTAAAACATCCTATCTTCGATATGGATATTTGGTTGTTGTTGTTGTTCGGAAAACGCCACAATTTGATAGCTTTATACATATATAATAAATAATAACAAGGAGTGAAGCTTTTCTGAATAGCCTTGATACAACATTGTTTCGTTTTGCCGGAATTTCAGTGATTTTTGCCTTAAACGCCAACTTCTTTACATCAAAATGTTCCCCACCACCTTAACTGTCTGCAGAGTTCACTTTTCTCAACTAAATCATTTAAAACAGGCACGAAAATATGTTTGTGTATCTGGCAGTTTGAAATCTGCCGAGGCGCGGTCCTATCACTGTGGCCACATCAAAGCAAACCGCCGTTCGAAATTCGTCATATTTTCCTAAAATATTACGACAGTGACCCCCCAGATTTCGTAGCATAACAGCGCATCTGCGTAACAACGACACTAGAGATGTAAACATAGTGAAACAGAAATAAAGAACATGAATTATATATTTTGAAGAAGTTTAATTTTGAATTTCCAAGTATTTTTCGATGAGAACTTGCACCAAGTTTAGGTGCAATGTCTGAGGTGATTTTAGACACAATTGTGGGCGAAAAACAGAAGAAAGGAGGAAGATTTTAACACTGCAGCAAAATCATGGTAAGCATTTATGAAATTATTTTTGGAAATTAGGCTAGGGCAACTGAAACACCCAGTAAAAGGGTAAAAGACCAACAATGATCAATGAACATTGCAAGAAAGAGCAATTTGAGCTAGATATCTCTAAAAACTCGACTTACCCTTATATGGATACCATCCATTCTTGAAGTTTTTATACCCTTTTCAACCATTATGCTTTGATAAGGAATATATATGTAAGAATAACTGCTTCTAAATCTATTCGCCTGATTATAAAATGCTGCACCTTCCTTTCACTTGACAGAAATGAACGAGGAAAAATGTCTTGCGTGATTGTTCTTTCCCACCAAAAACGTCCTAAACACTGGCTCGAGGCAAGCACAGGGATTCCAAGCTTTGGCACCCTTTTGAGTTCCCATTAAATGTCCCAAAGCGGATTTCTTTCTGCTGTTAGTTTTTCAATCGCTTGTTAAAAATTTCGCAGCACTTTTCATTTTTCTATTAATTCCATAAGCGAGCCTTTTTCATGAAATGGACAACAGATTAAGATGTCCAAACCTGATGGTATATTGTCACTGGTCATTAATTGTAATAAATTTTAATTTCAAATTTTAACAGCTAACAAAAGAACAAGAAGAGTGCATTTCTCTAGCAAAAGATGGTCACAATTTTGTTATTTACGGAAAAGCAGGATCTGGAAAATCTGCGATCGTCCTTGAAATTTCAAAACGGTTAGCTATCTCTGGAAAGCATGTCCAAATTGTATGCTCAACTGGTATCGCATGCGACGTATATAAAAGTCAAGCTGAGACTCTTTCTAATACTCCTGTAACTGTACATTCGTTTATAGGGCTTTCTATAGCCGAGGCTCCTTTCAAGCGGTTAGTGACAACATCTTTATCAAATGTCTTCGTAAACGAAAGATTAAATAAATGTGATGTAGTGATTTGGGATGAAGTTTCCATGAGCAGCAGTCGCATCTTGGGCCTTTTTAATGAAATAGCTTGCAGAGCCAGGAATAGCCGATTGCCTTTCGGAGGACTTCAGACGGTATTAGTTGGGGACTGGCTACAGCTTAGACAAGTGCAAGGAAAAAACGACCTTGGCGAAATGGCATTTAAATGTTCAAATTTTTCCAAACTTATTCCACATACCGTGTAGCTTGAAACTGTGTTCAGACAGGAGGCTAATTCTGAATTTCATGATTTACTAAAAGAGCTTAGATGTGGAAAATTGTCTGAGTTGGGTATATCTTGTATGAAATCTTTATCTCGATCAATTGAAAAAAGTAGTAATCAAATGCACCTTTACTATAATAATTACGACATTGACTTTCACAATGCTGTTCAGCTTTTTAAAGTCGATGAAAAACAAATCACATATAAAAGCAAAGATCAGGGTGATCTTGGTGGATTCCTTAAACTATAGAACTACAGCTTCAAACGATAGAAAAGTATTCTGAAGAAATCAGTTCCACCTTGTCTCAAAACAAACAATTTCTTAGAAAAATTGCTTGATCAGATGCTTTTAGTTGAGGGAGAGTTTGGCTGGTTTACAAGGTTAAAGAATGAGGCAATAGTCCAATTGCAGAGATCACCCAAGAAAGACGTATTGTTAGAGATAATCTGGTTAAAGGTTTGATATGCTAAAAAAGATTTGATATAGACCCAAGTCATATCTTGCCCCTAAGTTCCATTTTTTAACTGGGGTAATCTGGTCCAGACCCCAAATCATACAATCGGCCATAAACTGAGAACACCAGGTCATAGAAAGTCACAATTCACAACATAAACGCAGTTTGATACGCTGAAAAAGATGTGATATAGACCCAAGTCATATCTTGCCCCTAAGTTCTATTTTTAGACTGGGGTAATCTGGTCCTGACCCCCAATCGTACAATTGGCCATAAACTGAGAACGCCAGGTCATAGAAAGTCACAATTCACAACATAAACGCAGTTTAATTCGCTGAAAAAGATTCGATATAGACCCAAGTCATATCTTGCCCCTAAGTTCTATTTTTAGACAGGGGTAATCTGGTCCAAACCCCCAATCGTACCATTTGTCATTAACAGAAAAGACCAGACCATAGAATGTCACAATTCACAACATAAAGGCAGTTCAATTCGCTGAAAAAATATGTGATATATACCCAAATCATATATTGCCCCTGAGTTCTATTTTTAGACTGGGGTAATCTGGTCCAGACCCCAAATCATACAATTGGCCATAAACTGAGAACACCAGGTCATAGAAAGTCACAATTCACAACATAAACACAGTTTAATACGCTGAAAAAGATGTGATATAGACCCAAGTCATATCTTGCCCCTAAGTTCTATTTTTAGACTGGGGTAATCTGGTCCAGACCCCCAATCGTACAATTGGCCATAAACTTGGAATGCCAGGTCATAGAAAGTTTTTTGTTTTTTGTTTTGGGCAGTGGTGTTTCTGCCTTAGTATAGAATTAATGACGATAACATTTAAAGAGATGCATGGAAAATTGAATATGCCATTTGGTTGACATAAAAAGAGAAAGAATTGCGTAACAGAGGCATTTTTAAAGAGTTTGTCCAAATCACATCCAAGTGAGATCCGATTTTGTTTGAACACATTAACAACTGTCAAGGTAATTTTCTGACTTAAAATATTTAGCTATTCGTTTCTTCTAATATCACTTTGCACTGCTTTATATGACGTCACAATGACACATTATGCTACTTTAAATTGAAAGTTGCCTTCTTTTTTCCAGGAGTTATAGAGTATTTGAATCCCGAGATCAAAAATCAGTTCATAGGCGTCATTGGCTCTTCCATTGTGAACATAATCATGGAAAGGCAAAGTGTGGTTTTCTTTTCTGGCAGATGAAACTCCAGATAACAGCAGAACTGAGCAATTATGTGGCCTGAAACGCTTTAGATGGGGTTGTTGAAGAGCCCCTTCTTTCAATTCAATCCGTAGAGGAAGCAATTTGCAGAAATGTTCATGACAGTCATTTCTTGAAAATTGGAGGAATTGAGATTGCCCATTACACCAATGCCAGAACAATGCTACAAGGATGCTAGAAATATTTCCAGAATCCACACTAGGCTCCAAGCAAGAATCAAAGATGTATCTTTGACAGCTTTGCACACTCACTGTTAGGCTCATGTGCTCCATTTGCTAAGGAATTTTTGGAACTCTCCAGAATGTATACGTTTTTATTTAAGGAAGTGCGAAGTGTCATGCAATTTTTGCTAAGCATCAAGATAAATTCAATAGCTTGGAGAACTTCCGACACCAGATGGGCGTGTAGGGCTGATAGAGTTAAGGCAATAAATCATACCTTGCAATCTGTGTTCGCACCCCTGAACAAAGTAAGAGAAAAAGAAAAAAGGCCAAATATTTCAACAGGCTTATTGCAAACATTAATTTTGATCTTTTTGCCGTTACAGGTTATTGCAGTAACTCCATTTTTGCAAGGAGACTCTTATAATTACAAACAAAAGACCTTAATGTCGTCAATGGATGTGACAGTATTACTGATCTACTCTCGTCAGTCAAAGTACTCAGACAAGGAAAGAAATTTGGGGAATGCTGGGAGGTTGCTGTTAAAAGAATACATCAGTCTGCTGAAAGAGAGAAGATCCTAAAAACTGCCAAAAAGAATAAATGAAAATGCAGACACAGCTGTAATTTTGACAGTGAAAGACAAATATCATGTTTCTTTCTACTAAGAAATAAGATATTTCACTAACAATACTATGATGCAAACACTGTTATGATTTATATGTGATTTTCGGGTATTTTCTCCATGCCAATATGTTATTTCTCAATTTTTTTGTAGATCATTGGTCTCATTGTCACAACACTGACAGCCAAAAATTGGGCAATGAAAGTGCTTCAGTTCTAAAAGAACTTTGTTATTTGCATTCACTAGGTTTTTCTGATAAACTTGGTCTCTCTGTAGATAAACTGGGTTTTTCTGAAAAACCGAGTTTTTCTAACAGAAAAACCTAGTTTTCTGATAAACTCTGTTTTTCTAGTGAAAAACCAGGTTTTTCAGAAAAACTAGGTTTTTCAGATAAACTAGGTTTTTCAGAAAAACTGGGTTTTTCAGAAAAAATAGTTCTTTCAGAAAAACTGGGTTTTTCAGAATAATAGAGTATTTCAGACAAACTCAGTTTATCAGATTTCTGTAACTGCCTAGCCAAAAACCAAGATTTATGCGGATGGTGGCCAACAATTTATACATTGTAATTCTTTGTAAAATTTGGAGAAATTTGACTTTATATAGCAAGATTGACAAGTGTTTCCGCTATATATTTAGTTCTTTAGTTCATACTTTGTTTACATTCGTTGCCCCACAACACAATACTAGTTTGTTTCTCTGAAAGATCTCTAAAAATTCACCACAATACGATTTTTTTCAAAAATTTAAAAACTGAAGGAAACAAAAAATTCTGCAGCTCCAAGTGTTTAGGTAGTAAGAATGATTTTGGTACTCTGTTATCTGATGCAATTTCAAACATACTATCAGACATCTGCAATTCACGCACAAGAAGTTATATTTTTTTAATTGTCGGTCTTCCTTACCATAGATTGTCATCGTTTGCTAGGAAATCACCAAAATCACATTAACTGAGCTTTTCTGGAGTGCTCGAATAGGACAACTACCTTTATCAGGAAAACCGAGTTTATCTGAAAAACCCGATTTTTTAGAAAAACCCAGTTTTCCTGTTAAACTTGTGTTTTCAGTGAAAAAGCACAATTTAAGAGAATTTAGTTAACAAATTTAAAACAAAAAACAGAGTAATGCTCGAGGTTTGATTATTAAGGGACAATTTATCACATAAAATAAGAAGACTTTCAAAAATTAAGAGATCAAAATCATTTGGGGCTTTCTTTAAAATGGAAAAGTCGTCAAAAGAAGCATTGTGCTGTCATTTATAATTTTTTCATGATGCTGTAAAAGTCTCTTGCTTTGCCCTCAATTAATTCTATCTTTAGTACTCCTTTGTTATTGATTAAAATAAATTAACCATGGTTGTAACTTTCATTTCCCTGATGATGCTAAGTGTTCATTCATTTTAATCTCAATAAGCTTTCAACTGAAATTGTTTCTGCTAATGATGATGCTAAAATAAAAGAAATTATAAACAGTCACAAAACAGTATTTCAAGGTACTGAAGAACTTAATGATTAGGAAGTTAAGTTAGGTGCTAATGCTAGAAATAGCCTTTTTGACTTTCCTATGCTACAAGATCATTGGTATGCATTTAGCTTGTGCTACCTCCATCATGCCTAGTTTCATGGTGAATGATCTGTCATAGTTTTTCCACCTGTCACTGCAATTCTTTATGGGCAATGATTCTTTGCAAGAATTCTTCTGCTGGTTCAATATACTATTTTGCTGCAAGAGTTGCTGTAAACAATTTGGATAGCTCGACACCAACATCTTAGTGCCTCTGGGCTCCTTATAGTCTTCAGCAAAAAATGTTCTGGAGAGGGTTCTTGAAAATTACTGAACTGAAAAGAAATGTCTCTGATATTACAGTTTTACATGGGAAGATGTGAGCAAAATTAAGTTTCTTGGCAGACGCAGCTTCGGTTCTGTTGAAACAGCACCATGACAGCCAAGAAAACAGGTAGAGAACCTCATTCTGATTAAAAAACTACAGAATGCTTCTGCAGCAGAGTTTTTATTTCTGCCCATCATGGTTCTTATTAGAGAATATCAGTTTAGCCAACATCTGAATGGACAAAGTAGAACAAACGTGTTAAAAATTTGCTCACTGAACTTGGTCTTTTACAAACATTTTAAATCAGAGCAATGGATTAAATTTTTGCGCAAAGAAACACTTTTGAGGTGGGAGGTTCGTACGTCAACTGTTCTTATATGCAAGTTTCTAGTGTGGTACTTTGTTTTGTTCATTCCTTGTTGTTTTGTGATTTGAGAGTCCAAAGCTTTATGAGAAACATTGTTTTTCTTTTGTTATAGCATAATCTTCAAACAGCCTATAGCAATATAAAAATATCACACTGTATTGGCAAGTTGAAGATTGGTAGTGCAAGCAAGGCTAGAACTTGTTTTTGGCAAAGCATGATTGTTTTACACGAGGGTTATCAAATTATATATTTCACATCGATGCAATTGTCCACCCAGCTAAAGTTTCGGTACCTTTGTTGAGATTCCCTCAAAAAGGAGACATCAAAAAGCAATCTCCATTCTCAAGCTCATTTTGTTGAGAAACCGAGACAAGTTCCACATGGTCCCCCATTTTACCATTCCTGTTCCATTCCGTCTTTTTAGTAATTGGAATAGTAGTAGTTTTATTTCTATTTCACTCCTATTCCTTCCCAACTTCCTTTGATTTAATTTCATTCTCTTTCCATTCCCGTTCCATTCCAATTTCATTCCCTTATTCATTCCCACCCCATTGTCATTCCATTTGCCTTTCTAGAAATAGCCATTTTCAATTATTGGTGACCAGTGTATAATGGATAGAAACCCTTTCTTGGAAATTTTAAGACCTTTTACTCCTTTGTTCAGATAGTTGCTGGCAGTAAAAAGGGCAGGACAAAAGGAGGGAGACAGCAGAATAAGACAGAAGAAGGGAGGGCAGAGGCTCAATGGGTACAACAGGAAAAGACACAGGTAACACAGTGCAGAGTAATTCTGCTCCACTTTTTCAGTTCAACATTGCACACTCCATGTTTTACAGATTGCATTTTTATAGATTAACCATACGGAATTAATTTGTTTCAACCCAGAGAGCTACCAGACACACCAAAGGCTGAAGAAGGACAGAACATGGCATCTATTAGACCACCAACAAGAAGAATGTCCAAAATTTCAATTGATAGTTTTGATTTAAGTATGTCCAGTGTTTCAAGCATCACGAGAAGGGGAGTGAGAGGAAAATTAGAGCTAAAACTTTTTAACTTTAAGCCTGCTACGCAGGCAGCCAGTTTAACCACAATCATAATAATAATAATAATAATCATCATCATCATCATCCTCATTATCTTAATCATCATCATCTTAATCATAATCATATTATCATCACCATCATCATCACCAAAATTTTCATCATATCATCAAAATCATCTTAGTCATCATCATCATTATCATCATCATCATCATGTCATCAAAATCATCTTGATTATCATCATCATAATCATCATCATCATCATCATCATGATCATAATCATCGAAATCTTCAGTATTATTATCACCATACCATAGTGAGCAAGTGGTATTCATAGAGGTGAGGGATATCTCTGACTGTGCCTTGTCAACTTGAACTATAATGTCACAAAATGTTTATGACCTGTCTGTACTTAATTAAAATCCTATCTTATGCAAAATTACTCCTGTGTAAATTTAATACTCCTTCCTTTTCTTATATCCAACAGAAAACTCCAAAACTTCAATTTCAAATGACCTTCATAAAAAAATATTCTACTCACTTAATCTCGACTTTTTTGTATTTGAGATCTGACTTTTTCAAGGAAGGCAAAAAAAATTTAGGCCTATTTGAGTTTCATTACGTGTTTGTTTTGTTTACATTGCGTGCACAGTGGTTTTATTTCTAACTGTGTTTATTAGTGGAAAAATTTTAGAGGAAAACTGAGAGGAAAACACAACTCTTAGGGTGGGGATTTTTGAAGCTTGTCAAAGCAAGAACTCTTCTTAAAACCCGAAAGAATATGGGCAAGATCCCTTGTTAGATTCCAAAATAAATTAACGTGTCTTTTGATCTGTTTTTCCTCTGAGGGGAAGAAAATCAAAAAAAGACAGCACAAAAGAGTCGAGATGCGTGATAAATCTTGAGAATATTCGTGGAATCATCAGCAGAAATAATTTCCAACTTGCTGCAGAAATTTTAGGAGAATTTTACAGCAAGACTTTTGAGTAAAAATCGAGTAAATTTTGAATGGTCGCTCCATTTGAAATACTGAATAATTTTAGCTCCAATTTCAGCTCATGTCAACATTAACTGAGCAATTAGGATAAAAACGTCTGCAGGACAAAAGAATCATGGTGCGTGCTGTGAAGGGAACACAATAGATGGCCGCCATCAAAATCAAAACTTTTTCGAGCCGAGAGAAAATCGAAATTTTGACCAACTTATAGGTTTCAAAACGCTTAGCAAAATCTTTAAACAGTGTCTGGCCAGAAACGGGATCAATTAAAGAAAAAAGCGCATCTCTAGGTGGCCCAGGGAAAATGCCTTTCTTGTGTAATCGAACAATGGGCCATAACAATGGGGCAACCTGATTTGCATATAGGAATATTAGTAATAGAGATATTCACAGGACGACCTGTGGATTTGCAGGAATTTTGGGATGGTTTTAATAGTGCTATCCTTGAGAATGAGGAGCGTTTTTAGGTAGATAAGTTTTCTTACTGAAGATAATACTTGTAGGAAACTGCCAGAAAAGTTATTTCGGGATTCGCACTGACTGAAAAAACTATGGAATGGCTCTAAATCTTTTAGAACAGAGGTTGGCGCAAATGAAGGAAAATAATGAACACATCACCAATTTTCAATGAAAGAACCGCTTTGGAGATCAGAGAATTGTATGATGTAACTGAGATCCATTATCATGGATTGGAAGTGATTGAAATGGACAAAGATTCATATTCTTAAATAGTGGTCCCTGTGCTAATTGCTAAAATCACAGAAATGGTCAGAATATGGATGATCTGAGGATCAAAGGGCTAGCAAGAAGAAGTGTCAACGAAATGTTGGAAAGATTTAAAGAGAAATTCGAGATAAGAGAGCAGCAGTTGTAAACCTTCAAAATGTTGGAAATACTGGAAAGGAAAAAGTCGAGTTCAAATCGAGGCTAGGGTGGAAATGCCCGACGAAGGCAAGTGCTTTGTTGGTTCAAGATGGTGGAAAGTCAAGAGCCTAGTAACCCAGAGAAAAAGTCTAGTACACCTACAAATACTGTATAGTTAGCACCTCTTTTAAGGAATGTAGAATGTGGCAGTAAATGCATTAATAAAACACATAGTCATAGGTAAATTAGGGCTCCCAATTTGTTTGACTCTGGGAGTCATAAGTCATTTATAACTAAGCAAGTTGCAAAGTGTTAGGGCTGTTGCCTTGCAGGGATGAGGTTCTTGGAATCTCAACGTCTAGGTCAAAGGATGTTGAAGAGAAGGTGAGAGTTGTGATGAAAGCGGAGATGACTTCAACTGAAGGAAAAGAAGGTGTGAATATTGAAGCTTGTGTTGTGGATGAAACTTGTCAGATTCATGATGAAAACTTATGAAGCTTAGTTCATGATTATAGCCCTTAAATAATCTGCACTTTTCAAATATGATTAGATATCAGGATTCTTCAGATGTTGCTGTTCTTTTTAGAAGTGACTTTTTGCACAGTCCGTAAGATGGGCAAACAGTACGAGTGGGCCAGGAGGACCTGTGGCTATCAAGACAACACTAGGATGGGTCTTGTCAGGGCCCCACAAAGGTAAGACTTTGAATTCCATTGAAAATGTCAATGTTAATCTGTTGCTTGAATCTGTGAATGATCAGCAAAGGCAAATCTGGATAAACCAGTAGAACAAAGGTGGAATTTGGAATAGGAATCTAAGAAGGGAATCGTGTTCATATCGATTTACATGAAAATATTGATTTCACTAGTCAGAGATACTCAGTGAAACTACCTTGGATAATGGGGTATAGACCCCTCCAAGCTAATTATCAAGTGAGTTGTTCTAGGTTGAAAGGACAGGTCACAAGATCGAGAGAGACACCTGATATTGTTGAAAGTTACAATGGCATTATAAATGAGCAATTAGGCAGCAACATAATTCAAGAAGTTCCTGAGCTTGAGAGAGCAGAAAAAGTTTGTTATTTGCCACATCAAGCTGAAGTACATCGAGACAACAATGGTTAGATTGGTACATGATACTTCCTCCAAAGAGGGTAAGTCTTTTACTTTCTTAAATAATTGTTTACATGTTGATCCTTCTCTAACCCCATTGTTGGTTGATATTTTCTTACAGTTCTGTCAACATGAGTTTCCTATTATAGCTGACATAAAAAACGCAAATTTGAATGTTGAATTTGACCCTTAAGATCATGATTGCTGAAGACTTCTTTGGCTTGAAGATATAAATGCCAAGGAAATAGCTTTTAAGGTTTATCGCTATAGTAGTTTTGAAATTGGTGTGAATTGCTCACCAATCTAATTTAATGCAGTCTTAGGGTATGATATTGCTGGATATAATGAAGTCAACCGAGAGTTTGCAGGAAAGCTATCAAAGAGCTGCTATGTAGACGATCTTGTAACTGGAGCAAAGAATGTAGAGGATGAAAACCAAATATTCAAGATAGCTAAACAGCATATGAAGAATGGAGGATTTAACCTTGGAAAATGGAAAACAGTTGATGCAAATGAACTTAAGTCAAATGAACCAGAATTAGGGAAGGCTAATATTGAGATCAATAAAGAACCATACAATAATGAAATGCTAGGTATTAAGACTTCAGATGATAGGACTAAGGTTCTAGGACTAACTTGGGATATGAAGGGTGATATTTTTCTATTTGAATTGTTCAAAATACCTGACATGGATGAGAATACCATCATAAAGAAGAGGTCTATTTTAAGTATGATTCTACCAAATCATGTGTTTATCCAGGTTATTAGAGATGTGCACCCACCATCGTGAATCAGCTGCACTGTTATCGTCGTCAGGACACAAGTCAAGACACAAAACTGTGTGTCACTGGAACAAGATCTCAGTCAGGTATATCTTTGTTCATTCAATTCTATTGTTTTTGACAATTTTACAGAGCATGTTTCCTGACATGTCACTGCATGTCTCTTTCATGGCCGCATAGGAAGGTTAGGCCGTCAAGGCCCCATTTTTCGGTCATCAAAGACTTTGTTGAATATTTGTTCAGCAACACACCAAGACTTGTCTTGATTTTTTCTGTAAAATTACAGATAATGACTATTTTTAAAAGCCATTGCATGTTCGAAGCATCTTTGATAATTTTGTTTTATCGTTTACCATGAGTGGTACAAATAAATATGACATGTTTGACTCCCTCCACTAGGGAAGAGTGTGCTAAAAGGCGGGGAAATGGCTGATAATGAGTCAAAAAACATCTCAGGAACAGCCCCTGAGGGTATTCATCCAAATAAATTGACTTTCTGTCAGCTATGCTTAAATGATGTCAGATTTTAAATCTGATATTTTAGCAAATGTTACAGAGTCAGTTGCTCAGGTGTCCCAAGATTTTGGATACACAGTGGATGCAAACAGCGATGAAAATCACCACATGCAAGATCCAGTCGTGGACCCAACATCAATGGCTTCAGGGGAAGACCAGCAAGAACAAGTCTGTTCAAGAATATGCAGGAAAAAGCAATTTTGAATCTTTTGCTACACAATTTACTACAGTGGAAAAAACAGGACCATCAAACGACAAGGACTTGAGCAACATAATGCTAAGTTTATTGAATGAATAGTTGCCAAAGAAGAAACTTGAGGCTGTGCAGAAAGAATATCTTAGGCCAGAAAACTGTACAAGTGTAGTAGCCCCAAAAGTCAATAACCAGATAAGGCGAGAAACAAAAAATAAGGACTCTGCTCTCCAAAAATACAGACAACAATGATTTCTTCTTTATATGCTATTTTGCAAGTTTGCAACAACCTTTGAAGCAGTGAACCAGGAAGTGACAGCATTCAGTCACATTCAGTCTAATCATATACAAGTAGGGAAGCACCCATTACTGTGCAGATATCTCAAAGGAATATTCAATAAACAGAAGGCAGTCCCAAAATATGACACTATTTGGTGTGTGGACATTGACATTTGGAAGATTGTACAAATATCCTATCAAAGAACGGTGCATTTATGAAACACTAGAGTTCTATCTGAAAGCAACTGGAAATTTTAGAAATTCAACCAGTCTGTTAGTACAGTAGATACCCGCGTATAAGAAGACCTATTTTGGCGGTTCAGGTATCAGTCATTAAGCCTTACAATGCAGAGACATCATCAACCATAGGACATTGGCTAAAAAGTGTTATGGTATTAGCAAGCATTGACACAAACATTCATTCAGCACATAGCACAAGATGTGCATCAACGAGTAAAGCTGTAGCAGCCGTTTCGGCTGACATGATCATTCGAAGTGCAGGATGGAATGAGGAATCAACTTTTCGCAAATTATACGACAGAGCAGTTGCGTTAACGAACCAAATGAGTACTCCTGTGTTGGAATAATTAAAAGTAGTATTGTGTTTAGCATTGTGTTTAGTTTGTTGCATATTGAATGATTATTTCATTTTGTGCTCCTTGCTTTCAATTGTCATGGTAACCTGGATGGAACACTTACCTGTAAGTTTAAGTTTGATGATAATTCTGCCAAATCATGTGTTGTAAGGAGGGTTAACATGCCCTTAGCATCCCTAAAGCGACCCTCCTGTTTTTATTTTGATGTTTCATGATGTTAACCCCTCTATCAGGACCACAAAATGATCTTTAAAGTACCGATTCACGGTGGTGTGTGTGTATCTCATGTTAAACCGCCTTACAACACATGATTCGGCAGAATTATCATCAAACTTCAACTTACAGGTAAGTCTCATTTAATTTTAAATTGCAAGATATTTGACCCACTTGGGTTAATTTGTCCCATTATTCTTGGATTAAAGCATTTGTTGTAGAAAAGTAGGATGGGATGATGAGATACCAGAAGATAAGAAGTTGCAGTGTCAGAGAATCGTAAATGATCTGAAATCTGTAAGTCATTTCTCTTCCAAGATGCCTGTACAGAGATGATACATGTAAACTGAAATCTTGCTATTTACAGTGGTTCGGAGATGCAAGTAAGAATGCCTATTGTGCTGTTCTATAACTTGTGTATCGGACTGATGAAGGAAGGATTCTTTCCTAGGTTTATTTGTGCTAAAACTAGGGTAGCCCTATGCTTGAACTTATGTGAGCACACATATTGTCCTTGTTAATGGACACTGTATATAATACTTTGAGTCCAGAGATAAAATAGTTGGTCGGAGGTATTGGTTGGATTCAAAAACTGCCCTATATTGGATCAACAATGAAGGCGAATGGAAGCAATTCGTTCAACAGAGGGTGAACGAGATTCTTAGAGTGTCTAACAAAGAAGAATGACGCTGCAGTGCTTGTGTTTGCAACCCTGCTGACATAGGGATTAGGGGAATGACCGGGAATGTTTTGAAAGAGAGTAGACTTTAGTTGGAAGGCCCCCATTGGCTATTTTTGGGTGAAGAACATTGGCCTAAAGTATTGTTTACTTCTAATCCACAAGAGGTGGTAGACGAGAGAACGGAGAGAGCAGTTGTGAATTTGGCGGCCAATTAGGCAAATTTTCGACTGCCACCTGTTATGGATGTACCATCTGACATAAAGAGAGTACTGTGAGTAAAACTGTTAGAGTCACTGCTTATGTGTTTAAATTCAATTACAATTTGAGATCAAACAAGGATGGTAGAATTTATTCCCCATTAACTGGAGTTGAGAATCTCAGCTCAGAAAAATGATGTATTCAGGAAGTTCAAGCTGAATTCAAAAAGAGTCAAAATTACAGGGAATTAAGATCTCAGCTTGTTGATTTGGAAGATATGGGTATACTATTATGCAGAGGGAGATTGGAAAACTCCAATTAAGAACAACATGCTCAGTACCCAATACTACTACCAAAGATTGCAGATTTTCTTAACTTATTGTAGTGGATTCCCACTGTTCAGTCAGTCATTTAGGGTTAAAATCCTCACTTGGGGAAGTTAGATCTAAATATTGGATCCCAAGAAATGGACAATTTGTCAAAAGGTGTTAGGGAAATGTAAAGTTTATATTAAAACACAAGGTTAAGCCTTTGTTAACCAACATAAGACTTTCTTACCAAGCTTTAGAGTTTAAGAAGTTCCTTCATTTACTAATGTGGGATTAGATTTTTCAGGGCCTTTGTACTTCAAGACCGAGTCTGGAGAAATGAACAAGTGTTAAATTGTCTTTTATACTCTCTGTACATCAAGGACATTGCACCTAGACCTTATTGAGGATTTGTCTGGATTGATATCTGTTCGTAGTGTTAGGACACTCACTGCTCGTAGAGGAACACCTGCTTTAATTAATTCAGATAATGCCAAGACTTTCACATTTAGCAGTAGGTTCTTGGAAGGACTTGCACATGATTCAAATTAGTTTGGATTTGGTAGAACCGAGAGAAGAGTCAAAGGTTCTAGAAATCTAAACAACTATATTTCAACAAAAATATTACAGTTTTTATACTGTTAATAAATACCCTTGTGATTCTAAATTTTGATAAACAAGTCATTATTGAAATGATACACAATAACCTCAGGGAATACATTAATTTCCCAAAGGTGAATATTATCGATAATAATTGTAAACAAGCAAGTCATTTAAACACAAATTAAATTACACAACTTAGTAAAACACAAGTCATCACCAAATGTTGTATCATTCTTAAAAAAAAGAGGATTATTTTGGAGTTGAGTTTTGAGGGTAGCCTTGGTGGAGAGGGTACTTTGAATGGTTACTTGGGTATGCCAAAGGTTGACTTAAAAAGGTGGAGAACTTCTTAAGATCTGCAAAAGATTTCTTAAGATTGAAGGGAAATTTCTGAATTCTCCATGAGTCGATGGATGTTTGGCTTTTTTAGCTGCTTCAGATCATTTAGGGATACAGGAAGCAAGCGAGCATAATTTAAATTTTAAAGGGAGATCATCAATGGAGCTATTTGCTCAACTGCAAATTTTGGAATTAGACGACTGATACTTTGAACTAACAAGAATAGAATGCTTGTCATGACAGCCAGTAATCCAATTGGACAGATTCATGTGTTCATTGATTTATCCATTCTGTTAACTGAAGATAACACTGTCTTTGCTTTTTCCTTGCCCTCTCTAGGCATCAATGCACATCAAATTTTGCAGGGCATAAGTAACCTGATGTGCATATTTTGATTGCTCTATCAATTTTCCCAAGAGAAATGAATCTGTGTGGCCTTGTTTGGTTATCTCTACGCTCACTAGCATCTGAGGAAAGCCATCTCGATATGCAATGTCCAATCATGACTAACTTTCTATGCTCTCTGGCTATGTTTCAAAAATTAATATTGTCCTTCATTTTGGCTTCCTCCAGGTATTCAGCAGTACTGAGCCACGTCACCCTTTTGTTGGAAGACTTAATACCCTTGCTTTCACAAAGAATACCAATTTGCAATGGAAAGTCTGGTGTTACACATTCTATCACAGGGACAACTGTGCAGTTTGGTTGAAGCTTAAGGTTCATCCCCTTGTCTTTACCAGTGGGGATTTGTCCTTTTTTTATTTCTGTGTTGACTTTTGGATTCTGAAGACTGAGACACTTGAATGACTTGAATGACAGAAAATTGTTTGCTCCAAAATTTGCTCTGTTTATGACTGGAGAGGAAGATTCCTTTTCGGTGGTAGAAGAATGTCTCTTATTTCAAACTCTCTTATCTTCATCCTCTTAGTATCTTTTATAGCATCTCTTTTGAAACATGGCTTCATTTTCTGCAAGCCTTTTGACAAGGATTTCCTGGCTTGCAATTGCACCTGTACTTGATAGAGCTAGGTAACCCTTTGATCTCTTCAAATTTCTTCAACTGTTCTATGATACTTTGGCAACTGGGTGCTTTGTCTTATCAAAGGCTGTTTGTTGAGGGGCACACCTATGGAGTGCCAAATGCAACAATAATAATTTAATAGCATTGCTTATGGTTAATTCGTATTGCTTGAAATAAATTCCTATTGCTTGTCGTATATTTTTGATGCTTGTCATATAGTTCTATTGCTTGTTGTATATTTCCATTGCTTGCTCTATATTTCTATTTCTTGATTAAAATTGACTGTTTCAATCTTAAATTTCCATTGCTTATGCTTGTTTCTATTTCTATTGCATACTTCACTCAATTTCAACTCTTCAATTCAGTGAATCGCTCCAGCTCGATTCCTTTAAATTATGGTTGTTAATTAGATCATTTAATTTGGTCTTGTCTGATGTTAAAATTCAAATTAGATCTTCATTAGAAACTAAATGAAAGGTAATTCACTTAGCTCTGAATTAATTTTGGGAAGACAGGACAATTGTTAATTACCGGTGGACATTTCTTAATTATACTGACTATATTGTCTCATAGGCCACTGGGGGCTGAATTGAGGGGAGTTCATAATAGGCATGAAAGCATTATTTTGCTGGCGATAGGGCATGTTGTCACTTGATGATGCAGAGGAGATATATTTAGCAACGTCAATTATTTTTGCACCTCTCAAGTTTTTGATAAAGGTGCCAGCATTTTGGTCGAATTATTTTGTTTGAATGCCTTTCAAGATGTAGTCTCCAATAATCAAAATTTTCTTCTTGTTTAAGGTCAATTTACATTCCTCTCTTGCTCTCTGAGAAATATTTGATGACTCAACTGTCGTTAGTGGGGCGTCAGCATGTTGGTCGTCATCTTGAGAGGAAATTGGCTTAGGAATTTCTTAAGATGATGGCGCCTTGTTAACCTCTGGCACAAATGAAGCCAGCAAGGTCACAAGATGTTTGACGTGAGTTAGTTTGTCAAAAACTTTTTTATTTAATTTTTCGACTTGTTCTTGAGAGACTAATACATTTTCCTGTATAGAGCAAAGTTGTTTTTTCAAAAGACGCTCGTCAGTTTTTTCACAATAAATACTATCCTCGTATTTTTCTACAGAGTTCAAGAACTCTGTGTTCAAGTTTAAATGATCTTGTTTAAGTGTGCCAAAGTTAGATTTAATAAATTCGTTCAGTTTTTTCTCAAGTCCTTGAATTTTAGCAGTAATTTCTATATTTCTTTCTGATCTATGATTTTCGTTGGATTTATGGAGAGATTAAATTGAATTATGCAAAGATTCATTTTCGTGTTTGAGATCTAGGATTTCTTGACTGTTTTTCTTAACATTTGAGTGTAAGACATTTAGTGAGGATTTTAAAGCTGAGTTTTCATTTTCTAGAGCTTTAACACGATTGAGTAGCTCTTTTACTACCTCATCTGAATCTTCATCGAAAGGAAAAGGAACATCTGTGGGAAGAACAACATCTGATTTGGTTTTTTTTGTAACATGTTCAGGCATTGTTTTTTCTGTACTCAAGTTTCTAGGGTTTTGATCAGATAGGTTATAATTGAAATTTTCAGGCTTATGTAAAGAGTCAATAAATGAAGTGATCTCAAAGTCGGGGCTTTCTTCAAGTTCTATAATCAGTATATACTAAAATAGAGATCGAAGCTACGCGCGTTTTGCTGATGGTCATTCCTCGGCTGCCGTGCAAGCTGCCCAACTCGAACTGCTTTCTTTCCTCGCAGACTTAGGGGTATGCTTGCCATTGGCCCCTAATTTCTCTTTCTTCTCTCTCTTCTGGGGTAATTGGGGCTTCCCGTTTTTGACTTTCGTAACATGAGGTTTCGAACAATTTCACAATTGTATTCACAGCATGGGTTTTCGTCGTAAGACGTCGAGGCGAATTAGCGCCTTTGTTTTTAAATCGCCAAGCTCTGTTAACAAAACTTACCCTGGGATTCCTTGTGGATTTACATATTCTGGGCCTACCGGACGATTTCCTTTTGAAATGATTCAAAACATTAAGAATTCATCAGCGAATTTTCGCTCTCAAAAACATCTTCCCCTCGCTGTCCTCGCTGTTTGCTGTTGACTTCCCCAAAACATGTAGTGACAGCAACTTCCGCCTTTCCACTTTGAATTAAATTTTAAATCAAATTCTGTTTAAATGTAGCATTATTCTTTTCAAGTTTCAACATAAATCTTAACAAATTAAATCCAAGCAATGTTGAAATTAAATACAAGTTGAATTTAAATACAATTTTTATAACTCTATGGATAGTCACATAGAATTCCAGACTGAGTAACATGAATAATAACCAGACTGAGGAACATACTAACGAACAGGACTGACAACCATGAATAAAAACAAGACTAAGGAATACGACATAGGAACAGAACTGAAGAACACAAGTAACAACAAGACTAAGGAACTGGACAGAGAAACAGGACTGAGGAACATGAATCAGAACAAGACTACGTAACAAGACCAAGGAACAGGACTGAAGACCATGAAAAGAAAAAAGACGGAGTAACATAGCACAGAAACAGAACGAAAGAACATGAGCAATAACAAGGCTGGGGAACAGGAGTGACCAACAGGACTGAGGAACATTAATAAGAACAAGACTAGGGAAAAGGACGAAGAAACAGGACTGAATACCATGAAAAGAAACAAGACGGAGTAACATGACAAAAAAACAGGGCAACAGGACTGAAGAACATGAGCAATAACAAGGTTAAGAAACAGGACTGATGACCGTAATAAAGAACAAGCTAAGGTAGGACAAAGGAGCATGACTGAACAGCAACAAGAAACACAAAACTAAGGAACATGAGCAGCAAACGGTTAAGTTTAAACTGCTTTATTCTTATGTTGCAAGCAACATTAAGACGCATTTTAAGTTGAGGATCGGATTTAAATTTAGTTTGAAATTTAAGTTGAAGTTAAGTTAAAATTCAAGATTGAGATTCATTTAAAGTTTAAGACTAAGACAAGGCTAACATGAAGATTGAGATTAAGATTATAATTAACTATACGTTAAGTTCAAGACTAGGATAAACATTAGCATTAAGTTTTAAATTTAAGTCTAACACAAAGACCAAAACTAAGAATAAGATTGAGATTTAGAGTAAGTAAGATTAGGATTAACATTAACATTAACATTCAGAGCAAGTATCGCAAATTAAAGGCTTAATTCCCTCACCCAAGAGTCCTTGGGAGGAAGAAGTCCTTGAAAGCGGAGGTCCTTGCGAGGCGGTGGTCTCACTCGGGCAAGGGCTAGTTCTAATAATATTATAAAGATCTGTTACTTTCCATTTCATAAAAGCGTTACCTTGAGCCATGATTGCTCTGTTTGAAAAGATTGTAATGGTCAGGATAGGCTTCTTGGGGTTGAATCCGTGATCCAAGATTGAGTAAACCGTTTTGTCTGTTCCATCTTCTGACTTTAATTGAACAAGAAAGCCATCCACTCGTCGTAGAAATTCAGCATAACATTCAGTAAAAAACTGATATCCATGAAGGTACTTCATCTGGTGGCACGGACAGCGTGACGCAAAAAATTTTATATTTGCTCATTTTATCCCATATTACGAAGAATATTTGTCAAGTAATAAGAAATATCCACCAGCAACCACTTTGGTTTAGAATATCATTAAAAAAAGAAAAAAACTACTACTTTGAAGAGCGAATAAAAAACATGTCCAACCTACAACTATGCGGAAATGGAATATGCGATCAAGCAATGGTAGTCCTACTGAGGCGGTCATTTTTATTTTTACCATTCTTGCTGATTAATGACGGAGCTTGTATTTTGGAATGGAGGTGTGATACTGTTGAGGACTTACTGAGAGAGATTCCAGGAGTAATATCACAACTGCAAAGCAATGTTGCTGCGGGAGGTTTCGACAGAGCTGAATACTTGCAATTGATGGGTTAATAGTACGCACAAACACTTGAGATCCTTGTTCAGAGAGTAGAGGGAATGACTGAACGCGCCCCAAACTCTGGGACACCGAGATATATTTGGATATCCCATTATACAAATAACTGAGCTGCACCAATCAATGCAGGCTCTTCTTCTTCACGTCAACAGTATGTTGACCCAATTGTCCCTGGGGCGGAAACCAACATCACTTCATTGTTTTGTCGTATAAGCTAAAACGGCAGTGATAAACATTATAAATAAACACGAATAAACATTATAAATGAGATCATTTATTATTATCATATGCTTCATAAAAAAACAATGTGAAATACCTGCTCCTGGTCCAAGAAGCTTGTACTTGTTGATGAGGTTGTTCTTTTGCTGCTTGATGGTAAAAATCCAGTATGGTCTGATTCTCTTGCTGTATAAGCTGATAGAGTAAAATGTTATGTGAAACGTATTTTATCATATATTTTGCAAATTTACAAACTAAAATCAAATACCCATGGAAAATATGTGGATAAATCTGGATGTATGCTAGACTTACCAGTGGATAAAGAGCTCACAGATATATGTTTCCTTGCTTGGCATTGGCTATTAAATTTACTCCTGTCCATTCTTCTCCAAAGGACAGGCTTTGTTTAACCAAGGAACCATTTACATACACTCTTTTTTTATAAGAACCAGGAAATTTTGATCCAGGCTGGCTGTTCTTAACTTTTTGCCGTTTTTGAGCCTGAAAGAAAGCTATATTTTTCATTGAATGCCTAGGGTGGTACTAGGTTTGTGCCAAAATGCAGCACTCTTGTCTATTTCTTTGTTTGTTTGCTTTTTACGTTCAGTCTGACTGTCGTACTTACATATTTAGCTGATATTCCTACGGCTTTTGAAAAGGCCAGCCTCAGCTTGTTCTTAATTTGTTCTTAAAATCTGGGCAAATTCCAGGCTTGTGTTCTTATAAAATTGTTCTTTTAAAAAAAAGAGTGTATTTCACAACTTCGAATCTACAAAAAGAAGGTAATAATAATAATTGAAAAGCAAATTAATGCTTCAAAAAGCCGATGTTCTTGACTAAAGACAGGTTAATTCTTTTTCTTAGAAATCAGGTAGATAAAAAGTTGAAGGACTTAGAGTTGATGTAGAATAGAAATCGAAATTGAGAAATATGTAATTTTTAAACTGGTTAAAATAGACTACAGGCTCTATTAGAGTTTAAGCTTTAAGATGCATAACACTGCATGTGGTCTGTTGGCTTTGAGAAAACTTAGAATCATCTTTCCACAATCTAAACTGTGTGAGGGTTACCATGCGCTAGTTGAAAGTCACCTCCGATATGGGAATGTTGTCTGGGGTACCTTATCCAATACGAATCTGCAAAAGCTTCAGCGACTGCAAAACAGGGCCTTCTCGATCATTCAAAATGCTAGGCGTAAGAACTCCTGGACTGATAATGGACTAAACGTTGAGCAGCTAATTTATCTTGATAGATGTATTATGACACACAAGATGTGCCCCGAGGGTCTCTGGAACAAATACATATAGGCAGAGGAATGAGATTGCTAGGTATAACACAAGAAACATATAACAAAATTTTCCTGAAGGAATATCGTGTATAAAATAAATATGGATTAAGATAACATAATATGTATTAAATATGGATATATATGTATTAAATATGGAAATATGTGTATTAAATATGGATTAATATAATATAATATAATAGACTAAGCTGAAATGTTACCTTGAAGGTGGCTTTCCGGTATCCAGTATAGAAGCAAATTCCTCCTCTATCTTGTCAACAAATTCTAACTCATTCCATTTTGAGTCAATCCTCAGGGAACTTTTTACTTGTTTGTTCTCATACAAGGGAGCTTTTTTGGCTCCCTTGGGCATTGTCGTGGCACCCACATCCAAAAGGAAAACATCTTTTGGCGTCTTGTTGGCCGCTTTCCTTGGAAGATCGGGTCTGGGTCTTCTATAGTTCGTTGCACTACCACCAGCACTACTACTGGCACGGCGCAGACAAGATTGAGAGACATGTTATGGCCCTACTGGTCTCGACCTTGCACATTCTGCTGATCTTGAAGAAGTTGTTGGGGAACTGTTTGTCTGATTCTGGTGATAACTTGATATTGATTGAACTTTAAATTGATATTGAGTGAAGTATGCAATAGAAATAGAAACAAGCATAAGCAATGGAAATTTAAGATTGAAACAGTCAATTTTATTAAGAAATATAAATATAGAGCAAGCAATGGAAATATAAAACAAGCAATAGAAATATATGAAAAGCATCAGAAATATATGACAAGCAATAGGAATTTATTTCAAGCAATAGGAATTAACCATAAGCAATGCTATTAAATTATTATTTTTGCATTTGGCACTCCATACACACCAGACATTCGTGCCTTCTTAATTTTTAGGATACATAAATTTCCACTTTGACATTTCTTTGAATGATTCATATTGTTTAGTCAATTTTGGTAGTAACTGTTCTGTGTGTAGCACAAGATGTGAATCCCAATTTTCTGTAAACTGAATTTTCCTGTAAATATCAAAAGTTAAATCTTTTTAGATATAAAAAGAGTTATTTCCCAGTAAATAATCCAGGTAGACATGAAATTTAGTAGATATATAAATGTATAAATTCAGTCAGCTTCATTACTTGTAGTCATTTTTATAAGAAGGATAATTTTACATACAGCAAGCCAGTAATCTGTGTCTGGGGTGTACAAAAATGGGAGCCAACAGCGGCCATAGGCCCAACAAAACCTTTTTTAATAATAATTGCTTGAAGTCACATGGCCATAGTCGCATAAAATTTTTGCGTAAAAATATTTGCCATTTTACAGACTTTCGAATTAAAAGTAGACAAAAGATTCTAATGGAGCAAGACAATACAATGTGACAAAAGAGAGGTTTTTCCCTATTTATCCCAGGAACAGTATCATTTGGGAAAGTTATGGCAAGCAATGGCTTATCTTCATAATGAGTTGCAGAGAAGGGTGCAGGTATGCCCCTGCCCATCTCAGACCACTGCCTCATGAGTACAACCACACTCTTGGACTCTGCCAATAGTAATCTCCACCTTAAAGGTATGGCACATTCAAGTGACTATTTTTGCTGTTAAAGGCATTGTTCATTCAAGTAGCTGTTTATTTGATGTTTATTTTAAACAGAATCTTAATCTGGAACCTGATTTTGATCTTAATCTTAATCTAAGCCTCAGACGCAATCTTAGTCTCAAACTGTAATTAAATCTTAATCTTAAATTGTCTATAAATTTGATTCATATTCTTAATCACAACCGGGTGTTCCATATCTACAGCTCTGGCCCTCTGGGCCTCATTTTGGAGCCCCCTGGAACCTTAAGGCACCCTATTTTTTTCGTGATATTACACGTTAAGGCCTCCAGATTTCGTTAAAGCATTGAAAAGTAGCCTTTTTTGTGGTGAAACCAAGCAGAAAGGCAATAATTACACCTTTTTATGAGAAAATGTTTATTAGAAACCTAGATCTAGCCACTTTTAAAATTTAAGAAACTTACAGAACTACATAAACAATAATTAAGCAACCGGTGATATTCAACATTTTACTCTTTAAAAAAGTGTAAAAGATTCCTGTTGAAGCAAATTGATTTCTTACGAATTTCCATCAAATTAATACAAATTACGGAAGTCAGTGAATTGAAGCGAGTCACCGAAGAGTCACCATTTATTTTTTATAGAACTCTTTGTTACCTCAACGAGTCACCACGAGTCACCACCATATTTTATAAAATATTGGTGAAGGTTATAAAGAATTGTATACAAAGTCAATGGTGACTTGTTGGTGACTCGTTGGTGACTCGTACTTGTCTTTGAACACAATTAAACACAACTAAAGTCTCAAAAAGTCTTAAACAAGCTGGGTTTATGAATCCTGATGAGTTTTATTCTTCATCTATATAACTAATGCATTTATTGTTTAGACATCAGCTCCAAACATAATCAGCTCTGGAACACAGTGTTTACATTTTGGTACAGTTCTAGCTTCCTTTTCAGGGATTTGACAATTGAAGAAAAAATACTTCTATCTGACATCCATCATTTTGTTCTCTATATTATTAGTAGCATTATAGCGATAAACCTAATGGGCTCTTTGCCATTGGCAAAAATAGGGGTGTCCCTGTCAAAGTATGTCTTTCGAGTACATCAATTTAGGTGCTGCAAAGTGTATAGTTTGCCCCTCAAGCAGAAGAAGCATATCTTCCCATGCAAGAATCTCTATGGAGTACCTGAAAGCATGGCACCTGCAAACAAATATGCACTGACATGATTATTTCTGAGGACCTTCTTCGCACAAGTAAGCCAAGCCCCATCACAACCATCCACACAAGAACCAGAAAGAGCCTCTTGCACGATATCCATTCAAGAAAATGGTGCCTGGTGCCTGGTGCCTTTTGCATCTTCCACGCATTATCGATTAATTTTAGCACTTCTGCTCAAGAGAAAGTTTGCAAGACCAGGCTTTCCAAGCTCATTTTGCTCCTTTGCATGAGCTAGCAAGGAAATGCCATCGTATATACATTCACTGATGACCAGATTAGCAATGTCAATATTAGAAGGCCTTCTAGCCTTTGAAGGCTTTGAAGGTTGCTGATCAGAGCTGGCTGCTTCAGAAGCTGATGACCTTTTCCTGGATGATTTCTCAACTCCTGCACGACTAGATTTTGAGGTGTGTGGTGAACGTCCCAATGCAAAATTGCGGTGGTCAGGACAGAGCAAAGCACTTGAATCTTCTTTAGTTACGTATTGATGATATGCACTTACATATTGATAGTAGTCATGATGTTTCTTGTCAGCAAAATGAGCTGAGATAGAGTTATTCTTAAGCAGGAACTGCTTTGCTGAAAGCCAATGCTCTTTTCCACTAAAAACTACAGCCATATGGTAATGAACACCGGGTGACTCTTGGTGTCTCTCTAAGCAGCAAACCCAATACTGAAGGACTACTTTCAAATTGCCCTGCGAAAAGCCCTCCAAAACAACATTAGCAAATGACTGTCTGGTCGGAAATTTTTTAATGTCCGCCTGACTATGTGATAGTGTAACTCTTTCTAGAGACTCTAGAGTCAAGTTCCGAAACAGCAGAGTTGGGCATGATCGTTTAAATGAACTCAAATTCAAAGCAACGGAATAACTAGAAAAAACCGAACAAGAAAATGACAGCCAGTCTGGTCGAGAAGCTTTAAATAACTGATATTTGTACCTGTAACCCACTAAATTTACTTTGTGTGTATCCACTCAAATTTGTTATTCCTATTTTTGGTATAGAAAGCTACTCATTAGCCATATTCTTAACAGAATATCCCCAAAGTCTTATGATGGAAACGGAAAACAACAACTGCATTATTTGCACTTAAAAGGCCTTGTGAATTTGAAATAAATCTTCATTTCATTTGAAATAGTAAGGCACAGAAATATAAAAAGATTGTAATCATGAAATACTCCTTGAAATCCTGTCAGCTTGTGTCGAAAGAAAATTTTCTTTAAGTATGTTGTATAGACAAGCTTGGCAAAAAATGCTAAGACAAGAGCAGAAAATATCATTGATATATCAAAGTTACATCCCCGCTCCCTCCTAAATCAATGTTGTTAGGGGTGTTATCCACAACAGAGAGCAGAATTTGCATTTGCTTACATCTATAAACAACATTGATAAGAGTATATCACGTGGACAGGTTTTGATCACTCAATTTTAATACTCTGTCTCAGCTATTTTAATACTCTGTCTCAGCTATTTTTTGCCAAGATTGTGGAAACCGAAAGAAAGTTTTGAAAGATGTTTTGCATAAATTCTGCATGAAAAATATCAACAGTTTATGGGCCGGTCGTATGACTGAAGTCAGTGTAATCTGAGAATCTGAGTTGTTT
Organism: Chrysaora quinquecirrha; assembly: GCA_014526335.1. Taxonomy (NCBI): domain Eukaryota; kingdom Metazoa; phylum Cnidaria; class Scyphozoa; order Semaeostomeae; family Pelagiidae; genus Chrysaora; species Chrysaora quinquecirrha. Next base: position 1,292,349 of record JACTAT010000037.1, read on the forward strand.
TGCAAAAGCAATTGGGTGTTTGTGGCATCAGAAATAAAGATAAATATTGTTGCACTCAAGGGCTCCAATTATCCAACTTGGAAAGTACAATGTAGATATCTTTAATGACAGGTGGACTTTGTGGAATTATAGATAGAACCCCTTCAAACAGAAGTAGAAAAACATGCAAAGTATGTTACAAAGAAAAACAAGGCATTGGCAACTATTTTCTTTTCAGTGGAGCTGATATTATTGTATCTACTGGGTGATTCTAAAGATTGTTTGATAGTTTTGAAGAAACTGGCGGACCAGTTTTAGAAGAGACCTTGGGCAAACAAAAGTAGGTTGCAAATCGGTGGCCAGACCCTGGGTGGGTCCGTCATCAGGTTGTGCTATAGTGCGATGGTTTTTATGGATCTAGCGCGATGGTTTCTCAAACCACGTTTTCAAGAGCCCCGGGAAAGTCCCTAACAATCCTACAATCTGATTGGTTAGAACTTTCTAGAAGAAGGAAAAGTCCCTAAAATGACGTAATAATCCTGCCACCTGTTTGGCTAGAACTTTCTAGAACTTTTCAAAGACTTTTCGAGAAAGTTGCTAAAATTACACAATAATCCTACAGTCTGATTGGTTAGAACTTTGTAGAAGTTTCCAGAATGCTCCAGAAGATTCTAGAAACGAGAAATCCTCTTATCTGATTGGTTTATACTCAAAACCGGTTAAACCGGTTTGTTATGGATATCATCGTGATGGTGTAATAATTCGAACGCAACATTAAAATCATCTATATAAATCGAAGCGAAATGAGTTCTGTTAGAGAATAGTCATAGGTTCATCGTCAGATTTGCTTGGTTCCATGACTATCTTTTCAAAATAATCCATTTTTCCTGTCTTACTGAATTGTTGATCTCTATTTATAACCATTTTTAGACTTGTACACCGCTAAAGGAGCTTCATTAGGGAAAATATTAGTGTGAAATCTCATATCTTCTCCAATCGATTGGTTGAAATCACAAAGTAAGTAGCTGTACATTCTTGCTGTTGCATCATTGTAAATGTCAAGGAATGTTTTTAGAGATGAGGGCATCATTTGTCGCTCAAGAAATCTAATTTGACTTCTATCTCGAGGATTCTTGAAAACAACTTGATACAAATCAAAATGAAATCAAATCAAATCAAATCCATTTAATTCAACAACAATTGTACATGTAATAGTTTAAAGTATACACTAAACATACAATATAACAAAAGAAATAGTCAAATATTTAAAATTACAGTAATTGTTGTCAAGGACACTGAGGTAAACCATAAAGGTTTTCGAGCCCAGTGCCCTTTGATTCATGAATAATACAAGAGAAAAGAGAACGTGAAGCACTAATATTTAAACAATTTTTTCAAGTATACTTAATACACGGAAATATGAATTGAATTCTTATTTATATCTTTTGAATTGAACAACTTTTTTTTGATAACAAAAATAAAATAAAATAAAAGGGGGGAGGGGAGACGGTGCTTTAATGAGAAAACATTGGTATCAAGTTTAAACAAGAGTAAGATTTTATTAAGAACGTTGTAGTAAGCATTTAAAAAGATATTTTTTTGAATTGTCTTTTATTTGACATTGAGTGAATTTCGAATGGAATTTCATTCCATATTTTAATGCCATGGAAAGCAATAAATCTTTTTCGACATTCTGTGGTTATAAGAGGAAAAGAAAATTTATTTTTAGTAGCTTAAATGATACTAAACTGTTGTTACTTACTTCATATATAAATTTGGAAGTTTCTAGCTTATGAGTATTTTCAAAGTTTAGAAGACCTAGATCAGAAAATAAAGGCTTCGAATTAGCTCTATAATCTAAAAAGGTCATAATTCTGACTGCTTTTTTAAGACTTTTGTCTAATTTAGTAGTTGCGCACTTTGAGGCATTACCCCAATTAATTAGGCCGTAGCTTATGTGCGGAGAGATAAAAGCATGATATAATTGTTTAAGTACATCAGTCTGTACAAAATGTCTCATTTTTGCAAGTATACCAATACCTTTTGAAATTTTCATATTGACATATTGTGAGTGTTGTTTCCAGTTTAGTTTGTTATCAATAAGAACACCAAGATATTTAACGCAGTCCTTTTGATTTATGGAAGAGTTATTTATTTTGATATCAATGGCACTTTCTGTTTTTATTTTATTTGATATTATAAGAAAATTAGATTTATCGATAGTAAGGGTTAATCTGTTTGCAGACAGCCATTTTGAGACATTTTTAAGTTCATTATTTACAATAATTTCCAAGTCTTTTGCATTTTTATGAGAAAAAAACATGCTTGTATCATCTGCAAAAAGATGAAATTTAAGAATTTTGGAACTTGAAGGCAAATTATACAAAAGAAAGAGAAGCGGACCTAATACACTTCCCTGTGGAACACTGTGAGTAATGTAGCTGGGTTCTGATAGAATACAAACTTTTTGAGTACGACTTGATAGATATGACTTGAACCATTTTAGGGCAAGGCCTCGTATACCATTGTGGTAGAGCTTTAGCAATCTGTCAAAAGCTTTAGCAAAATCTAAAAATATGCAGCTAGATATTTCTTTCTTATCTATCGCCATTGTTAATTGATTACAAAGGTCCAAAATTGCCTGCGTAGTAGATTTATTTTTTGAAACCCAAATTGATGTGTAACAGTACATTATGCTTTTCTAAGAAACTTGTAAGCCTTTTGTGCATAAGTTATTCAAATATTTTATTGAATATTGGCAATAATGATATTGGGCGGTAGTTCGAAACATCAAGTCTAGACTTAGCTTTGTGAATTGGTATAACTTTTGCAAATTTAAGCAAATGAGGGTGTATGCCTGAACTGAAAGATTCGTTAATCAAGTCAGTTAGTATCTCAGTTATAGGATTGAAAATATACTTGATCATTTTTATTGGAATATCATAAGAGCCTGGTGATTTAGATTCATCCAAACTCATAAGTTCACATTTGACCTCGTCTGAATCCACAGGACTGATCAACATTAAGACGCATTTTAAGTTGAGGATCAGATTTAAATTTATTTTTAAATTTAAGTTGAAGTTAAGTTAAAATTCAAGATTGAGATTCATTTAAAGTTTAAGACTAAGAAAAGGCTAACATCAAGATTGAGATTAAGATTATGATTAACTATACGTTAGTTAAGTTCAAGACTAGGATAAACATTAGCATTAAGTTTTAAATTTCAGTCTAACACATAGACCAAAACTAAGAATAAGATTGACATTAAGAGTAAGTAAGATTAGGATTAACATTAAGATTAACATTCAGAGCAAGTATAGCAAATTAAAGGCTTACACGTTTTTTTTTATAAGAAACTGGTTTATAAGAAACCTAGAACTAGACACCCCAAAAGTTAAGAAACTTTTAGAACTAGGAGGAAGGAGTTAAGAAACTTGAGAAATTTTTGTGCCAGTTTTTCAACATACTGATTTCACATTTGTGGACGTAGTAATCAATTCTCAAGCACTTCCGGCTAATTCTTTGTAATACAATAATATTAATAATTTGCTTGCTATATTCACGTCTTTTTATCGATTTACTGCAATTTATTTCCATTTAATTAAGAAACTGGTAAGAAACTTTTAGAACTAAAATTGGGCCAAAAATTAAGAAACTTTTAGAACTAGGCCCTGAGCTAGGTTTCTTATAAAAAAAAAAACGTGTCATCCCCTCACCCAAGAGTCCTTGGGAGGAGGAAGGCCTTGAAAGCGGAGGTCCTTGCGAGGCGGTGGTCTTACTCGGGCAAGGGCTAGTAGATGAAATATTTAAATAGTTTGGTTATGAGCTGAAAAACATGTTATCAGTATCATTGATTGATGGAAAGATACAGTTTGAAATGAAGGATGATTTGAAATCATTGGGATATTCAACATATCAAGGAAAGCGACTGAAATTTACCAGTACACTTGTCATGAAATTTTCAAGACCTTTGGCTCATTTCCTCGGCTTGGAAGATCAAATGAATCACACTTTACCAAATGGTTCAACATTAACAGACTTCTGACAGCATACAACCTCACCAGGCTATGTATCTGATTGTATATAAGAAGAAGGCAGATGGAGATCCGTTAACCGGAGGAAAGATCAAATGTTTGAGTAGAATAAAGGATGGTGTTCATTTAAATGAAAATACATCTATAAATATAGAATGTGACCTATTAGAAAGTAACTATCTTAGTGGTATTGAGAAAGACGAGTTTTGAGAAAACTAACATTTTATGATACAGATCTTGATACATATGTTAGACATTATGCTTCAAAGAATATAATTTTCACACCACTGGAGAGGTTGCAGTTTCAACAAATTTCAATAAGATTGGTAGATGATGATGGGAATGATATAAAATTAACATCTCTCTATTCCGCAAAGCAATATATTGGAGAAACATCACTAACAGTTAGAATTAGACCGGTAATATGAATGTAACTTTCAATAATACACATATAAATTGTGTTAATCCACTTCCAGTGGATACGAGTTGAAAATGTAGCATGATTGCTTGTATGCTATATCGAAAAGAAAAAGATGAGAATGAAAAAGTGTTTGCTGTTTGTTGTGATTTCATTATAAGTAAGGATGCTGTTCTTCTATTGGGTCTAGTTATTGACGATTCGAAATCGATTCATAGATCAACTATAAATCCTGCATCGTATAGAGTAACAAGATCTGATATAAAATCATTTGATATCTAAATCACCAACTGGGAAACGTTGGAAGATATATCAGATATATTTGAAGACAATTGTCAGATTGATCTGTTTTTTCAGCAAAGATGATTAATGACTTTTATCTTACATGTACCAACGATTCGGATTCGGCAATAAAACTTAAAGAACAATTACATTTACATGGAAAATGGGAGGTGGCATTAGTGGAAATGGTCTACGAACTGAGCGATAGATTTGTATTTAATCCCGCAGAATTCAAATATGGGAAATATGAACCCTGGCGAATGATGGGATTTTTCCAAATTGGTACCAACAAGATTGGTTTTGAAGATTTGAATGTGAGATTGGTAATATCTGATGAATATACAAAGAAATGGAATCAGGCAGCTGAGTATTATGTATGTCTTAGTCACCTTATTGGTGAAATCTCAGAGGGAGATACCGTTCACAAATTAAGAATAAGAGAAATTGTTTCAATTATGAATGAAGACATTCGTGCGCAAGAAGGAAGAGTAAAAGAATATGTAAAAGAATTAGGTTTGCCTTACGAAGGTCTGCCACAGTTTTCAATTGTAGATTCAAAAATCAAGATAACCTTTCCAAAGTACGTTAAAAGAGTTGCATTGGGGAAAGATTTGTGTAAATTGTTTGGTTTCGTTGAAGCTAAAGAAGAATATAATAAAAACATGAATAATGTCTATTACAGAGATGTGAGATGGACACCATGTCCATTTACTGGAACTTATCTAGACAGGTCATTAACAGATTATGTATTCAACGCAATTGAAAGAACGACTGATGTGGTGAACGACTATTTGTAATTATTGTGGCCGAGAATGGGATGGAATGACTCAGTGCGATTGTTTTAGAAATGCAGAGACAGAAGATTCAGACATCAAGATGAGCGAAGATAATGTAACAGTATAACTTTAATAGTATTGTTGGTGTTTGGAATTAAACTGTGCAATATTTAATATTAAGAAAATGTTATTGTTGATAATAAATGAATTGTCAGTTTGCTAATATATTGTTCCTTACCATCTGTCTGAACCTCTGTTATCATATAACGCCTGTGTGCTCAGATGTCTCTGCTTTCCCGGGTCTCTTGAAAACGAGGTTGGAGAAACCATTGCGCTAGAACAATATAACCGTCACACTATAGCGCGAGCTGATGACGTCAGTGGAGTATGGCCACTAAAACGAGGTTTGAGAAATCATTGCGCTAGATTAAACCGTCAGCGCGACCTGATGACGTCACTGGAGTCAGAGGATCCTTGAGGTTAGAGAAACCATCGTGCTAGATTAAACTGTCACACTATAGCACGACCTGATGACGTCACTGGAGTCGGGGGACTCTTGAAAACAAGGTTGGAGGAGCTGATGACGTCCCTGATGGCGTCACTGACGACGTGGTATGAGAAATCAACATACTAGATTCATAAAAACTGTCGCACTACAGCGCGACCTGATGTGATGACGTCATTGATAGTAGGAGCCGCATGATAGTATGGCCACCGTTTTGCAATGTACTCTTGATTTGATGCAATATGCAGGTATGCCTGATAGTTTACCTTGTGAATAGATTTGGGTATCATCTGCATAACTGTGTATGGAGGTTGCAAATGGGGAAAGCTGCAAAACATGTTTGACAACGGTTGGCATATCATTTGAGTATAGGATGAACAAAACTGGCCGAAAGGCAGATACTTGGGTAACCCCTAGCTCAATGTTTGCTTCGTCTGAGACTACTGTGTCAATCTTAACATGCTGTTTTCTCCTGTTGAACCAGAATATGGTGTGAAGGTCGAAACCATACTTAACTAGTTTTGATAACAAAATTCCATACTCTAAAGTGTCAGAAACTTTACTTAGATCCATCAGGATAAGAGCAGTTACTAGCCCTTTATCCATATTCTCCAAGAGATCATCAGTTATTTTTTAAAAGGGCTTTTTGGGAAGAGTGATATTTCCTGAACCCTGAAAAATATTTCTGGAGTATTTCATATCCCTCAACATACAGTAATAGTTGCTTGCATATTACATTTTCAAGGACTTTTCATAGCAAAGGCAATTGGTCTGTAATTTTGTATGTCATCGTTCAAGTAACTTTTATGGATAAGACTGCCCATTGCAATTTTCCATGTATCGGGGACACATGCAGAAATCATTGACTGAAATGTCCTGTTGTGATATGTAGATTGTATCATCAATGACGACACAATCTATGAGGAGTTCAACCATGCCCCATAGAGTCATTGATCAAGACATGACAAAAGCCTCAGACCTTTGATTTTCATGGCCTGATCTATGAGATCATTCACCATAAGACAATGCTAACGTGATTGGCAGTTTCTCCATTGACTCATAGATTATACTGTCAAATCAACTGTCACCAAACATTTTTATTGACAACTTAACACTTTCAAATCCCAGAATGAAAATGGAGACATGACACTTGATAAAAATAGCATCATGGGACAGTATTGAAAAGCACAAAACAGAAGGGTGGCCATTGACCTGTTTAACTCATTGAATACTTATCTACGGGAAGACCTAAATGGTCACTTCAAAAGATGTCAGCATGCAATAAACACAAGAGGCAATGACTCTTGTGTTGTTTTACAAAAAAAGCGCATTGAAACTGGAAAAAAGTCGTTTGCCTACCAGGGAGCCTGCATTTTAAACCAACTCGAAAAAACAACCTGTGATGAAATATCCATCTTGCTATTCAAAAAGAAGCTAAGACTATCGATGTCTTTGTAGATGTCCAAGAAAAACGTTTTGACTCTTATTGTACATTAAATCTTATCATTTTATTCTACTTTTTACCTTAATTTTAACTTCAACCATTGTCAATAGGTAGGATTACAGGTCCTTGAATGATAACAGATAGTTTTAGGTCTGAACAAGTCAACCTGTCAAATATAAATATTAGTTATTATTACAATATCGTTCGATAACGAACGAAAGCTATTTTGCAAGATAAGGGACAATGTATGTATTATATACTCATTTAACTTGTTGAACAGCAAAGAAGACTTATTTTGATCCAATTTTAATTTATTCATTTAGCAAATTATGTTCAACTAATGAAAGGGCAGTTGCAATAAGAGCGGGGGGGGGAGGGGCTGGAAAATTTTTCAAAAATTAACAGGGGGTGCTTATTCAGTACTTTAGAGTAACTTCTGTCGAGTCTAGTAAGTTGTTTAGTTAATTGTGCTATATAACTGAAGTTGTTTCTTGAGTGAGCATCTTCACTCCCCACATTTATGCTACTGCTTTTAATTTTTTACATTGGCACAAGTTAATGAAGTACAGTGCAAGTTCCTTTGAAACACTTTGTACCACTCATCTGGTTACATTCTTCCGTTTCTGCTACTTCCTTGGTAGCTATTGAAAGTAGCATATTCTCAGCTTACCTCTGGTATTTCTTCATTGCTCACAGGTCCTTTTCCCTCCAGAAGTCCTTGTATCCACAGTTGATTTGGAGATTTGTGCTGCTAAAGCTGCTCAGGCTTAACAAGATTTTCAAGAAACTGAGAAGGATGCGTCACTTCATGCTGCACAACAAAAAAGAATTCTGCAATATGGTGACACAGAAGACCCAACTGCGAACGATATTCTTGCACCTGTCAATTCAAAAGTCTTGAACAGGAAATGGTTACGTTTATTTCAAAAGGAGAAGAAGCCTGGAACTGTAAAAGGGTATTTACATACCCTTCTGCATTGTTGTGACTTTGCTGCTGAAAACCAAGCTATGTTTCACACGAGCTAGTTGAAAAAGTGAGATCAAACGTCAGCTACTGGTTAAAAGCAATTCCGAAAGATGTGGCAAAAAGGAAATGGTTAAAGAAAGAGGAAGACCTTAAGAGACTGGCTACAACGGATGATTATCGCAAATTTGACAAATCTGTGCCATTTCAAAAGGGTCTTGTAGAACCTCTACTAAAGTGAGTGTGATTGGCTAAGGCCAAGATTTCTCATTTGCATAACAATGGAGCGATTTGCCACGCCTCCATCACAACACAAGGGGGTTCTTGGGCTTGGTTGTGCCCCTCTCCCCCATTGGATAGTGTATATAATATATATGGAAGTGTATATAGTGTATATATTAAATATATTATATAGTGTATATATTATATAGTGTATATATATATATATTATATAGTGTATATATTGTATAGTGTATATATTGTATAGTAGCTCAATGAGATAACCCACAGTAATAGTATAATAATCAAGCAACAATTGCGACTGCGACTTACTACTGTCTCCATAAATGATGTTGTTGTTGTTCGAATTTTGAGAAGTGCAGCCCCAGATCTCTTTGCGCTGCCAATCCACGCACAGCCACAGCAGGAAGACTCAACTCAAGCACAAGCACGAGTTCCACTCCATCTTAACCGCACGCAAGTCAAGTTTCAATTTTTACATGGTTGCTGTTTGGAGAGTCCTGATGAAAGCAGATGCTTTCGCAATGTCCGAAAAATGCACCCTATACGAAGAGAAGCTGAAGGTATGTAAAGCCTAGATACTTAGTTTTTTCTCTCTTTACCAAACTTAGGCTCAGGGCCTCAGTTCAAGTTTCCATCCACAGAGGATATACACAGATGAAACAAGACCAACATTGAATGCGTACCTAATATAATAATGTCTTATTTCCAAAAAAATTCATCTACACCATATATAAGCACAAGTACTTATGCCTTAACTCAAATACCTAAACTATATATATGTTTACGTATGCCCTGCAAGTATACCTATTTATACTCTGTTGTGTCTTTAGTTGGTGAATTTCTATCTAGTATCTGAAATTTGGGTTCCAAAGGTACCAAAGGTTCCAAAATCATTTCTATATAAGCATAAGTATACAAAGCATTCAGAATATGCTAAAGTTGCTAAATTTCCATATAGTATCTGAAATTTGGGTTCCAAAGGTACCAAAGGTTCCAAAATCATTTCTATATAAGCATAAGTATACAAAGCATTCAGAATATGCTAAAGTTGCTAAATTTCTATCTAGTATCTGAAATTTGGGTTCCAAAGGTACCAAAGGTTCCAAAATCATTTCTCTATAAGCATAAGTATACAAAGCATTCAGCATATGCTAAAGTTGCTAAATTTCTATCTAGTATCTGAAATTTGGGTTCCAAAGGTACCAAAGGTTCCAAAATCATTTCTCTGTAAGCATAAGTATACAAAGCATTCAGCATATGCTTAAGTTGCTAAATTTCCATATAGTATCTGAAATTTGGGTTCCAAAGGTACCAAAGGTTCCAAAATCATTTCTATATAAGCATAAGTATACAAAACATTCAGAATATGCTAAAGTTGCTAAATTTCTATCTAGTATCTGAAATTTGGGTTCCAAAGGTACCAAAGGTTCCAAAATCATTTCTCTATAAGCATAAGTATACAAAGCATTCAGCATATGCTAAAGTTGCTAAATTTCTATCTAGTATCTGAAATTTGGGTTCCAAAGGTACCAAAGGTTCCAAAATCATTTCTCTATAAGCATAAGAATACAAAGCATTCAGCATATGCTAAAGTTGCTAAATTTCTATCTAGTATCTGAAATTTGGGTTCCAAAGGTACCAAAGGTTCCAAAATCATTTCTCTATAAGCATAAGTATACAAAGCATTCAGAATATGCTAAAGTTGCTAAATTTCTATCTAGTATCTGAAATTTGGGTTCCAAAGGTACCAAAGGTTCCAAAATCATTTCTCTATAAGCATAAGTATACAAAGCATTCAGCATATGCTAAAGTTGCTAAATTTCTATCTAGTATCTGAAATTTGGGTTCCAAAGGTACCAAAGGTTCCAAAATCATTTCTCTATAAGCATAAGTATACAAAGCATTCAGCATATGCTAAAGTTGCTAAATTTCTATCTAGTATCTGAAATTTGGGTTCCAAAGGTACCAAAGGTTCCAAAATCATTTCTCTGTAAGCATAAGTATACAAAGCATTCAGCATATGCTAAAGTTGCTAAATTTCCATATAGTATCTGAAATTTGGGTTCCAAAGGTACCAAAGGTTCCAAAATCATTTCTATATAAGCATAAGTATACAAAGCATTCAGAATATGCTAAAGTTGCTAAATTTCTATCTAGTATCTGAAATTTGGGTTCCAAAGGTACCAAAGGTTCCAAAATCATTTCTCTATAAGCATAAGTATACAAAGCATTCAGCATATGCTAAAGTTGCTAAATTTCTATCTAGTATCTGAAATTTGGGTTCCAAAGGTACCAAAAGGTTCCAAAATCATTTCTCTATAAGCATAAGTATACAAAGCATTCAGCATATGCTAAAGTTGCTAAATTTCCATCTAGTATCTGAAATTTGGGTTCCAAAGGTACCAAAGGTTCCAAAATCATTTCTCTGTAAGCATAAGTATACAAAGCATTCAGCATATGCTAAAGTTGCTAAATTTCCATCTAGTATCTGAAATTTGGGTTCCAAAGGTACCAAAGGTTCCAAAATCATTTCTATATAAGCATAAGTATACAAAGCATTCAGCATATGCTAAAGTTGCTAAATTTCTATCTAGTATCTGGATTAATTAATAACTAAAATGTCTAAGATAGATAGTTCAACTTGTTTTAAATTTTTTGTTTTTGTCTTGCTGCTTTGTCTTGCTGTTTTGAGCAATGAGAACAGAACCTAAAGAAAAAGCATAACTTTACAACATGAGAAGAGGACACATTCTATATGTTCAGAAAGATCTGAGCAGATTATAAATTGATTGCTGTAGTACAATGATAGGTGTTAGAAATAAATATTTGCGATCATCTTACCACTTGGTCCTTTTTGGGGGAACTTTATCCATTTTAATACAGCTTGTGTGGAACCATTTATTTCCTGGGCACTAAAATGAAGATAATATAATGTTCTAAGGGTTGATCTTTAAATCTTTTGAAACACATTTTACAATGGTTTATAGTTTTGAAACATCCTTAAGATTGCATGAATTATATTTCAAAATAACATACAGAGAGTGATACCTCAGATAATTTCCCAGAACAATTTATCATTTCTGTATTTTTGTCCTGCAAATCAGAGAAATAGTTCAATTTGACAATCAGAGGCTTATCAGTTAGAATTTAGGCATAAATGATAATAATGCTTTCATTATACCTCTTTTATATATGAAGTCTTTATTAAAAGTTAGAATTTTCAAATTAGAGGCATTTGCTAAACCACTGCAAATAAAATTTTCACTCCTACCTTTTTACACAAGCAGTAGATGTATTCTTTCCTTCTTTTCTTGATCTTGTTTTCTGCTGAATGATAAAGTTAAAGGATTGATGAAGGATACAGTTGAATTTTTTTGCTAACAATTTAATCAGACTTTAATTATGCAAAAAGTAATCAGTTTTCCCTTTTCTTGCCAGGATATATTGGCAGGTGAATATTTCTTTATTCATACGTTGTAGGAATTTTGTTACGAATCAAAAGAATTGGAAACATGTTTCAGCACTTACCGCATGCTGCTGCTTGGCTTTCTGCTTCACTTTCTCCACCTTCTACCATTTGTTCATCGTCAAATCTTGTTGAAGCAAATGCTATGAAACAAAGTGTTGTTCAGAACAGGCTCATTAATTACAACATGAGTAGTGCTGAAATTGCAAGGTGATAATTGACAAAATGTGTTTTTGTTTTTTGAAAAATCCTGCTTACTTGCTGGTTCTCCATCAAGCAAAGGTTCAAAATCAACCACATTTTCTTGCCTCTCAGATGATGGAGCTCCTGTTCATGGAAAAGGTACATTTGATTTAGCAAAATTATGTGAGCACTTGTTGTAGAATTGTCAGGTAATAATTAGCTTTATCCACGAAACCGGATATATGAAAAAGTTGCATTACACATACCACATGCATGCACTGCCACTGCACCAGGTGCAAACAACTGTCTTCTGCTAGACTCTTTTTGTATTTTTTTTGTGAACATTCGTACCCCTGTGGGAAAAGCAGGAAAGATAAACACTTTTCCATTTAATTGTGAAATTGAGTTTAAGATTTAAAGAAATACAATTTCAAACTTTCAATTTAGGCATCAAGAAAACAAATCTTGGTCTTACCAATCTAAATGATTGCTGACGCTTGGGTGTCATATTATTGTACACTGATTTGGTAGTTGGTGATACATCTTGCTGATAAGTTAAGGAAGAAAAGAGAAAAAGTAAGCATAGATACAGTACGTTTATGGGACATTGCTCCTTGAATTTTTTATATCAGTAAAAGTCAATTTGAATTTCCTACCAGGAAACTTCTCTCTGCTTCATCAACAGCAGTTTCTTCTGTTTGGTCTAGAATAAAGTATTGAAATTTGTCAAAGATAGATGCCTTCAGAATATAGTCAGAATAGAGAATAGACAGTGTATTTATCTTGAAAGGCATGAAATATAACAAGTGAATAATAGCTACCATTTAAAGTCTTTTTGATTTTTTCGTCCAGGTTATCAAGAATTTTCTCCTGATCCTTACTCAGATCCTTAAAGCCCAATTCTTCTGGCCCCTCTGGCATTTCTCCTCCATTAATACCTGTGGCCAGTGAAAATAAAGAGCAAAGGTTGAAAGGGTTTCATTTCAATAAACAGTTGCTGGTTACTAGCAGTATGATTGAAGCAAAACTTACCAAATTTGACCCAGTCTTTAAAGCCATCTGAGAAGCAGGTCTGTGGGATTTTATGGCCTGTGTAAAAATGTTTTACGGTAAGAGGGTTTTCAATTTTCAATATATATTGGAATAAGTGTTGAAATGAAAATTAAGTTGACAATGACCGTTCTCACCTTTTAGACGTGCAGCTATTTCTGGGTCCCTTGATTTTTGATTTTGTATGCTGTAATTTGTTCCAGGCACACAGAAACTTGCTGGTTGTGAAAAAGCATTCTCCACAATTTCTTTCAAAAATCTTTGCAGCTCCTAAAGCAAAGGATATTGCACAATTAGAGATTGACACCACTAGCACTTCAACTACTGTTCAAAAGAAAGCTGGTTTAATGAAGATGTATTATTTGTGCGTACTTCTTTTTGAATATTCAGGAAGTGTTCTGCAAATACGGTTGATTTTATTGTATATGCAGGAACCATGCCTCCAGATGTCTTGGAAGAGACTCTGATGCTCACATTAAGCCAAGTAAGCAGCTGTAGAAAAACAAATCTTTGTGAGTATTTTCCCCTATTGGCATTGAAGTTATGCTAATCATCGTTATACTAATCTCAATACCATCATGTCATCATGAGCATACTTGTCATATTCCTAATTTTGGTGACAGGATAATCATTATTGCAATCCTTACGTGTGCTTCTTCTGAGGCAATCAGACGTCGGATATTTTCCTCCACCCTTTCCATTAACGGTTTTTCATATGCAGTGGAATCACTCTGCTTTCTGATGACAAGGCCCACCAACTGATGCAGCTCTACAGCATTTGGTATACTATGAAGATACTGGGGAAAAAATTTATTGTAGGTTAGTTTTTGGCTATATAAAAAGCAGGGAGAAGTGTTTTGGACTATTCTATCACCTGACTTTGACTTAAGCTTTGGGCATCTAAATCCAGTCTTTTATGATTGCAAAAATACATCAGTAGCCATAAAATACTATGAAATCCACACCTGTGCCACCAACTATCGAGCTAATTGTTACGATGCAAACTTTCAAAACTCTAGAAAAGCTCCCAATCCCAAAATCCTGAGGCAATTGCTATCTCTTAGATCCAAATATTCCATTGTACTGAATCGAAACACTTAGAATGCTTGTGAACATATGAAACGTGCATTATCACTTCTTTATTTATTTTATCTTGAATTTCAGAGCTGGAAAATAAAAATCATACCACTGCTTCAGTGTACAAAGCCAAAGCCATCCCATCACACCAACGCTGCTGCTTTCGTGGCAAACATTCTGAAAGAATAGCCCGGATGGCATTGACACCTTCTTCTTCATTTTCCTCCCAGATGTCTCCGTAATGGATGACCCAGGACAGAAGAAATCCCTAAAATAATGGAAAGGTACATCATATCTTACACAGTCTTACATAGCTATTCTGTTAAAAAATGCTTGCGTTTACTGCAATACTTTTCACAAATGCTCATTAACTTACTTTATATCTCAAACTCATACATCTAAGCTCCTGCAGCCTCTTCTTGTCAGCTTCTAAAAGGACTCCTCTTTCGAAATCCATCCTTAACACTCTGCCTCTTAATCTAAAATGAATTTTATAGAGCGTTTTTTGACACATGTTTTTTAAAAGGTTTGTCTGTTTCTTATACAGTGAGAATGCACGTGGATATTCGATCTACTAATCTCTAATAATGAGATATTTCTTCAAAACTTGCCTTTCTGATTCTACGACATTGGCAGACATTAGAACGCCGCAAGACATTGGGCTTCTTAGTCCCTTTTTCATGGATCCCTGCTGGAGTCCCTCGTGTACTTGAAGAAGATGTTCAGTCAAGGACTTTGCATTTGTCACATCATTCAAGGAGAGCAATAAATTTGTTCGTCTCGATATTTCAAGAAGGACGCTCCTTTGGAAAATAGAAAATTGCAGAATGACTTTCAGGTTTCTATAAAGCTGTGCCCCAAACAAAATAGCTTAAGAAGTTTGCATACTGTACTTACGTCGTTGTACCAGCCGTGTATTGGTTGCCGCCTGCAAGCAAAAGGTCGTGTCGTATACTGGGAGCTCCCTGGCCATGGTGGATAATCTGCTGTGTTAGCGATTTACCAACATTCTTTGGCCCATATAACAGGGCAATGTTTGCTTCACCTGTAGAAAAGAACAAATTATTACCTGCGTTGCTTTTTCGGACAAGACTTAAGTTTCCTCTACAGCAGTTTATTAGCACGGTGTGGTCTTAGTGAATCAGTTGGCGTCTGTCGTATGTGTTTTTTGATATAAATTGAGAATAAAAGGTTGTGAACGTATACTGTTATTGAATTCTTTGAGCCACGATAGATTGAACAAACGCCTGGTTTCCATAAATTTTGCTACTGGGTACTATTCATTGGCTCCCTTTTTTCAAGTTACATATACGATATGGACTTATTCTCTATCCTTTCAATCGAAAGAGAGGAAAAGTACGTATATATTTGAAACGTTGTTCAACAATCATTTAGAGCTCACGAAGTTCTTGCGGATGTGATGGAATAAACTCAAAAACAATGGCAACAGTCTTGTCAAAAAAAAATGTCAGGGAAAACCCTAAAACAACTGGTACAGTACCGTTTTTTTGTCGTTCTAAGCTGCTTTTGGAAATTCTGAGCAATCGTGACAATGCAAATGCAGTGGCTAGTAGAACTGGAGGACGATTGGCTTTGAAGTGGTCTGTCCAGTCGATGAACCTATGATAATGGAAAAAATAATTTATTTCAGTGAAATGCTCCTCTTGATGTGGTGCGCAGTGAGAAATTCCTAGTTGAAAAGTTACAAAATGCCATTGACTGCCTCTTACCTACTGTTAACTCTTATGCATTTCCGTTTGTCATGCAGGACATATTTGTCGATATCAACGAAAGTGCTGCTAAACTGGTGGTCAGGCATCACAAGGTATGTGGATTCATTGGTATCCAATTTTTTCATTTCGTGAATGTGAAGCTGTGAAAGTGGAGAAACAACAATCGATAATAATGCTATCACAGAATCTTGAGGGTGTGGCTCAGCCAATGTATCAATTTTTACAGGGATTTGGAAAAGACGTTGGAACGTGTTTCATTTTCCAATTTTGAAATGATGAACATCGGAAATTACGGTCTTGCATTTTCAGCCAGATTCGACTTGGACACCCGAACAAGTCCCTATTTGGAAATGGACCCCGGGGACTCATTCGAGGATTTATGGTATACGTGGTTGCCAGGGGGAATGCAAAGATATTTTAAGTATAGCTGGCTCAGAGTCAAGTTGGTTTTTAAACATAAAGCTTACCTCTGGAGACAAAAACCAATAATCGTCTCCCATAAAGCCGACATGATTGGCAACTTTGTAGCTCTTTGAGCTTTCGTCGCTGATAAAATCTTTCTTAAGATACAGAAGATAGTCTGACAAATCTCCCTTCGTGATGCTCCCATTCACAATGAGTCCTGCCCCAAAAGTCTCTTGGAGGGCAGTGGCGAATTTGCTTTGGGAATGGAACGCTTTGTAGCTGAGTAATATTGTCCTGTTAATTGAATATCATACTATCAATAAGACATAAATACCTATTCGCGATGTATAGTTGTTTTTTCTCTTATAATCGAGTAATCCTGTATATCTGTGAACTTGAATTGGTTGGAATAACAGTGGGTAGAAATTTCACCGGATTTTCAATACTGGCAGCAAGAGGTTTTGTGGAAGTTCTCCGAAGCTTGACGAATATCGCATGTTGTCGAACGTTGGAACCTCGAACGTGCAAGTGTCAACAACAACAAAAAGTTCAATACTGGATTCTTGAAATTTAAGAAAGTTCTAAAATCATTAAGACAAATTTTTCGTTCTCGCCTTTATATTTTTTATTTATGTCTAAATCTGCGTTCATGTGTCATTTTCCCGTACCGTGTATATCTCTGTGTTGAACAATGGCTTTAACTGCGCTTGCGCACAAATACTGCATGCCAAAATATAATTTTTCTAAGAAAGTTACAAGAAAGTTTTGAAACTGAACACCACAAATATCTAAGAAAGTTTCAATACTGGCCCAAAAAACTACACGTATTTTTTTTTATAAGAAAGTGGTTTATAAGAAAGTAGTGCTCAACGTCTCAAAAATGTAAGAAAGTTCAATACTGGATTCTTGAAACTTAATAAAGTTTTGTTTCATACTTTCACTCCTAATGTTCTGTATGTTATTTTCGCTCTTCTGTTCAGTCGTTCATCTCTCTATTAAATGAGTCTAATGATTATTTTTTTGAAAATTGTGGTATTTGTGCGATGCATACAGTGCCTTAAACTGTACATTCTTAGAAATACTGCATTCCAAAATTTTTGCTAAGAAAGTCACAAGAAAGTTTTGGTACTGAAAACATGAAATATCTAAGAAAGTTTCAATACTGGCCCAAAAAAAACTTTCTTATAATAAAAAAAACGTGTAATCAGAAATTAGGAAGCCGGCTCCATTCATTTGCAGTTGGAACTCGCACAAGTTGTATACGCGTGTGTATGAAATGTTTCCTTCAGTAGTTTCCAGCTTAGAAAGAGATACTGTAACAGTCATGACACCAAGATAACATAAGAGATAACAAAGATCTCTTATGTTATGTTGATGACACTAAATATGCAGTGAGGAGCTATAGCTGTATACAGTACATATTATGATTAAAGAACTTTGATACTAAAGGAACTCGATCTAGAGCTAGCTTCTCTATAAAAAAGCGTGCAATCCCAAGAATGGGTATAGAAACGTCAATAAACAACAAGTACAAAGTTCTTCGTATTCAATTCTTTTCCATGCGAGGGCGGAGTTTATACGAGATCTTTATTTCCAGCCTCTGCGTAAGAGCCTGAAGAGACGGAATGAAGTCATAAAAGTTATTTTAATGTAGGTGTGTCCGTTGTTTTTTCCCTGAGTCAACCATCTGAACTTTAATTCGATAGAACCGGATTCCTAATTCTTGTTTGTTTGCAGTGATGCATTAACTCTTTTTTTATGAGAAACTAAGATTTTTAGCAGTTTTTAGGGATCAAAATTTTTAGTGCCAAAAAAGGTAATTGACAATAAAATTTGACAAATAGAAGAATCAATACAGTTGAGACCTGCGAGTTTCTTATCAGTTTGGGTCGAGTACTGAAAGTTTCTTAACCAATATTTATCTCAGTACTGAGTTTCTTATAAGCGGGTCTCTAATTAAAAAAAGAGTGTATTGAAAATCGAGAAGTTCAGGGGCGATTTCTAGTGTTTTCACAGAAATCCCTTGGAAATCCTTTTATTTCCATAAAAATCTCAAACCCTTTTTGGAAGAGTGAATTGTCCCTGAGGTTCAGTGCTATTTCAAGGATTTCTCATAGTTTGATTTTTCAGTTACTCAAAACCCAAAACAGAACAAAGATTATTGAAACAAGATCAACTGCAAGATCAATTCACATATCTCAAAAAAACGATTTGAAACAAAAAACATTGCGCTAAACAAATCTAGAATATCGAATGTACAACAGTACAGTACCAAGAGATTACGATTCCTGCGAGAGCCAATTACAGTACAGTGTACGAATATAAGTTGAAACATAAATTTTAGTTTAATATGTTGACAGCTAAACTAATTCTTCACAGCTCTCTACAGCAGAGTTTGTTATCAACGCAAATCTCTCACGTTTGTAAAATTTGTGACTGATTTTTTTCTCAAAAGAGTCAAGACCCTATGTGTCTTCTTCACTCATCAGCCAAATAAATTTGGCTTTGCCTTCTAGCGAATTTATGTTTGGATATTTTTTTCAACAGGAAAATTAATTTCTTTCGTTCTTCAGTCAGAGACAACCTCGGCCTACGTTTCAAATTTAAAAGTAGTATCGAATTACGCAAATGGACGAAGGATTTTCTCGTTGCAAATATGGCTTTGGAGTTTGGGGTCGCTCAATAGTTACGTCACGCTAGGGGGGAGGTTGTTATTCCCGTTTTGCATAATGCAGTGAGACAGTCAATGAAACACGATTTTGAATTGGTTTTTGCTGTTAATGTTGTACTTTTTGCCTTTTTTTTTATTATTATTTTATTTGTTTGTTTTTAACTTAGCTGCCATACCTAACACTGTAGGTAGTGCATGTGCTTAATGAAATGAAATCAAAATATGCGATATGGTGTCATTCGATAACATAAGAAGAGCCTTTTTTGCATAACGCTGATATAATTCTGATATAATTAAATTATAATTAAATAAAATTCTGTTATAATTAAATATAATTTCTGATATAATTAAATCTACTAAAAAATTTTAATAACATATACTTGTCTCATTTTATAAATTCATTTCATTAGCAAAAAGTTGAATGATCAGTCTCATTCAATTCATATTCTACCCCAGTTATTTGACGAATACAAATCTCCAGTATTCGTCTCTTTCGACTTTTCGTTTATCTTTCTCTAAATCTTCTTTTTGCTCCCTTACGATGATTTCATTCTGATAAAAATCCATCAGTATGTTATAAAGTGCATGGATAGGGAAAGTTTGCATGCAAGCAGCTCGTAGCCGTTTCTTGTTCTTTTTGTTGTTGTCCGACTCCTGGTAGCTTGTTTTTATTGAAAATGCTTGCAAGGCATTGTCAACGTTATGATACTCGCATAAAGGTGATTTATGAGGACTTGTAGTTGTATGAAATCGATCTCCCAGGACGTATCGACGTGTGCTTTGTGTTATGGGATGAATGTTGTCTGCCAGCTCAATTGATCTCGGTAACGGCGTGTCCCTGTATTCCGTAGGGAGAATGTGTTGAACATCTTTACCCTATAAAAGATATTATTAAAAATATATATGACTATTTCAGCAAGAATCTAAATGACTGCGCCGATTATTAATAAGTCCGGGGGGGTGTACTTCCATTTTTCAGTATACTAGACGGGCCCCCCAATGGGTAACTCTTTTAGCGACAATTTCCGTACATATGGGTTGGTTTTTCGTAAAGAGTCTCTACACATGGGTAGTAAAAACTTTTAGACATTCATTGTCCATAAAAGCCTGATTAATTTTTTGCATTTAGAGTCAATTTTATGGTGCAAATCCAGTAAATTCGTTTCTTGCTCAACGAAAAATGCGTTTTGGCCGCAGGTAGAGTTTTAGGTGTTTAAATTAGTTTCAAATATTTTAGATATTGGTACAATGCGCATAAAATTTAGTTGTTTTTTCTATAAATGAGTACATACCACGATAAATAAAATTTATAGGTAGACATGTGCGGGTTCGGAAAAACTGGGCGGCACCCCTAATCTTTTCAACAATGAAGTACCCCACCGGGTTATAAGTCAGTGTAGACTTAAAGAAAATGCCAAACCTTTCTTGGTATTTTATCAGAATCTGGTATCTCAAAGCAGCCATCGTACTCTCCCCACCATGCATTAGCTAGAGCTGGAACTCTACCATTCAGATGCCGAACAAGAGTGCATGGAGTGTCGCAGATGAATGTTACTGGCTGGTACTTTAGGGAAATCAGTAAGTCAGCTGGGTCCCGAACAGATTCCATGAGAGCCATGAACTTGGAGGCAACGGTACACTGAGAAGGAAAACGTTATACAAGATTCATTATTTCGTCTCTGAAGATGTTACTTTTCGAAATTTTTATTTTTGTTTGAGTTAAGAAACTCTGCATGAACCTTTACGTTACTAATTGTGCTCAAAGTACAGAAACCCTGCTATATTGCAAAGGGAATATCTGAAATATAAGAAATGACTGTATTTTGATCGAGCAGCTTACCCCATGTCTGCATACCAAATGGTAGAACCCTCCAGTGTGACCTGGTGTTTGAGTAAACCCATGACAAGCGGAGTCTCCTACGACGATACTTGCATAAAGCTGTTCCAGATTATGCCTTAGCATGTCCTGCAAGAATAGAAACGGCAATTGAAATTCCGAGATGTGTTTTGTTTTTGAGGTGGCATTAAAACCTATATTCAGTGGCCGGGTAGAAGGGACAGAGGGCAGTCCCTCCTGTGAGCTAAGGAATCTGTCGGACAATTTTATGTTCGAAAACATGAATCAGAAAATTATTCTTTTTCTAAATCAATACACCCTCAGGGAAGGTATATTTCTATTTTACGTACAATAATTAATCCCTTAGCTACTTATTGACATAGGAATATGATGATAATTAATTCGCCACCAAGGACAAACAATCATAGGAGATGATTATCATTAAGATCTTTCAAGGACACCCCTAAATTGCCACACCCCTTTGTCATGAAATTTCGGACTTAGCCCCCCCCCCCTGCAGATTTCTACGCCTCTGCATGCAAGGATTCAAGGTGGCCGGAATTTATATGACTTACTTGGGAGTTGTTCAAAGCTAGCTTGCAGTATCTTGCCATATTTAAGAGCTCGTCGTTTTTCATTTTCGCGATCTCAGATATATGTATTTGATTTTCTCTCACGAATTTGGAAAGCAGCATCGCATCACCTTAAAATATAAGTATTTGATTGTTATAATATGTACAATCCTGGACAAAGTATTGTGAGAAAATTTTTTTT
This sequence comes from Chrysaora quinquecirrha, assembly GCA_014526335.1. Classification (NCBI taxonomy): domain Eukaryota; kingdom Metazoa; phylum Cnidaria; class Scyphozoa; order Semaeostomeae; family Pelagiidae; genus Chrysaora; species Chrysaora quinquecirrha. The sequence goes on from JACTAT010000037.1 coordinate 1,314,190, forward strand.
GAGATTGCCTCTATCCCCCACCACCTGACTCATTGTTTTGCGTACAAAAAGTTGTCGCACGGTCATTTTCTGTATTTTATGGGTTTTTTCTGTTCTTTTCAACACTTTTCAACATTGCAAAGGGGGGAAGGGGGAAAAATTAGAGAACAATTCAATTTGTCTCATAATTTTTGTCCATGATTGTGGAACTAAGTAAATTAGCCTCTTGTAGAATTATTCATCGATAATGCCAAAAATTAAAAATGTCTGTAGGTTACCCTCATTCTGCTTTCCTCTTTCTTTTAGGTAAACACTTTTCTTCTCCATCTCAGTATTCATTTCAAACCTTCGTTGAATTGGTGGCATAACAGGAGCTATATCCGAGCGTCTATTGAAAATTTCATTCTCGGTTTTGCAAAAGTGCATTTCTCAAGAACGTGGACTTTTATTTTATCCAACATCGCGTCTAGCTTATTTGATTCCTCTGTCGGGACACGTTCAATTGAATCTCTTTTGGCATCCAAATTGATCTTAAAAAAATTGTGTGTTTACATTTGAATGCAATGAGTAAAATCATTTCAAAGCAAACATCTACTCTTGGATGCCCAACTGCTGTAGGGGGCTGGAATAAGCGGGGGGTCACTGGATAGCCCCGGGCCAATCCAGTTTTGGATATCTAGACACGTTACAACTTAATTTTATTTAACTTCGTACGTTCACTTCTAACTTTCAAATGGCGTTCATAAGAAGGGGGCTTAATAGAGATGAGGGGCTTATTTCAAATTTTTACTTGAAAGGGGGGGCTAAAAAGGGCGAACAGAGAGAAGGGGCTTAATAGAGCTTTTGCGGCACAAAGGTGTTTGCGGAAGGAGTTGCTGTGATGACAATTAAGCTGTTTCCTTGTAATATGTATTTCATGTTAGATTTTACAATGATAAGGTACTCTTGCGAACTATATTAGGAAGGGAAGCGGCAAATAAGCACCCAAGAGTAGGACATGTATGCATATAATAAGATGCACAAATATTGCTGTATAATTGCTAAATTTATCGCATTTTTCTTACAAAAGCATCATACCCCTTTCATGGAACAGCAGTTTTTCTCATTTCCGTCTCCCAGATAGCATTCTCCAACTATTCCACAAATACCACATACAACAGAATCAAAATCTCGCTTCGTCATAACTTCAAACCCGTAATATCCATCGTATAGACAATCTATTAGATATTCATCGTCTTCTTTAGAGTGAGGCTATATGCAAGAATTTTAAGAACGTTAGTATTATCATAAATTGAAGGTTAATTTTAGGTATAAATTATAAACTGAAGACAGCTCAAGGGTGGTTATCTATATTGTACAATGTACGGTATACTACCTTGTCCTTCATATATTTTAAGAAACGCAGCTTTGCTTCAATCGCATTTGTCAGCGGAAGCCCTTCTTTCATATACTCTCGCCATTCCAGTAAAATTTCTAATGATACAAGTATTTTGCTGTGAATATTGAATAAACCTGCAGATATAGATACAAGTAAATTTTCAGATTTAGTCACATGTTCACAAAATGTTGAGAACTAGCTACATACATACTAGCTACATACTCAGTACCGTCAAGAGGGGGGTCCAGCGGGGTCACAGGTCCGGGGCCCGGCCTGTTAAGGGACCCGCTAAAATTGAAAATTATACTTCTTATACTTCTTCCTAAAAAACCCCCGAAAGGCTCGGTACGATTACATTACCTTGGGCCCGCTCTGGCTGTCGACGGCCCTGTACATACTTAGATATTTACAGTACTGTCTAAAAACGGGTTTTCTCTAATAATCAAATTTCAGGATCAAGTCTAACATTGATTTAATTTCGCGGATATATTTAACACATTTCTTACCCATTTCATAAGGAAAAAGCAAGTTAATAGCACCACATTCCTTGCTTGTGCACTTCTTTTGCTTTATATTAATAGGGTGAAATGGATGGCGATTGGTCATCAGAACTCCGTTCCCACCTGCAGCTCTGCAGCCTTGTGGGAATATTGCTGGACCTAGTGGTGCACTGCAGAGACGACATTCTGTTTCACTTGGCTCGAATGTCTTTATGCCACTTCCATCATTTGGGTTGATGTCTTCAGCGCGCAACAGCACTTCTGGTGGAATTTTGTATGGAATTTCTAGGGTCATTTGAATTTTCATCGTTGATGTATGTTCTAAGCTCCCAGTGTTAAGATCAGCCATCCATGCATTATCAGGAGGTATTTCAATTTCAATTTCTTCTGTATTCTGGTCTGTATCGTTGGATAAACCCGCCGCGTTTTCCACTTCCACTTTTTCGATGCATCTCCGTGCCAAAATAATGAAGTGAATATGTACACATAGCTTTCGCCTGTTTTTCTAAATTGGAAAATTATAATGATGCAGTCAGAAAGGATGTGTCAGAAAGGATTAGAGGAGTAGCTAATCAAGAGAATGAATTTTATAGGGATTTTGTTACTCCTAATACACGCTTTTTTTATAAGGAACCACTTTATAAGGAACCTACATGTAGAAGACCCGAAAATTTAAAGAACTTGTACTACTAAAGAGAAAATAACTAAAGAACTTTTTATTGTTGAATAGTTTTATGACTGCAAATAATCAAGAATTAGAAAGCCGGTTCCATTCATTTGCAGTCGAAAATCACATAAATTGTACGTTAAGCATGTATCCAATGTTTCTTTGAGTAGTGTCGAGCTTTGCTCACATGCAAATTTCTCTCTTTTATTGTTAAGACCACTGTATGTGCAGTTAAAATTAAGGAACTATTAAGGAACTTTTGGAACTGAAATTGCCTCAAAAGAGGCCCAAAAATAAGGAAATTTAAGAACTAGGCCTTGAGTTAGGTTCCTTATAAAAAATGCGTGTATTATGAAAATGAGTGGGTTGCGAGGATGCTTTCATGCAGAACCCAAATTTCTTAAGGCGGGGTTATTGTTCCTGTTTAGGTAACCATTATAGGTTTGAGAATCAGTTACAGGGATTCGGGTGTAGAGGGATATGAACGGGCTCCAGCTTATTTTTTTTATGAAAAATTCAAGTCACTGCACTCTTTTTGGAATCCCCTGTTTAATAATGTATTTTTATTCACGAGATTCGAAACCATACAACCTGTCGAGAAGTGTAAAAATACTAGTTTTCCAATGTACACTCTTTTTTTATATAAGAACCAGGAAATTTCGATTGAGGCTGGCTATTCTTGAATTTTGCCATTTTTGAGCCTGAAATGTTCTTAATCTGTTCTTAATTTTTTGGTTACTTGGATATCTATATTTTTCAATGAATGTCTTGAGTGGTTTCGAGGATTTTAGAAGGAAGAAGGGAATGATGGGAATATTATGCATACAGTAGTTACTGTAGTTGGGTAGATGTTGCATTCATTGTATTTAAATGAGAAAAATTATAATAAATTTACTGAACGTCATTGACAGTTAACTCCAAGAAAATTGGGATTGAAAAACCTCAAGCATCACAGGCGAGGGAATGAATATTTTCTATATCCAACGAAAAGAAAAAATTGTACCTGCTTTGTCCTTCCTTGCTTCTTCTTACATTCATTGGCAGTGCAAAATAGTTTTACCTGCATGGGATTCCTATCCGCTACGACGTGAACATAGCCAATTGGATTGCTTGCTGATAATTTTGCTCTAACAGCATAATTCTTTTCTGAAACCTTTACAACGGTAGGGAACCCCTCTTCTTGTAAATTCCTCATTTCTAACTGTATTCCTTCGTCAGGAGTTAGCTCTTTTATTTGGTCTTCAGTGAAGCGAACTGTATAAACAGGGTCTACGGGCTCGGCATTAAGGTGCTCGCACGTAAATTCGCCAGTTATTCCACTGATTACATAAGTGCTCCTCTTTCTTTTGCATGATTTTTGGAAACATAGTCTACGGCTCTGATCTGTGCTGTTTACTACAAATTCCCTGGTGTCTCTATTCGAGGTTTTTACTGAACAAACCCACTGGCAAGAAGCTGTCGAGTACCCATAGTCATGAACCCTAACACTTGCTGGTGAAGGCTCTTTCTTTTCCTTCTTCGGGTTTTTTTCGTAGCTGCCCCCGATGTGATTACCACATTCGCAATATTTTGGCTTGCGTCGATTGAAATATTCTTTATGACAATTTTTACAGAACCCGTAACCACGTTTTTTTCCACTTGGTAACGGCAACATGACTTTTTACAATCAGTATATAGATTTGAAAACAAATTTCATACTGTCAATACAACACATGAAACACTGTAACGGACTTTTGAGAATTTCTGAAGAAAAATAACCACTCCCAATAAAAAAAAACAAGATTTTAATGGGCTTTTTTCGAAACGTAACCAGAAGTGAATCACTTCTCATCCCACAAAGCATGATCGGAACTGCATTTGTGTTTAAAGGGGTATTTGACATCACTGCATACTCCACCTCTGTTGACCTGTTGACCTGAGAATGTATGACGTTTGTGACGCAGGCCGATTGTGATACGACTGTTTTTTTTCTAAACAAAATCTGACATCATTAGAAATGAAACATCAGAAATGGAACGACAGAGAAAAATCCTACATGTCAACAAACTTTGTTATAAGAATAATCAGAGAAAGAAAACTTTTCATAGGTACATAGTTTGGAAAGAAATATTGGAAATTTTGAACCAAATCAGTGGTATATTATTATGAGATAAATATTAGAATTTTGAGGTATAGCGAAGATATTATCAAACTGTTGTCTTCCTTGTTTTAGCAAGTGGTTTACTAATTTTGTATTTCAGTCCTAAACTGAACCAAAACCACACAGTGTCTAATAAGAATCCCATGAGAGAAACTCAGCTCTGACAATTTTAACCACAAGTGTTTATACACACTGGGACGACCAAACTTGGGTAGTAGGTGGCCTAAATGAATCTCTAAACAACAACGCATAAATCAGGCCTGCTTCGAGAAAAAACAAGGGTTGTGCTGATAAATAGGCAGAGACCCATCAGAGAGGTGTGACAACGAAGTGACAATGATTGCAGGTTTTTACTTTCAATCAAGCAGCCTAAGATATATCAGTAATAATACATAATAACTTTAGATTTAAGATACTCTGATTAGCCAAAACACGTCAGTTTTTCATTTGGCACAATCTATCCAAAACGTTTTTGATGAATTTGCTATTTGAGTGATTTTGGTTAATACTGTCTTCATTCATTAGAAATCTAAATTTGCTCTTGGGTTCTAAAAATTCAAACCATGGTCTACAGCTAGTATATTCTGTTTTTTTGTGGTCAATGAAAACAGTATATGATAGCAAAGCAGAAAAAAACAGAAATTCGAGGTTGTCATTATCTTAAATCATCATGATTATCAATCAAATAGAATCATCAATCATCAGTTACAGGAAATTCTTGTTTAAAAAATTTCCAACTAATTTAATTATTTACAATTAATTTTTTTATTTTCGTATGTTAAACTTGATTTACATTTAGGAACATTAACTTCAAACCTCCAATTATAAATTTTAGCAAATCAATAGTTACTTTAGTAGAGAAGTTATAGTATAGATCTAAAAAACATAATTAAAATAATTAATCAAAACATCTAGGCCTACACTTTTTTTCAATAAGCAACTGGACTTTGGTCCAGCCTTCAAGAGTTGCTTAACATATTAGTATTTCAGTCCTCGCAGAATGACTTGTACCCCCTAAAATCTCTTATTTTTACTCTTTTCTGGCGTTTGAATGTAATTGACAAGTTTGCAAGGATGTACAATATAAAGAAAGCTATCTCACTAAAAATTTTAACAAAATCTCAGCCCTAGTTGCTTATTGAGCAGTTGCTTATTAAAGAAAATAAGTGTATTCAACATATAAGCCGAGGAGTGGGCCTAAACTTCTATCTGTGTGTGCCTAAGTTGTTTTGAGTGAAATGTCCAATTATTTATGTGCTAGTGAAATATGAATTTGACTTAGGTAGGTAACTGTTTATGCATACATACCAAGTGCAGAAGTAAACATTATATACATAGGCCTGTATAGGCCTGTAAAATAAATTAAGATTAAATAGGCCTACTGACAGTAGTAAGAGAACACCAGCGCTAATATTAGAGTTCACAGAGTCCACAGAGAGTGAGATAATTCGTCCGGCAGAATGACACGACGTCTTGATGTTTTTGTTCCAGGGATGGGCTCCATCTTCTGAAATAAAAAATACACCGATCATTTCTTGAATCGAAGAAGCGGTGGTGTCAGGATAGAATCAAGATTCTTCCCTTTTCGGAGATGAGCATTTTATTTTACTTCCGCTGATCATGCCGCATGCAGTGCAGAGCAGAGTAAACAATGTCCCTAAACAATAGACCGCGTGGAGATTCCTCGTGGTAGCCCATGGCAGGGCTTGGTACCTTTGGAACCCTCGAACTGCCCTTATTCAAAAGGCAGCCAATCAGAAATGATTTAGTAGAAGTTCTACAATACTGTTTCAAAAAGCAGCAAAGATATTGTCGGATCTTATGGCTTCAAGCTGTCCTTTTTCAATAGCAGAATTCTCTTGCTTTATAGATTACTTTGTTACGTCAATAATCATAGACAATGTACCTAGGTCTGGACCAGTTGCTGATTTAACAATTGACAATGTAGAATCAGGGAGAAAAGATGGAGAAATGATGCTTCTGAAAGTGCATGATCACAAGACACTGCCAACAAGCGGCCCTGCCATTCTGTGCATACCACTTATAATGTTAAACTACTTGAACATTTTTATCACCAAAGGTCACGTGTCAATTATTCAAAATACAAACTTTCCATTGTACACAGCACACTTCCAGAGTTCAAATTTGGCCTGGCTGTGCATATGAACGTTGTTGAGGACAAGCTAAAGAAGTTGGCAAAATTTATTCATTTCATATCAGTACTTTTTATTGATGACTGTGCAATAAAATATTTTACTGTTCTTATAGACTTTAGTAAGTTAGCTATTCTCTGTTTTACTTTTTCAGCTGTTCTGTTCCTGTTTAGAACTTACTTTTGCAGTTATCTTTGGATGAAAATCAAACCTCTCTTCTGAATTGCCTTAAATAGAAGCTCTAATTGTACCTAATTTCCTCATAGATTTTCACTTTGCAAGCCTCTAGCAAGTGATAAGATATAGATAGTAGGAGTAGGGCTTCTCTTGCAAACTATAGCAAAGGCATGGAAATTTAAGAGAGTATAACATAAATTTAGATGAAAAAGTAGCGCAAGCAGCATTGGTGTATAGCTATACTATGAGGTCACTGCTAGGGCAATTCACGGGGCATGTCTTGCCAATAATAACAAAAGCATGGAAATTTAAGAGAGTATTAGATAAATTTAGATGAAAAGTAGCGCAATTGGCATTGCTTGTATAGCTATACTATGAAATCAACCTTAGGGCAATTCTACAGAACAGGGTGTGTCTTGCAATTGATAATAAACCCAAGGAAATTCAAGAGAGTGTAAGATAAATTTTGAGGAAAAAGTAGCACAAGTGGCATTGCTTGTATAGCTATACTATGAAGTCACTCTTAGGGCCATTCTACGGAGCAGAGCAGTTCTTTCAAATTATAACAAACGCATGGGAATTTAAGAGAGAATTAGATAAATATAGATGAAAAAGTAGCGCAAGTGGCATTGCTTTTATAGCTATACTATGTATAGCTATACTATGAATTCACTCTTAGGGTAATTCTTCGGAGCAGGGCGTGTCTGGCAATTGATAACAAACCCATGGAACTTTAACGGAGGGACATTACTTTTAAGGTTAACATAGATTTTTAAGAAGCTCAAGTGGCAATGCTAACAGAAGTAAACTGTGTTTTGAATCACGCTGAAAGCCTTCTACATAGCTGGGTCTAGCTAGAATGTGAGAGACAAAACAGTGAACTTAGCAGAACATTTCTAGGTTGAAATATGTTAGTTGTTACTTGAAATCAATTTTCAAGAACTCAGCTTTCCTGTTAGCTGATAAGAAACACGCTGAATTTAGAAAAATACATTTTTTTAAACCAGTTGTTAGTATAGTTCACTTTATGATAAGGATACAGATGAGCTTTTTTATATGGAAGGGTCCATGTTACCAAGTTTAAATAACTCAAAAATTGTCTAAACTGATGTTTTAAGCTGAGTATTATATCTTGTAGTGCCATACATATCTGTTTTATCTTTATACGTCACTCTTTTATTATGATTTTACTTTTATGTTCTATGTTCAAAACATAAATTGCCCTATTTCCTCAATTTAGGCCATTTTCTCAATTGAAACAAGATTAAAATCTTGCATTTAACACAAATTCCAGTATGGAAGACAATGCTGTAAATGCCAGTGAAAAGTTTAAAATAATGTACCTCACCGTAAAATTCAAAAAATAAAATAAAAATTTTAAATTCTTCATCCCTTTGCCTTATTTCAGTCTCCTTGTAGTAAATGAAAATTACTAGAAAAGCCTTATATCTCAGTAAATATCATAAAAATCTGAAAAATATTTTGCTGAGAGTGCTTCCATGTTGATATTTTATCAAATAAAGCACGTTTTTCCTAATATTTCTATCTTTTCTAGACAAAAAATGACAAAAATTTGAAAAGTACAAAGTTGCATTTATCCCAAAAAAGTCTAGCTACATGTAGAATTTAGCCTAAAATAAGTTTTGTTAAACTTTTTCTTTATGGGCAGTTAAGAACATGTTTTCAATAGTTTCCTAAGTGCGATTATTGTCTTCTCTGTTCAATTTTGGTATATTTTCAAAGTTTCAAACCTTTTTTTTAATATTTTCCTCTTCAACTGCTTTTGGATAGCCTTGTGTCCTAAATCTTTTTTGAAGGCCTATGTATATACATGTACGCTTTTTTTGGCCAAACAACAATTTTCCAAAGCAATTTTGGTTTTAGTTTTTAACACAGAAATGACTCAGAAGTACAAGAGACTACAACTTTATTACCCTACTAGTTTCATCCGTTCAAGCGGACTTGTCAGGCTAATCAGGCTAATATATATAAATATATACAGAAACTAACCTTGATGCTATTCTCGGGATCTAGAGTTAATTTCCATTCCAATGAGACCAAGTAATACCATGTTTTGACAATTTATACAATGAATTTTTTACCTTGGTCATAAAAAATTTGCCCAACACTTGGAAGAGGCGAGTTTAACTTTTTGGAGTCTTTTAAGACCATATAAACAGAAAATTAAATAAAAACCCCTATGTACTTGATGTCAAGGTCATCTCAACTGGCCACCGGATAAATGCCTGCAAGATATACACAGAGTATTAAACATTAGTGATGACATACTTGTGTATGGAAAAAAGCCGAAGAACATAACAAGTCATTTCAACCTGTTTTGCAACGACTGAGCTGGCATGGTCTCACTTTGAATAAAGACAAGTGTCTCCTGTACCAAAATAAACTGACAGTTTTTTGGTTTTGTGTTTTCTTCAGAAAGTGTATCACCAGACCCACAGCAAGTTGCCGCTATTAAAAATACGCCTCTTCCACAGTCGGTGAAAGACGTCAGAACATTCCTCAGAATGGCCACTTATTGTTCAAGATTCATCTAGAATTTTAGCGACTTGACAACCTCTTCCCAAACTCACACAAAAGAAGAGTCGCGTTTAATAGCATTACAGATGTGTTAACCAGCAAAACTGTTATTGCATAAATTGTTCATCAGAGAGAAACTGAATTAGTTACAGATTCTTCACCTTGGGGACTTTCTGCAATTTTATCACAAAAAACATCAGTTAAAGATGATCCTTAAATTGTGGCTTATGTCAGTAGATCTCTATTGTCAGTTGAAAGACGCTTTTCTTAGACATAAGGGAAAGCCTTAGCTATTGTTTGGGCAATAGAATGTTTACATATATACTTGTATGAAGCTAAACTCAGCCTATACACCAAAGGAAAGCCCGGTCAAATTATTTTGGGTAATAGAAATTCAAAGACATCAGCAAGAATCGAGCGCTGGAATTTGCAGTTTCAAGATTATGATTTCAATGTTGTTTCCACTACAGGGAAATACAATCCATCAGATTTTTTATCAAGTCATCAAGGAAAACAAGAACTTACTTCCGAGATTCAAACAGAGGAGTATATAAATTTCTCTTGTCAACTAAATAAATTTCTAATGCCATAGATTTAAAATCATTTCGAAATATCAGAACTGAATATATGGTAAATGATGAGTCGAATATTATACTTTCTGGTACAAAGATTGTAATTCCAAAAAATTAGATTTAGCGCATGAAGGACATCAAGGATTAATAAAATGAAGAAATTGTTTGGAGAAAAGTTGTGGTTTCGTGATATGAATAAATGGCTTAAATAACTGTTGATAAATGTTTAGCTTGTCAAGAAAATGGTCAACCAAATAAGCCAGAGCCTCTGAACATGTCTGATTTGCAAATAAAGCCTTGGGACATTGTCCATATCAATTTTGGTGGACCGTTTCTGACCAGAGAACTAATCTAAGTTGTTATCACTGCATACTAACGATTTCCAGAAATTAAATTATTCATTCTACTTCAGCATGTGCTACGATTCCGAAATTGGATCATATTTTCTCCACTCATGGAATACCTGGAATTATCAAAGGTGACAGTAGTCGGCCATTCGATAGCAAACAACTAGCTAAATGTATTTCAGAAAATGGAACAAAGCATTAAAGGATAACATCATTATAAACAAAAGCAAACCCTCAAGCTTAAAATTTCATGAAACTGATCACCAAAGTAATTCGTTCTGCATACAGTACAAATCTTAGTTGGAAGAAAAAATTTATTTAAACGTTTTCTACTGAGTTACAGATGAACCCTGCACTGCACAACTCAGTCTTCACCAGCTGAACTTTGGTTTATTCCCAAGATTAATAGTAAGCTACCTCAAATAATTGTATCAGATCATCAAAAGAAAAGGCTGTATGTGAACTGCAAGAAGCATTCATGGACATAAAATTACTTGCAGTAAAGACTTTTGAATCAAGATGAATCAAGTAATGGAGAGTATGATTACGATGATGTTGAGGATGGTATTACAAATGAAAATCAAGAGACTTGATATCCGGAGAGAGAGCAAAAAGTAGACAGATTTGGACATAATAAATACGACATATAGACTTGCATATGATAATAAAAAAGACAAAGTAAATGTATATTGTATACTCTAGTTTTGTTGGCAGAAGGACCCCTAACTATATACGTGATTCAATATTCGAAAGCAAAGGGGAGATGTAATGTTGTGATATTTTATGAAAATATATACGTGATCCTAATCATGTATGTACAAATTTATATATGAATTGTCAATGTACTATGTACTTGAGGAGCAAAAGACTAATCCAGGAACTCTGTTATGCACAGTAAACTAAGAAAGGAAAGAACAAATTTGAATGAAACTTTATTCAACAAAACATAACAATATATAGTGAGAATAATATGATTTATAAGAGATATATCTGTATGAATGATATGATTTATGTGAGATTAGAAAAAACAATCAAGGGAATAATTCACCCAGATCTCTCTCCAATTGGGACAGGGTGACTAGTTTATCAAGCATGGTTTTATGGGTACAAGATGCACAAATTTTAAGACAGAGCTATGTCAAGGATTTGCAAAACATTTTGTAGCTAAATGTTGGCTAAATAACTGAAAATACCCAAGGACCTCCAACAGGTTTCCATACCTACTATACTGCATTCCACTTGTTGCAGATTGTTAAATTTATACTTCATACCAGGAGCTTTACGAGAAGACTTAGTGCAAGTTTTCAGTTAACAAGTCAATTGGCTCTTAATGCTATACGAAAAATACAATCTGAACAAAACAAATCAACTGATTTACCTCAAACAAACCTTACCAACAATTATAAATAATCTGTCCATCACAATTACGATTAACCAATGTCGACCTAATTAAGGGTTCAGAAAACAAAGAGCTGCAAATTTCAAAGCAGTGTCCATTGCAAGTTAAAGGGTTGCTGGATATACTCATAAAGCCACTTCTCTGCTTTCTTTTACTCAAACGACTTGGCGTCCACAGTCAGAAGGGATTTAAACTTTTCTAAACTTCAATAAATGTCTTAGAGCGTCCATTAGAACCTCTTTTGCTAGCATCGGGCGCTTCTTTGCAAAATCAAGGAAGCCCAGCATCTCCAACCCAGCCTGAAGCTTACCAGTTTTCATGGCTTAAAGAGGCAACAAGCTTGTTATATATGAGCTCTTGCACCAGGAAATCTGCACCAGCAAATATTTGTTGGTGACATTTATCTTCTTTGTTGCTGACCAGTGACAGCTATGAATTAGTTGTCAGTACACATCCTTGTTGGCATCTTTGAATAGTAGCGTATCAAGATTTTCTGATGTTTTGGCTAAATCAAGTCACTTGATGAAGTCATGCAAGGACTCTGTGGAGGCATTTAATGGAATATGATGCTTGGATAAAACCATGATCTTATCCAGGCTGTTAGTCAAGACTGATTCTGCCACACTTGGAAGAAGGGGTGGAATAAAATAGACAGGACCATCTTCCAAAATGACATATACAGTGAACACCCCTGTCATGCAGAATCGGAGCAATTTGCTGCAATCTTTGATGGGGAGCGAATTCATAGGCTCTCCTTCAAGCAAATGCTTTGTAAGTTCAGCTACAATCAATTCAAAAAACTCTGTCTTCATTGTTCCCCTGTCAAGTCTGTCTTCATTCTTTAATGAAACTTCCAAGCTCTTTTTAAGGCTTTCAACATCATTGACTTTCTGCTTGTAGTGTTTTATGGCATCTTTCTATATGCAGTCTCTTTCAACAGTGATCTTGCCGTATTTCATCTATTGCAAGCCCAGCTTGGAACAGATGCAGAAAGCCGTTGAGGTCTTTCAAAGGAAGCGTCTTAAAAAATGGCACAGCAGTTGCAACATGATCAGAGCTATGTCAAGGATTTGCAAAACATTTTGTAGCTAAATGTTGGCTAAATAACTGAAAATACCCAAGGACCTCCAACAGGTTTCCATACCTACTATACTGCATTCCACTTGTTGCAGATTGTTAAATTTATACTTCATACCAGGAGCTTTACGAGAAGACTTAGTGCAAGTTTTCAGTTTACAAGTCAATTGGCCCTTAATGCTATACGAAAAATACAATCTGAACAAAACAAATCAACTGATTTACCTCAAACAAAACTTACCAACAATTATAAATAATCTGTCCATCACAATTACGATTAACCAATGTCGACCTAATTAAGGGTTCAGAAAACAAAGAGCTGCAAATTTCAAAGCAGTGTCCATTGCAAGTTAAAGGGTTGCTGGATATACTCATAAAGCCACTTCTCTGCTTTCTTTTACTCAAACGACTTGGCGTCCACAGTCAGAAGGGATTTAAACTTTTCTAAATTCAATAAATTTCTTAGAGCGTCCATTAGAACCTCTTTTGCTAGCATCGGGTGCTTCTTTGCAAAATCAAGGAAGCCCAGCATCTCCAACCCAGCCTGAAGCTTACTCAAACCGCAACACAGAAAAACAAGGTGCATTATTGACTGCACAGAGATCTTTATTGAAAGGTCAAAATCACTTGACATTCAAGCAGCTACTTGGTCCGATTACAAGAGGCACAACACAGTAAAATTTTTAATTGCAATTGCACATAGTGGGTACATAATGTTCATTTCTGACTGCTATGGTGGGAGAATACCTGACCAGTACATTTGCCGAGATAGCAACATAGTAGTTGAGATAGACCAATCTATACTGCAGTGATGAGGGTCTCAGCCCAGTGACGTCATTAGTGACATCATCAGGTCGCCCCTGACGTCATCAGGTCGCGCCTATAGTGCGACGGTTTTTATGAATCTAGTATGTTGATTTCTCCAACCTCGTTTTCAAGAGTCCCAGATCCTAGCGCACGCGGCTCATACTATCAATAACACTCCGATTTAACAACCTTTACAATCTAGAAGTTTCCAGAACTTTCCAGAACATCCCTAGGAATCCTCTTATCTGATTGGTTAGAACTTTCCAGAACTTTCCAGAACTTTCCAGAAAGTTCCACAAGTTTCTAGAAACGGGAAATCCTACAATCTGATTGATTAATAATTCAAACGTCACATTTGATCAAACAATCTATAAAATCGAAGCGTATAATAAAAGAGGCTCAATAGTTCAAGTCAACAAATCAATTCAAATCAATTCAATTCAATAATAATTCAACAATTCAATAATAATTCAACAATTCAATAATAATTCAACAATTCAAATTAATTCAATTCAATAATAATTCAACAATTCAAATCAATTCAACAATTCAGCAATTCAATTCAATTCAATAATTTGTGAAGCCTAAATGGAGACGGGGCTATATTTTTGGAGTCTAAATGGAGACGGAAATTCTAATAATTTGAATAATTTTAATAATTTAATTGAAAATATCCAAGGGAATACGAATGAACATGGATTAACACCAATGAAACATTGATGGACATCAAGAGAACACCAATGTTCATTAATAACTTTACTTATTTGAATACATTCAAACTACACAGAAACATAAATGCATACAAACGATAGCAATACTGATAGGTGATGGGGAACAAGCTGATAATTAGACTATGATTATTAGATGATTATTTTTATCCACCATCTATCATATGAACAAAACGGAGCAGCATTTTAATGCATCTATTCAGTTGAAATAATAAAGAAATCATGAAATGGAACAATGCGGGAAATAGTTTCATAACTTTTAATGATGGCGTTTTATACAAGGGGGTGATATGGAAAGGCAAGTATGTGAGAAGATACGACTAGCCAGCCGAAACATAGAAGAATTTAGATACCTAAAAAAACAACACACAACCCTCTAAAAGAACTACAAGAACATTAAAAACAATATTAATTTAGATTAAATTATTACCTCTTAGAAAGGCATAATGTTCTTGTAGTTCTTCAAGGGGGTTGTGCGATGTCGCTCTTGGCGCTCCAAATTCTTCAATGTTCCGACTAGCTAGTCCCATCTTCTGGCACACTAGCGTTTCGATGTCACCACCTTTATACAAAACAATCCCCACATTGTTCCACTCCATTATTTCGTTTATTACTGATATTGAATATTCGCATTTAAAGGCTGCTCCGTTTGGTTCATACTTTAAATGATGGACTTTCCTTCGACAAAAAATGAATGTGCGTTGCCACTTTTCGTTGATGCCATCGAAGGGAGTACAGGGTTTGTACTCCCTTACAAAGCTCGTCTCCCCATTATCTAGCAGAATTGCAGCTTTCCGTATGCATTTATGTTTCTGTTTAGTTTGAATGTATTCAATATCGAGTAGAGCAATGCGTGACATTCTAGAAAACAAGTTGAAATAAAAGACGTTAAAAAGTGTCTGAAGAAAGTGTTTAGTGGTTTGAGCGCTCATATAAAACTAAACAAAAACCAAAATTATAAAATTACATACCTGATTTATTCTATGAACAACTAAAAAATTAAGAATTAGAAATTTAGTTGAAAGAATTGAAACCAAAGACTAAGAATTGAAGTCAAGATTCTAGGCCCGGTCGGGTCTCCAAGCTTCATTAGTTTCACGGCTTTTAGAATACGTTTTGGTCAGCCAAATAAAAATAAAACATCCTTAAATAAACAAGAAATAGTTATTATAAGTTAAAATAATAAGAAAGCTACATTTCTATGAAAAAGGAAGAGTTGAAACAAAGAATTGAAGTCAAGATTCTAGGCCCGGTCAGGTCTCGAAGCTTCATAAGTTTCACGGCTTTTAGAATAAGTTATACCCAAACAAATAAAAATGAAACATTCTTAAATAAGCAAGAAATAGTTATTATAAGTTTAAATGATAAGAAAACTGTATTTCTAACACTTTTCCAAGAAAAAGTAGAGAAAAGTTAAAGGTACTTACCACAATTCCAAGAAATGTTCCAAGAGTGTTTACATTTGCTGTCGTGACGCCAATTTTAATTTTTCCCGCAATAAAATCCTCGTCACGTGACGTGTTATCATTGAAAGAAGACTAGATCTGATTGGTTGGTTGATTATGTTTCCAACTTACTATGATTTGATTGGTTAAACCTCTTGTTTCCAAGGTTTCTATGAAGAAGACTAGGTCTAGCTTACAGCAATATGATTGGTTAAAACTCTTGTTTCTAGAAAGTTCTGAAGAAAACTAGGTCTGAATTTAGATTAAACTATTACCTCTTAGAAAGGCATAATGTTCTTGTAGTTCTTCAAGGGGGTTGTGCGATGTCGCTCTTGGCGCTCCAAATTCTTCAATGTTCTGACTAGCTAGTCCTATCTTCTGGCACACTAGCCTTTCGATGTCACCACCTTTATACAAAACAATCCCCACATTGTTCCACTCCATTATTTCGTTTATTAATGATATTGAATATTCGCATTTAAAGGCTGCTCCGTTTGGTTCATACTTTAAATGATGGATTTTCCTTCGACAAAAATTGAATGTGCGTTGCCACTTTTCGTCGATGTCATCGAAGGGAGTACAGGGTTTGTACTCCCTTACAAAGCTCTTCTCCCCATCATCTAGCAGAATTGCAGCTTTCCGTATGCATTTATGTTTCTGTGTAGTTTGAATGTATTCAATATCGAGTAGAGCGATGCGTGACATTTAGAAAACAAGGTGAAATAAAAGACGTTAAAAAGTGTCTGAAGAAAGTGTTTAGTGGTTTGAGCGCTGATATAAAACTAAATAAAAACCAAAATTAAAAAATTACATACCTGATTTATTCTATGAACAACTAAAAAATAAAGAATTAGAAATTTAGTTGAAAGAATTGAAACCAAAGACTAAGAATTGAAGTCAAGATTCTAGGCCCGGTCGGGTCTCGAAGCTTCATAAGTTTCACGGCTTTTAGAATAACTTTTGGTCAGTCAAATAAAAATAAAACATCCTTAAATAAACAAGAAATAGTTATTATAAGTTAAAATAATAAGAAACATACATTTCTATGAAAAAGTAAGAGTAGAAACGAAGAATTGAAGTCAAGATTCTAGGCCTGGTCGGGTCTCGAAGCTTCATAAGTTTCACGGCTTTTAGAATAAGTTATACCCAAACAAATAAAAATGAAACATTCTTAAATAAGCAAGAAATAGTTATTATAAGTTTAAATGATAAGAAAACTGTATTTCTAACACTTTTCCAAGAAAAAGTAGAGAAAAGTTAAAGATACTTACCACAATTCCAAGAAATGTTCCAAGAGTGTTTACATTTGCTGTCGTGACGCCAATTTTAATTTTTCCCGCAATAAAATCCTCGTCACGTGACGTGTTATCATTGAAAGAAGACTAGATCTGATTGGTTGGTTGATTATGTTTCCAACTTACTATGATTTGATTGGTTAAACCTCTTGTTTCCAAGGTTTCTATGAAGAAGACTAGGTCTAGCTTACAGCAATATGATTGGTTAAAACTCTTGTTTCTAGAAAGTTCTGAAGAAAACTAGGTCTGAATTTAGATTAAACTATTACCTCTTAGAAAGGCATAATGTTCTTGTAGTTCTTCAAGGGGGTTGTGCGATGTCGCTCTTGGCGCTCCAAATTCTTCAATGTTCTGACTAGCTAGTCCTATCTTCTGGCACACTAGCCTTTCGATGTCACCACCTTTATACAAAACAATCCCCACATTGTTCCACTCCATTATTTCGTTTATTAATGATATTGAATATTCGCATTTAAAGGCTGCTCCGTTTGGTTCATACTTTAAATGATGGATTTTCCTTCGACAAAAATTGAATGTGCGTTGCCACTTTTCGTCGATGTCATCGAAGGAGTACAGGGTTTGTACTCCTTACAAAACTCTTCTCCCCATCATCTAGCAGAATTGCAGCTTTCCGTATGCATTTATGTTTCTGTGTAGTTTGAATGTATTCAATATCGAGTAGAGCGATGCGTGACATTCTAGAAAACAAGGTGAAATAAAAGACGTTAAAAAGTGTCTGAAGAAAGTGTTTAGTGGTTTGAGCGCTGATATAAAACTAAACAAAAACCAAAATTAAAAAATTACATACCTGATTTATTCTATGAACAACTAAAAAATAAAGAATTAGAAATTTAGTTGAAAGAATTGAAACCAAAGACTAAGAATTGAAGTCAAGATTCTAGGCCCGGTCGGGTCTCGAAGCTTCATAAGTTTCACGGCTTTTAGAATAACTTTTGGTCAGTCAAATAAAAATAAAACATCCTTAAATAAACAAGAAATAGTTATTATAAGTTAAAATAATAATAAACATACATTTCTATGAAAAAGTAAGAGTAGAAACGAAGAATTGAAGTCAAGATTCTAGGCCTGGTCGGGTCTCGAAGCTTCATAAGTTTCACGGCTTTTAGAATAAGTTATACCCAAACAAATAAAAATGAAACATTCTTAAATAAGCAAGAAATAGTTATTATAAGTTTAAATGATAAGAAAACTGTATTTCTAACACTTTTCCAAGAAAAAGTAGAGAAAAGTTAAAGGTACTTACCACAATTCCAAGAAATGTTCCAAGAGTGTTTACATTTGCTGTCGTGACGCCAATTTTAATTTTTCCCGCAATAAAATCCTCGTCACGTGACGTGTTATCATTGAAAGAAGACTAGATCTGATTGGTTGGTTGATTATGTTTCCAACTTACAATGATTTGATTGGTTAAACCTCTTGTTTCCAAGGTTTCTATGAAGAAGACTAGGTCTAGCTTACAGCAATTTGATTGGTTAAAACTCTTGTTTCTAGAAAGTTCTGAAGAAGACTAGGTCTGAATTTAGATTAAATTATTACCTCTTAGAAAGGCATAATGTTCTTGTAGTTCTTCAAGGGGGTTGTGCGATGTCGCTCTTGGCGCTCCAAATTCTTCAATGTTCTGACTAGCTAGTCCTATCTTCTGGCACACTAGCCTTTCGATGTCACCACCTTTATACAAAAACAATCCCCACATTGTTCCACTCCATTATTTCGTTTATTAATGATATTGAATATTCGCATTTAAAGGCTGCTCCGTTTGGTTCATACTTTAAATAATGGATTTTCCTTCGACAAAAATTGAATGTGCGTTGCCACTTTTCGTCGATGTCATCGAAGGAGTACAGGGTTTGTACTCCTTACAAAGCTCTTCTCCCCATCATCTAGCAGAATTGCAGCTTTCCGTATGCATTTATGTTTCTGTGTAGTTTGAATGTATTCAATATCGAGTAGAGCGATGCGTGACATTCTAGAAAACAAGGTGAAATAAAAGACGTTAAAAAGTGTCTGAAGAAAGTGTTTAGTGGTTTGAGCGCTGATATAAAACTAAACAAAAACCAAAATTAAAAAATTACATACCTGATTTATTCTATGAACAACTAAAAAATAAAGAATTAGAAATTTAGTTGAAAGAATTGAAACCAAAGACTAAGAATTGAAGTCAAGATTCTAGGCCCAGTCGGGTCTCGAAGCTTCATAAGTTTCACGGCTTTTAGAATAAGTTATACCCAAACAAATAAAAATGAAACATTCTTAAATAAGAAAGAAATAGTTATTATAAGTTTAAATGATAAGAAAACTGTATTTCTAACACTTTTCCAAGAAAAAGTAGAGAAAAGTTAAAGGTACTTACCACAATTCCAAGAAATTTTCCAAGAGTGTTTTCATTTGCTGTCATGACGCCAATTTTAATTTTTCCCGCAATATAATCCTCGTCACGTGACGCGTTATAATTGAAAGAAGACTAGATCTGATTGGTTGGTTGATTATGTTTCCAACTTACAATGATTTGATTGGTTAAAACTCTTGTTTCCAAGGTTTCTATGAAGAAGACTAGGTCTAGCTTACAGCGATTTGATTGGTTAAAACTCTTGTTTCTAGAAAGTTCTGAAGAAGACTAGGTATTAATTTAGATTAAATTATTACCTCTTAGAAAGGCATAATGTTCTTGTAGTTCTTCAAGGGGGTTGTGAGATGTCGCTCTTGGCGTTCCAAATTCTTCAATGTTCTGACTAGCTAGTCCTATCTTCTGGCACACTAGCCTTTCGATGTCACCACCTTTATACAAAACAATCCCCACATTGTTCCACTCCATTATTTCGCTGATTAATGATATTGAATATTCGCATTTAAAGGCTGCTCCGTTTGGTTGATACTTTAAATGATGGATTTTCCTTCGACAAAAATTGAATGTGCGTTGCCACTTTTCGTCGATGCCATCGAAGGGAGTACAGGGTTTGTACCCTCTAACAAAGCTTGTCTCCTGATCATCTAGCAGAATTGCAGCTTTCCGTATGCATTTATGTTTCTGTGTAGTTTGAATGTATTCAATATCGAGTAGAGCGATGCATGACATTCTAGAAAACAAGGTGAAATAAAAGACGTTAAAAAGTGTCTGAAGAAAGTGTTTAGTGGTTTGAGCGCTCATATAAAACTAAACAAAAACCAAAATTATAAAATTACATACATGATTTATTCTATGAACAACTAAAAAATAAAGAATTAGAAATTTAGTTGTAAGAATTGAAACCAAAGACTAAGAATTGAAGTCAAGATTCTAGGCCCGGTCGGGTCTCGAAGCTTCATAAGTTTCACGGCTTTTAGAGTAAGTTTTGGTCAGTCAAATAAAAATAAAACATCCTTAAATAAACAAGAAATAGTTATTATAAGTTAAAATAATAAGAAACATACATTTCTATGAAAAAGTAAGAGTAGAAACGAAGAATTGAGGTCAAGATTCTAGGCCCGGTCGGGTCTCGAAGCTTCATAAGTTTCACAGCTTTTAGAATAAGTTATACCCAAACAAATAAAAATGAAACATTCTTAAATAAGCAAGAAATAGTTATTATAAGTTTAAATGATAAGAAAACTGTATTTCTAACCCTTTTCCAAGAAAAAGTAGAGAAAAGTTAAAGGTACTTACCACAATTCCAAGAAATTTTCCAAGAGTGTTTACATTTGCTGTCGTGACGCCAATTTAATTTTTCCCGCAATAAAATCCTCGTCACGTGACGCCTTGTCATTGAAATAAGACTAGATCTGATTGGTTGGTTGATTATGTTTCCAACTTACAATGATTTGATTGGTTAAAACTCTTGTTTCCAAGGTTTCTATGAAGAAGACTAGGTCTATCTTACAGCGATTTGATTGGTTAAAACTCTTGTTTCTAGAAAGTTCTGAAGAAGACTAGGTCTTAATTTAGATTAGATTATTACCTCTTAGAAAGACATAATGTTCTTGTAGTTCTTCAAGGGGGTTGTGAGATGTCGCTCTTGGCGTTCCAAATTCTTCAATGTTCTGACTAGCTAGTCCTATCTTCTGGCACACTAGCCTTTCGATGTCACCACCTTAATACAAAACAATCCCCACATTGTTCCACTCCATTATTTCGCTGATTAATGATATTGAATATTGGCATTTAAAGGCTGCTCCGTTTGGTTGATACTTTAAATGATGGATTTTCCTTCGACAAAAATTGAATGTGCGTTGCCACTTTTCGTCGATGCCATCGAAGGGAGTACAGGGTTTGTACCCCTAACAAAGCTCGTCTCCCCATCATCGATTCTAGGCCCGGTCGGGTCTCGAAGCTTCATAAGTTTCACAGCTTTTAGAATAAGTTATACCCAAACAAATAAAAATGAAACATTCTTAAATAAGCAAGAAATAGTTATTATAAGTTTAAATGATAAGAAAACTGTATTTCTAACCCTTTTCCAAGAAAAAGTAGAGAAAAGTTAAAGGTACTTACCACAATTCCAAGAAATTTTCCAAGAGTGTTTACATTTGCTGTCGTGACGCCAATTTAATTTTTCCCGCAATAAAATCCTCGTCACGTGACGCCTTGTCATTGAAATAAGACTAGATCTGATTGGTTGGTTGATTATGTTTCCAACTTACAATGATTTGATTGGTTAAAACTCTTGTTTCCAAGGTTTCTATGAAGAAGACTAGGTCTATCTTACAGCGATTTGATTGGTTAAAACTCTTGTTTCTAGAAAGTTCTGAAGAAGACTAGGTCTTAATTTAGATTAGATTATTACCTCTTAGAAAGACATAATGTTCTCCATGGGCTGTAGGAAACGTGGAGCTCGAATAAGAACTAAGAAGTCGTTTCCTTTTAATTTTTTTTATTTTATGTATCTGTCTCTCAGTACATAAATATCAGATGGATAAGACACACTTCAACTTGCTGGTTTCAGCTTTCTCCAGATGCTCGTAACACAAGAACAATGGTGTGTCATAGGTGTGACGTCACACCTATGACACAGGAAATGAGCTTCGTGCTGAAAGGCGGGGAGGATTTTCAAAACTCCCAGTTTTTAGAACAGAATTTTAAAGCGTGATTAGAATGGACCAACCCAGTTTGCTTACAGTACAGGTAGGTCGCTTCAATAACTCGAAAAAATCCTACCAAATTTAGAAGTAGGCATTGTCGCTCTGTAATTTTGGACTAATGAAATTGAACAAGTTAGGATTTCTTTCCTCTAAGAATACTGTAATAAAAGAATCAGAATGAAAACATGGCATGATGCATAAAAAATATAGAAAGAGAAATCCAGTGCAATGTTGATCCAACATAAATTATTCTCACTGTCCTTTTCGACTTGAATTGTCGTCCTCGAGTTAACGAAACCAGATCAGTCAAGCCCCCGTATGTCTCGAGAATTTACCCTAGGATTGCTTGGGCATCCCTCTATTTCAAGTTAAGGAATGTTTCGAGCATGAAGAGAAAACTTCACGCTGGAAAAACAATAGAATTTATTGTCCCCAGTTCTCTTGCTTCGTACCCATCTAATATTTATGCACAGAAGAAGTTTCAGTATATAGTTTGAGTGACAGTGGTTCGATCTCATGTCAATCAGCCACACGCAAGATTAAAATGGCGCCTTCACAGCCGAGTAATGAGCCAGATTTTGATATAAAAAGTGCAGAAAAGAAATAACTTCTCATTCGGAGCTCCACGTTTCCTACAGCCCATGAAAAGAGGTTAAAAAGTGTCTGAAGAAACTGTTTAGGAGTTTGAGCGCTCATATAAAACTAAACAAAAACCAAAATTATAAAATTACATACCTGATTTATTCTATGAACAACTAAAAAATAAAGAATTAGAAATTTAGTTGAAAGAATTGAAACCAAAGACTAAGAATTGAAGTCAAGATTCTAGGCCCGGTCGGGTCTCGAAGCTTCATAAGTTTCACGGCTCTTAGAATAAGTTTTGGTCAGTCAAATAAAAATAAAACATCCTTAAATAAACAAGAAATAGTTATTATAAGTTAAAATAATAATAAACCTACATTTCTATGAAAAAGTAAGAGTTGAAACGAAGAATTGAAGTCAAGATTCTAGGCCAGGTAGGGTCTCGAAGCTTCATAAGTTTCACGGCTTTTAGAATAAGTTATACCCAAACAAATAAAAATGAAACATTCTTAAATAAGCAAGAAATAGTTATTATAAGTTTAAATGATAAGAAAACTGTATTTCGAAGCATCATCTAGCAGAATTGCAGCTTTCCGTATGCATTTATGTTTCTGTGTAGTTTGAATGTATTCAATATCGAGTAGAGCGATGCGTGACATTCTAGAAAACAAGGTGAAATAAAAGAGGTTAAAAAGTGTCTGAAGAAACTGTTTAGGAGTTTGAGCGCTCATATAAAACTAAACAAAAACCAAAATTATAAAATTACATACCTGATTTATTCTATGAACAACTAAAAAATAAAGAATTAGAAATTTAGTTGAAAGAATTGAAACCAAAGACTAAGAATTGAAGTCAAGATTCTAGGCCCGGTCGGGTCTCGAAGCTTCATAAGTTTCACGGCTCTTAGAATAAGTTTTGGTCAGTCAAATAAAAATAAAACATCCTTAAATAAACAAGAAATAGTTATTATAAGTTAAAATAATAATAAACCTACATTTCTATGAAAAAGTAAGAGTTGAAACGAAGAATTGAAGTCAAGATTCTAGGCCAGGTAGGGTCTCGAAGCTTCATAAGTTTCACGGCTTTTAGAATAAGTTATACCCAAACAAATAAAAATGAAACATTCTTAAATAAGCAAGAAATAGTTATTATAAGTTTAAATGATAAGAAAACTGTATTTCGAAGACTTTTCCAAGAAAAAGTAGAGAAAAGTTAAAGGTACTTACCACAATTCCAAGAAATTTTCCAAGAGTGTTTACATTTGCTGTTGTGACGCCAATTTTAATTTTTCCCGCAATAAAATCCTCGTCACGTGACGCGTTATCATTGAAAGAAGACAAGATCTGATTGGTTGGTTGATTATGTTTTCAACTTACAATGATTTGATTGATTAAAACTCTTGTTTGCAAGGTTTCTATGAAGAAGACTAGGTCTAGCTTACAGCGATTTGATTGGTTAAAACTCTTGTTTCTAGAAAGTTCTGAAGAAGACTAGGTCTTAATTTAGATTAAATTATTACCTCTTAGAAAGGCATAATGTTCTTGTAGTTCTTCAAGGGGGTTGTGCGATGTCGCTCTTGGCACTCCAAATTCTTCAATGTTCTGACTAGCTAGTCCTATCTTCTGGCACACTAGCCTTTCGATGTCACCACCTTTATACAAAACAATCCTGACATTGTTCCACTCCATTATTTCGTTTATTAATGATATTGAATATTCGCATTTAAAGGCTGCTCCGTTTGGTTCATACTTTAAATGATGGATTTTCCTTCGACAAAAATTGAATGTGCGTTGCCATTTTCGTCGATGCCATCGAAGGAGTACAGGGTTTATACTCCTTACAAAGCTCGTCTCCCCATCATCTAGCAGAATTGCAGCTTTCCGTGTGCATTTATGTTTCTGTGTAGTTTGAATGTATTCAATATCGAGTAGAGCGATGCGTGACATTCTAGAAAACAAGGTGAAATAAAAGACGTTAAAAAGTGTCTGAAGAAACTGTTTAGTGGTTTGAGCGCTCATATAAAACTAAACAAAAACCAAAATTATAAAATTACATACCTGATTTTTTCTATGAACAACTAAAAAATAAAGAATTAGAAATTTAGTTGAAAGAATTGAAACCAAAGACTAAGAATTGAAGTCAAGATTCTAGGCCCGGTGGGGTCTCGAAGCTTCATAAGTTTCACGGCTTTTAGAATAAGTTTTGGTCAGCCAAATAAAAATAAAACATCCATAAATAAACAAGAAATAGTTAATTTTAGTTAAAATAATAAGAAACCTACATTTCTATGAAAAAGTAAGAGTTGAAACGAAGAATTGAAGTCAAGATTCTAGGCCCGGTCGGGTCTCGAAGCTTCATAAGTTTCACAGCTTTTAGAATAACTTATACCCAAACAAATAAAAATGAAACATTCTTAAATAAGCAAGAAATACTTATTTTAAGTTTAAATGATAAGAAAACTGTATTTCTAAGACTTTTCCAAGAAAAAGTAGAGAAAAGTTAAAGGCACTTACCACAATTCCAAGAAATTTTCCAAGAGTGTTTACATTTGCTGTTGTGACGCCAATTTTAATTTTTCCCGCAATAAAATCCTCGTCACCTGACGCGTTATCATTGAAAGAAGACAAGATCTGATTGGTTGGTTGATTATGTTTCCAACTTACAATGATTTGATTGGTTAAACCTCTTGTTTCCAAGGTTTCTATGAAGAAGACTAGGTCTAGCTTACAGCAATTTGATTGGTTAAAACTCTTGTTTCTAGAAAGTTCTGAAGAAGACTAGGTCTGAATTTAGATTAAATAATTACCTCTTAGAAAGGCATAATGTTCTTGTAGTTCTTCAAGGGGGTTGTGCGATGTCGCTCTTGGCGCTCCAAATTCTTCAATGTTCTGACTAGCTAGTCCTATCTTCTGGCACACTAGCCTTTCGATGTCACCACCTTTATACAAAAACAATCCCCACATTGTTCCACTCCATTATTTCGTTTATTAATGATATTGAATATTCGCATTTAAAGGCTGCTCCGTTTGGTTCATACTTTAAATGATGGATTTTCCTTCGACAAAAATTGAATGTGCGTTGCCACTTTTCGTCGATGTCATCGAAGGGAGTACAGGGTTTGTACTCCCTTACAAAGCTCTTCTCCCCATCATCTAGCAGAATTGCAGCTTTCCGTATGCATTTATGTTTCTGTGTAGTTTGAATGTATTCAATATCGAGTAGAGCGATGTGTGACATTCTAGAAAACAAGGTGAAATAAAAGACGTTAAAAAGTGTCTGAAGAAAGTGTTTAGTGGTTTGAGCGCTGATATAAAACTAAACAAAAACCAAAATTAAAAAATTACATACCTGATTTATTCTATGAACAACTAAAAAATAAAGAATTAGAAATTTAGTTGAAAGAATTGAAACCAAAGACTAAGAATTGAAGTCAAGATTCTAGGCCCGGTCGGGTCTCGCAGCTTCATAAGTTTCACGGCTTTTAGAATAACTTTTGGTCAGTCAAATAAAAATAAAACATCCTTAAATAAACAAGAAATAGTTATTATAAGTAAAAAAAAAACCTACATTTCTATGAAAAGGTAAGAGATGAAACGAAGAATTGAAGTCAAGATTCTAGGCCCAGTCGGGTCTCGAAGCTTCATGAGTTTCACGGCTTTTAGAATAAGTTATACCCAAACAAATAAAATGAAACATTCTTAAATAAGCAAGAAATAGTTATTATAAGTTTAAATGATAAGAAAACTGTATTTCTAACACTTTTCCAAGAAAAAGTAGAGAAAAGTTAAAGGTACTTACCACAATTCCAAGAAATTTTCCAAGAGTGTTTACATTTGCTGTCGTGGCGCCAATTTTAATTTTTCCCGCAATAAAATCCTCGTCACGTGACGTGTTGTCATTGAAATAAGACTAGATCTGATTGGTTGGTTGATTATGTTTCCAACTTACAATGATTTGATTGGTTAAAACTCTTGTTTCCAAGGTTTCTATGAAGAAGACTAGGTCTATCTTACAGCGATTTGATTGGTTAAAACTCTTGTTTCTAGAAAGTTCTGAAGAAGACTAGGTCTTAATTTAGATTAAATTATTACCTCTTAGAAAGACATAATGTTCTTGTAGTTCTTCAAGGGGGTTGTGAGATGTCGCTCTTGGCGTTCCAAATTCTTCAATGTTCTGACTAGCTAGTCCTATCTTCTGGCACACTAGCCTTTCGATGTCACCACCTTTATACAAAACAATCCCCACATTGTTCCACTCCATTATTTCGCTGATTAATGATATTGAATATTCGCATTTAAAGGCTGCTCCGTTTGGTTGATACTTTAAATGATGGATTTTCCTTCGACAAAAATTGAATGTGCGTTGCCACTTTTCGTCGATGCCATCGAAGGGAGTACAGGGTTTGTACCCCCTAACAAAGCTTGTCTCCTGATCATCTAGCAGAATTGCAGCTTTCCGTATGCATTTATGTTTCTGTGTAGTTTGAATGTATTCAATATCGAGTAGAGCGATGCATGACATTCTAGAAAACAAGGTGAAATAAAAGCGTTAAAAGTGTCTGAAGAAAGTGTTTAGTGGTTTCAGCGCTCATATAAAACTAAACAAAAACCAAAATTATAAAATTACATACCTGATTTATTCTATGAACAACTAAAAAATAAAGAATTAGAAATTTAGTTGAAAGAATTGAAACCAAAGAATAAGAATTGAAGTCAAGATTCTAGGCCCGGTCGGGTCTCGAAGCTTCATAAGTTTCACGGCTTTTAGAATAAGTTTTGGTCAGTCAAATAAAAATAAAACATCCTTAAATAAGCAAGAAATAGTTATTATAAGTTTAAATGATAAGAAAACTGCATTTCTAACACTTTTCCAAGAAAAAGTAGAGAAAAGTTAAAGGTACTTACCACAATTCTAAGAAATTTTCCAAGAGTGTTTACATTTGCTGTTGTGACGCCAATTTTGATTTTTCCATAATAAAATCCTCGTCACGTGTGGCGTTATCATTGAAAGAAGACTAGATCTGATTGGTTGGTTGATTATGTTTCCAACTTACAATGATTTGATTGGTTAAAACTCTTGTTTCCAAGGTTTCTATGAAGAAGACTAGGTCTATCTTACAGCGATTTGATTGGTTAAAACTCTTGTTTCTAGAAAGTTCTGAAGAAGACTAGGTCTTAATTTAGATTAAATTATTACCTCTTAGAAAGACATAATGTTTTTGTAGTTCTTCAAGGGGGTTGTGAGATGTCGCTCTTGGCGTTCCAAATTCTTCAATGTTCTGACTAGCTAGTCCTATCTTCTGGCACACTAGCCTTTCGATGTCACCACCTTGATACAAAACAATCCCCACATTGTTCCACTCCATTATTTCGCTTATTAATGATATTGAATATTCGCATTTAAAGGCTGCTCCGTTTGGTTGATACTTTAAATGATGGATTTTCCTTTGACAAAAATTGAATGTGCGTTGCCACTTTTCGTCGATGCCATCGAAGGGAGTACAGGGTTTGTACCCCCTAACAAAGCTCGTCTCCCCATCATCCATGGGCTGTAGGAAACGTGGAGCTCCGAATGAGAACTAAGAAGTCGTTTCCCTTTTAATTTTTTTTATTTTATGTATCTGTCTCGTTATTCTGCTGCGAAGGCGCCATTGTAATCTGGCTTGTGGCTGATTGACATGAGATTAAGCCATTATGTCACTCAAACTGAAAGGTCAAGCTCCTTCAGTACATAAATATCAGATGGGTAAGACACACTTCAACTTGCTGGTTTCAGCTTTCTCCAGATGCTCGTAACACAAGAACAATGGTGTGTCATAGGTGTGACGTCACACCTATGACACAGGAAAGTGAGCTTTCGTGCTGAAAGACGGGGGGAGGGATTTTCAAAACTCCCAGTTTTTTAGAACAGAATTTTAAAGCGTGATTAGAATGGACCAACCCGAGTTTGCTTACAGTACAGGTAGGTCGCTTCAATAACTCGAAAAAATCCTACCAAATTTAGAAGTAGGCATTGTCGCTCTGTAATTTTGGACTAATGAAATTGAACAAGTTAGGATTTCTTTCCTCTAAGAATACTGTAATAAAAGAATCAGAATGAAAACATGGCATGGTATGCATAAAAAATATAGAAAGAGAAATCCAGTGCAATGTTGATCTAACATAAATTATTCTCACTGTCCTTTTTCGACTTGAATTGTCGTCCTCGAGTTAACGCAACCAGATCAGTCAACAAAACCACAAATCTTATGTTTTTATTTCTCTCCATCATCTAGCAGAATTGCAGCTTTCCGTATGCATTTATGTTTCTGTGTAGTTTGAATGTATTCAATATCGAGTAGAGCGATGTGTGACATTCTAGAAAACAAGGTGAAATAAAAGACGTTAAAAAGTGTCTGAAGAAAGTGTTTAGTGGTTTGAGCGCTGATATAAAACTAAACAAAAACCAAAATTAAAAAATTACATACCTGATTTATTCTATGAACAACTAAAAAATAAAGAATTAGAAATTTAGTTGAAAGAATTGAAACCAAAGACTAAGAATTGAAGTCAAGATTCTAGGCCCGGTCGGGTCTCGCAGCTTCATAAGTTTCACGGCTTTTAGAATAACTTTTGGTCAGTCAAATAAAAATAAAACATCCTTAAATAAACAAGAAATAGTTATTATAAGTAAAAAAAAAACCTACATTTCTATGAAAAGGTAAGAGATGAAACGAAGAATTGAAGTCAAGATTCTAGGCCCAGTCGGGTCTCGAAGCTTCATGAGTTTCACGGCTTTTAGAATAAGTTATACCCAAACAAATAAAAATGAAACATTCTTAAATAAGCAAGAAATAGTTATTATAAGTTTAAATGATAAGAAAACTGTATTTCTAACACTTTTCCAAGAAAAAGTAGAGAAAAGTTAAAGGTACTTACCACAATTCCAAGAAATTTTCCAAGAGTGTTTACATTTGCTGTCGTGACGCCAATTTTAATTTTTCCCGCAATAAAATCCTCGTCACGTGACGTGTTGTCATTGAAATAAGACTAGATCTGATTGGTTGGTTGATTATGTTTCCAACTTACAATGATTTGATTGGTTAAAACTCTTGTTTCCAAGGTTTCTATGAAGAAGACTAGGTCTATCTTACAGCGATTTGATTGGTTAAAACTCTTGTTTCTAGAAAGTTCTGAAGAAGACTAGGTCTTAATTTAGATTAAATTATTACCTCTTAGAAAGACATAATGTTCTTGTAGTTCTTCAAGGGGGTTGTGAGATGTCGCTCTTGGCGTTCCAAATTCTTCAATGTTCTGACTAGCTAGTCCTATCTTCTGGCACACTAGCCTTTCGATGTCACCACCTTTATACAAAACAATCCCCACATTGTTCCACTCCATTATTTCGCTGATTAATGATATTGAATATTCGCATTTAAAGGCTGCTCCGTTTGGTTGATACTTTAAATGATGGATTTTCCTTCGACAAAAATTGAATGTGCGTTGCCACTTTTCGTCGATGCCATCGAAGGAGTACAGGGTTTGTACCCCTAACAAAGCTTGTCTCCTGATCATCTAGCAGAATTGCAGCTTTCCGTATGCATTTATGTTTCTGTGTAGTTTGAATGTATTCAATATCGAGTAGAGCGATGCATGACATTCTAGAAAACAAGGTGAAATAAAAGACGTTAAAAAGTGTCTGAAGAAAGTGTTTAGTGGTTTCAGCGCTCATATAAAACTAAACAAAAACCAAAATTATAAAATTACATACCTGATTTATTCTATGAACAACTAAAAAATAAAGAATTAGAAATTTAGTTGAAAGAATTGAAACCAAAGAATAAGAATTGAAGTCAAGATTCTAGGCCCGGTCGGGTCTCGAAGCTTCATAAGTTTCACGGCTTTTAGAATAAGTTTTGGTCAGTCAAATAAAAATAAAACATCCTTAAATAAGCAAGAAATAGTTATTATAAGTTTAAATGATAAGAAAACTGCATTTCTAACACTTTTCCAAGAAAAAGTAGAGAAAAGTTAAAGGTACTTACCACAATTCTAAGAAATTTTCCAAGAGTGTTTACATTTGCTGTTGTGACGCCAATTTTGATTTTTCCCGCAATAAAATCCTCGTCACGTGACGCGTTATCATTGAAAGAAGACTAGATCTGATTGGTTGGTTGATTATGTTTCCAACTTACAATGATTTGATTGGTTAAAACTCTTGTTTCCAAGGTTTCTATGAAGAAGACTAGGTCTATCTTACAGCGATTTGATTGGTTAAAACTCTTGTTTCTAGAAAGTTCTGAAGAAGACTAGGTCTTAATTTAGATTAAATTATTACCTCTTAGAAAGACATAATGTTTTTGTAGTTCTTCAAGGGGGTTGTGAGATGTCGCTCTTGGCGTTCCAAATTCTTCAATGTTCTGACTAGCTAGTCCTATCTTCTGGCACACTAGCCTTTCGATGTCACCACCTTGATACAAAACAATCCCCACATTGTTCCACTCCATTATTTCGCTTATTAATGATATTGAATATTCGCATTTAAAGGCTGCTCCGTTTGGTTGATACTTTAAATGATGGATTTTCCTTTGACAAAATTGAATGTGCGTTGCCACTTTTCGTCGATGCCATCGAAGGGAGTACAGGGTTTGTACCCCCTAACAAAGCTCGTCTCCCCATCATCCATGGGCTGTAGGAAACGTGGAGCTCCGAATGAGAACTAAGAAGTCGTTTCCTTTTAATTTTTTTATTTTATGTATCTGTCTCGTTATTCTGCTGCGAAGGCGCCATTGTAATCTGGCTTGTGGCTGATTGCATGAGATTAAGCCATTATGTCACTCAAACTGAAAGGTCAAGCTCCTTCAGTACATAAATATCAGATGGGTAAGACACACTTCAACTTGCTGGTTTCAGCTTTCTCCAGATGCTCGTAACACAAGAACAATGGTGTGTCATAGGTGTGACGTCACACCTATGACACAGGAAAGTGAGCTTTCGTGCTGAAAGACGGGGGGAGGGATTTTCAAAACTCCCAGTTTTTTAGAACAGAATTTTAAAGCGTGATTAGAATGGACCAACCCGAGTTTGCTTACAGTACAGGTAGGTCGCTTCAATAACTCGAAAAAATCCTACCAAATTTAGAAGTAGGCATTGTCGCTCTGTAATTTTGGACTAATGAAATTGAACAAGTTAGGATTTCTTTCCTCTAAGAATACTGTAATAAAAGAATCAGAATGAAAACATGGCATGGTACGCAAAAAATATAGAAAGAGAAATCCAGTGCAATGTTGATCTAACATAAATTATTCTCACTGTCCTTTTTCGACTTGAATTGTCGTCCTCGAGTTAACGCAACCAGATCAGTCAACAAAACCACAAATCTTATGTTTTTATTTCTCTCTTTCTTTCGTTGTAATACGAGCCCCCGTATGTCTCGAGAATTTACCCTAGGATTGCTTGGGCATCCCTCTATTTCAAGTTGAGGAATGTTTCGAGCATGAGGAGAAAACGTGACGCTGGAAAAACAATAGAATCCATTGTTCCCAGCTCTCTTGTGTCTTACCCATCTGATATTTATGTACTGAAGGAGCTTGACCTTTCAGTTTGAGTGACATAATGGCTTAATCTCATGTCAATCAGCCACAAGCCAGATTACAATGGCGCCTTCGCAGCAGAATAATGAGACAGATACATAAAATAAAAAATTAAAAGGGAAACGACTTCTTCGTTCTCATTCGGAGCTCCACGTTTCCTACAGCCCATGCATCATCTAGCAGAATTGCAGCTTTCCGTATGCATTTATGTTTCTGTGTAGTTTGAATGTATTCAATATCGAGTAGAGCGATGCGTGACATTCTAGAAAACAAGGTGAAATAAAAGAGGTTAAAAAGTGTTTGAAGAAACTGTTTAGGAGTTTGAGCGCTCATATAAAACTAAACAAAAACCAAAATTATAAAATTACATACCTGATTTATTCTATGAACAACTAAAAAATAAAGAATTAGAAATTTAGTTGAAAGAATTGAAACCAAAGACTAAGAATTGAAGTCAAGATTCTAGGCCCGGTCGGGTCTCGAAGCTTCATAAGTTTCACGGCTCTTAGAATAAGTTTTGGTCAGTCAAATAAAAATAAAACATCCTTAAATAAACAAGAAATAGTTATTATAAGTTAAAATAATAATAAACCTACATTTCTATGAAAAAGTAAGAGTTGAAACGAAGAATTGAAGTCAAGATTCTAGGCCCGGTCGGGTCTCGAAGCTTCATAAGTTTCACGGCTTTTAGAATAAGTTATACCCAAACAAATAAAAATGAAACATTCTTAAATAAGCAAGAAATAGTTATTTTAAGTTTAAATGATAAGAAAACTGTATTTCTAACACTTTTCCAAGAAAAAGTAGAGAAAAGTTAAAGGCACTTACCACAATTCCAAGAAATTTTCCAAGAGTGTTGACATTTGCTGTTGTGACGCCAATTTTAATTTTTCCCGCAATAAAATCCTCGTCACGTGACGCGTTATCATTGAAAGAAGACAAGATCTGATTGGTTGGTTGATTATGTTTTCAACTTACAATGATTTGATTGATTAAAACTCTTGTTTGCAAGGTTTCTATGAAGAAGACTAGGTCTAGCTTACAGCGATTTGATTGGTTAAAACTCTTGTTTCTAGAAAGTTCTGAAGAAGACTAGGTCTTAATTTAGATTAAATTATTACCTCTTAGAAAGGCATAATGTTCTTGTAGTTCTTCAAGGGGGTTGTGCGATGTCACTCTTGGCACTCCAAATTCTTCAATGTTCTGACTAGCTAGTCCTATCTTCTGGCACACTAGCCTTTCGATGTAACCACCTTTATACAAAACAATCCTGACATTGTTCCACTCCATTATTTCGTTTATTAATGATATTGAATATTCGCATTTAAAGGCTGCTCCGTTTGGTTCATACTTTAAATGATGGATTTTCCTTCGACAAAAATTGAATGTGCGTTGCCATTTTTCGTCGATGCCATCGAAGGGAGTACAGGGTTTATACTCCCTTACAAAGCTCGTCTCCCCATCATCTAGCAGAATTGCAGCTTTCCGTGTGCATTTATGTTTCTGTGTAGTTTGGTTGTATTCAATATCGAGTAGAGCGATGGGTGACATTCTAGAAAACAAGGTGAAATAAAAGACGTTAAAAAGTGTCTGAAGAAACTGTTTAGTGGTTTGAGCGCTCATATAAAACCAAACAAAAACCAAAATTATAAAATTACATACCTGATTTTCTCTATGAACAACTAAAAAATAAAGAATTAGAAATTTAGTTGAAAGAATTGAAACCAAAGACTAAGAATTGAAGTCAAGATTCTAGGCCGGTGGGGTCTCAAGCCTCATAAGTTTCACGGCTTTTAGAATAAGTTTTGGTCAGCCAAATAAAATAAAACATCCTTAAATAAACAAGAAATAGTTAATTTTAGTTAAAATAATAAGAAACCTACATTTCTATGAAAATGTAAGAGTTGAAACAAAGAATTGAAGTCAAGATTCTGGGCCCGGTCTGTTCTCAAGCTTCATAAGTTTCGCGGATTTTAGAATAAGTTATACCCAGACAAATAAAATGAAACATTCTTAAATAAGCAAGAAATAGTTAATATGAGTTTAAATGATAAGAAAACTGTATTTCAAGACTTTTCCAAGAAAAGTAGAGAAAAGTTAAAGGTACTTACCACAATTCCAAGAAATTTTCCAAGAGTGTTTACATTTGCTTTTGTGACGCCAATTTTAATTTTTCCCGCAATAAAATCCTCGTCACGTGACGCGTTATCATTGAAAGAAGACAAGATCTGATTGGTTGGTTGATTATGTTTTCAACTTACAATGATTTGATTGATTAAAACTCTTGTTTGCAAGGTTTCTATGAAGAAGACTAGGTCTAGCTTACAGCGATTTGATTGGTTAAAACTCTTGTTTCTAGAAAGTTCTGAAGAAGACTAGGTCTTAATTTAGATTAAATTATTACCTCTTAGAAAGCCATAATGTTCTTGTAGTTCTTCAAGGGGGTTGTGCGATGTCGCTCTTGGCACTCCAAATTCTTCAATGTTCTGACTAGCTAGTCCTATCTTCTGGCACACTAGCCTTTCGATGTCACCACTTTTATACAAAACAATCCCACATTGTTCCACTCCATTATTTCGTTTATTAATGATATTGAATATTCGCATTTAAAGGCTGCTCCGTTTGGTTCATACTTTAAATGATGGATTTTCCTTCGACAAAAATTGAATGAGCGTTGCGACTTTTCGTCGATGCCATCGAAGGGAGTACAGGGTTTGTACTCCTTACAAAGCTTGTCTCCCCATCATCTAGCAGAATTGCAGCTTTCCGTATGCATTTATGTTTCTGTGTAGTTTGAATGTATTCAATATCGAGTAGAGCGATGCGTGACATTCTAGAAAACAAGGTGAAATAAAAGACGTTAAAAAGTGTCTGAAGAAAGTGTTTAGTGGTTTCAGCTCTCATATAAAACTAAACAAAAACCAAAATTATAAAATTACATACCTGATTTATTCTATGAACAACTAAAAAATAAAGAATTAGAAATTTAGTTGAAAGAATTGAAACCAAAGACTAAGAATTGAAGTCAAGATTCTAGGCCCGGTCAGGTCTCGAAGCTTCATAAGTTTCAAGGCTTTTAGAATAAGTTATACCCAAACAAATAAAAATGAAACATTCTTAAATAAGCAAGAAATAGTTATTATAAGTTTAAATGATAAGAAAACTGTATTTCTAAAACTTTTGCAAGAACAAGTAGAGAAAAGTTAAGGGTACTTACCACAATTCCAAGAAATTTTCCAAGAGTGTTTACATTTGCTGTTGTGACGCCAATTTTATTTTTTCCCACAATAAAATCCTCGTCACGTGACGTGTTATCATTGAAAGAAGACTAGATCTGATTGGTTGGTTGATTATGTTTCCAACTTACAATGATTTGATTGCTTAAAACTCTTGTTTGCAAGGTTTCTATGAAGAAGACTAGGTCTAGCTTACAGCGATTTGATTGGTTAAAACTCTTGTTTCTAGAAAGTTCTGAAGAAGACTAGGTCTTAATTTAGATTAAATTATTACCTCTTAGAAAGGCATAATGTTCTTGTAGTTCTTCAAGGGGGTTGTGCGATGTCACTCTTGGCACTCCAAATTCTTCAATGTTCTGACTAGCTAGTCCTATCTTCTGGCACACTAGCCTTTCGATGTAACCACCTTTATACAAAACAATCCTGACATTGTTCCACTCCATTATTTCGTTTATTAATGATATTGAATATTCGCATTTAAAGGCTGCTCCGTTTGGTTCATACTTTAAATGATGGATTTTCCTTCGACAAAAATTGAATGTGCGTTGCCATTTTTCGTCGATGCCATCGAAGGGAGTACAGGGTTTATACTCCCTTACAAAGCTCGTCTCCCCATCATCTAGCAGAATTGCAGCTTTCCGTGTGCATTTATGTTTCTGTGTAGTTTGAATGTATTCAATATCGAGTAGAGCGATGGGTGACATTCTAGAAAACAAGGTGAAATAAAAGACGTTAAAAAGTGTCTGAAGAAACTGTTTAGTGGTTTGAGCGCTCATATAAAACCAAACAAAAACCAAAATTATAAAATTACATACCTGATTTTCTCTATGAACAACTAAAAAATAAAGAATTAGAAATTTAGTTGAAAGAATTGAAACCAAAGACTAAGAATTGAAGTCAAGATTCTAGGCCCGGTGGGGTCTCAAGCCTCATAAGTTTCACGGCTTTTAGAATAAGTTTTGGTCAGCCAAATAAAAATAAAACATCCTTAAATAAACAAGAAATAGTTAATTTTAGTTAAAATAATAAGAAACCTACATTTCTATGAAAATGTAAGAGTTGAAACAAAGAATTGAAGTCAAGATTCTGGGCCGGTCTGTTCTCAAGCTTCATAAGTTTCATGCTTTTAGAATAAGTTATACCCAGACAAATAAAAATGAAACATTCTTAAATAAGCAAGAAATAGTTAATATGAGTTTAAATGATAAGAAAACTGTATTTCAAGACTTTTCCAAGAAAAGTAGAGAAAAGTTAAAGGTACTTACCACAATTCCAAGAAATTTTCCAAGAGTGTTTACATTTGCTTTTGTGACGCCAATTTTAATTTTTCCCGCAATAAAATCCTCGTCACGTGACGCGTTATCATTGAAAGAAGACAAGATCTGATTGGTTGGTTGATTATGTTTTCAACTTACAATGATTTGATTGATTAAAACTCTTGTTTGCAAGGTTTCTATGAAGAAGACTAGGTCTAGCTTACAGCGATTTGATTGGTTAAAACTCTTGTTTCTAGAAAGTTCTGAAGAAGACTAGGTCTTAATTTAGATTAAATTATTACCTCTTAGAAAGCCATAATGTTCTTGTAGTTCTTCAAGGGGGTTGTGCGATGTCGCTCTTGGCACTCCAAATTCTTCAATGTTCTGACTAGCTAGTCCTATCTTCTGGCACACTAGCCTTTCGATGTAACCACCTTTATACAAAACAATCCTGACATTGTTCCACTCCATTATTTCGTTTATTAATGATATTGAATATTCGCATTTAAAGGCTGCTCCGTTTGGTTCATACTTTAAATGATGGATTTTCCTTCGACAAAAATTGAATGTGCGTTGCCATTTTTCGTCGATGCCATCGAAGGGAGTACAGGGTTTATACTCCCTTACAAAGCTCGTCTCCCCATCATCTAGCAGAATTGCAGCTTTCCGTGTGCATTTATGTTTCTGTGTAGTTTGAATGTATTCAATATCGAGTAGAGCGATGGGTGACATTCTAGAAAACAAGGTGAAATAAAAGACGTTAAAAAGTGTCTGAAGAAACTGTTTAGTGGTTTGAGCGCTCATATAAAACCAAACAAAAACCAAAATTATAAAATTACATACCTGATTTTCTCTATGAACAACTAAAAAATAAAGAATTAGAAATTTAGTTGAAAGAATTGAAACCAAAGACTAAGAATTGAAGTCAAGATTCTAGGCCCGGTGGGGTCTCGAAGCCTCATAAGTTTCACGGCTTTTAGAATAAGTTTTGGTCAGCCAAATAAAAATAAAACATCCTTAAATAAACAAGAAATAGTTAATTTTAGTTAAAATAATAAGAAACCTACATTTCTATGAAAATGTAAGAGTTGAAACAAAGAATTGAAGTCAAGATTCTGGGCCCGGTCTGTTCTCGAAGCTTCATAAGTTTCGCGGCTTTTAGAATAAGTTATACCCAGACAAATAAAAATGAAACATTCTTAAATAAGCAAGAAATAGTTAATATGAGTTTAAATGATAAGAAAACTGTATTTCGAAGACTTTTCCAAGAAAAAGTAGAGAAAAGTTAAAGGTACTTACCACAATTCCAAGAAATTTTCCAAGAGTGTTTACATTTGCTTTTGTGACGCCAATTTTAATTTTTCCCGCAATAAAATCCTCGTCACGTGACGCGTTATCATTGAAAGAAGACAAGATCTGATTGGTTGGTTGATTATGTTTTCAACTTACAATGATTTGATTGATTAAAACTCTTGTTTGCAAGGTTTCTATGAAGAAGACTAGGTCTAGCTTACAGCGATTTGATTGGTTAAAACTCTTGTTTCTAGAAAGTTCTGAAGAAGACTAGGTCTTAATTTAGATTAAATTATTACCTCTTAGAAAGCCATAATGTTCTTGTAGTTCTTCAAGGGGGTTGTGCGATGTCGCTCTTGGCACTCCAAATTCTTCAATGTTCTGACTAGCTAGTCCTATCTTCTGGCACACTAGCCTTTCGATGTCACCACTTTTATACAAAACAATCCCCACATTGTTCCACTCCATTATTTCGTTTATTAATGATATTGAATATTCGCATTTAAAGGCTGCTCCGTTTGGTTCATACTTTAAATGATGGATTTTCCTTCGACAAAAATTGAATGAGCGTTGCGACTTTTCGTCGATGCCATCGAAGGGAGTACAGGGTTTGTACTCCCTTACAAAGCTTGTCTCCCCATCATCTAGCAGAATTGCAGCTTTCCGTATGCATTTATGTTTCTGTGTAGTTTGAATGTATTCAATATCGAGTAGAGCGATGCGTGACATTCTAGAAAACAAGGTGAAATAAAAGACGTTAAAAAGTGTCTGAAGAAAGTGTTTAGTGGTTTCAGCGCTCATATAAAACTAAACAAAAACCAAAATTATAAAATTACATACCTGATTTATTCTATGAACAACTAAAAAATAAAGAATTAGAAATTTAGTTGAAAGAATTGAAACCAAAGACTAAGAATTGAAGTCAAGATTCTAGGCCCGGTCAGGTCTCGAAGCTTCATAAGTTTCAAGGCTTTTAGAATAAGTTATACCCAAACAAATAAAAATGAAACATTCTTAAATAAGCAAGAAATAGTTATTATAAGTTTAAATGATAAGAAAACTGTATTTCTAAAACTTTTGCAAGAACAAGTAGAGAAAAGTTAACGGTACTTACCACAATTCCAAGAAATTTTCCAAGAGTGTTTACATTTGCTGTTGTGACGCCAATTTTATTTTTTCCCACAATAAAATCCTCGTCACGTGACGTGTTATCATTGAAAGAAGACTAGATCTGATTGGTTGGTTGATTATGTTTCCAACTTACAATGATTTGATTGCTTAAAACTCTTGTTTGCAAGGTTTCTATGAAGAAGACTAGGTCTAGCTTACAGCGATTTGATTGGTTAAAACTCTTGTTTCTAGAAAGTTCTGAAGAAGACTAGGTCTTAATTTAGATTAAATTATTACCTCTTAGAAAGGCATAATGTTCTTGTAGTTCTTCAAGGGGGTTGTGCGATGTCACTCTTGGCACTCCAAATTCTTCAATGTTCTGACTAGCTAGTCCTATCTTCTGGCACACTAGCCTTTCGATGTCACCACCTTTATACAAAACAATCCCCACATTGTTCCACTCCATTATTTCGTTTATTAATAATATTGAATATTCGCATTTAAAGGCTGCTCCGTTTGGTTCATACTTTAAATGATGGATTTTCCTTCGACAAAAATTGAATGTGCGTTGCCATTTTTCGTCGATGCCATCAAAGGGAGTACAGGGTTTATACTCCCTTACAAAGCTCGTCTCCCCATCATCTAGCAGAATTGCAGCTTTCCGTGTGCATTTATGTTTCTGTGTAGTTT
This sequence comes from Chrysaora quinquecirrha, assembly GCA_014526335.1. Lineage (NCBI taxonomy): Eukaryota > Metazoa > Cnidaria > Scyphozoa > Semaeostomeae > Pelagiidae > Chrysaora > Chrysaora quinquecirrha. The sequence goes on from JACTAT010000037.1 coordinate 1,354,203, forward strand.
GAATGTATTCAATATCGAGTAGAGCGATGCGTGACATTCTAGAAAACAAGATGAAATAAAAGACGTTAAAAAGTATCTGAAGAAACTGTTTAGTGGTTTGAGCGCTCATATAAAACTAAACAAAAACCAAAATTATAAAATTACATACCTGATTTTTTCTATGAACAACTAAAAAATAAAGAATTAGAAATTTAGTTGAAAGAATTGAAACCAAATACTAAGAATTGAAGTCAAGATTCTAGGCCGGTGGGGTCTCAAGCTTCATAAGTTTCACGGCTTTTAGAATAAGTTTTGGTCAGCCAAATAAAAATAAAATAAAACATCCTTAAATAAACAAGAAATAGTTAATTTTAGTTAAAATAATAAGAAACCTACATTTCTATGAAAAAGTAAGAGTTGAAACGAAGAATTGAAGTCAAGATTCTAGGCCCGGTCGGGTCTCGAAGCTTCATAAGTTTCACAGCTTTTAGAATAACTTATACCCAAAAAAATAAAAATGAAACATTCTTAAATAAGCAAGAAATACTTATTTTAAGTTTAAATGATAAGAAAACGGTATTTCTAACACTTTTCCACGAAAAAGTAGAGAAAAGTTAAAGGTACTTACCACAATTCCAAGAAATTTTCCAAGAGTGTTTACATTTGCTGTCGTGATGCCAATTTTAATTTTTCCCGCAATAAAATCCTCGTCACGTGACGCGTTATCATTGAAAGAAGACTAGATCTGATTGGTTGGTTGATTATGTTTTCAACTTACAATGATTTGATTGGTTAAAACTCTTGTTTCCAAGGTTTATATGAAGAAGACTAGGTCTAGCTTACAGCGATTTGATTGGTTAAAACTCTTGTTTCTAGAAAGTTCTGAAGAAGACTAGGTCTTAATTTAGATTAAATTATTACCTCTTAGAAAGGCATAATGTTCTTGTAATTCTTCAAGGGGGTTGGGCGATGTCGCTCTTGGTGCTCCAAATTCTTCAATGTTCTGACTAGCTAGTCCTATCTTCTGTCACACTAGCCTTTCGATGTCACCACTTTTATACAAAACAATCCCCACATTGTTCCACTCCATTATTTCGTTTATTAATGATATTGAATATTCGCATTTAAAGGCTGCTCCGTTTGGTTCATACTTTAAATGATGGATTTTCCTTCGACAAAAATTGAATGAGCGTTGCGACTTTTCGTCGATGCCATCGAAGGGAGTACAGGGTTTGTACTCCCTTACAAAGCTTGTCTCCCCATCATCTAGCAGAATTGCAGCTTTCCGTATGCATTTATGTTTCTGTGTAGTTTGAATGTATTCAATATCGAGTAGAGCGATGCGTGACATTCTAGAAAACAAGGTGAAATAAAAGACGTTAAAAAGTGTCTGAAGAAAGTGTTTAGTGGTTTCAGCGCTCATATAAAACTAAACAAAAACCAAAATTATAAAATTACATACCTGATTTATTCTATGAACAACTAAAAAATAAAGAATTAGAAATTTAGTTGAAAGAATTGAAACCAAAGACTAAGAATTGAAGTCAAGATTCTAGGCCCGGTCAGGTCTCGAAGCTTCATAAGTTTCAAGGCTTTTAGAATAAGTTATACCCAAACAAATAAAAATGAAACATTCTTAAATAAGCAAGAAATAGTTATTATAAGTTTAAATGATAAGAAAACTGTATTTCTAAAACTTTTGCAAGAACAAGTAGAGAAAAGTTAAGGGTACTTACCACAATTCCAAGAAATTTTCCAAGAGTGTTTACATTTGCTGTTGTGACGCCAATTTTATTTTTTCCCACAATAAAATCCTCGTCACGTGACGTGTTATCATTGAAAGAAGACTAGATCTGATTGGTTGGTTGATTATGTTTCCAACTTACAATGATTTGATTGCTTAAAACTCTTGTTTGCAAGGTTTCTATGAAGAAGACTAGGTCTAGCTTACAGCGATTTGATTGGTTAAAACTCTTGTTTCTAGAAAGTTCTGAAGAAGACTAGGTCTTAATTTAGATTAAATTATTACCTCTTAGAAAGGCATAATGTTCTTGTAGTTCTTCAAGGGGGTTGTGCGATGTCACTCTTGGCACTCCAAATTCTTCAATGTTCTGACTAGCTAGTCCTATCTTCTGGCACACTAGCCTTTCGATGTCACCACCTTTATACAAAACAATCCCCACATTGTTCCACTCCATTATTTCGTTTATTAATGATATTGAATATTCGCATTTAAAGGCTGCTCCGTTTGGTTCATACTTTAAATGATGGATTTTCCTTCGACAAAAATTGAATGTGCGTTGCCATTTTTCGTCGATGCCATCGAAGGGAGTACAGGGTTTATACTCCCTTACAAAGCTCGTCTCCCCATCATCTAGCAGAATTGCAGCTTTCCGTGTGCATTTATGTTTCTGTGTAGTTTGAATGTATTCAATATCGAGTAGAGCGATGCGTGACATTCTAGAAAACAAGGTGAAATAAAAGACGTTAAAAAGTATCTGAAGAAACTGTTTAATGGTTTGAGTGCTCATATAAAACTAAACAAAAACCAAAATTATAAAATTACATACCTGATTTTTTCTATGAACAACTAAAAAATAAAGAATTAGAAATTTAGTTGAAAGAATTGAAACCAAAGACTAAGAATTGAAGTCAAGATTCTAGGCCCGGTGGGGTCTCGAAGCTTCATAAGTTTCACGGCTTTTAGAATAAGTTTTGGTCAGCCAAATAAAAATAAAAATAAAACATCCTTAAATAAACAAGAAATAGTTAATTTTAGTTAAAATAATAAGAAACCTACATTTCTATGAAAAAGTAAGAGTTGAAACGAAGAATTGAAGTCAAGATTCTAGGCCCGGTCGGGTCTCGAAGCTTCATAAGTTTCACAGCTTTTAGAATAACTTATACCCAAACAAATAAAAATGAAACATTCTTAAATAAGCAAGAAATACTTATTTTAAGTTTAAATGATAAGAAAACGGTATTTCTAACACTTTTCCAAGAAAAAGTAGAGAAAAGTTAAAGGTACTTACCACAATTCCAAGAAATTTTCCAAGAGTGTTTACATTTGCTGTCGTGACGCCAATTTTAATTTTTCCCACAATAAAATCCTCGTCACGTGACGCGTTATCATTGAAAGAAGACTAGATCTGATTGGTTGGTTGATTATGTTTCCAACTTACAATGATTTGATTGGTTAAAACTCTTGTTTCCAAGGTTTATATGAAGAAGACTAGGTCTAGCTTACAGTGATTTGATTGGTTAAAACTCTTGTTTCTAGAAAGTTCTGAAGAAGACTAGGTCTTAATTTAGATTAAATTATTACCTCTTAGAAAGGCATAATGTTCTTGTAGTTCTTCAAGGGGGTTGTGCGATGTCACTCTTGGCACTCCAAATTCTTCAATGTTCTGACTAGCTAGTCCTATCTTCTGGCACACTAGCCTTTCAATGTAACCACCTTTATACAAAACAATCCTGACATTGTTCCACTCCATTATTTCGTTTATTAATGATATTGAATATTCGCATTTAAAGGCTGCTCCGTTTGGTTCATACTTTAAATGATGGATTTTCCTTCGACAAAAATTGAATGTGCGTTGCCATTTTTCGTCGATGCCATCGAAGGGAGTACAGGGTTTATACTCCCTTACAAAGCTTGTCTCCCCATCATCTAGCAGAATTGCAGCTTTCCGTGTGCATTTATGTTTCTGTGTAGTTTGAATGTATTCAATATCGAGTAGAGCGATGCGTGACATTCTAGAAAACAAGGTGAAATAAAAGACGTTAAAAAGTGTCTGAAGAAACTGTTTAGTGGTTTGAGCGCTCATATAAAACCAAACAAAAACCAAAATTATAAAATTACATACCTGATTTTTTCTATGAACAACTAAAAAATAAAGAATTAGAAATTTAGTTGAAAGAATTGAAACCAAAGACTAAGAATTGAAGTCAAGATTCTAGGCCGGTGGGGTCTCAAGCTTCATAAGTTTCACGGCTTTTAGAATAAGTTTTGGTCAGCCAAATAAAATAAAACATCCTTAAATAAACAAGAAATAGTTAATTTTAGTTAAAATAATAAGAAACCTACATTTCTATGAAAATGTAAGAGTTGAAACAAAGAATTGAAGTCAAGATTCTGGGCCCGGTCTGTTCTCGAAGCTTCATAAGTTTCACGGCTTTTAGAATAAGTTATACCCAGACAAATAAAAATGAAACATTCTTAAATAAGCAAGAAATAGTTATTATAAGTTTAAATGATAAGAAAACTGTATTTCGAAGACTTTTCCAAGAAAAAGTAGAGAAAAGTTAAAGGTACTTACCACAATTCCAAGAAATTTTCCAAGAGTGTTTACATTTGCTGTTGTGACGCCAATTTTAATTTTTCCCGCAATAAAATCCTCGTCACGTGACGCGTTATCATTGAAAGAAGACAAGATCTGATTGATTGGTTGATTATGTTTTCAACTTACAATGATTTGATTGATTAAAACTCTTGTTTGCAAGGTTTCTATGAAGAAGACTAGGTCTAGCTTACAGCGATTTGATTGGTTAAAACTCTTGTTTCTAGAAAGTTCTGAAGAAGACTAGGTCTTAATTTAGATTAAATTATTACCTCTTAGAAAGGCATAATGTTCTTGTAGTTCTTCAAGGGGGTTGTGCGATGTCGCTCTTGGCACTCCAAATTCTTCAATGTTCTGACTAGCTAGTCCTATCTTCTGGCACACTAGCCTTTCGATGTCACCACCTTTATACAAAACAATCCCATTGTTCCACTCCATTATTTCGTTTATCAATGATATTGAATATTCGCATTTAAAGGCTGCTCCGTTTGGTTCATACTTTAAATGATGGATTTTCCTTCGACAAAAATTGAATGTGCGTTGCCATTTTTCGTCGATGCCATCGAAGGGAGTACAGGGTTTATACTCCCTTACAAAGCTCGTCTCCCCATCATCTAGCAGAATTGCAGCTTTCCGTGTGCATTTATGTTTCTGTGTAGTTTGAATGTATTCAATATCGAGTAGAGCGATGCGTGACATTCTAGAAAACAAGGTGAAATAAAAGACGTTAAAAAGTGTCTGAAGAAACTGTTTAGTGGTTTGAGCGCTCATATAAAACTAAACAAAAACCAAAATTATAAAATTACATACCTGATTTTTTCTATGAACAACTAAAAAATAAAGAATTAGAAATTTAGTTGAAAGAATTGAAACCAAAGAATAAGAATTGAAGTCAAGATTCTAGGCCCGGTCGGGTCTCGAAGCTTCATAAGTTTCACGGCTTTTAGAATAAGTTTTGGTCAGTCAAATAAAAATAAAACATCCTTAAATAAACAAGAAATAGTTATTATAAGTTAAAATAATAAGAAACATACATTTCTATGAAAAAGTAAGAGTAGAAACGAAGAATTGAAGTCAAGATTCTAGGCCTGGTCGGGTCTCGAAGCTTCATAAGTTTCACGGCTTTTAGAATAAGTTATACCCAAACAAATAAAAATGAAACATTCTTAAATAAGCAAGAAATAGTTATTATAAGTTTAAATGATAAGAAAACTGTATTTCTAACACTTTTCCAAGAAAAAGTAGAGAAAAGTTAAAGGTACTTACCACAATTCCAAGAAATGTTCCAAGAGTGTTTACATTTCCTGTCGTGACGCCAATTTTAATTTTTCCCGCAATAAAATCCTCGTCACGTGACGTGTTATCATTGAAAGAAGACTAGATCTGATTGGTTGGTTGATTATGTTTCCAACTTACAATGATTTGATTGGTTAAACCTCTTGTTTCCAAGGTTTCTATGAAGAAGACTAGGTCTAGCTTACAGCAATTTGATTCTGAAACAAATCACAATTGATCCTGAAACAAATCGTCCAAATCGTATCAAATGGCTCCATGATATCATAAAGAAAGACCCTAATCAAACATTTGATTCTGCAATCTCTGTGTTCAGACAAACAAAATTCCCCCTCCCCCTAGCTATGAACCTCATAAATGGAACAAATCTATGAAAACAGAAACAACTAATAATTGCCTTAAGTCTATTCTAGCCCAGTATATCTATGTGAAGAAAGTAAATGATCTGCATGCAGAAGGTGTAAATTTGATAGAGTATGGTTACTCACCAGAGACCCAACAGAATGGTGAAGCACTTCATGAGAGAGAGGATCATGGACATCTTTTGAAGAGATTTTGCTTCAGCTTCAAAATGGGTAATGTTCCTGGAGTGAATTTAAAGCGGTTTGTTGAAGCACTTCCTGATTCCACAACAGGATTGACAAAGCAAGCTCTAACAGGTGAAAGGAAGCAAAGTGTTCTTGATTGTGAAAGGCTCTTCTCTGTGGGAGTTCTCAACTTCATGAAGGCAAAAGGATATTTGGAAGAGGCAAATGTTGTTGAAATGGTTCTCAACTGGCACAAAGCTGTTGATGGTAGAGGTGTGGGTGAGGCACTGCGATCACGTTATGTTCAAGACATGTTAGACTGGATTTTAGTTGATCTTTTGCCAGGATATGTTCCAGGTGAAGCAGCAGATTTCAGAAACCTTGATGTCTGTCGTCGACTAGCAAATGGGGAGGTAAGGGGTTTGACACGTGAAACTGTTGTTGGTTTGCTTGCTAACCTGACAAGTTTGCAGCTGCAGAGAATGGAATACATTGCTAGAAGGATACCCCCAGAACATCCAAGAGCTGGCACCAGTGATGATGTTGAGTGCTTTATATCAATTTTGCATGACATGCTGGGAGACATTTTTGATTTGAAAGAATTCTATGAGCAATATCCCAAAATCTTGGTAGAATTCAACAAACAGATTAGCCCTGACTGCAAATTCTATTACTGGACTGGACAAAAGGAGCGTTTCAGAGATTTTCTGTTGCCAGATTTTAATCAGCCATCGCCTTCTGGTATAGAAAGATTGGACAGAGTTAAGATATCTCGGAGAGCTGACCCTGGCATGTTTTTATCAAACAGAGCTGATCTTCCAATCAAGAATTCATTGACCATCAGAGCAAATTTTCACAAAGTAACAGATGCATTGCCAGACCCACCCGATCCCAATTTGTAAGCAGAGAAACAAGTACCAAAGAGAACAAAAAAATAGTAAAATCTTTCATGGCTAATGAAATTCAAACATTTCAGAACAAAATAAAAGCTTAATGCCAGCAAAGATATACAGGTTTTAGTTATGTCAATTTTATGTATTTATAAAAAGGGAAGTGGGTATTGTGAAAGTATATGAAAGGAAGGAGTTTTTTTCCTAAAATGTTGTTTCATATATTGCTGTTTTTGATTTCGCTGCATAAATGCCTGTAAAATATCATGATAGGCATTAAGAACATTATACCCTTCGTTTCATATATTATCAGATTATAGCTAAAAATTGTATAATTTCACTTCATATGTTGAAAAAATTTGCACTTAAAGAAAGCAGACAAACTGAATACATTCAAAACCATATACATACAGCATTGAACCCTGTTGAAAGGAACTAGACATGAAATAATAATGTATTGTAGGAGATTGCAAGTTTTGACAAATTAGCTCACCCTACATTGCAGTTGGATATCAAAAGACCATATCCTTAATCAAAGTTCCAAGCAACCAAGGTCTACTTCTTATTCAGGGAAATGGCAAATTATTAAAATTATGGCTAATAAAAGCTACAAATGGCAAAGAAGGTTGTTTCAGATTAGGAATATTTCAGTTTAGGGAGGCTTAACTACTTCTTTAAATGATGAAGCAAAGTCCCCAGTGATACATATCTACAATTATTCTACGTCTAGAACTAGTATACCATACATAATACAATTATTTTCATAGAATGAGTATAGGCAAGATGACAAAATTGCTCATCCTTAACAATTTAACCTAAAAAATACCATAGAACAACAAAACAGAGAAAAACGACAGTTATACAGAACTGGTAAAATTTTCTATTGTTAAATGTAAATTATAACAGAAAATTAATACAAATTACTCTTTATACATTGGCCATGTAGAACAAACAAAAACTGTTGAAATAAAATACCTTGGCATTAGACTCTGTATAACAAATAACTATCGAACACTATATAACAAATAACAACAAAGATTCCTGTTGGTTAGAAGACGAAATGGCATCCTGGCAAAGAGAGATTGATAAGTCTGATCACTCTCTTCACTCACTATAGAACACTATATAACAAATAACAACAAAGATTATAGGGGGATATAGGGCTGCCCACAAAATTAACACCTGTACCACTATGCAGTGCAAAAGAATTGCACATTCCTTGCTGTACAGAAGACAACATTAGAATCGAATTGCATACTATCGAACATTATATAACAAATAACAACAAAGATTCGTGTTGGCTAGAATATTTCAAGGTATACTGTTGAAAATCTGATGACTACATTTGCTCACTGGAGAATACTTTACTTGAATCTCATGGATTATGTGACTTAGTGTTGAACATTATATAACATTGCCAACAAAATGTTTGATTGAAGATATGTTTTTCTCTGTCTATCGATGATCAGAGTTTTTTTTATGAACGTTGGAGAAAGTATTGGACTATTGAGAACCTTGGAATATTTTTGTTGACTAGAAAAAATTCTCCACAGGATTTTCATGGCATATATGCAAGTCTTGGAAAATATTAATTCGTCTCACTCACTATCGAACACTATATAACAAATAACAACAAAGATTCCCATTGGCTAGAAGAAATAATGGCATCCTGGCATCACTCACTATTGATTCTTGGTGATATTGGATGGACAATTGAGTGAAAATGGACATCTTATTGTCCAGTAGTAGCAGGTATGGTTGCCATACCTTATCATTTACCTTAAAGTTATTGCATTCTATATACAACTTATATACTTGTGTACATGTTGAAAAATGTGACATTGTACACTCATTTTTTTAAGAAACTTACTAAAGAAGCAATATATGCCTTTTTCTGAAAATATAGACATTCTTCTATATCAACTAGGATGTGAAAAAGCAATCAATGCTTACATTAGAATACTTCCCAGAAAATAATTACACTTGTGGTGCTCAAAGTAAAGAAATCCTACAAAGGCTCAGATGATAGTTTCTTTAAAAAATGAGTGTTTTTCTTAAAATCACCTACTATACGATTCTGAAAGGAAGAAACTTGCATTTGGAGAACTCACAGAAATAATGGAAACATGCACATTTTGCAAAGTATGCTGACAGAGTTTACAGTTGAGAAAGTTTCTTCCCATTCTTGCAAAAGAATGAACATATTTACAGATATGAAAATAACATACTTGGCTCATAACTGAAATCAAATCCATCTTCCCCTCTTTGTAATTCTTATATCAATTTCATAGCCAACTGGATGAGAAACTCCAAACTTCATTTTTATTATTTCTATTGCCAAATCAACTCTGTTTTTGATGAGTGGAAGTAAATATTTAGTCATGTCTTTTTGGATATAACCAACAGGGACATACTCTCCTGCAAAATTCAACTTCACCAATATTGCATTGGGGTCCTTTGGGTTATCTGGTTCTGGATAAAGACGCACATCAATTGGATTGTTGTCATTATAATGCTGAAAAGCCTCAGCTAAGAATTTATGCCAAGGTGTATGGTGTCGCCCTCCAACAACTAAGAAGTCCTTTATATACTCTGCTTCAACTTCATCATCAGGAAGTGGTAGATCAGCAGGTAGCTCATCAGGCTCTGCACAACGATTATCATTGGAATCAGATACTGGCTTCAAGTAGATATCAGGACATGATTTGAATAGAAAAACAAAATGTGAACTTATAGGTATAGTTGTCTTTAAATCAAAATTATCAAACTTTTCTCCACTTTTGGGCACCATATTACCAATAACAAGATTGAATAAATCAAAATTTGAAATTTCCAGGTTAAAGTCTCCATTGACATCGGCATCTACACAGGCTGGTAAAGGTTGAAGAGGTACTTTCTTGCATAACAGCGGATCATAAACATCTTGATACAAAACATGTTCAAGCATCGTTCAAAATTGGAAATGTAATTATCATCAACATCATAACCATTTTCTCTTAAACTTTTGATTATTTTGGCCAAAACTACACAATCGTTGGTTACATTGAAAGCTTTCTTTATCCCAATTCTCTTTATACAATTTAAATAATCACATCCAGCAAGAATACACATTTTCTGGAACATTGCAAAAGTGAAATCTTTAAACTTTGATCCAGGAGCAGAAAATACATTACTCAAGACTATTAATTCACCCAAGTAAGTGTTGAAATCCAATTTGAAAATAACTTTAGTGTAAGATGGGTTACCGTAAACTAACAAATCTGATTCTGATATAATGTAGTCAGCAATACCAATTCTCTGTAAATATGTCAATTGTGAGTCACTTTCCATAGGGGAAACAAAACAGTCAACTCCAATTTCTCTCAACTTTTTCATACTCTGCACAATATCTTTGTGGGAGATTGAGACAGACTGTTTGTAACAAGAATTGACCTTTGTCATATTAGGACTTGGCATTTGCAGCTCTGTATTAGCCTCATCCAACATCTTTCTTCTCCTTTCCTGACCCAGATTCTCAATAGGCAACTTCATAGATGGAGAAAATCCGTCAAAGACCACAATCGGTTTTATTCCCAAATCTAACAGCTTTCTTACCTTAGATGCAAGAAAATTAATGTGTATTTTTGTCGGAACGCCTTCCATTGAGAGCCTGGAAAACCAATAAGCACCTTTATACAACCATATATTTCCATCGATGGCCACAACTTTCCCTCGCAATGACTTCAGATCGATTTTCTCTTTCCCGGCATCAATAAATGGCATCAATAAACCCATCTTGTTAGGGAAAACTAGGCCATGCGACCGTCCACTGCAAGCGTCCAGTGCAAATGAGCAAATTTTGCGTCGGTTATCTGCGTCCCAGTGCGCATCCTCATAAACGCTTCCATCCCCCCTGCTTAACTCCTTTGTAAAGTTTCTTAACTCCTTCCTCCTAGTTCTAAAAGTTTCTTAACTTTTTGGGTGTCTAGTTCTAGCTTTCTTATGAACCAGTTTCTTATCAAAAAAACCTGTATCATATACTCTACGAAATCAACTCTTAAATAATCTCAGTCAGTCCTCTGTTACTAATTCGCAACATTCAATTTTATTCACCATATTAGTTTCCTCATCCTATGTTGAATTAAAGTTCTCCAAAAACAGCAACTTCTCTTTGATTTCACTTTCATCAATTTCCGAGATGACTCTGGGAAACACAGTTAACTCTACCTGTTTGCCGCTCTCTTCTTTAATTTTAAGATGCACTGCAAAACTTTCAGGGCACTTTTTCTTGAGCATTTTTCTTTTGCATTTATCACAAGACAATATTTTTTCTCCTGGACTCCTGGATAATCAATCAACTTCCGTTTGCAGCCCATGTTAGCACACAGCGCGAACACGTTAACTCCGACCGAAACTATGTTTGGCGATGATAATTTCTTCAGAAATTTTGACAATACCTCTACCTTTCCCCAATCAACTACAATTGCCTCTCTTTCTACAACCTTAGTAATTCCAGTCATGGAAAGTCTAATCCCGTGAAATTTCGTTACACGGATATTTTTTAAATGATAGCTCTTTTCATCCTGGATTTGATCTAATAGATCACCCCAGACTGAAATTATCAAATGCCCAGACGCATCAGCAGATATCCCATCCCTCACTCTTCCTCCCTCCCTTTCTACACCAATACTCACTTCCCTTTCTTCTTCTTTCCATTTGATTTCTCTGTCAATGTCAAAAAAACCGCTCACTGTGAATTCCATGATCTCAGCTATACCTAATGGTAATAGCTCTGTATATTTAAATGATAGAGGCTCATCTGGATATTCCAATTTACTTCCCGTGTTTTCGCGGAGAAATTGGATCCCCTGTGTAGATTCACTCAGATTACTTTATTTTACAAGGGTTTTCAACTCGGTTTTCTCCATGAACCAAGTTCGTTTGATAGATCTTGTTTCCATGACTCGTGATTTTTTCCCAACTTTCTCCCCAACATTAATTTAAACGTCAAAATAATTCTTTTTATTTCTCGAGATTTTCTTTGTAGAAACATCATTCACATAACCAGCAATAGTGAAACTTCTTTTCGCGGCCATTTTTCTAAAAAAAATGCAACAGGAAAAAATATACCAACATGCTCAACCAGCATCTTTACCAATTCTCACCCTATACATCCTCCTACAGTCTTTTTTATCACAACACACTTTTATAACAACATCGAGCCTCCATTTGCCAAAAATAACAACAATAACAACGATGTACACACTAAAACACTAAAAAAACTAACATAAAAAATAACAAGCAAAAAAATGCGTTTTTACACATAATCTCATCTTCACAAATCACAACCATACAGTTACCAAATAGAACAATATGCAACACATGCTCTTAGGTGCCTATTTGCTCAGAGGTTGCAATAGGCGGGGGAGGGGATTTCAACTACCGTCCCAATGTAATTGGCGAGGGGTGAGAAGAAATGAGCTCCCACTTTGTTTGACAAACATTGTCTGGAAACTGTTGAAATCCAAGGGGAGGGGCCCTGTAGTACTTAGTATAGCCTAACAAAATCCATAGTTCTAACCAACAAATTCATTATACAAGTGAGATTTCACACAAAGAATGTGAAACTAACTTAACAAAAAAATATCAACATTAATATTAATGCAAACTTAATAAGCTGGCGAGTCCTAATAAGAATGGCAGGATTGGAAATTTTTCAAAAAATTAATTAGCGGGGAGGGATGGCAATTAACCACCTAAAAGTACCAAACTCGTTTATTCTTCATAGAAACTTGTGTACCAGTCTAAATACAGAACAATCTATATTGATAGACATATATATGCAACCTTTTCTAGATAACCTATACATATATCCCCCAAAATCTACTTAAAACGAAAACATAACTCCGTTTTTTGTGAAAATAGCATCATGTTTCAGCACATGTCAGTCCATTTCATTTCCATTCATTTCAGTTCAAACAAAGTTAAAATGTTCTTATAACACGCTGTAGTGGGGAGTGACAACTTCCCGATACCCCGGTACAGAGCACCTGCTACACCGTACAACACGCTAAAAATCGACGCACAACATACAAACACATCTCGCTACATGTTACAATAGACATTTTTCCCAATTCGTTTTGATTACGAGACTGGCAAACCAAAGCAAGGCAATGGTTGTAGTGCCTTCTCATAATCTCACACCTAATGTTAGCGTGCTGGCATCTAGTGATATCGAAAGTTTATAGATAGCATTTGTCGCTTTACTTGTGTTTCATTTTGATTATTTGTGCCTGCAAATAGCAATAGTCAAACTGTGCTGAGGTGAAGAAGAAATCATCTTTTGGTAAACAGTGTGCAGCTTTTGGCTGTTATAATTTCTTTTACAAAAGTGATGGTACTCTGACTGGCCTCAACTTCTTTCGTTTTCCTCAAAAGAATCCAGAGAAAAGGTTATGGTGCAGTTTAATCAAAAGAGTTGATGGTTTGGATGGTTTCAAGGTGACTCTAAGCACAGTTTTGTGTCAAGATCACTTTAAAGATTCACATATCATGCGAGGTCCAAATCGTTGGAATTTAGTCCATGGTGCAGTTCCCTCTTTGAAGTTGCACAACATTGATCCCACCAAGAGGGGCAGTAAAGTTAGCCGCAAACCTCCCAAAGATCACAGATCTGTCAATGATCAAGAGCGGCAACCTTGTTTTTCTGCCGTATCAGAAGAAATTGATGAATTTGATGATATTTCTTTTGTGGAAAGTGATTCAAAGTATGTAACGTGTTCCACCCAAACTGATTTTTCTTTTGTTGATAGCCCCATGCTATTAAGCCATAGTGATGACTCTGGTGATTTTATGACTGATCATTGTTATTTCACTGAACCTGCAAATGAGAATGATCAGAAATGTTATGTCAACATTCAGCAGAAAATTGATGAACTTTCTCTTAAAATTTCACAATTGGATGCTGATTTATCTGTGGCAAAAAAAGCACTATTCTCAATCGAAAATTTACAAAATGATGATTCTGCAGTCAAGTTCTACACGAGCTTTCAAAATTAGTTTTCATTGCAATCTGTCTTTGAGTATTTGGAGCCGAAACTGAAAAACATTTCCTACTGGCGTGGCCCATAGTCTCATGAGGCATCCAAGAAGAAGGTTGAAAGGCAAGAGTCTGACATTAAGCGTGGCCGTAAACGAGTCCTTTCAAACTTTGAAGCATTTTTACTTGTTTTGATGCGTCTTAAAGTTGGTTTGTTTTTGACTGATATTGGAGACAGATTTGGTATTTCTACTGGCCACGCTTCAAGAATGTTTACCACCTGGATCAACTTCCTATATCATGAATTGCCACTGCTTTTTCCCTTTCCTCCAAAAGAAATGATTCAGAAACTAATGCCTAAAGAGTTCAAGATATACCCTTCCACAAGATTGATCATTGACTGCACCGAAATCTTCATTGAGGTCCCATCATCCATGAAAGCTCAGTCACAAACATGGGCTGAGTATAAGCATCACAATACCTGGAAAGCGCTAGTGGGAATATCTCCTACTGGTGCAATTACATATGTATCAAAGCTCTGGTCAGGACGTGTTTGTGACAAAGAAATCACTGAAAAATGTGGCATTTTATCTCTCCTCGAGCCTGGTGACAATGTCATGGCAGACCGTGGATTTGACATTGCAGATATTCTCCCCATTGGTGTCACCCTCAATATTCCTCCTTTTAAAGGTTCTCATGCACAGCTGACCCCCAAAGAAAGTGAAGAAACCCCCCGTATATCAGCTGTAATAATCCATGTAGAAAGGGCAATTGGTAGAGTCAAGAACTTTCATATTCTCGATGGTGTTCTACCCTTAACATTATATCCAGTTGCTAATCAAATTTTTACAGTCTGTTGCTTGTTAACTAATTTCTTGCCATTTCTTGTAATGTCTTCAGCTCACGAGTAGTACATAAATACCTCATATTAGTGATACAAGATACTATAGCAAATTTAGAAGTAAAAAATTATTAAAAAGTAACTAAAGTAACCAAGTAATATGGAATTATGAGCTATAGTGTGAGTGTAAATATAATTAGTATTATAATTAAACTACAATGTAATTCGGTTTTGATGGAAGAAGAAGCTTAAAATATTTGAAAACGAAAAACAAATAATTCAACTCTTTTACTTTATGGTCCAATTAAGATTTGATAAGAAAAAAGTTTTATATTTTCTTTGATTTCATGTTCAAATATTTTAAGCTTCTAAATATACCTTTCATCATACAGTTGTATATCCCACTGCATAATTTCAATTTTTTTTTAGTATATTTATACAATGAAGTATTAATTAAAAAGCGATTAATGTTACCATAAAATGCTATAAGATTACTTTAGATATTACTAAGCTTGAAATAAACAATCATTTTGAGCTATAAAACAATGTGTTTTTGGGTCCCTGAAACCTTTTTTCAGGGTATAGGTGGATTTTACAGCAGGATCTTTCTACTTCGACAGTGTTTGATTAAAATACTGTTACGTAGATGTAACATTATTTGGATAAAAAATTTGATAAAACTGCTATAGTTTTTATATGTATTCTTTCATATTATGTCTCTTTTTGTATATGCTTATATTTTTATCAAAAGATTGTGTTATTATTAACATTTATATCTGAACTCATCCTGGAAATAAATTGAATATACAAAAAGCATCAGAAGACAAAAAAGAGTTCCTTATCTCAACTAGTTCACTATTGTTATTGTCTACGTAAATGTAGTTATTTAGGAAGAAAACTTTTCCCAACAACCATGAATATATAATGGAAGTACTTGAGGAAGAATGGATCTCTGGACGAAATCAGCATCGTATTCAATTGATTCGATGAATAGTGGCTCATGGTCTCCAAACCACACCACCAGATCCACTCTCTTCAAACCAGAACAAAACATTTAACCTTGAACTTGTAAAAAATAACGATCTTTCCTTTTAAGATGGATTTTCTCGCCTGTTCTTGTTAGAAAGAAGCTCTTGTCACCAAGGGCAACCTCAAGAGAAGACGAAAACTTTGAAAAAGGGCATTTGATTTCCAGACCCCAAGAAGTATTACCATGATGAACAATACCATCCAAAGATGCACCCAAGAAAGAAGGAGATTTAGAGATGATAAGACCAGGTTCATCTACTGATACATTTTGATAGCCTTGACTTATCAGAGAATCAAGATACAAAGAACAAACATGTGGCTCATATAATTTCCCATGCTGTGTAGCAGCAGAAGTAAAACTTGAATAGAACATTGATTTCAGCTTTGAAGAGGGCTCAACTGTATTGACTGCAGCTGAGTAAAAATTTGATGCAGTTATTCGATATAGTCTGTGTTGTTTCCAAGAGTCATTTGTTGATTGACCTCGATTAGATTTTTCAATTTCAGAAATTTGGGATGGGCTGAGGATCATGTGAGACTTGGCATGGTGTTCCATCATTTCTTTAAAACTGGAGCAAGATATATCATAATCATTAGTGAAGGGTACAGAATCGCAATCAGCATCATTAGAGACATTTAACTGAACAAACAAATTTTCAAATGGAGAGTCCAGTGAATTGACTGTTTCAGTTAGGACGGATGTATCACCCAATGACTGTGTCACAGGAATGGGATGAAAGGCAAAAAAACAGCTGTTGGGTGTTGATGAAGCAAGGGAATTCTTTAACTTTTCAAAATCTGCATCATGCAATTGGCTATCTTTTCCTCTACGGGGATCATTTTGATTTACTTGTGGATTTGTTACTACACTATTATCTTTTCCAAATTTTATTTTCTTAATTATAACTTGATCAATTGAAGCAGGAGAGATTTTACTTGATGGGGAAGGAACATTCCAAGCAGCTAACTTAGATGTGCAAGATACGGGCTCGGGACAGTTCTGATAACCTTTTCTGTTGAAATCCTCCAATGCAAAAAGCACACCACCAACATGATTACAGTTTCCAAAACCAGCTACACCGGCACCAGCTACACCGGCACTAGCTTTCTTATGAACCGGTTTCTTATTAAAAAAACCTGTATCATATACTCTACGAAATCAACTCTTAAATAATCTCAGTCAGTCCTCTGTTACTAATTCGCAACATTCAATTTTATTCACCATATCAGTTTCCTCATCCTATGTTGAATTAAAGTTCTCCAAAAACAGCAACTTCTCTTTGATTTCACTTTCATCAATTTCCCTAAAGCTTTCCGAGATGACTCTGGGAAACACAGTTAACTCTACCTGTTTGCCGCTCTCTTCTTCAATTTTAAGATGCACTGCAAAACTTTCAGGGCACTTTTTCTTGAGCATTTTTCTTTTGCATTTATCACAAGACAATATTTTTTCTCCTGGACTCCTGGATAATCAATCAACTTCCGTTTGCAGCCCATGTTAGCACACAGCGCGAACACGTTAACTCCAACCGAAACTATGTTTGGCGATGATAATTTCTTCAGAAATTTTGACAATACCTCTACCTTTCCCCAATCAACTACAATTGCCTCTCTTTCTACAACCTTAGTAATTCGAGTCGTGGAAAGTCTAATCCCGTGAAATTTCGTTACACGGATATTTTTTAAATGATAGCTCTTTTCATCCTGGATTTGATCTATTAGATCACCCCAGACTGAAATTATCAAATGCCAAGACGCATCAGCTAATATCCCATCCCTCACTCTTCCTCCCTCCCTTTCTACACCAATACTCACTTCCCTTTCTTCTTCTTTCCACTTGATTTCTCTGTCAATGTCAAAAAAACCGCTCACTGTGAATTCCATGATCTCAGCTATACCTAATGGTAATAGCTCTGTATATTTAAATGATAGAGGCTCATCTGGATATTCCAATTTACTTCCCGTGTTTTCGCTGAGAAATTGGATCCCCTGTGTAGATTCACTCAGACTACTTTATTTTACAAGGGTTTTCAACTTGGTTTTCTCCATGAACAAAGTTCGTTTGATAGATCTTGTTTCCATGACTTGTGCTTTTTTCCCAACTTTCTCCCCAACATTAATTTAAACATCAAAATAATTTTTTTTATTTCTCGAGATTTTCTTTGTAGAAACATCATTCACATAACCAGCAATAGTGAAACTTCTTTTCTCGGCCATTTTTCTAAAAAAAATGCAACAGGAAAAAATATACCAACATGCTCAACCAGCATCTTTACCAATTCTCACCCTATACATCCTCCTACAGTTTTTTTTATCACAACACACTTTTATAACAACATCGAGCCTCCATTTGCCAAAAATAACAACAATAACAAACATGTACACACTAAAACACTAAAAAAACTAACATAAAAAATAACAAGCAAAAAAATGCGTTTTTACACATAATCTCATCTTCACAAACCACAACCATACAGTTACCAAATAGAACAATATGCAACACATGCTCTTAGGTGCCTATTTGCTCAGAGGTTGCAATAGGCGGGGAGGGGATTTCAACTACCGTCCCAATGTAATTGGCGAGGGGTGAGAAGAAATGAGCTCCCACTTTGTTTGACAAACATTGTCTGGAAACTGTTGAAATCCAAGGGGAGGGGCCCTGTAGTACTTAGTATAGCCTAACAAAATCAATAGTTCTAACCTACAAATTCATTATACAAGTGAAATTTCACACAAAGAATGTGAAACTAACTTAACAAAAAAATATCAACATTAATATTAATGCAAACTTAATAAGCTGGCAAGTCCTAATAAGAATGGCAGGATTGGAAATTTTTCAAAAAATTAATTAGCGGGGGAGGGACAGCAATTAACCACCTAAAAGTACCAAACTCATTTATTCTTCATAGATCTTGTGTACCAGTCTAAATACAGAACAATCTATATTGATAGACATATATATGCAACCTTTTCTATATAACCTATACATATATCCCCCAAAATCTACTTAAAACGAAAACATAACTCCGTTTTTTGTTGAAAGTCTAATCCTGTGAAATTTCGTTACACAGATATTTTTTAAATGATAGCTCTTTTCATCCTGGATTTGATCTATTAGATCACCCCAGACTGAAATTATCAAATGCCCAGACGCATCAGCTAATATCCCATCCCTCACTCTTCCTCCCTCCCTTTCTACACCAATACTCACTTCCCTTTCTTCTTCTTTCCATTTGATTTCTCTGTCAATGTCAAAAAAACCGCTCACTGTGAATTCCATGATCTCAGCTATACCTAATGGTAATAGCTCTGTATATTTAAATGATAGAGGCTCATCTGGATATTCCAATTCACTTCCCGTGTTTTCGCTGAGAAATTGGATCCCCTGTGTAGATTCACTCAGATTACTTTATTTTACAAGGGTTTTCAACTCGGTTTTCTCCATGAACAAAGTTCGTTTGATAGATCTTGTTTCCATGACTCGTGATTTTTTCCCAACTTTCTCCCCAACATTAATTTAAACGTCAAAATAATTTTTTTTATTTCTCGAGATTTTCTTTGTAGAAACATCATTCACATAACCAGCAATAGTGAAACTTCTTTTCTCGGCCATTTTTCCAAAAAAAAAATGCAACAGGAAAAAATATACCAACATGCTCAACCAGCATCTTTACCAATTCTCACCCTATACATCCTCCTACAGTCTTTTTTATCACAACACACTTTTATAACAACATCGAGCCTCCATTTGCCAAAAATAACAACAATAACAAACATGTACACACTAAAACACTAAAAAAACTAACATAAAAAATAACAACCAAAAAAATGCGTTTTTACACATAATCTCATCTTCACAAACCACAACCATACAGTTACCAAATAGAACAATATGCAACACATGCTCTTAGGTTCCTATTTGCTCAGAGGTTGCAATAGGCGGGGGAGGGGATTTCAACTACCGTCCCAATGTAATTGGCGAGGGGTGAGAAGAAATGAGCTCCCACTTTGTTTGACAAACATTGTCTGGAAACTGTTGAAATCCAAGGGGAGGGGCCCTGTAGTACTTAGTATAGCCTAACAAAATCAATAGTTCTAACCTACAAATTCATTATATAAGTGAAATTTCACACAAAGAATGTGAAACTAACTTAACAAAAAAATATCAACATTAATATTAATGCAAACTTAATAAGCTGGCAAGTCCTAATAAGAATGGCAGGATTGGAAATTTTTCAAAAAATTAATTAGCGGGGGAGGGACAGCAATTAACCACCTGAAAGTACCAAACTCATTTATTCTTCATAGAAACTTGTGTACCAGTCTAAATACAAAACAATCTATATTGATAGACATATATATGCAACCTTTTCTATATAACCTATACATATATCCCCCAAAATCTACTGAAAACGAAAACATAACTCTGTTTTTTGTTGAAAGTCTAATCCTGTGAAATTTCGTTACACAGATATTTTTTAAATGATAGCTCTTTTCATCCTGGATTTGATCTATTAGATCACCCCAGACTGAAATTATCAAATGCCCAGACGCATCAGCTAATATCCCATCCCTCACTCTTCCTCCCTCCCTTTCTACACCAATACTCACTTCCCTTTCTTCTTCTTTCCATTTGATTTCTCTGTCAATGTCAAAAAAACCGCTCACTGTGAATTCCATGATCTCAGCTATACCTAATGGTAATAGCTCTGTATATTTAAATGATAGTGGCTCATCTGGATATTCCAATTTACTTCCCGTGTTTTTGCTGAGAAATTGGATCCCCTGTGTAGATTCACTCAGATTACTTTATTTTACAAGGGTTTTCAACTCGGTTTTCTCCATGAACAAAGTTCGTTTGATAGATCTTGTTTCCATGACTTGTGCTTTTTTCCCAACTTTCTCCCCAACATTAATTTAAACATCAAAAGAATTTTTTTTATTTCTCGAGATTTTCTTTATAGAAACATCATTCACATAACCAGCAATAGTGAAACTTCTTTTCTCGGCCATTTTTCTAAAAAAAATGCAACAGGAAAAAATATACCAACATGCTCAACCAGCATCTTTACCAATTCTCACCCTATACATCCTCATACAGTCTTTTGTATCACAACACACTTTTATAACAACATCGAGCCTCCATTTCCCAAAAATAACAACAATAACAAACATGTACACACTAAAACACTAAAAAAACTAACATAAAAAATAATAAGCAAAAAAATGCGTTTTTACACATAATCTCATCTTCACAAACCACAACCATACAGTTACCAAATAGAACAATATGCAACACATGCTCTTAGGTGCCTATTTGCTCAGAGGTTGCAATAGGCGGGGGAGGGGATTTCAACTACCGTCCCAATGTAATTGGCGACAGGTGAGAAGAAATGAGCTCCCACTTTGTTTGACAAACATTGTCTGGAAACTGTTGAAATCCAAGGGGAGGGGCCCTGTAGTACTTAGTATAGCCTAACAAAATCCATAGTTCTAACCAACAAATTCATTATACAAGTGAAATTTCACACAAAGAATGTGAAACTAACTTAACAAAAAAATATCAACATTAATATTAATGCAAACTTAATAAGCTGGCGAGTCCTAATAAGAATGGCAGGATTGGAAATTTTTCAAAAAATTAATTAGCGGGGGAGGGACGGTAATTAACCACCTAAAAGTACCAAACTCATTTATTCTTCATAGAAACTTGTGTACCAGTCTAAATACAGAACAATCTATATTGATAGACATATATATGCAACCTTTTCTATATAACCTATACATATATCCCCCTTAACTGGTACACACGTTGAGAGCACATTGATTTTGTATGGGAGCACACCTTAAATTTGGCATGGCATTGGTGTGCTCCTTTCGCTGCCTTTCAAATGTGTTCAACGTGGTACCAGAGAGAGTGAGAGATCATTGGCATGGTTTTCTTTTGTTCTTTAGTTTGTTGCTTTTAGTTCGTTGCTTTCATTCAATGCAATTCAATGTATTCAAATGTCCATTACAACATGACTCCCTCGCTAGATTCTGATGTCCTCATCAGTTTAATATTTTTCATAATCATAATCTATAATCTGAATATCAAGAATAAAATTTCTACTTCATACTCAATAGTCAATATCAATAATCAATTTCCAATAATTCAATATTCAACAATAATATTCGTAATAACCAATACTCAATATTTAAGACTATTTAATATTCAATGTTTAATTCTCAATATTTGATATTCAGATGTCTAAAATTTGTTTACGATACTCTAGCGAAACTATGGAAGTAAATAGGAGGGAAGTATATATGTGTATGGTTATAAATTTACGTTTACATGCCTAGACAACCCAAGAAGAAGATCTATAAGAACTATTAAGGGAGGTGTACTTAAGATATAACTAGAGGAGTTAAAAACGAGCCCTAAAAGAAGAGAAGCAAAGCAGAATCAGCTAAGAGTGTTAGAGCAAGGAAAATTTTTATTGAAGGAATAATATGATAATTTTAAATAAAATGAATAAAATGTGAGTAAAATCATGATAATAAATCATGCAACAATAATAATCAACTATCATATAATGATAATAAACTAGGAATGGAAATGTATATGTATGAATAAGTAGTGAATAAATATAAATATAAGAGTGCTAAATGTAAAATGCTAATTGTAATGAATAGAAGGAGATGCATAGGTAGAAAAGTGAAAAGCAGTGCATGGTGAAGGTAAAATAAAAAAAAATTAAAAAGCAAATAAGAAAAAAAAATGTTGTAAAATTAGACGTTTGTGTCGACTTGCGGTTCCACATCTGGGTCGATGGGAAGGCCACATTCCAAACAAGGCGGTTCTGTGGGAACAGAATCTGCACGGACAGGCTGTTGACGAGCGGCCAAACGCTTCAAAACAGAGCAACCATTACGGCGAAAGCAAGCGAAAAGAAGAGAGAAAATGAGCAGTAAAACAATTGCCCATAAGACAACTGTACCAACGTTGCCAAAAATGCGATGAAACAGTGAAGTGGTGCCTTTAGTCATGTCTTGATGACATGTCCACCAGCTTCGAATAAGGTAGCGGTCGAATTAGACATACCCTTGGCAAATTAAAGACTAAAGTCTCCAAGACCTTCGAAACTTTCATGCAAACCCTCGCCAGCTGCGGTTACAAGTTTCGAGCCACCTTTTGGCTAGAGCGGAAACGGCTGTTTTTACCCAACGAAGACACAGAGGTACCAAGACCTTCAAAACCAATGTAATTTTACATGAATCTGGAGAAAATAGCACCAGGAGTAATGAGGTGTCCCAGAAAAGGAACTTCTTGAAGTCCAAACTGACATTTAGATGGTTTAAGTTTGATGTTGGCATCACACAGGTGATTGAAAACTGCCACTAAATTAGAAAGGGATATTCTAATTTAGGGAGGGAAACCGCCCTTAATTGAAACCGCCCCTTGTGAAACCACCTCCACTTCTGAAACATGTCTTCCTTCCAATGATGGTACGAATGCGTGCACGTATTTAGCGCTGGGAATCATCGATGCTCTATCAGTCCAAGGAGAATTGCTTACAGCTAACAATTTGCAAGGTGTTTCCGGGGTAATGGAAGATGTAATCACAAACTTTCCTGCAAGGTTTAATCAATTTCGGGATGTGACAAAGAAAGCTGACCTATATGAAGCCTATGGTCTGTTGAATGACAATAAACTCTTGAACAATAATTTCTGCTTAGAAGAAAAACTGGTTGATAATCAACATGCATACAGCACAGAACTTCAAATGGCATTTGTAGAACATATACAGAAAGTGCAGAAAAAATCTGAGTTGCTACTCAGACCTGTTTTCGGGGTTTTTCAAGCAGACATCTACGTTTTTTCGCTAGCTGTCACTTCATCTGCTGCATTCTACGCATTTGAAACTCACCCAATATGTGAAGACCTTGGTGGCAATGGCAACGGTGTGTTGGTAAAGACGAAAACAGCCACAGGACTGTTTCAGTGAATATCAAGAAGGGTCTACAGTTCTGGTGTCAATCAATTGTGCACACTGTACTTGAGCAGCGTAGAAATGGCAAATCTTGAACGGTGTGTTAGTTAACGTTTCAATTTTCGTTTCCACAATTTAACTTAAATTTGGCGAATTTGAGGAATTTGGGGACTTTTTACTTCTCTTGTGATGTTGGGACATCTTGAAAGAACTGGAAAGATTTGATCACTTGTTAGTTTAACTTTCATTGCTATAGGTTTACAGATGGAGACAATGGACTTAGGGATACATCAAATCACAATGCTGGAGCGCAGAAAGAGAAAGAAAACAACATTACCACCAGGTAGAGCCCATTTTGCTGTAAAAATCACTTCTTCAGATGTGTATAGGAAAAACGAGTTACACTTCCTGCAAAATATATCTGGAAAAGTGATTTTCGTTTTTATACCGGGCTTCAAAACGCCTATTTACAGTTTATGAAATGAAATATTCTATAAACTAAAACGGTTCATATGTATTCCTTTGCAGGGATGATAACATGCAAGACAGTACAGGTGCGCAAAGTGGCAATAAAGCAGAATCGAATACGAATATCAACGAAAGTTCTGATGGAATCTCCTCAGATGATGATGTCATAATTACAGCTATTATAAACAGGTAACATTTGTCTTTCTTTTACCTTTATGAATACCATTGTCATTCACAACATTAGCGCTTCGTTTCAATCATTGCAGAAAGCAACAACTCAACTGCTTCTTGCTCGTTAGTAGGACTCATCATAAAATTGGACCACTACCGCCTGAAAACTGGCAGCTCCAATCAAAACTGTACTACTTTAAAAGCTGGAAGTTCTGACTCACTTGCAATCCTTCTCTCTACGTCATGAGTAATTCCTGAGTCGTATTTTTTTTTTGTTTTAGCCAAAAGTCATTGTCAGATTTGGACAAGGGACATTTCATTGTTTAAAATTTTTCTTCCAACATCTCATGTCAAATTTTTCTTCCAACATCTCATAACATCGTACGTAATTGAAGGCATTCTCACTCCTCATTAAGCGCACACTATTCACAGCAGAAAAAACGCGGTCAAGATGGGCACCTTCTTTCAATGCTGGGAATATCGGCAATCAATGCTAACGCAAATCTTGTATCTCACCCTTCATTTACAAAGTAAGACTACCTTCAAGGGAACTGAAAAGTAAGTGTCATCATGGGTTACAGAAAATGGGCAGGGGCTCTTGTGGAAAAAAAATTGTTTATTTTTCTCTTGCGCCGGCCACTTTAAATGTAATGATATTAAAGTCATTCTTCTTTAAAAAGCAACGGATGAGATATATTTCTGTCAGAAAATACACACCCAGACCCAGTCTAAATGCACATGCTCATTATGTAGGAGTGAATTATCATTTGCCATGTATTTTGTAGAAAGGAAGGAAAAACAGACTTATCAGATTGGCAGAGTCAAAGAAAGCTTTGAGCGAAATATTCGAAAACACTCAAACTCCTGAATCCTCCGATGGAGACTGTAGGTAAGCCATTCATATTTCAACTTTTTTACTCTGTGAAGTAGCTAGGATATATCAATAATAAAATAAAAAGCATATTTTATTATACTCCATGAAGTTCCATTATGGGGTCAGAATATCCCATATCACCTACAATTTTTATCCTTTGTTTGTTTCCTCGCGTTCATCCCAGAATGTCTTAAAAAAGATCCCGTATGCCATTCATTTTGTCCAGAATTTTACCATTTCCATTTCCCGAATACCCTAATGGGCCTCTCCATTCACTGTTCAGGTGTCAAGTAATGGACATGCTAGAAGCTACCACAAATCACCAAGAATCACCGAGAAGCAGCAGTTTTTGGAACTCGAATTACAGCAGAAATTAACTGTTTGAATTCTTTTTTCCTTTTTTCTCCTACAGCACTTTGGCAGTGTCAAAAGACGGACAAAAGCCCGTTGGTGTGCAATAAAAAGAAGATCCCCTCACGCCTGTATTTTCATGGCAAGCTAAAGCATACTCGTGGAGTGAACCTGTTAAAATCTTAATGAGTTCGTATGAAGCAGAGAAACTTTGTGTGCAACCATCACGCAATATCAGCAATAACGTCTCCTTTCTCGTCAACAATGCAAAATTGGCACATGCAGCAGACATCAAGTGTGACGACATGGGTGTGTGGAACTCCAATGGGTCGCCTGCACTGTACATAAAAATGGTTGGTGGTGGAAATGAGAAGCCATTGAGCATGCAAAAAATGCATGAAAAGCCAAGCAGTTCTACCAACTTCAGAGTTTTAAAAAGATGTTACTACGTAAATGCAACCAGCCCAGACTGTCGCAAGGTCATCTCAAGACTTGAAGGTTAGTCTTTCATGCCATTTCACGTAGCTCTAGAAACATCTATTTCAGTGATTCCTTTTTCTATAGTTCTTGCCCCAGTGCGTCAACCACAAAAGCCAGTACGTGCTTGCATTTCCGACAACTCAGAGATCGGGGGCTCTTTCAAAAATTCTGAGCAGGAAGATCCTACGTGTTTTGAGTTTGGGGAGGCGAGTTAAGTTAATCCCGGGGTTCCATTTCAAGACCACCTAGACCTAAGATAGGCCTGTATTGTAGAACAACATTGGAGTAGAATTGTATTTATGGTACGTTATTAACTGTTAGTTCCACAGTAGTCAGTCACAAGTGCACTAACTGACACTAACTTAAAGCAACGTCAAAGATTGCATAAAGCTCATGCGCATTTATTATTTTGAAACCACGCTTGTGTCAGGCTTTTGAATAATTGGTGGTTTTGGGCAAACTTTATTACAGCTGGAAGGGAATTCTAAATTTTTGACGCTTGAGAACTCAAGGATATAATATTTAATCAACCTCCTCCTGCAATATAAACCTGGAATACAGGAGTATGTAGTACAGCAAATTTTGGGTACTGCCTATGTAACATGTAGTGTAAGAATTATTCGGCACCTATTTACTTGGTCTTTCATCTTTACAGATTTAGATGGAAAGACTGGAAAGTATACTCTGATTCAATATTTATTCAAAAACCAACAACACGAAATCCATTGCATGAGCAGGCACGGAAATGCGAAGACTGCATCAGCATATGTAAGAATTTTTCCAAGCACAATAGAGAAATTGAAATCGTCTATTGACGAGCAGCAGGGTCCTGCAAATCAGCTGCTTGATGCAGCTTATCGATCTGTAGGGGATGTCTTGGAGGCAAGAAGCCTTGGACAGCTACCTCATGGCCCTGCAAATCTATACAGTGCAAGGCATGCTGCCAAGAAGGCTCGCTTGCAAGGAAAAAATTCAGCAACGAATCCAAATAAACATTCACAGGCTTGTGAATACGAGGAAATATGGACATTGCTTGAAAGAGCCGAACGTGAAGAGGAACAATCACGAAGTGACATATTTATTCGAACTTGCGAAGTTCATCCGAGTTTTTCGATGGTGTTAGCAACAGATTGGCAGCTGCAGCACATTGTCACATTTTGTACTAACCCTCAAGATTTTTCAGTTCTCAGCGTGGACCCAACATTCAATATTTTCGACAGAAACCTGAGATTAACAGTAACTACCTTCAGAAATCTCAAGCTTATACACAAAGAGACATGAAACACCCAGTTTTTATAGGGCCTCTTCTTATTCACCAGAAGAAAGTTTGGCAAACATATTCTGCCTTTGCAAACAAATTGATTGCAGAAAAGCCTGAGATAGAGGGGATTCTAGCACGTGGTACAGATGGAGAAGAAGCGTTGATTAACGGATTGCGCAGAAATTTTTGCTACGCTACCTTTTTGAGATGCTTTATCCACTTCAAAGATAATGTCTTAAGAGAGCTGTCAAGAAGGGGCATTTCATCGAGTGACAAAAAATTATTCTTGGACGAAATCTTTGGAAAATTACAAGGCAATGTGAAGCTATGTGGACTCGTGGATCGCAATACGAGATATGAATGTATGACAAAATATGACTTGTTAGAGAGAGCGTGGGAAGAAAGAGAACCTACCAAAGGAAAGAATGACATCACCTCCTTCTTTGAACGGTTCAAACATGAAAAGGTGAGTGTTTTGCTGTCTCCAGAATTCTGGGTGGGGGGGTTGTTTACATTCGAATTTTCTATCCTGTTGTTTATGAAATAGTGTGACATACCTTATAAAATTAGACACAGTATAGATTTGTATAAGGTAGGCAGAATCTGTATGTATATGCTGTATTCTTGCAAGGCTGAAATGGCTTGCTTGTGTTACGAGCAGGACGCACCCTCTATCATCATCATTATTATGGTCCCATACATTTTTGCATTGGCATCTCTGTCGTAGTTCTTAAGACCTCTGCCTTGCCAGTGTCCAATGTCAATGTGTTTGCTCGGTCTTCCTTTGAAACGGATGATTGTTTGTTTATTTTTCGTGAAATCCGTTATTGACAAAACATTATGGACATCTAATGCCATTTGAACAGTTTTTAAGAAATGATAGAAAATTGTCTAGCTTTATGATCAAGCACGGAATGCAGTTGAAGTAAAAAAATTCTGAAGAATTTATCAGCTCAATTTAGCAAATCATAAAACTCCAAGACAGCAACGAAGAAAGAGCAATAATTCAAGCATTTTGCTGTCAACAATTTTATGTGGGGCAAGTTATCGCATCCTCAGAAGGTGGCAAAAGTTGCCAACTTCATATTATCTGGGATGAGTACCGTGGCCGAAGATTCAGAGAAATGTAACGTTGACCAGGACGGCAACATTAATGTATGTAAACTGGAAATAACAGCAGACCAGAGTGGAATAACAACCATACCCCCAAGCTGTTCTGCATACATACTTTGAAAAAGCAAACAAGCTTTTGGCTGGTCCCGATTTAGTTATTCCCCAACCAGGGGCCTCTAATTGTGCTTTTATCATTGCCGGCCATTCAAATAAAATTTACTGCGTTACCCGTGGAAAAGGAGTTGCTATAAAGTGCGATCGTAGCTGCAAAAATAGCAGCACTGGTATATGCGAACATGTTTTGACAGTGGCTTGCCGCAGAGGCACCTTAACCCTATCTGGACCGGGCTTTTTTGAGCATCCTCAGACCGAATTAGCCCCCCCCCCTTATAGCTTGCATCTGGGAAGAGCGAGAAAGATGAAATTTGGCCAAAATATCAATGTAATCATATTATTTGGAACTGTAAGGTTTTGTTGATATCCAATGCATTATGACGTCATAATGACGTAATAATAACTTTTCCACTTTTTTAAATTTCTACCTTTACCTTGAATTATATGATTGATAATCACCACTAAACTATTGGAAAACCCATTTTGACTGTTATAATCAAACTTAAACACATTTTGCTACATTTTTGAAAAATTTCTTACTTTTCTGAAGAATTGCTGCGCATGCGCAGTAGAAAACTGTCATTATTTTTGTTCATATGGGTTTCTTGAAGTAGCTTCTGATGTAGAAGTAGAACTGAGTCACCAATACACTGATATTTGCGAGGAGAACTTTATTTAGCGTCGTAAGAGCGTCAGAAATGATAAATAATGCTGATGTCAGCAATATTCTAAAAATAGAATCCAAATGTATTTCACAAAAACAGGGTTTATTATCTGGTGTCATCTGATATTGGATTGCCATTGCCCAAGTTTCATGAAGATATCAATTTCATCAAAGAGATTAGACCAAATTTCGTTGTTCCTAAAGTGAAAATTTTCAACATGGTTGCTATGGTAACGGTTCATTAGTAACCATGGAAACTACCACATCACAAGGTCTGCAGATAATTTTAACAGACTATTTTAGCCCCCCCCTGGTCCAGATAGAGTTAAAAGAATTTTTCCAGCCGTTTAGAAGATCAAAAAAAGGGGCATCGCTAACCAATATGGCTCTTCAGGGTGGCCCAAAGACTGCTGGCAAAAATCCAAGCCAAAGAAAGCGAAGCAACGCAAAACGACCTGAAATCAAAGAATTCGGAGATCTGCTCCAGCTTGAGGAAGATATTTCATCTGTGGCTGTACAAACCATCGATGCAGGCTCAGCAGCAGCAGCCAAACAGCTGCGTCATAATGAACAGCAGCAGCACCATGTTCATGGCACAGGGTATTCACAACAACCCCGCTTGCCTTTTTACACACAGGACCTATGGCCATTACCGAGAGCTACAGAGTCGCATCTTTCTCCCTACGTGGTTCCACCTGCACCAAGTCAATCGCAATCATATCAGCAGCAGGCAAGTATGTTTGATATGCAAGCACCAACAAATATAACACAGTTGTTTCTTCCAGAGGTATGGACACGGGCAGTATCGTATTTTATTAGCTTGTTTAAATTTTTACAGTTTATATTTTCGAATTATCATTAAGTGTACGATAATCAGTCATTCCTCGGGGTGAATTGATAAATTCAGTAATGACGAGTTAATGCCAACAAAGGAGCTACATGCTGCAGCTAATGGATTGAATAGAAAGTCCCCCGTTCCAAGTTTTATTTCATAGTAATATCATATCTGTTTTGTGCATATGCGTCTTTTTGTGTATTTGATACATCTCATATCTGTAAATGAACGTTTTTAATTTGTTAAGTTGTTTTGCTTGTGGTAAAAGGCAAAAATTTATTTTCAGTATACCAGGAAACCAACCTTGATTAATTGAATAATACGTCTTTGTCGTAGATTAATGGGACGCTACATCAAGCCAAAGAGCCAAACGGCAATGCTTCTTCCCAAACAGCACATTTCTCCCTGAAATGGCTTCCTGGTACCACAGTGAGCAGATGCTATGGTTGTGGATTGGATATTACCAATCCACCTTTGCCTGGTCCGGATGATTTGATAGTTGTATATAAGGATTACAGATGCTACAGAGAGAGGGGAACAGGACAGCTGAACAGGACACCGGAAAAGCAGAATGTCCATTTTCATCTTCGCTTTGCCTGCTTGCATGCCAGATATCCAAGTTTTACTGGAAGTAACCTTATCGTGCCAAAAAGTTTAATAAAATATCTTCGGCCGGAACATTTCCATCGTCTATTTCAAGAGTTTGGTTGGTTATTATAGAGTCGTAGTACCGCCTCAGCGGGGACGTTGTATTAATTTTTGACGATTCTGTCTGCTTATGTAAATCTGATGTTAATATTCAATTTGTGTTCGTTAATTCACCACCAGAGAAGTAAAGGGTTCTTGTGACATTTGACTGAAGCACTGCATAAAATAAGCTAACAGTGATGATGGTGTTTGAATGCAACATTTCATGTCCAAGTGCCCCCACGTCGTCTCTCTCGTAGTAATCTTCGATTTAACCGCGAGAACTGCAAAATTATGCTGCTAAAGTAAATTAAAGTAGGTAAAATCGGCATGTTACTGATGCAGTGAATTGACACTCAAACCTGAATGCTGAAATTAAGGTGAAAAGTTGAGGCTTAGTTTTTTACTTATTTCTTGTGGAAATCAATAGGCATGCAGTTGACAGCCCCTTAATCGAATAATCAAAGAACTCATTTGGCCCAACAAATGCGCATCGTTCCAAAGTGCAAGATCAAGAATGTCCAGGTGCTTAAACCTGTATAACAAACGAGTGTTCTCTTTATATTTTTATCCAAATATGTATTTCGTTTTCACTGCAATGTTTTGGGTATTTACATCTTGTAATACATCTTTCCAAATTGTAGCTTTTTACAAATCTCAGTTTTACTACAATCGTAGCTGTATTGTAGGGAGCCGTATTTTGTTGTATGTCCTAGAGGAATTCGGTCTAGTTTTCTTTTTTTTTCGTGTTAACCTTTGTTTTGTCTTGTTATTTATAATCATTAATCGCAATGAAAAAGCCCAATTGCATTTGTTTTTTTTTCACTTAAATTCCCTGGCTTTCCTTCGAAGCAAACCTGTTCTTTTCGTACTCTCTTTCCTTGACTCTCACATTGACACCCCAGCATCTCTGATAAAAACCCACATGAACATAATTTTCCCCAAGAAGTACCCCTTACCAATTTGATTTTCTCTGGATATATCCCATTCCCATGCCCGATTACCCTGACGGCGTTTGTACTTTCTCAATAAATATAAACTTTACTAGTTTAAACGTATATCTTCTTATTAAGAAATGAAGATCTGTTTTGCTCACACCCGACCTGGGGAAGTTTGATAAGACACGACATTGACAAATTCAGATTGCATTGTGAAAGGTTTTGTGCTGCTTCTGCGGTAGCCGATTCCACTTATTAATGTCTAGACAGGTAAATCTTCTAATTGTACGAGTCTCATTGGAATATTAGAATACTGGAATATTGGAATATTGGAATACTGGAATATTGGAATGCTGGAATATTGGAGTAGTGGAATATTGGAATACTGGAATATTGGAAAATTGGAATGTTGGAATATTGGAATGTCGAATTTTCTCAAAACTGCCTCGAAACAAGTAATTAATATCGAATTTACGAGTTTTGGACATTCCAATATTCCATTCCAATATTCCAATATTTCATTCCAATATTCCACCTTCCAGGTTTTCAAGATAGCCCTAATAAAATAGACTTCAGCCAAAATTACTTAGAATCCCGGATGTAGACATGTCAATGAACTGTCCTTGTCTTCAAAGTTCCTCTTCTACCTCACAATATTCTAATTATAAACAGACTATTTGATAGCCGTGGCAATGAAAGTAATAATGATATTTTTTCACCAGATCGATAGCAACAATGAAACAATGTTACCTCATACACTTGTAAAAGAAATTTGCGTTTGCTTTTTAATGAATTAAAATATAAATAGAAAAGGATTATAAGTGTTCAAAACAGATTTCTTCAAATTGCACGGGGATAAAATTTTACGAAATCAGGTCTAGTTCTATTTCTAGTGCATGACTAGAAACACAAGAGCATATGCTAATTTCTTCAATCCATCAAACGCC
Organism: Chrysaora quinquecirrha; assembly: GCA_014526335.1. Classification (NCBI taxonomy): domain Eukaryota; kingdom Metazoa; phylum Cnidaria; class Scyphozoa; order Semaeostomeae; family Pelagiidae; genus Chrysaora; species Chrysaora quinquecirrha. The sequence goes on from JACTAT010000037.1 coordinate 1,386,999, forward strand.
AAAGTAGTTATTTCTTTCTTTCATTGTATACAGAGAAAGGAGTTGATCTTTCCACAAAAGAGAAGTCAGTTGTGGTCTCTTTAAACCCTGAATTTGGTAAGTAACCAAGAACAGTCTCTTCGTACTTAACTCTACTTATTTTTGAAATGAAAATCTTGAAAATCTTAGCATGTATGCTTGCCTTCTGGTAAAAACCCCCTTTTGCAAAGACTTCAGGCTTTTCATTTTATACATGGATCTGACTAGGAAAAAGTTTAAACAAATTTAAACGGAAACATTGTTATTAATTATAAATTGTAACAGATATTAATGATGCTTTATTAGTTTAAAAAAGTTCAGAGTAAACAGAGCTTTAACTAATGATCTTTAAAATTTTTTGATTCTTAATATAGCGACAAAAGTTATATCTGTGGAAGACGATCCTATTTCTTCTAATCTCCTGGAAGCAACCCAAGGCAGAGATGAAAAAAAGACCAGAGGTTAGCACACAAAATTTACTTCTTACATAGCTGACTATAATATACTTACATAATATTTGTTTAAATATTGAAAGACATATTACATAACATATCTGTTGAAATATTGAGGAATGTGTTATTTATACCCAGACGTGGAGATTATTATATCCTGAAGGAATTAATACGGATTTCTTTTGCAAGATTGCAAGTTTTCGGCTGACAGAAACTACGGTCCGCAAAAGTGTCCCATTTAACTAAAAATGCCTTGGATAGGCAACGGCCTGTTGCGATTCAAAAACCAAGAAAAAAAGTTCATTGCAAAGTGTTTTGCTGCTACCTTCATTTAGTTATTTGAACTCGGAAAGTACTACCATCCATTCAAAAGGCTTGTGTACCTACCACAGGAAAAGTCTGGACGTTAATGAATTTTTGTTCCCATGTGATGACAGGTATGTAGGTCACACTTCCCAGATAGAATTAGGAGATAGGGTAAAACAACATGTCCCTACTAATATCCGTCAACACAATATTTGCCAAAGACAGCAATCCCCCTCCAGGTAGAAACCTAGCCTTAAACATGATTGTGCAATAGGGCAGCACTTGGTGGACAACCCAAACTGTGCAGAAAATTACAGCGAGTATTGTTTTAGAATAATAGACCATGTCAACTAAGGGCCTCGTCTTAAATCGCTGGGGGTGAAATTTAACACTCTCAATTTTGTGACACGGTCAAATCCCTTATAAATTTTCAAAAATTTAATCGCTACAGAATCAGCATTGTAAGGACTAGAAGCGTAAAAATTTGCCTCAACACTAAAAAGAAGCTGATTGGTGTTTATAACATAATGCCAATTCGGATTCACACTCTGATTTGTGCTTTTTTATCTGCATCTGGGTGTCAATTCCGCCTTTGTCATTTGTTTTTGTCTGAAGAGTGTCAGACACAAAAGCTTTTAAGTGTCTGAAAATTTTTCCGCTGTTTGTTGCAACGCTTTCTATAGGGCACTTATGATTTGCTGTGAAACTAGGCTTACTTCGGTATTGGACAAAATAAGGGCTATTCTGACAAAAAGCGGCTGTTCTTAAGACATAATTTCAGATTGTTTCCGCAGGAAGATTACAAGTTTTTTCGACTGAAAGTGCCATGTTTTTTCAAAAAATGCAATGGCTTCGGAATGCTTCATTGCGATTTGAAGACAGAAAGAGTTCATTTCTTTCAATTAATTTCTGTTGGTCAGTTCGCTGTATCATGTGAGCAGATTGGTTGGTTAGTATTCTTTTTGTTGTATTTCATAGTTCTCAAGAATCATTCATTAAGTTGTTGAAAAATTACCAATACGACATTTCAACAGTTCACCACTCTTCTTCCACATCCATTTCCTGCGTTCAACGTTTGTTGGGTTTTACTAGCTAGGCTTCTTGATAGATATGTGGCTCTTCGTAACAAATTATTATACTTAACATCAAGACCAAAGTTTGACAAAACCTTCAGGGCACAAGTCATTCAATGGAAGCAATCCCAGCCCAATTTTGCTGGTTCTACTTAACCATCACTTATATCATAAATCTTTAAAAATTCTTCAATATTGACTGTAATAAAGAAGCTGAAAGAAATGACTAGAATAGTGTAGGGATAGAAAAGATTTCGAATTTCCCATTCTTACCAATAGAGTCAGCAAAAATAAATTGGATCAAAATATTGCAGAAGCCTAGGCAATTGAAAGGCCTGGGTTGACTTAGTTTTAGTTGCTTTTTATGAATGCGACAATTTGTAAAAAGCCTATAACATTGATTGTGAATATATAAGAATTGAAGTTGCATTTGAGGGCGCAATACTGCTGTTATTATATGAAATAACCATTCCAACAGCTCTATTTGTAGTGTCTCATATTCTTAAAAGGAGCTAAATTAAAGACAATGTATTTTTTCTCCTATCTGGAAAACAGTAGCAAATTCCTAATATGGTTTCATGTTTGGATGATTCAGCTTCTCCAACATCAATATGATAAATTGTACACCTACAATCTGATGAAGATGCTGAACAACTGCCACATTCCCATCATAAAATTTTGCGCTGATGGTGAAGCACGTTTTAGAAACAAAATTCTGACCATGTCTGCATACACACCTAAAGAAAATGTAGCCAAAGCCTCTTCACATTGGTTAGAAGAGCATGCAGCAGACCTATGGAGAGAAGGAATACAAAGTAGTTGGAATATGCTGAAATTTTTCAGCTTTGGATGCCTTGCTCATCTTCTTCACAACCAAGGAGATGGTCTTTAGTTGACGAGGGTAGGTCTTTAGTTGCTGAATATTTGGAATGCACACCAACCATCCATATTCTCCTGATGGCACTACTACAATCAGGTATCTTTTTGGGTTTCTGTGGTCCCACCGAGACTTTCTTTTTCCTATGGGTCTCCCATTCTTGGAGGCTTGCCACAAAGTTGCTGAAGTCTTTATTGAAGACTCTTAGGCTTGGGAACTATAATTCCTTATTTGCTCACATTTTCCAAGTTTTTGAAGGTGGACCTGAATAGTGTCTCATCAAGAACAGCATTGATGTTGATAACAAATTACACCAAACATCTATGGTGCAAATCATTTCTTATGATTGTGTGGGCGCCCTTAAAATGTTCCCATGGGCAAAGGGATCATCTTTTCTTGTAAATTTTGGGAAGGAAGCATTCGAACCCTGGTGGAAGGTATCACTCTTATCTTAATTAAAGGGTCAGGATGGGAAATTGGGGTTTGTAATGAACATTGATTGGATGACTGTCTGTTACTTTCCTTCAGTTTCTGATAAATGTTAATTTCTAGTAGCCAAATGGATACCATAATTGAAATGAATTTCCATTCAATGCCAACTTTACTGCCAGGTTAATAAACTTATAACATTCTCTTTTGTGGATTTGACAACCTTTCCAAGTATGAAACCAATTTATTACATGGTCAAAGTCGTATGTTTATTATGCAAAAACTGGATGACGAATGCAGGTCTTGATATCAATCACTTGTTTTATAACAAAAGAAACTTATGCGAGATTCAATCGTCATGGCAGGTGGAACAGTAAATTTGGCAATTACTTTCAAGTTATATTTTCCCGAACAGCCTATCTTCCATGGCATTGGCCTCCTAGAGAGCTACTGTAGCTCTGTGTGCTTTCCCAATGGAAATAACATAGGGCAAAAATTTTCGTATGCGTGCGCGCAGGCACAATGTTATGAAACCACTGACCAAAGGTTTAAAAAATGAGCGCAAACTCTGTGGAAAACAAAACACCTGACTAAAACCGCCCCAAACCACTTTGACCGTTTTTAAAATTGGTTTTCCTTGGCTTTTTAATTGAAATTTTGTTGGAAAAGTGCAAACAACAAGAATTAGAAGCAAAAATGGTTGTGTTGTGTGTGGCCGGAAAAGCAACGCTAGGCCATTCCGCAAAATATCTAACTTTGAGGTGGAAAGAAGAGAAAAAATTCGTCTAAATTTCTCTTTAAACAACACAGTCGCTGGAAAAATAAGTAAACAATGCCTAATGCTGACAAGAAACTATGACAAAAGTGGAAAGCCATACACAAAAGTAAGTTAACTGTACTTCTTCTAGTTCTTCTTTAAGTATTGTTTTTAATAAGCCAAGCCTATCTATACAGGCTTTGTTAGGCCTATCTATTTCAAAATTTCCTACAGTAGGAATACAAAGAATATTGACATAGGTAATTGCATTAACAATAGTATTTACAGGAGTTCAGCACTGTACAAACCAAGCCATGCACAGCTGGTAATAGTAATTGAATGCACAAATGTCATTAAATGCTATGTCTATATAATACCTTTTGTAGAGAAAAAAACAGAAAGTTGTGTAAGTAAAAACTATACCTCATGTTTAACAATCAAGTAAAGGCCTAACTCAAATAATCTTAATTTTCTAGTCTAACAAGAAATCCAAATATGGTCGTCCTCCAAAACGAATTCATGGTTGTGCAGCCTTGTCCAAAGAAAATTCTGCTAATACTGAAACCACACCACCATCTGAAAGTTTGCAGCCTACACCAAGTGCAACGACATTCGCAGCCCAGCCATTAATATTGGAAACACCACAGAAAAATTATGCCATACAACACAAAAAAGAATTGAAGCTTCTGAAGGATTCCATGTATGCCAATTTCAAATCTTCAGGGCCAATATACGACATCGAAAAATTCAAAAAATTTTGTGTAGACTCTGGTGCACCAACAATTTTCAAGGTATTCTAAATATGATGAAATCTAAAAGAAGAAGTTAAATTAGGAATAAGAACATTGAAAAGCTAACGATAAATATTATATACACAATGTGCTTTGGTTTAAGTCAAAAATTGGTTTAAGTCAGAGGGATTTTTCAAAATTCTTGATTTTGGAAAATCTTAATGGGAAGGCCCTTGACACAGCAAGAAAATTGGGGGTAACATGCACCAGTACTACTGGCCGAACACATGAGGAACACAGCATCTCTGCCTATTGACATGAAATTAATGAAATCATTGATCAGAATTACCAATTACCAATAATCACCCTGAATGAAAGCACTTCGTATGCATCTTGCATGCTTACAATAGTCATACGAGTCTTCCCTGATGTTCAAGGCATTCTTCTGAGAAGTGATAATAGTCATCTGGATCCAAACATCATATTACCAACAGATTTGGCCAGGCAGCTCACAAGAGGTAAATACATGTTCCCTCTTTCTTTAACCTATGCCTCTGTTATGCTGGAACCAATAAGAGCTACTTTTTTCCATCCAGATACTGTTAGACACAGGCTATCCTCTCATCAGTACAAAGAGTCTGACAATATTAGATGCATGAGGAAGCTTGACAATCTGTACCTTGTAGAATTTCAAGAGTGCTCTTTAAAAGGCATCAGTGACTATCAGCATGCACTTGATCTCCTGTTTTCCACCAAGGTGAAAGACTATGCTGAAAAGTATGCTCTATTTGTATTGGGTGATTGGCCAACTCAATTTTACCTCAGGCAAATAGCCTACAAAACATTGAGATCTCTTGAAAAGCAAAGTCAACCCAAAGCAAAGGAATTAGTAGAATCTGCAAATAAAAATACCAATCATTCATATGGGATTTGCAATAACCAACGCTCAGCATCTCGCAGTAATTTTGAAACAACTAAAAACTCTCAAATCCCTCAATCTATAGCAATTATACCTGTTCTCGGAGCATTGCATGTTTCCTTAAATGCACAGGAAAATGTTATGAATATGTTCCATCCATTCATGAAATTTGTGTACCAGAGCATTTTTCCATCCAGCAAACTTGCCGAAAAACCGAAAACAAGGAGAGTAACTCTTCTCCTGGAATTGATTTATGGTGGATGGACATTAATTCGCTCCCCAGTAACATCAGTTTTTGCAAATTGCAGAAATCCTGAGTATGGTGCTTTTTCAAATCTTTTAGACAACTATTTGCCACTTGTCCTTGCTATCTATTCAATAGTTTTCAAGTCCAATAAATTCTTGGACTATTTCCAATCAATCATTCTTGGTTTGGCCACGTTTTACTGTTTTCGCAGACGTCATCACGACAAAGCTCCTTTAATCTGGCTTTCCAACATTTTGTACTGGCAAAAAAGCCGCCCAGACATCTTCAATCTAATAGCAAACAACATCACTCTCTTTGACGAGTATGGTGTTGAAAATGTTCACTCTATCTTCCGTGCCCAGACTAAATCATACTATTCCATTGATCAGCTGATCCAAAAAGCAAAAAGTATCTTTGCTTCTAAATCTGAGCATCATAACTTCAGAACATCGTTTTCACCACAAAAATATTACTCATACTGGACAAATCAACTAAATGCACTTAAACTGAAGGCTGCTACTATTCTGAAAGAGATTTTTGTTCAAAAGGCCAATGCTCCTTGTCAAGGTTTGTCAGACAATAACGAAATGTCTTGACGAACAAAAAATTCCCAGGTCAACATCTTCCAAAGGGATTTAATTGTTAAGTAACTCCAAACTCTGACAGATTCTGTGATCTTCCTGGCTGCATCCTTACGGATGAGTCAGTCTCATGGAGGAGATTTGATGCCTGTTGGCATGCTTTCTATTTAAAATATCTAGCTTGAGCAGACTTCTGTCCCTTATGTCAATTATTTCTCAGAAAGGAAATAACAAGGTTGAGTAAGGTTGCAAAAACATCTGTAACATCATATTCTACAGAATCCTCAAAAAAATCTTCAGATGAGGACACAACTTCAGAAAATATTTTATGTTCTGGAAATTCCTGATCAGGAATTTTTTGCAAGCAATGTTGACATGTGGTAAAGGGTCACACGAAGCACAATTCTGAGACAAAGCTATGCAAAATGTGTCCAAATGGTATCTGTAGTGATTCAGAGAAATCTGTGCTTTGTAAGTGTGATTTTCATCACAGAACTTCAGTAGGTCCAACTTCAAACTCTTTACCAAATTTTCCCAACTCAGAGACAAAAACAGTTACTGGTGCATACACATATCTTTATCCTCCACCAGTCAGTCAAGCATCTTTATCGTCAACACAATACAGTAATGCATGGACAATTATCTCTATGCTTACTGGCATATCTTTTCTTAACAATGAGCTACAGCTCCCCATAGAAGAAGAGCTGTCTGATGCTACAAAGAACGCTTTCAAAGACAAAATAACTTTGGGAAATGCCATGTATGACCTTGTTGACCCTCCAGAAAATCAGCCAAATCTTTCTGTGGCCGAGGTTTTTCAACAACTCTCTTTGCCCATAAAAGATCCTTCGGCATCCAATGGCATACTTGGAAAAGCCTTCTTTGATCAAGTGCTTTCAAATATCTGCAAGAAGCCAGGACTTAAGAGCTTTGTTCTGATCCTACCACCAGATCACTTCCTTGTCTTCTGCATTGACCAACAAACCATATCTGTTTTTGACAGTCAGAATTTCAGCTCTAGCTATGGTGCCCTTATTAGCATGCAAATCTGGCAAACCTGAAGAGTTTCTGTGAACTTTTTCACAAAACTATAAGTCAAGGATATACCTTGTCTGTAAATGGAGCCAACTATGTTGAATTAGAACTGGACCAGCATATTTGCCAAGGGATTTCAACAAACTAGAATCTTTTTAAAACAAAACAAAGTGGAAAGTCATCCAACTTTTAACATATGTTGTAGTTGATTAACCTTCATTCTGTTTGATTACAATTTTATTACATATTGACATCCTGGTTATGAGTTTTCAGTTCTCTCTTTCTTGTAACTATTCATCGCCTGTTATGACATGCATATGTGCTTAAAGGGGTTGAGCTTGATATCTTAATTCAACACAAAATTATTGAAATAATGTTAAATATTAGAACGATATTCATGTATCAAAATCCATACATGTTTTAAACAAACAAATTTTATGTAAAATTCATAACTAAAAAATTAATGTTTGACTTTCTGCACAAACTTATCTTGAGATCTGAGAGAATTCCTCCAGTGATTTACTGTTTTGAACTTTACCTCATGTGTGTTCAGTTTTGGGTGAATTCACTGTTTTGTTGTTGCTCTCCTAGAAAGTTAAAAGTACAAAACCATTGTCAATTTTTTCCATTTTTAAGTATCCACTTCATTATATTTGTTAAAAATACTTATTTTGTTAAAAATACTTACTTGCAGATTGCATATCTTTTTTCTATGAAACGAATCCTGCCAGATTAACCGTAAATACTATGGGACCTTCTCCCCATGAGGTAGATGTCCATTTTGCTGTCGATTTCTGCAGCACACGCAACAAAAAGAGGCCTAAAATTCGAACATGGAATGCTTGAGAGAGAAAGCAATTATAAGTTTTAAAATGACAGATAACCCATAAAAAGCCAATTTTCCCAGAGATAACGACTGAATTTTGGATAAGTTGAAGGTTGCCTCTAAATAAGGATGATTGTTTGGTGATGGATGTAGGTGTGGATATTTTTCTATTAAACTTCAAAAAATAGTCATAAAATGGATGCCGTTATGAATTTGATTTGATTTGTCGTTACAGATTTGGACACAGATATGTGTTAGCATTATCTCCGATAGGTTTTATTTGAAATTTGAACCAAACATGGTTATATTTTTGATGATCAGAAATTTTTTCTTCATAGCATAAGTATTTTTGAAATATCAGCAACTATTTTGGTAAACAATGTAATCCCAATTTAAAGGAGGTGTAAATTTGCACAATTAAAAATTACAGGCAAACGCCAATTTGCCCAAACTACTCACCATGTGCTCTGTAATCCTTGGATCTTCCACAAGAAAGTCCCTGAAAATAGGACCAGTTTTCGAGAAAACTGCATTTTCTCAAGATCAACAAACTTCGCAAATGTTCCCAATTTTTCTCAGGAAATCAATCCAAAAAAATAGTGCCTTTCTCTGCAAATATATTCGTGAAAATCCAGGTTCTTGTTGTCTCACACATGCGAAGCAAGAAAGAGAAAGAAAATGCACGCATTTGTGGGTGAGTAAGAATATGGTTGCGCAAGTACCTGCCCACCCCTTATTTCTGCCATGACACCGCCATTGCCGTTCTCGGCCATGAGGCCGCCATTGCAGTTCTCGGCCACCTTGCTTAGGACAAAAGTGCTCTTTGCACAGCAGCAGAAACATTTTTGCCCTATTTTAATGGAAATAACAATCAATTTTAAACTCGTCAGTACTTGCATAGAGCGAAAAAGATCCTCACACAGTGAGTCATCGCCAGCAAAGGAACCATCAAGAATGGAAAACAAAAAAAAAGGTCACCAATTGGGACACCCAGCAGCCGGAGATTAAGAAACATATACAGTTTTATGACCACAATTGCAAGTTGGAAGACTTTTTGTCAGCATTTGAGAAAGAGGATCAACGAATATTCAATGAATTCAAGGAACATTGAATGCAAAAGCTATTGCAAGAAGAGGATCTATGCAAGTTAAATTTGCAACTGATTACTGAAATTTTTAATATTCAAAGAGATTTTACAAGACTACCAGCCAGCCAGGTGCTAAGAGGGCTTGAGTGATTTATTAGAGTTGTTTTCAAATACACATTTTTACTCAGAGCCAGCCCTCAAATCTGCTTGAAGTACCCATCTAGGATTTAGCAGCGGCTCTTAGCTCTTGGCTGGGACTGCTGTTGTTTCAAAAGAAATCTGTTAAAATCCTTTTGTTTCAATGGCCAATATGCAGTATGGGTGGGGTCCCGCCATGATTGCCCTGGCGGATATTCAGTACAGAGTTTGGGGGGGGGGGGTCGACATTCAGTATCATGGAGCTGAAGTATGATATCATCAATAGAATCATCTGAAAACGGATACCAAACATTGTTTGTTTTGGCAACCATTGTTATTTATGACTGGTTTTGAGGTCAAGAGAAAGTGACCGTGGTAACTAAATATGACTTGTATTAGCTGGGGCTGCCAGAAATACCTTGAATACAAGGGTCAACGATACATTCTATCACAAAGCAAGATTAATTTATTGATATTAAAAGGACACTCGATAAAATGCCCACACTCGTGGCTTGGAAGGAATAAAGTGCACCTGTTTTACTTAATAGATGCAAGGGTACATTAACTGCTTACCCCTTTCAGTAGTTGGGTGAAGAAAACTATATTTCTAATTTGTTGGGTGAAATTTTTTGATGAAGCAAAATACTTTCTCTTTGGCACCCACCCTGGTCCTAAATAGAGGGGTCCCTAACGTTGCCTGACGAAAGGGACACCACTATTGTTGTCAAAACATGCACAATTCCACACTAATGTTTGATCAGCCATGATTCCGCTAAAAATATCACACTTCACCCCCACCATACTGCATATTCTCGCTCTATATTATATCATAATATATATCATATATAATAACGATGTGAGACCACACCATACTCTAACAACCCCCTCCTCCCTCCAACCGGGCTGAATATCCAACATTGTACTGTTTCAATGGCTGGACAAATTTGCAAGGCACAGGCTTGCTTTTCCTTGTCATTTTGAAAGCTACAAAAATACTTGTGAAATCTCTGCGAGCCCCCCAATCTGGGCTAGTTCACATGTCTCCTCGGTTGTTCTCATCAGCCAATTCGCCTATGCTATGATTTGTCAATTACTGTGCCTTAAGTAGCCAAGTTACAGGTTGGGGAGGGGGCTACTTCATAGCACCTAGCAGTACTTTTTAAAGATGAAGTAAAAAACTGATGCATTGCAATATCTTTGCAGAAAGCATGGAAGTCGAGGAGAAACCGAGTGGCTGTGCTGAAATGGAGAAGGTGCCAATAGGTTCAGGTACTGTTCTCTTGATATATTCTTTTTGGTTTGCTAGAAAGTAACTCTGAAATACAGCCAACTGTTGCAAAGCTTTTACATTCAAGTGGCTACTGTTTCAAAAGATCTAACTTTCTTGCCATGGGTTGCAAGCATGCTTTGACAGTGTGTAAAACCCTGGTCCAAATAACCACAGATACATTTGCAGTTAAGAGGAAGGGCCCAGACAAGAAAGACGCTAACATGTGATATAACTATAGCATAATTAGAGGTTAAGTAGAAACTAAGACATTGTAGACGACAAACAATACCATTGATTCCTGTGAAGTACAGAAAGAGACAACACATTGTAATATAAACAAAGCCTTACGGTGAAAGATATACAGAACACCTAAATCAATTTGAATACAGCGTATAAGAGCGAACGGATACGAAAGCCAATGAATGAAACTAAATCTACAGCTAGAATTATAAGGAAAAGAGATATGCACGTTTAGTGTCCAGACTTCTAGGGTCCAAACCTCCGTACTTGTCAATGAATACAGATTGATTAGATACAGATAATGCATTTTAAAAAGCAACTAATACAGCTCCAATTACGGTTTATAACTAGAAAAAAGCAAGAGGCAAAGTTTATTTTTCGGGGGGGGGGGAGGACCAATGGAGCAGTTTACACTTAATTTTTTATATGGGATGGGTGTGCTTCTTAAAGGGTTTCATTCACAAATGTGCATTGATTCATGATAGGACGTATCTTGTTGTGCTCGAGATATCTGACACTTCATAGTTCCATATATATCTCATACATCTACATAGTTCTTCATATCTCACACTACATAGTCTTTCTTTTTGTAGCATCAAAGAAACCCGTTTATCAGTGATGAAGCACCCTTGTCTGGAAGCGAAGAAGAAGGTATAGACGATGAAACTGATGAGGACCAGTTGCTAGATGACTCTGTTGGTAATAATAACGGGAGAAGAATGAGAGCAAAATATTTATCAGCGATGACAGCGAGTCTCAGGAAGGCAGCACAACAAGGCTTAGACAGAAGGTGAGATTTTGTTTGTTAGCTATTACTCTATGGCACAGTAATATGTGTCCCTTGATATGACCATTTCCTACTTGACCGTGTTGCCTTGTTGCTTCAATTCCATTACTAATGTGAGCAATAGGACACACTTTCTAAAAAACATCAGGCTGTCTGAGAAACGTGCCCTTGTATGAGAAACGTCAGCCTTATTTTGTGAAGGTGTTGTAGGAGGATAAAAAATATACACACTTATGGTTCTGGCTGAATGCTAAGTGATTACTTTCCAATGCCTCAATCTACGCAGAAGCCTGCATAAGGACAGTAACTGCAACATCAGGGTTATATTTTGTAATGATTCAAGTTGAAATCACTGAAGGCTTTTTAACCATATTTTAACAAAACTTTGTAGCCCTTTTCCAGAATAGTAGTAAGGTAAACAGTCTGTTTCGAAAACAATGGTCTCTATTTTGCGGGTTCTTACTACATTAGCTTTCCTATGCACCAGAGATCTTGTCATATATTGTCAACCCCAGGAACTGCGAGCAAGATATAGGCAGCAAGAGGACCAGTATCAACCATTCTTTCCAGCCGCATTTGCCATAGATCCCCATCCCGAGCGTTTGTCTTTTAACTTCAACAAGTTCTTTATACTAGACAGTCTGGATTTGCCGTGCAAACTGCTTGGGGGCAACCGTAGACCTAAAACAATTGACAGCAAGCATTTTGAAAGCATGGACAGTGTTCATCAAATGATAAGGCACTAGAGACAGGACTTCTTGTGCTTCCTTGATACACTCGATGAATCATCACTGGACTCTTGATCCCAAAGCTCTACATCAGGCAGGGCAGAGGCAGCAAGGAAATCAATCGACAAGTGGCAACTATTTCTCAATTCCGGCACGCCAGTGGACAACAACATCCCCAGCATGCCTGAGCTCCAGGATGATGAAGACAGCTCGCTTGAACAGGTAAGAGTGGACATCCTGAGTAACATAATGATGTAGAGAGCTTCCAGCTGGTCAGATGAAAGCGTGCACATCACGCATGGCTTTCCAAGGAAGCTAATCAGGGAACCACACGCAGGTTACACAATCGAGAATGTAACCTGCACCAGCAGGGTTACAAATCAGATGATTCGATCTGTCACACTGGAGGACATATTCACCCTAATCAGAAAAACGAAAGTTGAAAAGACTTGCCTTTCAGTTGCGGAGCTAACATACGCCAAAGCCAAAGCAACTTTGCTACGCAGTGTACAAGCCTGACGTAAAAATATCCGCCTGATGGAGACAATGTATTGGTGAGTGTCATTTATATAGCAATAAGATTTTCAATTTCTTACAAAGGGACTTCATCATTTCTATCTGATAGGGCAATACACACAATGCAGATAAAAGTATGATTATGAATAGAATGTGTAGAAACATTTTCGTAGTGATAGAGAAATTATTTCTATAGCTAGCTACTAATATTTCGACCATACGTTCCAAGGATTATCATATAGAATCATCAAGGACAATTAAGTTAAGTAACAGTCGGGGGCATGTTGGCCAATTTTAAGGCTCAAAGAATTGGTTAGGCTCAAATATATGTGGTTATTAGCTATATAATTTGCATTAACAAGACAATGTACCTTTTAATATTGTAGCTAATGAATAGAGTATGTGTAGCATGATGAATTCGTCTTGAATCAGCGCTGTGTCTTTTATTTAATTATGCTTAGCTTCCAACTCTCACCTGCCATTGATAAGTCCTCTTTTAAGTTCGTTTGATGAAGCAATATGTCTTCTTCGATGCTTTTTTTTCTTCTTTTCCAAACTGTAACAGAATTACATTTCCTAAAGAAGAAACAGCTCTTAAGAGATTGAATGACTCAAGCGCTACAACCTTATTGTGTCAGCACAAATGAAAGCCACAACCCCTAAACACTCTTTGGTCATTGTGGTAGCTATGCCAGAATTTCGTAGTCGCCTAGACTATCATACATTCGTAGAAAATGACAAATAGGAAAGAAATCATTAATAAAATGCGCCTAGCCTGCTATATTTGAAGTGGAGATGCCCAATAGCATGCACAATCCAACCTCGTTCCCAGGGCTATTTTGAAAGGAATAGCCCTGGTACCTACCAAGCGTTTCTGGATTCTGATTGGTTGAGAGAGAACAATGAGATTTTTCGCAACACTAGCATAAATTAGCGATTATTATGGTTGTCTAGCAACGCAATTTTGCGACAGGGAAGGACCTAGTCAAAACAATGGCGGAAAATAATTTTTTGTACTTGTAGATATATGATGATGAATGCATGTAAATTGAATTGTGTTTTATACAACAAAGAAACAGATGGTAAATATTTATTGGCTATTTACAGTTTTGGTGGCTTGACGAAAAATCTGCCAACCAAAATTTATGAACTGTTAATGTGTGGCGATAGTTAGGGCAATACATTGTTTAAAAAAGGCAATCTCGATAATGTTCTAGAAAACAAAAAAATTTGCAGATCATGCGATAAAAAGCTTGAAACCTTCCACGACTTTCGAAAACAAGCAACGAAAAATGTCACTAGTTTGCATTTAAATTCACATGATAATACTGAAGGACCTTTAGAAACAACTAAAAAACTGGGTTATTCCGAAGAAAAATCTATAGCAAGAGCAACTGCAACGGAGATACCAAGAAAGCGTAAATATTTGGAAAATATCCCTTTAAGCGAGTCAACCCCAAATAAAAAACCTGAAGAAAGGTTCCCTCTGAGAAACATACAACCAAGGCGTTTATTTGAAAAATGCAAACAAGAAGACAAAGAAAATGCTCTTGCAAGAGGAGAAAAAGAAACTTCAACTTCACAATCTTATAAGGTAAGATAAATGCACTTCCATATTTAGTTATAGACTACATACAAATAGTTTCGAGTTGACCTTCTAGTTTATTGAAGAAGAGGTTATTGATTTTCAAAAGGTTAATATTTTTACAATTTAATAGGATTCCAAACAGTAAAGAAACATTGAGCCACATGCAAAAAACCAATTATACTTCTGGAAACATATAGGAATCACGAAAACCGAGAACAACCTGTAAGAAAAGTCAAATAAACCAAAAAAGCATTTACTACCAAAAACATGAAATGACTAAAATGTGAGATTGAAAGAAAACACAAGAAAGATATATTTACAATCGTAGGAATGAAAATGCCTTGTTAAAATAGCAGAAGTGAATCAAAAGTAGCAATATAAGATACTGTACTGTGTTTATAGTGTCCTTTCATATAAAACAAATTGTGGATTCAAAATTAATCAAGTAACATAGATAAACTGAAGATAAGAAAACTTTAATGTTTCAGGAAGGAGAAGTACCAGTTCAAATTCTTGACAAAGAAAACCAGAACCAGACAGAAATACGGGCACAAAAAGAGAATATTTCAGCTTTAAAATCATTACAGGTAAGTTGGATAAAAAAGTCTAAAAACAATTTTTTCTCCTATTTCAATTGGTGAAAAAGGATCTGCAATCAGTGTACTGATAAACATTTGTTTGTCTCAGAACGACGTATCCATCAAAAAGAAAGTCAACGAAAATTAAGATAAAGAAAATGTGTCAACTTCTAGTTTACATCAGGTGAGATACTGCTTGGATCTTTGAATTTCTTGAAATTAAAAACAGATCGACATAACATGAAATTAACAAAAATAGAGTTACCACTGTGAAATATAATCATCAGTTGCAAAAAAGATTTGTGATCGTGAACTTGCATGATTTGTACAATCGATTTGTGACTTGGGAATGAGAATGGTTTTCATCCGTTTCCCACTTCTTCAATTTCGCTCAAAGTTTCCTAAAAGTTGCATTCACTTTCTCGAGATATCGAGAAACCAAGGTTCTATCTCCAAAATGCAATTTTACATGAACATTTTAAATCGATTGACATCACTAGAAAATTTAGACCTGTAATAAATTCCAACAAAATTCAAAATGAACGTTCCATTTGAATTTGAAAATCGAACTGTGGATGCTGATTTATTGTTCTATGTTCAAAAACTGTCCAATAGAATTACAGACCACCTTGTAATGCGTGACAGAAAAGGAGAACTCGAAAAATAAAAATAACCTCGTAATGAACAATTTCTGAACTATTCAATGTATCATAGTCAAACCTTCAGAATGAATCAAAGGGGGGACGGAACGCCTAAAATTGGTACAAATTTTGATTAACCTTTATTTCACGAAATTTTCGTAATTTAGATATTTAAGTTAAGAAACTCTGCAAGAAACTTTTACTATACCAATTGTGCTCAGATACCCTTCTGTATGTGGCTCAGAGCATAGTTTCGTATAACTGTGTACCAATAAA
The DNA here is from genome assembly GCA_014526335.1 of Chrysaora quinquecirrha. Lineage (NCBI taxonomy): Eukaryota > Metazoa > Cnidaria > Scyphozoa > Semaeostomeae > Pelagiidae > Chrysaora > Chrysaora quinquecirrha. Next base: position 1,403,099 of record JACTAT010000037.1, read on the forward strand.
TCTGGAGATTTCTTAAAAGCATATCAGTATTGCGATATTTTGCATTACGTTTGACTAAAGTTGACATAAAGTCGAGTGTTTTTTATCGGATATTGGTACAAAGTCAAGGGAAATTTATGTCCCCACGTCCCGGTCTGGAGTTGTTACCCTCACCAGGTTCAGATTTAAATACCACCATCCCATGGAATTGTCTTTTTTAAACAAAGAGTTTAGTTTTTTTGGATATCTTCATCTCCTTTCACCCAAAAATTTAATTTAATTAGCGCATCATGATTTTTCTATAGCTGGACAGTTTACTTGGCAATCCAATTATGCGACAAGAATGCCTGAAACTGAATTCCGTTATTAAAAGATCATCTGCGTCGGATATGGCCGATGGTATACTCAGTTGCCAAACACTGTCGAAAGTAATCTGGCACAAGTATTTGATTAGAATTGCAGGAAAAGCTGAGAAAATGACCAAAACAAAGTCATCCTCATATCATAGGTCTACTATAGTTGACAGCCTTATATCGTTTGATTGGGATAGAATGAAAGAGGAATTACGATCTTGCCCAGAACTGTTCGATGTCCTTAATGCAGTTGGATCTCCTGGCAACATGAAACACGCCAAGAATCAACAACTTGAGAAGAGAATGGCAGTGGTTTATAGCCTCCTGATGCAGGCCAGGTGCAAGGATCTCAGTCTATTTCAAAGATTGATGACAGTGGTATTAACTGAAGGTGGAGCAAGTAAGAAGGTAAATAACAAGATGTTGTAGTTTTCAGTACTTTTTTGATCTTTCTCCTATTTATTTTTAATGTCAATTGTTTTTCAAATTTACATTTCAATGCTGTGATCGCCTTCAGAAAATTGGCATATGCTTATCTTACGCAAGGAAACAGAACCTGCTCGAAAAGATTGGCAGTCATTTTGATGAGAAAATTGTCGCTGAAGATAAAAAGGGCAAAACTTTCAGAGGAACCGGTGACAACCTTGATCTTTACCAACATAGACAAGACATGACTTCTGAACGCCAAAATATAGACATGCATCTATTCGCAACCAATCTAATAGTGAATCGTCTAGAATTTCCAGATCTCTATAACAGTGCTCCGAAGAGAGACATAAATAAAGTTGACCTTGGGGTATTCTTGCCAAACAAAGATGATATATCAATGTTCAAAGAAAATTCTAAAGTCCTTGTGGCAAGAGTATTGGTAGAATTTCTAGAGTGTTTCAGGTAAGAAAGGATCTGGAAAGGTCTCAATTGCAAAATATTTAACAATGAAACTTTTTTAATATGAAAGCTAAATAAATTTTAGGAAAGGTCCGTGTATTTCAGCAAGAGATATTGGTTCAGCAGAGAACAGTCCACTACGAGGCCGACAAACGCTCCCTCCAGTCCAAATAGGGCCAAACAAATGTAGCTTGTTATGTTAATTATTTTTTTTATTTTTCACAGCTTTCTTAAAGGGATATTGCCAGACCATATTCCACATCCATACATGAACGAAATGTCAAATAAGTCCTTGATTTCATCAATGCCTGTTCTGCTGTATTCAGAGAACCAGTACTCCGACCTTGTTCAAATAATGCGAACGTATGAGAAATGGATATGGGGAATTTACAAAAAAGCCGGAAAAATTAATGAGGATTACAAAGAAGATTTAATGGAATTGAATCCAGGAAGCGTTGCTAGGCCAGATCAACCAAGTGCACATTTCCGACAGCAAGACGAACAAGATCCGCTAAAGGAAATTTCAGTCCATTTTGGCGGAGACCAGCTTACCCGAGTTCGTTTCGCTGGAGCAAGAGATCTTACAGCAGGTGACAAAACTGCCACCCAGCGATTTGATCATACCGTTCCTTACACCTGTGATCCAGATAAGGAAATCCTCGCAAGGTAGAATTTCGGGCATATAAATCTTATCTAAACGTATTTTTTTAGGGAATGGTGGGATTGCGAAACGATAAAACGATACACAACAATATGAGAAACAGGTAAAATGTAATGGAACCATTATACAAAGACACCTCTCTGGGACCAATGATATTGTCTGTTGCTGAGGGGTATCCGCTTGGTTGTTTGTTTTAATTAAGAAATAACCTCAGAAACAAAATATTTGTTCACTGTTTGGAGGTGGCCGTTGCACAGAGGTGCCTATTTCATGAAGGGGCTTCACTAACACTGAAATTATATCAGATAATCACTAAATCGACTCTTGCCTTTTCTTTCGCTTAGATATGAAAGTGCTAAAGAAACTGCCATCAATGCTAGAGAAGACCATTTCTACATGGAAGAGAGAGCCCCTTTGCTGTCAAAGTCAGCATTTGAGTCCATAGCAGAAAAACCTACAGAAGACGACCACGTTCGTAACTATGGTCTGCAAATTATCAACTTAACAGTAATGCTATTACAGCTAAAAGATACTGTTGCGGAAGGTGACGGCAACAGAGCGGCTGTAAATGAAAAGTTACTGCTTTCTTTTTTCAAAGCAAACAACAGCTACTCGAAATATGTACATTTTCAGGAAAACGCAGTAGTTTTATAAATTTATGTACGAAGAAGTACACGACGAAGAAATTCATTTTTAATTACAACAAATCCATGTTAATACAGTGTTCAACAAATCAATTAGACCAGTCCATTTTTTGATACGTTTCGGGCCTATCAAAGGTCCATCATCAGTCAAATTAAATAAAAATTTTCAACTTAATTTATACTAATCTAAGACAATAATAATTGCAAGGGAAAAACAAATTACAGATTTAAAGCAAATTGAGGAATGTTACAGTGATAAGGTACCTAGGGACTACTAATAAAGAAACCGAGTGATGGAAAAATAAACAGAAACAATAAGCAAGGGCAAATAACAAGAAAAAATTAGAATAATTGAAGGGGGATGGAAGACTGTTGGGAGTTAAGAAGCGGGCGGTCACGTAAAATGAGTAGACTTTCATGAATGAGAAGATCATATGAATTGTTGGCTTTAGAAAGAATGGAGAAATCCTCAAGAGAAGCAGAATGATCAGACTGGGAGATGTGTTCAAGAATGGATGATTGATTAACTTTTATGCTTTGACCATGTTTGTTTATGCCCAAATGCTCTCTCGATCGAACTCTGAGGTGGCGGGAAGTTTTCCCGTAGTACAAGGCATTGCAGCCAGGACACGTGAATTTGTACACGATCGAAGAGCAAGTGTGAGATGGAATTTTATCCTTGAAAGGAAAAGAAGAGGAAATACGTTTAGGTTGTGTAAAAACAATATTAATTTTGATTTCCGGGTAACACTGTTTAAGAAGACGAGATAATTTAGTCTTAACCAATAAGCTGTAATGACCCAAAAACGGCAAACAAAATGTAAGAGAAGGTTTATCGGGAGTGACTGTTGAGGGTGGTTTGGCAACAAACCTGTTGTGAAGAAATGTTTTAATAACCGAATCGACAAGACTAGTAGGAAAGCAATTGAGTTTTAGAATTTCTTTCATGCGAGTGATTTCAAGGTGTAAGCCAACATATGAAGAACAAATATGGAAAGCACGATAGATAAGAACTTTAACAAGGTTGATTTTGTATTTAATAGGTGTTAAGCTAGCAAAATCAGTATAAAGCCCGGTAAAAGTTTTTTTGCGATACAAGCTAGTAGAGAATTTATTAGTGCTTTCATGAGTGACGAGAACATCCAGAAATGGTAATGTGTTGTTAGTTTCAAGTTCCATGGTGAAAGAAATATTTGAGTGTTGTTTATTGAGGTATTGAAGAAATAGTTTAGCGTGGTTGGTTTCTTTAAATAAACAGAATTGTCATCAACGTATCTGCGATAGAAAATAGGTTTAAATTCACGTGGGCAATTAGATAAATATTTAATTTCAAGGGCATTCATGAAAATGTTGGCGAGAGAAGGACCAAGGGGCGAACCCATGGCCACTCCATCAATTTGATCATAAAGATCACCGTTAAAAATAAAGTGATTGTCTTTAACGGACAGTTTAAGGAGATCTTTAAATTGGGAGCGATTGAAAGAACAGTCATTGTATTTGATGATTTGAGATTCAGCAAATAGCATTTCAGTACAGAGTTCAATGGTTTCATCGAGAGGAAAATTGGTGAACAAGCTAGAGACATCAAAACTGGCCATACAGAGAAAATCATTAGGATTAAGTTCAGTTATCTCAGATACAAAAGAAAAAAAGTTTTTTTACAGAAAACCCGTTACAAGTAAGAGGTTGGAGAAGGGGGACCAGAAATTTAGCTAATTTATAGTTATATGTACCAAGGGCAGAAAGAATAGGACGAGCTGGACAGTTGGGCTTGTGAACTTTAGGTAAGCCATAAAGGATGCAAGGTTTACTACCGGATGGGAAAAGTTCCTTATAGACAGAATCAGTGATATGCGCTGGAAATGTTGCTTTCAATAGTCCAAAAGGAAGTATTACTTTCTGAAAGGATGGCAGAACAGATTAAATGGGGCAAATTTGTTAACTGGAAAGGTGGCCGCGGAAATAATATTGAAAATGATTTGGCCCAAGATATCTGTATAAGACTAGCAAAAGATCTAATCAAGTCTATGGGAGCCAATAAGACAGAAAAAGCTATTTCTTTGCACACTCAAGCTGTAACTGGAATCAGGGACATTATGACAAATTGAAACATCAACTCATCACACCAGAAGTGGAGAAAATGACGATGCACTGAAAATGATAAAAGATCTTATGAAAATAAGACCATTTTTTGTTATTCCTGGCAGGAAATATGAATCATTTCCTGAAATCAAAGCAAACCCCAAAGAAAGACTTAACATGGGAGAATTCAACCAGTGGATTAAAAAACATTTAAAGCAACTGAAAAGGGTCTGAAAACTTAAAATAATTGCAACGTTAATGAAATAAAGACCATAAGTAAATGTTAAGTAGCTTGATCTTAGTTGTTCTAGGATGCTAGATTCTATTAGTTGTCTTTTGCATGGTTGCAAATAATACCATAAACCAATTCAGCATGCTCTCTAAACCAAAAATCAAAATTTTCCATTAGGAAATCGGTATCTGTAATTACGTCAGATTTTCCTACAATTTCCTCAACCAGTGCCAATGTAAATCCAGTTGCAGAATCTATCCCTCCTCCTATAGGGGAAGACTGGCTGCCAATCTCAAGACAAAGGTTTTCCAATTCAAGTCTAAGATGCTCCTTGTTTATTGCTGAAAAACATTTTGGCTTCTCCGTTAAACATGGATCAACATCCATAGGTTCAGACAGAACTTCAGCTGATACAGAAGCAGAAAACCAATCAGCACAAGTACATTTACTAAGGCAAACATTACAACATTCATGTGGATTACATGTAGGAACTTTGAATCCAAAATGTTCCAGTAAAAGTTTTCTTAGACAAGTGGTATGATTTAAACAGTAATTTCTGACAGAATCATCCATTTCCTTGAGAGATTGATTAATATCAGCCTTATTGAAATAAAGAAGAGCACTTGCTCTGCAGTCTTTTCTTCCAGCTCTGCCAGTCTCCTGAAAGTAGGCTTCTAAAGTCCTTGGTGGCCCAATATGAATGATATTTTCTATGTTAGGAGCATGAACTCCCATTCCAAGAGCTGAGGTGGCAAAAATGATACGACATTTAGGTTTACCAGTAACCATCTGACTTAAAATCAGATCTTTCATTGTGTTTTCTTGGGGAGCATGAAATTGTGCAAATAGTCTATTCTCAGGAATTGCTTCAAAGCTGGAATATTGAGCTTCTCCAAGAATATCCTCAAAAAGTCTATAAGGACACCATTTCAAAGAAAGGTAAATAATGGTAAGAGGAAACTCAGTTGTAAGATTATTTAATGAATTGGCAATAGGGATTAAAATTTCATCAAATGATTTAGAACCATATTTTGTTGGAAGTCGTGCCTATTTCTTGTGAAATATGTTAGGCCTGTTAGGTGACCGTGAAACATAAACTGGGTTTTTAAGCGGGAGTGATCTTACAATAATCTTTAAATGAGATGGTGGAGCAGTAGCAGTAAGTGCAATGGTTGGCAGATTTTGAAAATATGAGTGAAGAATGGACAGATTACCATAGTCAGGTCTGAATGCATTTTTCCTGAAATGACAAATGAAAAAATTTACCCAGTTTTCACAGAAATTATAATTTATAGCCAAGGAAATACTTCATGAAATTATAGCAATGATCTATTTTTTATAAAGGACTTTTTAAACAAAATTAATTAAGGTACAGTACAGTTCTTGATTGTTTCATAAATAGCATGAGATAAAAGGATAAGTAAACAAGGATTTCATTTTGAAATACTTAATTGAAGGGCAACAGAAAGCCACAGGCAAATCAGCATTAGCTAATATAAGGACATAAAATTATAAATTATAAAGTAGGTAGGTAAGCAAGCAAAAAGTTAGTAGATATTTGTCTCACCGTGAACCCCATTCAACAACACAATGAGCCTCGTCAATTACACTGGCAACAACGTTTTGCTGAAAATTTTCAGAGAGGAAAATTTCTCTTATGGTCTCTGATGGAGAAACGACTGCTTCTGGATGAATGAAAGCAATGTTTGGAATGGACTGTAGCATTGATCTGCCATTTAGTCGTTGTGCTTGCATTAGGCCGTCTTGTTGGATTGAATTTTGCAATGAATGTGATAAATCTGACTCACAAGATTGTAGAAAAGACACTGAAATTCCAAGACACCGAAGCTTCTTTATCTGGTCAAAGATAAGTGCATTTAGAGGACAAACAACTACCACTATGCCTGGTTTTTTTTTTATCTTTCGACATCAACCAAGGCAAGAGATGAAAGATAACAGATTTTCCGTAACCAGTCGGAAGAAGGACAACTGTATCTTGCCCTGAATAAACTGAGAAGAGTGCTTGTATTTGAGCAGGCTTCAACACAATCCTTGTTTCAATATAGCAAGAGCTCTGAATAGCAAAATCTAGCTTCTGAAAGAAGTTGACAATAATTTTCCAAGCCTCCATCTTCAGAATATCAGAAAATTAGGCCGCTTGTTCCCGCCAAAATATTGAATCGAATAATTGATATGTTGATTTATCATCTTTAATGTATTATTATAAAAAAGTTATGCATAAATTATGCATAAATTATCATAATCAACCATGAATCGTGGGGTAGATACCAGGGCTATTCATGGCTCGCCTGAATAGTCCTGGGAACGAGGTTGTGCACACTCATTTTGTGTTAAGAAACTTAGAATGGCCAAGTCTATCTGCATTAAATACTCAAGGATTCCTCAAAATTCCCTATAAATTTTGGGACAGCACAAATGAAAATTAGGACAGAAAATTTACCATAATGTTAATGATTCAATTTTAAATCAATAGAATTTTGGGGATAAGTTGAAGTAGGTGCTTTTGATCAAACCCTGATATAATTAAGAAATCATTTCAATAAGACAATTTCCGACCATTAGTCAACTCGATTGCATAGATTTAAACAAGCCTGATATTACAAGCTATGAGGTCGTAATGTGTGCATTGCTTAGCATGCCAGCTTGATAAGGACATGCCTAAAATCATCTGCAATAATTACCTTACCTATCTAAACAAACAGTTGTACGTTGAATAGTGAATGATTGCATGCATTCAACGAGCAAATTCTAATCACACTTTAAATAGAAAGACGCATAAAAATTCAAAATTGCACTATCTGAAACACTTAACCTCTCTTTGTGATATTTCCACTCTACTGGGACGCATTTAGTTCTTGTAATTGGGTAATGTGACGTCGATTTGAACAAAGTGTTACATGCTCTCTATATCCGTATCATTGCTTTGTATATAGAAATGCTGTAATTAAACTACATTAAATTGCATTTTGCAATACATAATTCCCGTTGTTGTCTTTGTAACTAGTTGTCACAATTAGGGTAAAAAAGGTCGCCAAAGAGCACCGAATCTCAAGGGTAGAGATTTCAGACTTCCAGACAGACAAGTAGGCAATATAGGAAAGTACCAAGGGAAAAAAGCAGATCGATGAAGCTTTTTCTTAAATTAACTGATTATCGTAAGTGTTGTATACTTACATTTATTAGAATCAGAAAAAGCTGAAAGTAGTAATAGAAATGTTCAAATGTCCTCAAGGAGCCTCCATACCAGCCCTCAGAACGTATGCAAACAATATCAACCATAAACACAAAACAAGAAGCAATAAATCCCTACTTAGAATACATTTGGTTAGAACAGAAGCAGCAAAAAGGTCCCTTTACTTTCAAGGGCCGTACTGTTTGAATGAACTTCCAAGAGACATATGTTCCCTGGAATCAATTGTAATTTTTTAATTCCAAGTTGAGAGAACACTTTTCGTCTGAGGGAAATAATGTAAAGGTAGAGGACAGTTTCCTAAAAAATTTTAGAGATTTTTTATTTTAATTAACTCAATTATGTGAGAAAAGTGACTTACATAACTACAGGGGAATAACCCTTCTTAATATTTTTGGTAAGCTCTTTTTAGGAATTCTTTTGAAATGACTCAACTTGACCAACTCGAAATCCTGGATGAAAATCAAATTGCCTATAGAAAAGGGCACCACACCTCTGATCATCTTTTTACATTAAACTCTTTAATTCAAGAATCCTTCAAGAGTAACAAAAGTTTATATGCATGTTTCGTTGATTTTGAGAAGCATTCAACTCAGTTCCGCATGCCTTGTTATTGAGAAAATTACTTGCGAATGGAATTTCTGGAAACTTTTATCAAATAGTATTTACTCCAAGGTTAAATCGTGTGTCCGTGCAAGTGATGGTTTAACTAATTTTTCTCTTGTGCCCATGGTGTACGACAAGGTTGTATTTTGAGCCCAATGCTTTTGCTTTATTTTTGAATGATTTAAATAGATCAATTGAATCTAAGTCGAATGGTGTTAGTTTAGGTGAAAATATTTTCTGTACTTTACTTTATGCTGATGATTTAGTTATCATTGCCAATTCAGCTCATGATTTACAAGTTCAGTTTAATGCATTAAACAATTTTACGGATGGTATTCGAATGGAAGTAAACATAAAGAAGAGAAAAGTAATGATCTTAAAAAAAAACAAAGGACAATCAAAGAAAGCATTTAACTGTAATTTGGGGAGTAAAGAATTGAAAGAGTGCGAATCCTATAAGTACCTTGGGGTAACTATCAAATCAAATGGCGCATTTACTGACCATATTGATGTTATTAAACAAAAGGCTATTTAAGCATACTATTCTCTTATCAGTAAATACAAAGACTTTGACGTCCTGTATGGAGCTAAATAGTCGACAAAAGTCGATATTTCAATGTGGTGTCAAAGATTGAATGTGGTGCCAAAACTTTTTAGTCAACATTTCAATGTCATGGCGAAATTTCAATGTGGTGCCAAAACGTTTTTGCTGAATTTTAAATTTAATGCCGAAGATTGAATGTTGTGCTAAACTTTTTAGTTGATATTTCAATGTGGAGGCAGAGATTCAATGTGGTGCCAAAACTTTTTAGTCAATATTTCAATGTGGAGGCGAAATTTCAATGTGGTGCTAAAACATACAAGTAGATTGAGTTGAATCGATAGTTTCTTTTTAACCACTTATGTTGAACTGCATTTTGTCCTCTATCTTACGTGAATTCAATGTTGAGGCTATCAAGGATTAGAGGATCAGGCCATAAGGATTGCGAATTTTCTGGAATTTTGACAAATTTCCGTTTAGCGGCCCCCCACTCCCCCAAATCAATGTTGATTATTCAATAGACCAGTATTTTTTCACCTCCTATCAATACTGAACAAAAACAAACAACATTGAGTCGGGGGAGAGGGGTGATCGCAAGTCTTTCAAGATATTGTTGCTGTGTTGTCAAGAAATGAGGAAAATCTTGCATTTTTCTCAAGACCTTATCGCAAGCATTGTCTGAGGGGAGGCTTTTGAAAAGTTCACATAAATGGCCCAGTTTAGGGTCATCTACACAATTACAACTCGTGGAATTCGAATTTCTTATAATCAAGTTCGTATCTTACCATAGTTTGATGCTATGACGTCATAATGACGTCTTGGGTTGCATAATATTACAAGATATTGCCCCCAATAAGGATAAAACATTGTAAAGTGACTAAGTTGGAGGTATTTGAGTTTCTTTCTCATTTGGACACAAAGGAGAATATAAATTGCAGTTTTTTTGAATTTTATGTTATTTTATCTTGTACGCAAGAAAAAAAGCATTTTAATATATATGCCGTTACCCGTTTCCCTATTTCTGAAAATAACACTTACAACATGAAAACCTCTGTACCTATATACACAACCTCTAATTGAGGATAATGAAGGCGCAAACCTCGTTTTGAAATTAACAATTTATCACCTGAAAGTTCATCTTGTGAAGGTTTGAAAAATTGCTGCCAGAAATCCTACTTTTCGAATCAGAAATAACACCCTATAAACTAATTGATTCAGCAAGGCGACAGTACTGTACATTGACAAGAATGTCAGAGCTATTTTTAATACCATGATTCTCTTCACGAACTACTTTTTCTGGACACTTACGGGACCCACCCACAGCGCATAAAAACCCTGAACTCTCGCCCAAGCTTTGCTCACTCACTAAATCTGCTGCACAATCTACTGACTGAATCTCAAATCAAACAATGGCTTCAAGATCTGAAGAACGTAAGTTTTTCTTTGTAAATTTTTCTTTTCTATGTAAGATATACATTTCTTCACATTTCTTCTTGCCAAAAACTTATATATAACTTCAAATTACTCTTCAACAGTTGAAAACATCTGTGACCCTGAACCTGAACAACAAAATTCAGATGTATTCATTACGCAAAGCTTCATACCCGAAACACAAATGTCTTCCGATTTGGATGACCATGTCCTTAGCTCTGATGAATCTGCTGGCGAAGACGAAGTAGAACAACCAAGACCGCTTACAAAAGCTCAACAGAACTTACTGGATGACATTACGAAACACAAGCTCCATAAACTGAAAAACCGAAGCCTTGCGAAACACTTCAGAAATCGAGCAGACTCAGGCAAAATCTATCCAGCATTGACAAAACCAAACACTGAAATCCAAGATGAACGATTTTTTTCAGCAGACACTAAAGCATTGTACGAAGAGTTATCGGCTGACTTTCAGCGAGGCATGTGCAGAGTACTTGGCGTCCATCACGACCAAATGGCGATCCAATCTGAAACTATGGTAAAAACACGCTTAGAAACTATCACTGATTTATTCAAAAACAATTCTTTAACTAATCGTTTAGACACTATGTCAGATGAGAAATCTATAGAACAGTACTCAGCAAATTTACTTAGACACGATGCCAGACGAAGGGCAGGAGATAAACGTCCGAGACAATAGCTGTTACAGTGATTGTCTAACCCCGGATATCTTGGTAACATAATATTGTTAATTTTTTGATGCCTTTTCAAAATATATTGTCTACATACTTCGTTGCCAGGAGAGCTGGGGTTGGTCCTTCTCTTATGATCATATTCTTAACCTATTATTACTCGAACTTTTGAATTACTAATACCAAAAACCAAGACTTTTGATGAACTGGTAAAATCTATTACTTTTACCCCTATTTTTTCCAAAATTAGAAAATATCAAAACCCTGGTATATCTATATATATAAAGTAGTAGTAGTCATGGAAACCGATTTTGTCTGAGATCATCCTCCTAGGGTTTTCGAGATCCGGTGCTCGCTCTTGCACCTTTCCCTGCCGCCCCTGGTGCAGATTAGCCATCGAACCTTCTTTTTCAAGTTTCTGCTATCGTTTCTGGGGTAATTGGGGCTAACCCTTCTTTGATCTAGGCAGACTGGTGCCACTAAAAACAAAAGATCGAGGTGTTCGCTGCAGGATTAATCCGTTTTTCTTGACACCTCGACACTTTGATTAGCGCGGCCTGTTTGTCCAACTGTTTCGAAACATCGAGGTCAGGGGATCGATTCCCCTCCAGAGAGTATGGTTGATTTTTATTTTTGTTTATTTCTTCGATATTATTGACAAACGTTTCTGTAAAAAGGAAAGGCAAGTCTAGAAGACTAAAATTATTTGCTTCCTAAAATTTTCTGCCCTTTTAGAACACTAAAAATCATTGCATTTCGTAAATGTGTGGTTCTAATTTATTTCCTCCAGTAAAATCAAATTGACAGAATAAGGCATTCGGAATCAATGGAAATCCCGGGATTGGAGCAAGATTTGTACAGTATTCTTTTCTTAAAGTCAGTCGAACATCTTGAATGTATTGCAGACTAACGTCTAAAGTTAATTTTGAAAAGTATTGCAAAGTTATACTTTCAAAATTACTTCCAAGTTATTTAACAATATTTTTGTTCTGTAACTTATCCATGACATTTCAATTATATTAATAACAACAACTTAGGGTTCCGTGTTCTGCTAAACACTAAGAAATCCTTACCGTGTCTACTGTCATTTAGACAAAAGAGCTGAACAATCCCGGTGGGGTACTTAATATAAATTGGTTACCGGTACCGCCCATATAGGTGGGTTTTTGGCCCACCTAATTCTCTAAAAATTGCTATGATTGTTTCCCAAACCCAATAAAATGGGGTGGGAAATTTTAGAACACTAAAAAATTTTACTTCATTTTGGTCACATCAATTTTAGAATTGCGTCGCAGATGTTCGCAGTACAATTCTAAGCTATAATTAAATGAGATCTACAAAGTCATTTCTCTCATCCCTATTTTTCCTCATTATTGAGGGTCTCTTTTTGCATATGTCTAGATTATATGTGGGTGCGTTTGGAAAATCTGGGCCTCTTCATCAATAAGTCATGTCCCCCTCGGGAGAGTTCTGAACTGAACTACAACTGAGGACGAGAGTCTAACAACTTCAAGGACTAAAGATTACTTTCCCTTGCATACAAGAGCATCCAAAAGTGATGTACCCCCTCGGAAGATCTTCTGAATTGAAGTACCACAGAAGACGATGGTCTAAGAACTTGAAGAACTAAATTTTACTTGCCCTTGAATAGAGAGCATCCAAAAGACTTAGTAAGTGATTGGTATACTGTCATTCACACTAACGATTATTTCGCAATCCACGCCTATGAGGCGAAGGTTTCCTTGCACACGAACCATCCAAAACACCAACCGACGAATACTTACTATCAAGATATTGTCGTTTACACTAAGGTTTATTTCGCAATCCACGCCTATGGAAGGACTTGAAACCTGCTGCACAATAAGGAATAAGGTTTTCTTGCATACTAAGCACTCAAAACACCAAGCGACCGATACTTACTGTGATGGGGACTAAAGTTTAAGCACTTTGCAATCCGCACTGAATTCAGTCAGACACTAATGGACCAAGGGTACAGCAACTGTACCAAAGAACAACCGAGGACGGGGACCTAAGAACCAGCTGCACATCATGGTCTAAGCATTTCTTACCATTTCTAAGGGGCAACGTCTACACGGATACGTTTAAACAAAGTTCGTTTTCAGAACATTCCACTCTACAAACCGTTTTCAAAAATTTCATTCTCAGTCGCAGATTTACCAGTGCCATGTTACCTCATTGTCACTAATCTCCCTTCCATAGAAAGGTCACTCAAAGTGAAAAGTAGTATCGTTATGGTCACTAACAGCGCCTTTTACCTGCCATGTATAGAACGTTAAAATGCTGTGCCCGTCCATGATTCAAGGACACCAACGTTCTTCTACACTTAAAGCACTGTAAATGCTTACACTTCTTTCCACTTCAAGACTAAGTGCAGACAGTCACTGAAGCTAAGTTAAGACTAACCAGTCTAAAAGCTTCAAACCGTTCATGCAATACCTCGGTGATAAAGTACTTCCCCAAATCATTGTATACAATCAAACCATACTAATTTCCCGTGCATACTATGAAAATCTCATTCACCTCACTTCGTATAACAGTGCAGCTTTCTTCTATGCTAAAGGCAACAGAAGACACCACTGAAACAGTTTGGCCTCATACTTTTTTAGCAGTGATCGTGTCCTCTAATCAAACTGATTTGTTATTGAGAATGACCCTGTTACTAAGCAAACGTTCTATGGCGGGGGTCCAAAGTGACCCGCGGAGCGCAAAAGCCCGACCCGAGGCGCGCGCCTCGGGGCCAGGGCTAGTACAGATAATAAGCTAGCAAGATTTTAAGAGCTTGATTCCTTTCCTTTTCGATATACATAGCCTGATCTTTACTTTAGCTTTTTCAAAACAAATACCCTATTAATTCTTTTGAGAAAAGAAAAACAGGGATTCCTTTCTTTTTCGAAATGCAAAACCTGGTTGACTTTCGCTTTTTAAAAAAAATATACCCTCTTATTCTTTTCGAAATGAAAAACAGTTTTCCGGTAAACTAGAAAAAACTTGATTCTCATTCGATAAAACTTTTTCTAAGTTATAACTATACAATTGATTATTAACTTTAACGTTTTTGATTGTTTACTATGATTTTAACTATTGATTATTATTATTATTGAGTGAGCCAAACACATCGTTTCTTTTACAATATAACTCTTAACATGGAGCTACAGCCATTTTTGACGCAAAAGAATAATTTTTTGACACTCTCGAGAACACTTGGATTCTGATTCCGGTCTATCTAGCAATATACTTTTTATCATATAGGCGCAAAATCATTTTGACGCTAATCCTTACACTCTATAGAACATAGTGATACCGAAACCTGTTTGAGAGAAATTTATATAAAACGATAATGTTTGTCTTGAACTAGCGAAAAAACCAACTATTAATTACTCCAATATATGAAACATTAACCTCTTTTCCATGATACAGACTTTTCTAGAACAAAAACCTTTTCGATCGGAAATATGTGCATTACTTAATCCTTTGAGTTATAAAGAATTTTCTAGAACAAAAACTTTTTGGATGGAAATTATGTGGATTACTTAACCTTGTACCCAATTTTTCTAGAACAAAAACTTTTTTGACAAAAAAGAAAAAGCACATTACTAAACCTCGTTTCGATGTCTATTTAATGCACATTACTTAACCTCGCTTGGGTGAATAAATATGCAAACTAACAACACAGAACCCTCTAGGAGACTTTAAAAAAAAAACGAGAGACATGAGCCCTTGCACTTCATTAGTCTTATATGGCCAAAATAGAACCAGCAAGTTGTTTATTTCATTTACAGAACTTGATTAATTTCAATTATTTTAAAAAATAAGTCTCTTATCTCTTAAATTACTTTATGAATTACTAATTAAGCGTCCTCTTTTGAAATTCTTTCAGCTAATACCCAATCTGGTACACGCAAAATTTCCATTCTGAGATCTTTGCCAGGCATTAAAAGAACCAAACACTGCAAGAAAATTAAGATAAATGAACTGAAAAAATTTCTTAGAAAAAAGATTTAAAAAAAAATCAGACAAATTAGAAATGATTGAGAACCTAAGCAATGTACAACTAACTAATCCACCAATGGAGGTCTTATCAAAGGGACTTAAATTTATCCCAACCCCAGGACCTACTCCACTTCATAGAATATTACTAGCCTATAACGAATTCAGGAGGCGTATACACCTAAAACATTTTTATAAAGGTGTAGAAAAACCTTCTACTCCTTTCTATACTAAATCAAATTGGGAACCTCCTATACCGGATAATATAAACATTAACAATTTCCTATCAAACATATATGAAGACTTGAGAAAGATAAGGGCGGGGACTAGTGTAAACAGTAACATATCTATGGAAGAGCTAAAGGCAATCAAAGAACTACAATCCATACCAAATATTATCCTGAGGAGGGCGGATAAAGGAGGAAAATATGCATTTGGAACCGAAATGATTACCTAAATGAAGCTTATAGACAGCTTAATGATAGAAGAAACTATAGGCAAATTGATTTCAACCCTATACCAGAACTAATTATGGAAATAACAACCTTTACATCACACTTGAGGGGCAAGAATATAATTGATTCAGCACTTTTTACTTTCCTTACCCCATCTGACAAAGCCAGAACACCAATCTTTTATGTGCTACCAAAAATACATAAACCTGGGATACCGGGTAGACCAATAATTTCTGGGTGTAATTCACCCTCTGAAAACCTTTCAAAATATATACATCATTACCTGAAACCTATAGTACAATCTATACCATCCTATATCAAAGACACCACACACTTTTTATGAATTCTAAAAGATTATAATGGAAGAGTTCCACCTGAGGCCTTACTCGTAACATTTGATGTAAAATCATTATATACAAATATACCTACCAATGTGGGAATTGAATACACAATACAAGCCTTACTTGATTTTTATGGAGACAACATTCCTTTACGAGCCCCATATATAGAACAGATACTCAACTTTATATTAAGAATGAACTATTTTGAATTAAATAATAACTTTTACCTACAATTAATGGGTACAGCAATGGGTTCCTCGTTTGCACCAAACTATGCCAATATTTTCATGGACAGGGTTGAAAGACAGACACTTGCTACAGCGCCAAATAATATAAAACCACTACTATGGAAACGCTATATCGATGATATTTACGTTATATGGACAAAAGGAGAAGAGGCCTTTCGTACCTTTCATGAACACAAGAACTCTATATATGAAACAATCAAATTTTAAATATCCTTTTCAGCAGAAAAGATAGCGTTCCTTGATACAATGACTATCTTAGATAACAGCTCAATCAAAACATCACTATACAAAAAAACCACTGACGTATGCTCCCTGTTACATGTGGAGTCCTTCCACCCTGCTAGTTGCAAAAAAGGGATAATTAACAGTCAAGCTTTAGGATACAGACATATCATCTCAAATGATGAAGACCTTTCTAGACATTTAGATAATCTTATGCGTTCTCTAGTGAAAAGGGGATACAACATTGGCCTTATAGACTCGATCTTTAAGAAAGTAAAAACATTATCACAAGACGAACTGATAAAAGAGAAACCTAAAAGAGGAAATAACAAAATACCTTTTATAATCCCATTCAACATGAATACAACTGAGATTGGACACATTCTCCGAAGGCACTGGCACCATATAGCAAATGATGAAGAGTTGGCCCACTTGCAAGAAGAGGAACCAGTCTTAGCTTTAAAAAGGAACCGAAACCTAAGTGACAGTCTGGTCCATTCGAAATTTAAAGAACTATCGAAATATGAAAAGAAATATGACAAATGATCTAAACTTGTCCTCCATTTTTTATTGTAAACTAATACGACGCATGCGCTTTCATGCTACTGAACGCACCAAAATTAAATCGACTTCAACTGCTTCCTGGATTTCTCTGTTGCTGTTGCAGTTACTGTGACTCTGTTTTCTTCAAGTGCGAAAGTGCTTTCGAGCGCTGGGGGGCTCACAACACCTTTGTGTACTGTGTTTACCCCCGAAACGCAGTCGTGGGTAGGCAGCTGATGATTCGCACACAACTCTTTACTTAACATAAGTCTATCTACATGATTTTCTGTACACTTCGCGCCATGCGTGCCAACACTGACACTTTGCGTTTACAATTTCATAAACATAATTTTTGTTGCTTAGCAACTTTTTATGTTAATACATATAATTATAAATATAATTATACAGAATGCATAATACATATAATTATATACACTTCCAGCTGGCAGTACTACTTGTTGGTTTTGTTCCCCTTGACCGCGTGCAGCGCAACTACTGGTATTTTTCTTATTTATACATTATTATTATTATTTTAAATATATTAAAATATTATATAAATATTCTAATATATATGCTGTTACCCGTGTTACCCGTTGAAAATCAGTACTGAGTTATAGCAATTTTCATTACCTGTTGCACTACCCGTGCGTTACCCATTGGCAAACAATTTCCCGTATAGTGTATCTCTGTGTGTTAAAAGAAAAAAAGTAGGAAGGAAAGGGGAAATTCATATAATAAAATGTTGCTGAGACTTCAGCTGGAGATTAAGGGTTGAACAGATCTTATTGTTTCGAAATTCTTTAAGGGAAAGGTAATGAGGACGTTTAAGTGGTTTTTCAGTGGTAGTGCTTTTAAACAAGAAAGAGATGCAACTAGTCTGTAAAGCTGGCAAGAAAATGAAAATAATTTTCTTCAACAGTTACTCCATATTTCAATATTTTAGACGACTTAATGGCTTTTAGTTGGCCAGTGAAAGAAGGAGTTCCGAAGAAATAAAACAATATTTTTTTCAATTAACAGAATTCGTCTGTAGACGGTACGTTCTGTTGCTAAGCTTAATGAATACAATTATTTTGTGAGGAGATCAGGCTTTGAAGTATCAATTTATTTAAGAATCAATATTTCAGTCGCTTTCCCTTATATTTGATAATATCATGCATCCTCTTTGGCAAAGACTCAATAGTTTTATTTACAATAGACAATGGAACATCATACATTTTTCTTTTCACTCTATTTTCAAAATCTTCGTATGTCTCGTTATTTATGTTCTCGGTTAATGCATCCTTTTTTTTTTATATAAGACACTATATCATTAGATACATGGTCAAAAAGTTAATAAAAAAAGATACAAACTCTAAAAGGTACAATAAGTTAAAAAAAGGAAATTAAACTAAAGTAAGCAGTTCAATTAACCAATAATTGATAGATATAAAGCAAAACTATTGTTATTATAGGGAGAGTTTATTAGTAAAGATTTACTTATCTAAAGTTGTTCACTTAATGTAAATATTATACAGAAAGGCACTGAAATTTTCTAGAAAGGCTTCATTTTCATTTGTCATTAAATATATAAACTGTTGATCTGTAGAAGGGATATTTGTAAAGTTTGCACAAAGACTATAAATTTGGTTTGAGAAATTTTCTCTTTCAAAACTGTACTCATTACAAACTGAGATAAAGTGTATTTCATCTTCTACAAAATTTTTGCAATATTTGCAGAATCTCTCATGTCTATCAACAGGCAGTTTACAGTGCCTACCTTTTTCAATGGCGAGGCAATGGTCACTTAATCTAAGTTTGGATAGTATTCTTCTATGTCTTCTAGTCCAGATAAGGTCCAGATATTTTTCATAAGCTATTTGATTCTTATAGGATTTGTACGTCAAAGCTTTAGAGCAGTTATTTATATATGTTCTCCAGTAAATGCTGTAGTTCGTTTTTAATGCTTTTCTTGTAGAAGTCTTAGAAAGAGAGGTTAGCGTTGAATCAGTCAATCAATTAGTTTTTAGTTCATCTGTTAGTTCGTTAATGAAAGATATGATTGTTTTTCGATTTGTAATAGATCTTTCACATTCAAGAGCTTGTGTGACAAGTGAATCAGGCTCAGAGTAAAATAAGATATGCTTTATGAAATTATTGGTCCTACAACTTACTGAGATGTTTAAAGGGAAGCGGCCTAGATCCCCTCTTACAAGTGCATTAGTTGTCGATCTGTTTACTCCAAGTATGCGTTTTAAAAACTGTGTATGGATTTTTTCAATCTCTTTTTTGTCCCAATCATTCTGGCTAAAATTAAGATAAGGCCCCCAAATTTCCGATCCATACAAAAGTATTAGGGCAATCATTGAATCAAAAAGTTTTAGAGCTATTTTAACCGGAAGGTATTTGAGTTTAAACTTACTGTTAAGGGCTAGTAGGGCGCGATTCGCTTTATTGCTAAGCATATGTAATGATTCTTTAAAATTACATGCCGCATTTAGAGTGATACCAAGGTAAGTGAACTCAGTCACATTTTCGAGCTGATTACCATTAATGTAGAAACATTGTTTATATTTTGTGTTATTTTTATAAAAGGTCATACATTTAGACTTATCGCTGTTCACTTGAAGTTTCCAGTTTTTACAATAATCGCTGAGGCTATTTAGACATTTTTGTAAACCATTATGAGAAGTAGAGAGAATTATTAGGTCGTCAGCGTAAAATAGGCAGGTTATTGGTTCATGCCCAAGATTCAGAGGGGATGGGTTACTTTTGTTAAGTTCGTCAATAAGATCGTTTATGAATAAATTAAAGAGAGTAGGACTCAGAGGACATCCTTGCCGGACACCCTTAGTGCATTTAAAAAAGTTTGTACACTGATTGTTTAGTTTAACAGCACATTCTGTATTTAGATACATGCACTGTATGATTTCTAAAAATTTGTGATCTATTCCTTTGCTTCTCAGTTTTTGGAAGAGGCCATTATGCCAAACATTGTCAAAAGCTTTACGAAAGTCTATAAATGCTGCGTGTACTTTTTTTTTGGAATCATCATGTACATGTTTATTTATTAGTGCCTTGAGAGTAAGGAGGTGGTCAGAAGTACGTTTAGCATTTTGAAACCTGATTTGGTTTTTATAGATTAATTTATTGAAACTTACAAAAGATTTAAGTCTGTTATTAAGAATCAAGCAGAAAAGTTTAAGCAATGCATTGCCCACACAGATACCACGGTAGTTGTCTGGATCTGATTTATTTCCCTTTTTTTACACTGGCGTTATAAGTCCTTTACACCAAGTTTTTGGTATTTTTCCTGTTTTGAGGACTAAGTTAAATGTAATTTTGATCAATTGAAGCAGGTTGGAGGGGCTATTTTTAATCATTTCATTACTTATACCGTCAAGTCCAACAGCTTTTTTGTTTTTCAATTTACCAATAGCTTCAGCGAATTCTTTATTATCTATTTCATTAGATAGTATTGAGCTATCGTCGCTATAAACACTATTAGTTGTTTCAGAGTATTGTCCATTGATTTCTGTTTCATCCGATGCGAAAAGCCTTTTGTAGTAGTTTTCCCATATTAAACCGTCCTGAATTGCGATAGGTTTTTGTGTTATGTTTTCATCCAATTCCTTCCAGTTATTCCAGAAGTCACCTTGATTGGAATCGTGATGAAGTTTTGAGATCTGTTCATTCCAAAAGGTTTTACGTTTAGTGTGTTGGAGAGACTTTTAGCTTATCACGATATCTAACTCTAGCGAGTTCGTTGAAAGGGTCTGATTGTTTGTCTTTGGCAAGTTTGTTTACTTCTTTTTTTAAAACCTTGCAGTCAGAATCAAACCATTTCTTTTTGTAGGTGGAGTTGCTAGCTTTGTTAGGTCTGTTTTTAGGATTGGATTTTAACGATTTATTTGCTGCCGCAAGATGAAAAATGTTGGTTAGTTCTGATGACAATGTATTTACATCTTTATAATTTTTAACGTTACTCAATAAGTATGAAATTGAGTCCTGAATTGTTTTGTCTCCAAGAACTCTTTTAAATTTTTCAGGGGACTCGTCATCCCATTTAAATTTAGTCAAATTTGTCCATTCGTAATAGTTTTTAGAATTATGCAATTGTATTTTGTTAGGTATATGAACAGTTATCTTACAATGATCAGAGAGACAAGACTGTTCACTAACATAAAAGAGGGAAATCTTATCGTATAGGGTTTGAGAAGCGATACCATAATCAACACAGCTTGCGCCATTATGAGAGAAACAAGTTAGGTTACCCTTATTGTCACCAAATGTCCTACCATTAAGTATCCTAGGATTTATACTTACATAGATTAATAAGATTTCGTCCATGATTATTTGGTTCACTCAAATCACAGTTGTATCTGTTAATAAAATTTACTAAGTTTGAAATTACCGATTCAGCATCAGATGAATGTTTAGTATCAGGAAGATGGTCTGGAAGACAGTTAGTTCGAGCGTTAAAGTCACCTATCAATAATATGTCGTCGGTGTCACCCGAGAAGTCTATAATATCGTCGACCAAGTCTTCGAACATGGAGATTCGAATAGCGTGTTTTGTTTCGTTTTGAATGCTAATTGACAGATTAAATTATTTTGCATGATTCCATGGAAATAAACATTCGTCTGGTTTTTTTCAATGCAATGAATCTACTTATGTCTTGTTCTTAATAGCGATGAAACACAACCAATATTATTTATTGTCTGATGAATATTCTTCATATTGACATTCTCGATCGAAGACAGAAGAGGGAAGACATAAGAAGCCTTCGTATTTTAAAGATAGTTTGTCAGGGTAATGGTTTTTACCCTCTTGAGAACAGAGCCAAATAGGTGTCCATTAGTCGAGGATATTAAAATAATTGTATCTATGAGTTGTGTAGGCCTACTGAGTTCAGCACATCAGCTTCAGCATTTTACCCATGCATTAATAAACTAGCTTTAGCAGCAATAACATGTTTTGAGATTGTACATATCAGTCTGGCGTGCAGACGTGAATTTGCTTGCTCCCATTAAAGAGTTGAAATTAACAAAATGCCCTAAGTTTATAATTACTTTTCATTTTTCTTTTGTTTTACGTTACTTTTTGGAGTGTTACCTTAATTTTTGTAATAAAAAGTGCCTTATTTTCATTTTTAAGAATAAAATTTTTAAATATGTCATTGAGAATGGCTTTGTATAGGACGGATTCTGACAGCACAGATATGGAGAAGATAGTGGTGATTCTTGAAAGGCAGGAAGAGAACTTAAACAGAAGACTGGATATGCTTTAAAATAAAATAGAAAATGTAAACGTAGAAATCTTAGAAAAAGTCCAGAAGTCCTGGATAAAAGAGTCGAAGATGTTGAAAAGTGTGCTAGTTTCATTTTAAATCAATATGAGTCTCAGAGAAAGACAAACAATAATCTACTAAAAAGTCAAAGCCTGCTTTGAGAGGAAAACATAGAACTAAAGAACAAAATTAAAAGGCAGGCAGCCAAATAGCGGAAGTACCACTACTAAGAAAAACCGGACTGACAGCCTACTGCGATCTTTTATTGTTCTCAGATGGCGAATACCCTTTGGTGTTAACGGTCGTTTTTGATTTCAGTACTTAATGGTCCTAAAGGTCTCAGGGTTCTCACGTCCTAGGGTCTGGTTTTTACCGTATGCCCGTATACATGTTGAGAGGGCAATAAACAGGATCAAAGAATTTAAAATTCTTAAAAGCACATTCCCAATCAATAGGCTTCCATTGATAGATGACATTTTTAGAACATGTGCATCTTTATACAACGTTCAGCCAAGACTTATCAGAGATGTCACCTCTTGCAACTCAAAGTGATTAGTTGAGCAACAATGATAACTATTTTTCATTCTGTTTTTTTTTTGTTCCTAGGCAAAGCTAAAAACTTTCTTGTAGACTAGTAATTAACTTTTATATAAATGAGGAATATAATGATTAGTGTAGAAGTCTTTGAAATTTTGCATTAACAGTTGCCAGATTTCGTTATTAAATTCGATATTTTGAATATATGACCCATGTGCTGTCCAAACAAAGAAATAACAGGATGGAAGTCCAGTAACAGCCATTTGTACTTGGCATTGCGTGAAATATTTGTGAGTGATATTAAGAGAAACAATTCCATCAGCTCTCTTCAAAAACGGAAGATTAACCTAGGGATCAGTTGGAGTTGTGTGATTTATTGAGAAAGGACATTTAACCTCCAAGCAAGAATTTCCACAACAGTCACATGTTATGATTCTGTCAGGGCTTCCACCAACTGTTGTATCCTGAACTTTGATTGTTTACATTGTTTACATTTCATTGCATGTGTTTTTTGTTGTTGTAGTTAGGGGCCTGGTACTTAAGGAGTGCTCTCCTTGCAGTCCAGGCACTTGGCCTAAATGTAGAAGTAGCAGTAATGATGATTTTGTGTTCCTGACGTCCAGGTGTGTTTTCTTGTGTTCATCTAATCAATACCTAGTTGTAACAATTGGCGACAAGGAAAATTAAAATGGCTGCGTTTGGTAATATCGAAGCATATGATGCATCCAGTGAACAGTGGTCCCCTTATATTGAAAGGTTAGAATTTTTCTTTATTGCTAATGATATAGAAAACTATGACAAAAAGAAAGCGGTCATGTTAAGCGTGTGTGGAGCGGAAACATACAAACTATTTAGAAGCTTGAGTGCCCCAGGAAACCCAACAGAAAAAACTTATACTCAACTCAAAAATTTGATGAAGCAACATCTGAGTCCGAGACCAAATATAATAGCTGAACGTTTTGCTTTTAATACACGTAATCGTAATCCTTCAGAATCTGTTTCGAAGTATGTTGCAGAGCTACGACGACTTAGTCAGGATTGTCAATATGGAGATTCAATTAATGATATGTTAAGAGACCGACTGGGTTGCGGAATAAATGATTTGAGTATACAGAGGAAGTTACTTTCTGTGTTAGGAATTCATTAGAGTATGATATGTTATGATGATTATTATGTACTTTACCTCTGCGTAGGAGCATCGTACGATTAGGGCGTTGCCCAGTTGTTATATAACTTAGTTCTACTCTTGCTTGTTACCTTTTTTTATTATTGTGTTATGTTGTTCGATAGCAGACGGCCTATCTATTCTTTTCTTGTTCTTGTTCGGGCCAACCTTCAACATTTATAACAGGTTATGGGCCCAGAACGTTTATCAGAACGTTGGCTAACGGAACAGAAAGTTTTGTGAGGCCTGTGAGTTTGTTTTTCTGGCTGAAAGACAAAACAAAATGGCTTCGTCGTCTGAGGATGTGATGGGTGTGCTGAAGTTTCGTAAGTTGAATGGATCGAATTATAGGTTCTGGGCATTCAACATGCGTTTGTACTTGGAAAGTTTGGATTTGTTTGAACATGCCGATGGTTCTGCTGAAACTCCGACTAGTACTGGAAACGATGCCGCAGCCCTACTACGAGCTTTCAACTCCAGAGCAAAGAAGGCGTGGACATCAATTTGTCTGGCTGTGGAACCCGAGCAGCAAATTCATGTGAGAGAAACAACAACTGCAAAGGAAGCCTGGGATGCCTTAAAAAGCCAGTTTGCTTGTGAATCTATTCTTCAGAAAATAAGATTGCGACAGCAATACTATTCTTGCCGTTTTCAAAGTGGTAATAGTATGTTAGAACACATAACGCATTTAAGATCGCTCCATGACCAGCTCAAAGAGATGGGGGTATCTGTTGATGATAAAGAACTGGCAATGACACTGCTTGCAAGTTTGCCAGAAGAGTTCAAACCATTAATCACTGCTCTTGATGCTGTTGGAGAAGATCAGTTATCCTTTGAAAAAGTGAAAGGAATGCTGCTTAATGATGTGGATCGTAGTTTTGATGGTACCTTTGGTACAAGAAAATCTGAAGATGCTTTTTCTGCAAGAAGATCAATGGGATATAGTAGGAGAGGAAGACAAGGACGTGGTTCTAGTGGCCCTGTGAGTCATGAGTTAAAGTTTGATAAACCTTTTCGTGGAACTTGTCATTATTGCAAGGAGAAGGGACATTTTGCAAGAGACTGCCCTAAGAAAAAGCACAAAGAGAATGCACAGCGTGGTAATGGCAAATCATCTGCAAATTGTGCTGAAAAGAATGATTCTAATCCAGTTATCTATGTGGAAGCTATCTGTGAGGAAGCTTTGATTACCTCTGATGAAATGGATAATTCTGGGTGGATCATAGACTCGGGAGCAACTCAACACATGTCTTTTGAAAGAAATTCCTTATCTGATTATATTGAATTTAAGCAACCGTGCACTGTTAATCTTGGTGATAATGGTTCTATTTTAGCTTATGGAAAAGGTACTTACCATCTTCTTGCTGATCTAGATGAAAATTCTCAGCCCATTGCTCTGCATGATGTTCTTTACTTACCTGATCTTAAAAAGAACTTGTTGTCTGTAAGAGCCATGACAAAACTTGAAGCTTCTGTTGAATTCAAAGGAAACCAATGCCGAATTTCAAGAAATGGAAAGTTGTTAGCAGTTGGAGAGATGCAAGGGAAACTGTATATGTTGAAAATTGTTTCTGATGAGCATATAAATATTGCAAAAGATGAAATTGATATCCATTTGTGGCATAATCGTTTTGGTCATTTGGGGATGGACAATGTTGAAAAATTAATGAAAGATAAAATGGTAGAAGGAATGAAATGTAGTACCAAAGTTGGAAGAAAATCTGTTTGTGAGCCTTGCATTATGGGAAAACAACACCGTGTCCCATATTCCAAAGGAAGTGCAACTCGTGCAACTAGACCATTTGAAGTTGTTCATAGCGACGTCTGCGGACCAATGTCTGTTGATTCTCTTGGAGGATCTAAATATTTTATTTCATCAAACACAAACATGAAGTGATGGACAAGTTTAAAGAGTTTGTTAATTTCACAACAAATGTTACTGGAAAACAAATGAAAACACTGGTGACTGAAAATCTTGTGAAAACATTACGTTCAGATAATGGTGGTGAATATTGTTCAAAGAAGTTTGACGCTTACATGAAAGAGAAAGGGATTGTACACCAAACCACAGTTCCCTACAGTCCTGCTCAAAATGGCGTTGCAGAAAGAATGAATCGCACCCTTGTGGAAACAGCTCTGTCAATGATGTCACAGTCAGGAATGCCAAAGAAATTTTGGGCAGAAGCAGTTAATACTGCAACATATTTGAGAAATAGAAGTCCTACTACTTCACTAGATGGAGTCACACCATTTGAATCATTGTTTAACCGAAAACCTGATGTTTCAAACCTGAAGGTATTTGGATGTTTAGCATATGCACACATTCCAAAGGATCAACGCAAGAAGTTTGAAGAAAAGTCTCGCAAATCTGTATTTGTTGGCTATCCAAATGAAACCAAGGGATATAAACTATATGACCTGAAAGCTTGTTGTTTTATACGAAGTCGAGATGTAATATTTGCCGAAATTGATTTTCATGATTTTGAAAATGGACATTCTGTAAACTCTGATTTGCAATTCTTTTATCCAGTTGATAATGATTCACAAACTGTACTTCCAAATGTATCAGATGTTTTAGCTGTCACTGATGAACCACATAGTGATCAAGCTGAGCCTGAAATTGTTGAAGAACCTGCTGTATTGGACAATGAACCAGTGGGAGTTACTTATGAAGACAATTTTATGAGAGAAGTCAATAATTTGCCTGCACAAAGACAGCGTAGGCCTCCAGTCAGATTTATTGAAGAAGAGTTTAATGCTGCAGAAACTCTTACAGCTGACATAAATGAGCCAAGTGATATCTTTGAAGCTTGGAGAGGAGATTATTCTACCAATTGGAAGGATGCGACAAATTCTGAATATGACTCATTGTTAAGTAATCACACTTGGGACCTTGTTCCATTGCCTGAAGGAAAAAATGTAGTCGGTAGTCGATGGGTATTTAAAGTTAAGCGTAATGCTGATGGTTTGATTGAAAAATTCAAAGCTCGTCTTGTGGCACAAGGGTACTCACAGTCTCATGGACTTGATTACCAGGAAGTTTTTTCTCCAGTTGTGCGTTACAGCTCGATTAGATCTCTGTTGGTCATGGCAAATATTTATGATTGGGAATGTCATCAGATGGATGTGAAGACTGCATTCTTACAAGGAGACCTTGATGAAGAAATATACATGAAGCAACCTGATGGTTATATAAACAAGAAGAAACCAAACCATGTATGCAAGTTAAACAAAAGTATCTATGGATTAAAGCAAGCTGCACGTTGCTGGAATCACTCAATAGACAGTTTCCTGAAGTCAGAAGGCTACAAAACAGCAGTGCAGATTCATGTTTGTATATAAAATCAGTGAAGCAGAGGAATGGTAAGGTTGATTTTATCATTCTTGCTCTTTACGTTGATGACATCTTGTTGTTTTCTAACAACATTGATTTGCTGATGGAAGAGAAAATTTCACTTGGAAAAAGATTCAAAGTTGAAGATTTAGGTGAGGTGCATTACGTTCTTGGTATGTCTGTGAAACGAGATCGCAAGTCAAGAACACTTTCTATCAGTCAGCCGAAGTATCTTGAGGGAATTCTGAAGAGATCCAATATGGATAAATGCAAACCTGTTTCAACTCCGTTGGAGCAAGGACGGAAATTCCAACAATTATCAGAAGATGAAAAACCTGTTAATGTTCAATGTTATGAAATGATCATTGGATGTTTGACTTATGCAACTACTGCTACACGTCCAGATTTAGCTGCAGCAGTTGGCATACTTTCTAAATTTATGGCAAAACCTGGGAAAGATCATTGGACAAGTATAAAGAGAATCTTACGATATGTTCAAGGAACATTGAATTATGATCTTTTTTATTCTGCTACTGATAAGAGCGATGTATTGGTTGGCTATTCTGATGCAGATTGGGCCGGTGATCTAGATACGCGTCGCTCAACGTCAGGATATGTCTTCCAAATTCAAGGTAACACTGTCAGTTGGTGTAGTAAAAGACAAGCATCTGTATCAAAATCTTCTATTATTCTAAACTATTATTCTTGAAGACAATCAGGGAGCAATAGAGCTAGCTAAGAACCCTAAGTTTCATAATCGTACAAAACATATTGACGTAGCATATCATTTTATCAGAGAGCAAGTTCATCTAAAAGCTATTTCTGTTGAATATTGTCCTACAAAACATATGTTGGCAGATATAATGACAAAGGGACTTGCAAAAATTGCTTTTGAAAATTTTAGAGACAGTTTAGGAATTAAAAAGATAAATTGACTCATGGACTGATTTGTTTGTTTTTATTTTTATTGTTATCTTTTGCATTGATAATTAATCATCAAGTGGGAGTGTTAGGAATTCATTAGAGTATGATATGTTATGATGATTATTATGTACTTTACCTCTGCGTAGGAGCATCGTACGATTAGGGCGTTGCTCAGTTGTTATATAACTTAGTTCTACTCTTGCTTGTTACCTTTTTTTATTATTGTGTTATGTTGTTCGATAGCAGACGGCCTATCTATTCTTTTCTTGTTCTTGTTCGGGCCAACCTTCAACATTTATAACATTCTGAAGGGTCCACATTAACTTTGGATAATGCTTTGAGAATAGCCCTTAGTATTGAGGCTGCGGCTCAGCAATCAGCAGCAATGCAATTGCAGATTTCAAGTGACAAGAGGGCTGATGGTACTACAGTACATAAAGTATTTACACCAGGATCCAAGAGGCAGGACGGTTGTTTTAGATGTGGTAATAAACACAATCCCTCATCCTGTCCGTTTAAAGAGAGAAATTGCTTTTCATGTTGGAGCAAGGGACACACTGCACGCATGTGTAGGAGAAAGCCTAGATCATACAGTACATCAGGAGGCCCACATGAGCAGCATCAGGTTGAAGCAGAGGAAGACATCATTGAAGAGTCAAGTGTTCATGCTCCAAGTTATCCAGAGAGTTAAGGATCAGTAAGGATTAGTGAGGATCAGGTAATGATTAGTTAAGGATCAGTAATGATTAGTGAGGATCAGGTAATGATTAGTTAAGGATCAGTAATGATTAGTGAGGATCAGGTAATCATTAGTTAAGGATCAGTAATGATTAGTGAGGATTAGGTAATGATTAGTTAAGGATCAGTAAGGATTAGGTTAGGATCAGTAAGAATTAGCTAGGGATCAATAAGGATCAGCAAGGATCAGTAATGATCAGTAACGATTAGCTAAGGATCAGTAAGGATCAGCTAAGGATTAGTAATAATTAAGCAATGATTAGTTTAAGATCAGTAATGATTAGTGAGGATCAGGTAAAGATTAGTTAAGGATCAGTAAGGATTAGGTTAGGATCAGTAAGGATTAGCTAGGGATCAGTAAGGATCAGCAAGGATCAGTAATGATCAGTAACAATTAGCTAAGGAACAGTAAGGATCAGCTCAGGATCTGTAAGGATTAGCTAAGGTTCAGCAAGGATTAGCTAAGGATCCGTAAGGATTAGCTCATAATTGTTGAGGATTATGTAATGATAAATTAGGATTATGATTAGTTAAGGATAAGGTATGATTAGTGAGGATCAGGTAATGATTAGTTAAGGATCTGTAAGGATTAGTTAAGGATCAGCCCAGGATCAGTAAGGATTAGTTAAGGATCAGTAAGGATCAGGTAAGGATCAGTAATGATTAGTTAAGGATCAGTAAGGATCAATAAGGATCAGTAAGGATCAGCTAATGATCAGTAATGATTAGTTAAGGATCAGTAAGGATTAGTGAGGATCAGGTAATGATTAGTTAAGGATTAGTAATGATTAGTGAGGATCAGGTAATGATTAGTTAATGATCAGTAATGATTAGTGAGGATCAGGTAATCATTAGTTAAGGATCAGTAATGATTAGTGAGGATTAGGTAATGATTAGTTAAGGATCAGTAAGGATTAGGTTAGGATGAGTAATGATCAGCCTAGGATCAGTAAGGATCAGTAAGGATTAGGTTAGGATCAGTAAGGATTAGTAATGATTAGTGAGGATCAGGTAATGATTAGTGAAGGATCAGTAATGATTAGTGAGGATCAGGTAATGATTAGTGAAGGATCAGTAATGATTAGTGAGGATCAGGTAATGATTAGTTAAGGATAAGTAAGGATTAGTTAAGGATCAGCCCAGGATCAGTAAGGTTTAGGTTAGGATCAGTAAGGATTAGCTAAGGATCAGCGAGGATCAGTAATGATCAGTAAGGATTAGCTCAGGATCAGTAATGATTAGCTAAGGATCAGGTAATGATCAGTAATGATCAGTTAATGATTAGTTAAGGATGAGTAATGATTAGCTAAGGATCAGGTGATGAATAGTTAAGGATGAGTAATGATTAGTGGGGATCAGGTAATGATTAGTTAAGGATCAGTAAGGATTAGTTAAAGATCAGTAAGGATCAGCCCAGGATCAGCCCAGGATCAGTAAAGATCAGTAAGGATTAGGTTAAGATCAGTAAGGATCATTAATAATTAGTGGGGATCGGGTAATGATTAGTTAAGAATCAGTAAGGATTAGTTAAGGATCAATAAGGATCAGCCCAGGATCAGTAAGGATTAGGTTAGGATCAGTAAGGATTAGCTCAGGATCAGTAATGATTAGCTAAGGATCAGGTAATCATCAGTAATGATCAGTTAATGATTAGTTAAGGATGAGTAATGATTAGCTAAGGATTAGGTTAAGATCAGTAAGGATCATTAATAATTAGTGAGGATCAGGTAATGATTAGTTAAGGATCAGTAATGATTAGTAATGATTAGTAAGGATCAGGTAATGATTAGTGAAGGATCAGTAATGATTAGTGAGGATCAGGTAATGATTAGTTAAGGATCAGTAAGGATTAGTTAAGGATCAGTAAGGATCAGCCCAGGATCAGTAAGGATTAGGTTAGGATCAGTAAGGATTAGCTAAGGATCAGTGAGGATCAGTAATGATCAGTAAGGATTAGCTCAGGATCAGTAATGATTAGCTAAGGATCAGGTAATGATCAGTAATGATCAGTTAATGATTAGTTAAGGATGAGTAATGATTAGCTAAGGATTAGGTTAAGATCAGTAAGGATCATTAATAATTAGTGAGGATCAGGTAATGATTAGTTAAGGATCAGAAGTGATTAGTAATGATTAGTGAGGATCAGGTAATGATTAGTGAAGGATCAGTAATGATTAGTGAGGATCAGGTAATGATTAGTGAAGGATCAGTAATGATTAGTGAGGATCAGGTAATGATTAGTTAAGGATCAGTAAGGGTTAGTTAAGGATCAGTAAGGATCAGCCCAGGATCAGTAAGGATTAGGTTAGGATCATTAAGGATTAGCTAAGGATCAGCGAGGATCAGTAATGATCAGTAAGGATTAGCTCAGGATCAGTAATGATTAGCTAAGGATCAGGTAATGATCAGTAATGATCAGTTAATGATTAGTTAAGGATGAGTAATGATTAGCTAAGGATCAGGTGATGATTAGTTAAGGATCAGTAATGATTAGTGAGGATCAGGTAATGATTAGTTAAAGATCAGTAAACATTAGTTAAGAATGAGTAATGATCAGCCTAGGATCAGTAAGGATCAGTAAGGATTAGGTTAGTATCAGTAAGGATTTGTAATGATTAGTGAGGATCAGATAATGATTAGTGAAGGATCAGTAATGATTAGTGAGGATCAGGTAATGATTAGTTAAGGATCAGTAAGGATTAGTTAAGGATCAGTAAGGATCAGCCCAGGATCAGTAAGGATTAGGTTAGGATCAGTAAGGATTAGCTAAGGATCAGCGAGGATCAGTAATGATCAGTAAGGATTAGCTCAGGATCAGTAATGATTAGCTAAGGATCAGGTAATGATCAGTAATGATCAGTTAATGATTAGTTAAGGATGAGTAATGATTAGCTAAGGATTAGGTTAAGATCAGTAAGGATCATTAATAATTAGTGAGGATCAGGTAATGATTAGTTAAGGATCAGAAGTGATTAGAAATGATTAGTGAGGATCAGGTAATGATTAGTGAAGGATCAGGTAATGATTAGTGAAGGATCAGTAATGATTAGTGAGGATCAGGTAATGATTAGTGAAGGATCAGTAATGATTAGTGAGGATCAGGTAATGATTAGTTAAGGATCAGTAAGGGTTAGTTAAGGATCAGTAAGGATCAGCCCAGGATCAGTAAGGATTAGGTTAGGATCAGTAAGGATTAGCTAAGGATCAGCGAGGATCAGTAATGATCAGTAAGGATTAGCTCAGGATCAGTAATGATTAGCTAAGGATCAGGTAATGATCAGTAATGATCAGTTAATGATTAGTTAAGGATGAGTAATGATTAGCTAAGGATTAGGTTAAGATCAGTAAGGATCATTAATAATTAGTGAGGATCAGGTAATGATTAGTTAAGGATCAGAAGTGATTAGAAATGATTAGTGAGGATCAGGTAATGATTAGTGAAGGATCAGGTAATGATTAGTGAAGGATCAGTAATGATTAGTGAGGATCAGGTAATGATTAGTGAAGGATCAGTAATGATTAGTGAGGATCAGGTAATG
Organism: Chrysaora quinquecirrha; assembly: GCA_014526335.1. NCBI lineage: Eukaryota > Metazoa > Cnidaria > Scyphozoa > Semaeostomeae > Pelagiidae > Chrysaora > Chrysaora quinquecirrha. Next base: position 1,435,743 of record JACTAT010000037.1, read on the forward strand.
ATTAGTTAAGGATCAGTAAGGGTTAGTTAAGGATCAGTAAGGATCAGCCCAGGATCAGTAAGGATTAGGTTAGGATCAGTAAGGATTAGCTAAGGATCAGCGAGGATCAGTAATGATCAGTAAGGATTAGCTCAGGATCAGTAATGATTAGCTAAGGATCAGGTAATGATCAGTAATGATCAGTTAATGATTAGTTAAGGATGAGTAATGATTAGCTAAGGATCAGGTGATGATTAGTTAAGGATCAGTAATGATTAGTGAGGATCAGGTAATGATTAGTTAAAGATCAGTAAGGATTAGTTAAGAATGAGTAATGATCAGCCTAGGATCAGTAAGAATCAGTAAGGATTAGGTTAGTATCAGTAAGGATTAGTAATGATTAGTGAGGATCAGATAATGATTAGTGAAGGATCAGTAATGATTAGTGAGGATCAGGTAATGATTAGTTAAGGATCAGTAAGGATTAGTTAAGGATCAGTAAGGATCAGCCCAGGATCAGTAAGGATTAGGTTAGGATCAGTAAGGATTAGCTAAGGATCAGCGAGGATCAGTAATGATCAGTAAGGATTAGCTCAGGATCAGTAATGATTAGCTAAGGATCAGGTAATGATCAGTAATGATCAGTTAATGATTAGTTAAGGATGAGTAATGATTAGCTAAGGATTAGGTTAAGATCAGTAAGGATCATTAATTATTAGTGAGGATCAGGTAATGATTAGTTAAGGATCAGAAGTGATTAGAAATGATTAGTGAGGATCAGGTAATGATTAGTGAAGGATCAGGTAATGATTAGTGAAGGATCAGTAATGATTAGTGAGGATCAGGTAATGATTAGTGAAGGATCAGTAATGATTAGTGAGGATCAGGTAATGATTAGTTAAGGATCAGTAAGGGTTAGTTAAGGATCAGTAAGGATCAGCCCAGGATCAGTAAGGATTAGGTTAGGATCAGTAAGGATTAGCTAAGGATCAGCGAGGATCAGTAATGATCAGTAAGGATTAGCTCAGGATCAGTAATGATTAGCTAAGGATCAGGTAATGATCAGTAATGATCAGTTAATGATTAGTTAAGGATGAGTAATGATTAGCTAAGGATCAGGTGATGATTAGTTAAGGATCAGTAATGATTAGTGAGGATCAGGTAATGATTAGTTAAAGATCAGTAAGGATTAGTTAAGAATGAGTAATGATCAGCCTAGGATCAGTAAGAATCAGTAAGGATTAGGTTAGTATCAGTAAGGATTAGTAATGATTAGTGAGGATCAGATAATGATTAGTGAAGGATCAGTAATGATTAGTGAGGATCAGGTAATGATTAGTTAAGGATCAGTAAAGATTAGTTAAGGATCAGTAAGGATCAGACCAGGATCAGTAAGGATTAGGTTAGGATCAGTAAGGATTAGCAATGATTAGTGAGGATCAGGTAATGATTAGTGAAGGATCAGTAATGATTAGTGAGGATCAGGTAATGATTAGTTAAGGATAAGTAAGGATTAGTTAAGGATCAGCCCAGGATCAGTAAGGTTTAGGTTAGGATCAGTAAGGATTAGCTAAGGATCAGCGAGGATCAGTAATGATCAGTAAGGATTAGCTCAGGATCAGTAATGATTAGCTAAGGATCAGGTAATGATCAGTAATGATCAGTTAATGATTAGTTAAGGATGAGTAAATGATTAGCTAAGGATCAGGTGATGATTTGTTAAGGATGAGTAATGATTAGTGGGGATCAGGTAATGATTAGTTAAGGATCAGTAAGGATTAGTTAAGGATCAGTAAGGATCAGCCCAGGATCAGCCCAGGATCAGTAAAGATCAGTAAGGATTAGGTTAAGATCATTAAGGATCATTAATAATTAGTGGGGATCAGGTAATGATTAGTTAAGGATCAGTAAAAATTAGTTAAGGATCAATAAGGATCAGCTCAGGATCAGTAATGATTAGCTAAGGATCAGGTAATGATCAGTAATGATCAGTTAATGATTAGTTAAGGATGAGTAATGATTAGCTAAGGATTAGGTTAAGATCAGTAAGGATCATTAATAATTAGTGAGGATCAGGTAATGATTAGTTAAGGATCAGTAATGATTAGTAATGATTAGTGAGGATCAGGTAATGATTAGTGAAGGATCAGTAATGATTAGTGAGGATCAGGTAATGATTAGTTAAGGATCAGTAAGGATTAGTTAAGGATCAGTAAGGATCAGCCCAGGATCAGTAAGGATTAGGTTAGGATCAGTGAGGATTAGCTAAGGATCAGCGAGGATCAGTAATGATCAGTAAGGATTAGCTCAGGATCAGTAATGATTAGCTAAGGATCAGGTAATGATCAGTAATGATCAGTTAATGATTAGTTAAGGATGAGTAATGATTAGCTAAGGATTAGGTTAAGATCAGTAAGGATCATTAATAATTAGTGAGGATCAGGTAATGATTAGTTAAGGATCAGAAGTGATTAGTAATGATTACTGAGGATCAGGTAATCATTAGTTAAGGATCAGTAATGATTAGTGAGGATCAGGTAATGATTAGTTAAGGATCAGTAATGATTAGTGAGGATCAGGTAATAATCAGTTAAGGATCAGTAATGATTAGTGAGGATTAGGTAATGATTAGTTAAGGATCAGTAAGGATTAGGTTAGGATCAGTAAGGATTAGCTAGGGATCAATAAGGATCAGCAAGGATCAGTAATGATCAGTAACGATTAGCTAAGGATCAGTAAGGATCAGCTAAGGATTAGTAATAATTAAGCAATGATTAGTTTAAGATCAGTAATGATTAGTGAGGATCAGGTAATGATTAGTTAAGGATCAGTAAGGATTAGGTTAGGATCAGTAAGGATTAGCTAGGGATCAGTAAGGATGAGCAAGGATCAGTAACGATCAGTAACAATTAGCTAAGGAACAGTAAGGATCAGCTCAGGATCTGTAAGGATTAGCTAAGGGTCAGCAAGGATTAGCTAAGGATCCGTAAGGATTAGCTCATGATTGTTGAGGATTATGTAATGATAAATTAGGATTATGATTAGTTAAGGATAAGGTATGATTAGTGAGGATCAGGTAGTGATTAGTTAAGGATCAGTAAGGATTAGTTAAGGATCAGTAAGGATCAGGTAAGGATCAGTAATGATTAGTTAAGGATCAGTAAGGATCAATAAGGATCAGTAAGGATCAGCTAAGAATCAGTAATGATTTGTTAAGGATCAGTAATGATTAGTGAGGATCATGTAATCATTAGTTAAGGATCAGTAATGATTAGTGTGGATCAGGTAATCATTAGTTAAGGATCAGTAATGATTAGTGAGGATCAGGTAATGATTAGTTAAGGATCAGTAATGATTAGTGAGGATCAGGTAATCATTAGTTAAGGATCAGTAATGATTAGTGAGGATTAGGTAATGATTAGTTAAGGATCAGTAAGGATTAGGTTAGGATCGGTAAGGATTAGCTAGGGATCAATAAGGATCAGCAAGGATCAGTAATGATCAGTAACGATTAGCTAAGGATCAGTAAGGATCAGCTAAAGATTAGTAATAATTAAGCAATGATTAGTTTAAGATCAGTAATGATTAGTGAGGATCAGGTAATGATTAGTTAAGAATCAGTAAGGATTAGGTTAGGATCAGTAAGGATTAGCTAGGGATCAGTAAGGATCAGCAAGGATCAGTAATGATCAGTAACAATTAGCTAAGGAACAGTAAGGATCAGCTCAGGATCTGTAAGGATTAGCTAAGGGTCATCAAGGATTAGCTAAGGATCCGTAAGGATTAGCTCATGATTGTTGAGGATTATGTAATGATAAATTAGGATTATGATTAGTTAAGGATAAGGTATGATTAGTGAGGATCAGGTAATGATTAGTTAAGGATCTGTAAGGATTAGTTAAGGATCAGTAAGGATCAGCCCAGCATCAGTAAGGATTAGTTAAGGATCAGTAAGGATCAGGTAAGGATCAGTAATGATTAGTTAAGGATCAGTAAGGATCAATAAGGATCAGTAAGGATCAGCTAAGGATCAGTAATGATTAGTTAAGGATCAGTAAGGATTAGCGAGGATCAGGTAATGATTAGTTAAGGATTAGTAATGATTAGTGAGGATCAGGTAATGATTAGTTAATGATCAGTAATGATTAGTGAGGATCAGGTAATCATTAGTTAAGGATCAGTAATGATTAGTGAGGATCAGTAAGGATTAGCTAGGGATCAGTAAGGATCAGCAAAGATCAGTAATGATCAGTAACGATTAGCTAAGGATCAGTAAGGATCAGCTAAGGATTAGTAATAATTAAGCAATGATTAGTTTAGGACCAGTAATGATTAGTGAGGATCAGGTAATGATTAGTTAAGGATCAGTAAGGATTAGGTTAGGATCAGTAAGGATTAGCTAGGGATCAGTAAGGATCAGCAAGGATCAGTAATGATCAGAAACAATTAGCTAAGGATCAGTAATATATATATTGAATCTCCATTATGGACTTGTTCTATGTACCAATTCCCAATTCTTCAGCCAATTGTTTTATAAAAGTATGCCATTATAAGTTTTAATAAATGCGATAGCAGTTTATTCCTTTTAGATTGTGGAAGACAATCGAGATCGTGTGGCTGTTTGCTACTATATCTAGATGCTTGAAGTTGCAATATTTACAAGCCGGTCCTCTGTATTTCCCACCAAGCCTATTTCAGAGATCCCAACTGAGACGATTCGAATGTGATGTTTGAATTATTACGCCATCATAATTAATCAATCAGATTGTAGGATTTCTCGTTTCTAGAATCTTGTGGAACTTTCTGGAAACTTCTAGAATGTTCTAGCAAATCAGATTGTAGGATTATTAGGGACTTTTTTCCTTTTTCTGGAACATTCTGGAAACTTGTAGAGTAAAACCGATTGCAAAGGTTGTTAAATCAGAAGCGAGGCTAGCAGTTTCAGACAAGATCCAAAAAACTGTCACACTATGGCGCGAGCTGATGACGTCACTGGAGTTGGAGGACTCTTGAGGTTGGAGAAACCAGCACGCTAGATTAAACCGTCGCACTATAGCACAACCTGATGACGTCACAGATGATGATGTCATTGATAGTAGGAGCCGCATGATAGTATGGGCCACGACTTGCAACCTACTAAGACCACCCTGGAAAAAAGGTAACCAATGCTTCATAACTGGTGCAGCAATTTAGTCTAGTTTGTGTTTAAAGGCATACACAATCGACTTATGGTGAATTTCCTATTACAGTTACGAATTATGATGAAAAACATGGTTGAAAATCAGTTAAAAAATATAAGCTGTGATCATCTCTACATGAGTAGTAAAAATAATATGCAAATAACCATATCGAAACGGTAAGTGCAAGAAACTACCATTGTTTCAGCTTTTTGCAATATTTAAACGATAATGACAATGATGAAATGAATGTTGATGACATGTATTCTCTATTCCTTTTACCTGTAGAATAGTCAAGGCAGCGCAGAGAAGGATTGTTGCGCAATATTCAAAAAAGAAGAACGAGATGCTAACATAACCACATTGCCTCTAAAGGAGGTAATATATATTAATACAAAATATATATTTGCTTGAACCCGATGAATATAAGAAATTATTGAAAGAATATATCACCAAAGATTATAAAAAGTCAAACATAGTTAAAGTGAAAAACATAAACGATGCTACAAAACAAATTGCGAAAAAATTATCAATTGACGACAGGATGGAACGTTTACAAGAAAAGGAAGCGTATATCACAATCAAAGACAATAAAGAAAATTTCCCAAACAAGATATCTTGCAGACTCATAAACCCATCAAAATCAGATGTTGGTAAAGTGAGTAAAGCTTAATTGGATAGAATCAACAGGCAAATAAGAGAAACGACTAAAATTAATCAGTAGAAGAATACAGATTACAGATATCAAGAATAGAGATATCAAAGACAAACAAGAAGTATCATTTATTACATTTGACGTTGAATCATTCTACCCTTCTATATCTGCAGAACTGTTCAACAAATCAATAGAATATGCGAAAAACATTACTAAAATCAACAGCGACGAACTGGAGATCATATCCCAAGCAAGAAAGACATTGTTTTTTCTCTCTGGAGAGCCATGGGTAAAGAAAAAAGGTGATGAAGATTTTGACGTGCTGGGATGCTATGATGGAGCAGAGATATGTGAATAAGTTGGTGTCTACACACTAAGCAAACTGGATCCAATAATGAATATAGAAGATGCAGGATTATACAGAGACAATGGTCTGGGAATTGTACAAAACTTATCTGGTCCAGAAATTGACAGGAAAAGAAGGCAGATTATCATGGTATTCAAAGATTGTGGCCTATCCATCACGATTGAAACAAACATGAAAGCAGTGGATTTCTTAGATGTACGATTGAATTTAAGCAGCAACACATTCCAACCATACAGAAAGCCAAACAATGATCCTGTCTACATAAATAGAAATTCAAATAATCCTCCAGCAATACTGAAGCAGATTCTAAGCAACATCAATCGCCGAATCTCAAACTCATCCTAAAGTAAAGAAATATAACACAGAGAAATTCCCTTCTACGGAAATGCCCTGGAAAAAAGCGGATTTAAAGAAAAACTCACCTACGTCCCAAAACAAACAAATCAACAAGCAGATGAAAACAGACGAAAAAGGACAAGGAAAATTATCTGGTTTAACCAGCCTTATTCAAATAATGTGAAAACAAATGTTGGTAAAATAATCCTCAAACTTGTGAACAAGCATTTTCCAAGAGATCATCAATTGGCCAAAATCTTCAATAAAAACACAGTCAAAGTAAGCTACAGCTGCATGAGAAACATCAAATCAATAATAGCATCGCATAACAAAGCAATCTTAAATGTTGAATCTTCATATCAAAATGGATGTGACTGCCGTGTAAAAGAAAATTGTCCTTTGGGAAATAAATGTCTAACATGCAGTCTTGTCTATGAAGCAACTGTTCAAAATGATGTGGATGACTAACAAAAAATATACATCCGATTAACAGAAGGTACATTCAAACAGCGATATCTGAATCATTGCAAAGATTTTAGGCAGGAAAAATATGAAAAAAGTACGGAACTTTCTAAATACCTCTGGTTATTAAAGAAAGAAAGAAAAACGCCGAATATTCTTCTTCTGGAGCTTCTTCTCCTTGTGTCCAGGCTGTAAAGCAAGCTTCACTTTGTCACTCAGAATAGGCCGATTCCATCACTGTTTTAACAATATTTGTCCATAGTTTTCTGTTCTTTGCTTTTGTATATAGGTTTTGAAGGCTGACTTGAGACACTATGGGAGATACTGGGAAATTTGGATTGTTGATTCTCATTCGCTTTATGTCTTCATTCAGGGTTGTTACTATTGTTGTTCTTTTTTTCCTCTAAAAAGCTTGCATGATCTTTCTTTGAAATAGTATCTCATGGCTTTTCTGGCTGGGCATTCTGCTGGAAGTCGCATCTCATGTCCTAGCAGTTTCCATCTCCTTTCTGTGATGGTGATTGACAGTGGTTGTGTTTTAGTCAGATGGTGAAGTTTCTTATTTGAGGGCCAGTGAACACCCACTACCATCCTGAGCTGTTTTCTGTGGAAACTGTTGAGTCCTTTTTGGTTGGTTTTAGACACACCCCATGTTCCAGAGTTGTATAGAAGGACACTCTTCACTAGTGATCCATATAGCCGTATTCTTGTTCTCAATTTGTTTTTGTTCTTCCACTTCAAGATCTTATCATGCTTTCCTAGGGCCATAATTGCTAATTGCTTTCTCCGTTTACTGTCTTCTTGGTCTCCAAGCTTTGAACCAAGCTTAATCACATTGCACCAGCCTCTTTCTTCTTCTTTGGTGCCTCTCTTAACGATGGTGTTTCCTGTCGTTTCCTCATTCACAAGCAGGTTGTCTTCTTTCAGTGTCCTTTTTGATACTTCATGAATTCTGTTTTTCTTTTTCAAAAGCTCTGTAATGAAGTTGCAATCGTCCGCATAAATTATCTCACTTGGGATATTGCTGTTCATCTTTTTGACCCATTCTGGATTTATACCTCTGCAGTCTATAGGTTCCAATTCCATTACTTCCTTGATCTTATTGAGCCATATATTAAAATAGACTATGGATAGTGGACCACTGATGCTATCTCCTTGTGGTGAGCGGATGTTTGACTCAAATGGTGTTGCTTTGGCTGTATCTATCCTTACTTCTAAAGTTGTTTCTGCTAGGAGTGTGCTAAGAATTTGTACTTCATCTTCCTCTAGTACCTCTTTGGCTATCTTTATGAGATCGTCTCTGTAGATAGTGTCGAACGCACTAGACATGTCTATCCCTGATATGTAGATGGTTATTACCTGCACTTAAGTCTTAGCTGCCATCCACCTATGTGCCCAGACTGCATCTGTTGTGCTTCTGCTCTTTCGGTAGGCGCTTTGAGATTGGGACAGGTGATTATTCAAGGTGGTTTCTGTTCTATGTAGTCATATCGAGGTAAAAATTCAAAGCCCAAATGCAGAATGAAGTAAGGCAGTTTGATAATCCAAAACTCGACTCCGGAATGCTAAATTTGACTCACAATGTCAGAATGAACACGAACAAAGCAACTTGTCAATTCAAAGAACTGATTTCATCAGGCCTGATACCTAAGGCAATTTGATGAGCCAGTATCGCAAATCCCCGAGCGATCAAGACAATCAGAAAAGGCAGAAAGAAAGAACGACAAGTCAGAATGATAATGCATTGTGCGCTGGGTGCCTTTATATTTTTGGCGGGGAATTCAACACGTGATCTTCAAGTCAGAGTAGACCATGCGATGTCATTTGTGACGTAGAAAGAGATGGACGGCAATAGTCAGAGGGAAGAGCAGACTGCTTCGCAACAGAATGGAATGAATCATGAGAAGATAGCAACGTTGTTGAGGAATGCAATACAAATTGTAAATTCAGGCTCGATCTGGGGAAGTGGCAATACTAGTAGTGAACAAAGTCAGTCAACAGGCCTTGGCTTACTGCAACCGGGTCTTCCACCTAGGCCCATGTCATCATCGAATACTTCTAGACCCCAAACTACAGGAACAATGCAGGCCAATTGTACCTTCCTATGCGCCATTCAGATCTGGCTCGTCAAATTGCCTTCGGTATCAGGCATGATGAAATCAGTTCTTTGAATTGACAAGTTGCTTTGTTTGTGTTCATTCTGACATTGTGAGTCCAATTTAGCATTCCGGAATCGAGTTTTGGATTATCATACTGCCTTACTTCATTCTGGATTCGGGCTTTGAATTTTGACATCGAAATGACTCCATACTGTTCTTGCCATGAAGATTTTAGAGAGAATTTTCCTGATGACTTCCAGCAGTGTTATTGGTCTCAGGTTTTTCACTGGACCTTGTGGCTTCTTGGGTTTAGGAAGTGGGAGTAAGATTCCTTTTCCAAGACTCAGATCATCCTTGTTTCTCTCATAAACATCATTGAGGATCTTTGCAATTTCCTCGTATGTTTCTCAAGGAGCATACTTCAATAATTTGACGTTGATATTGTCTGTGCCTGCGGCTTTGTTGTTGGCCATTTTCCAGACTGCAGTTTGCACTTCACACTTGGGCCCTGTTTATATGAGGCTGGTTGACTCGGCTAGGCGGGTTGACACATTGCAGGCATTTACATGGGAAGATATTGGCAAGATAATTCCTGTCCCGCTACGCCGGGTTGGCCTCTTTATCGGTATCGTAAATGAGACTAACGAAATTTTGGGGCCAAAATTAGTATAATTCAAATTTATTCAGCTCAGCAGCGATCAGTTTTTCCAACATTTTTCAACAAGATGTCACACAACATCTCAACAACTCGTTTAATCGCTTTATTGATTACACAATTAACTGGTTTCTTCGCCCTTGTACTTCATCTTCAAGGCTTGTTGATCTTGTGGGTGATACATCAAAAACAAATGAATGACAAATTTCTTGCTCTGCAAGCAAGAAATCGAAGCAGTTATCTTCAGAGAGCAAGGAAATATTGAGAAAGAAATCTGAACCGAAAAAAGAGATTGCGATGGTACAATCCTGGGAGGACAGAAGACTGGTGGAGAAAAATTTTAGGAGGAGAAGCACCAGAAAGTGTATGGAGAAAAAATTTTCGCATGACAAGGGAAAATTTTTTTCTCCTCTTGGAAGAATTGCAGCCATATTTGACACCAGATCCAAAATCTCCCAACTGTTGAGCCTTGAGCGCAGAAAAGAAATTTGCTGTGACTTTATATTATTTGAAAGACACTGGGTCGTTGCAGATGACAGCAAATACATTTGGGCTTGCAGTACCAACTGTTTCAAATGTTCTGTTTCAAGTGTGCAAAACAATTGCAACTATACTTGGTCCCAAATACATTTCTTTACCAAAGAATGAAGATGAAATTAGAAGAAAAGTTGCAGAATTTGAAGGGAAATTTGGCATGATCCAGGCATTTGGATGCATTGATGGGACTCATGTGGCTGTAAAAAAGCCACTTGAACATTCACAAGATTTTTACTCATACAAAGGGTATCATTCTTTAAATGTGCAAGCTGTTTGCGATTTCAAGGGCATGTTTATGGACGTAGACTGTCGTTGGCCAGGCAGTGTGCATGATGCAAAAGTTTTCTCAAATTATCAAATCAGCAGGAAATTGAGAGATGCAACACTGCCTGGAACTTTTCAAACAGTGATTCCAGGATTTGAGAAAGTTCCTAACTATCTAATCGGTGATCCAGCATACCCACTGTTGCCTCATTGCATGAAAGAATTTGATTCATGTGACAGTAATGATAAAGTGGTTTTCAACAACTTGCTCCGGTCTGCCAGAAACCCAATTGAGTGTGCTTTTGGTCGCCTCAAAGCAAGATGGGCAGTTCCTACTAAAAAAATTGATTTAAACCTAACAATAGTTCCAACTGTTCCAATTCCAGTTCAAATGTTTTCTTGTTTTGTACTACACAATTTCTGCGAAAAAAACAAGACATATATTGATGAAGAAACTGTCAAATCCCAAATTCAAGTAGCAAGAGTAACAGAGGAAAAGAGCTTGCCTGACCCAATATATTCATGTGACAATAGTGAAGGTGAACTTGTCAGAGACATTCTAACAAAGTATGTGGCACTCAACCTTCCTGTTTACCTGGTACCTTGAGGGTAATAGAAGCATGGACTTTTTTGATTGAGTTAATAAATGCTAATTAAAGAGGTTGTTTGAAATTTTATTATTTATTGATCTTTTTTGAAATTCACAGACTAAGAAAATTCACAGGGTTGTAGCAAAGTGTGTGTTAAGTAAGGAATAACTAAGAATGTTCAAAAGTTTTTCACATTTGGTAAAAGTCTTTGTCAGCAGTCCCTACACTTGGTTGCTGTTGAAAAGAATGATTGGCTTGTTGGCTGTATGCATTATTTCCATAAATTCCAGGTACAGGCTGTACAATTGTGGCACCATGATTTTGGTAAAATAAGTTTTGATGCACTGGCTGATTTTGATTTCGCATATTTGCAGAAATCATGGCATGTGCAAGCATTTCAATGGATTTACAAATGCTGTTACCCAGCTGATTCATGGATGAACTTACATTCCCAAGAGCTGTGTTGAATATTTCTGATGATTGGCGGACAGAATTGGCTAATTCACGGCGAATATCTTTGTCTTCCCTTGACTCAGCAAGAACAATTTGGTCTCTTTGGGCAGACGACAATGTTTTCTCCAGATGTTTTCTTTTATTGTCAATCAAACGAGGCACTGTACTGGCAGAAGCTTGCCTTTTTCTTGTTTTTAATGGGTTGGCATCTGTTTCACTTGCTTTTGGTGAATCTCTTTCTGGTGTTGCTTGCTCTTCATCCTAATCATCATTGTAAATAGAAGAATTTTCATCCTGAACTGGAGACTCACTTAATTCTGGTAAGTTTTCTATCACTTCAATTTCAGGAGGTGCCAAGGAGCTCACTCCAAAGCCAAGGGGCTCTGTAGCAGCAGAACTACCCCAAATATCAACCAAATCATCATAAATCTCTCATACAAATTTACCACTACCACTCCTGGCTCCAGCTGTAACTGCTTTCGAGAAATTCTTACGAATTTGCTTCAATTTTTCAACAATTCGATTGTGACCCTTCTTTATACTGTTTGCTTCCGCTTTTGCTTTTTTAAAAAAATCTTCCCTCTCCTCCTTCGTTAATTTGCCGAGTGGTATTGGTGATATCGAGATCTCTTTAGGCCAGAAATACTCTTTTTCAACATAAATTCTTGCCATGTCTTCTCTTACTGCTGGATATAAAGCAGGCCGGTCACTATCAAATCCAGACCTTGAAACTCCGATTTGATTTTGTACTGCTTCAAACACTTTATCAGATCGCCCACCATTTGTGAGGTCCACTTAAATTGCTTGCTTGTTGACGATTCAAGAGAACTATTGGAGTTGGTCGCCATTTTGTGAAGTAAGGTGGTGTGTTGAGTAGCGCGCCAAAAAGGCCTTGTTGTTCTTTAGTTCACGCATCCGTCAACCCGGCTGACCGAGTTGCACACATCACATGTAAACGCAATCGAAACAAACAAAGGCATTTATTGTTCTCTCGTTTTTTGGTCAGGCGTGATCCGTCTTCCTTCTTCGCGGATCACAGACAACCGGGGTGACCCGTCTCTCATGTAAATGCAAGTAGAAATAATAAAAGACTGTATTGTTCAGCTGGATCTCGCCCAAGCGAGTCAACTCGCCTAACCGAGTCAACCGGCCTCCATGTAAACAGGCCCTTGGTGATTTCTTTGTTGAGTTTCTTAGCTCCAATTATGAACTTTTTGACAGTTGTAAAATGTTCTTTGTGGAAGTGGTCTTTGAAGTGTCTCTCGATGATGGTCTGCACTTCCTGAGGTTGGGACACACAGTGTTTATCTTGATCATGAACGAATTTAATCTTTTGGTATTGTGTGTGCAAGGCTTTGGCAGCTTTGAACATTCTTGTGTCATCTTTGCTATTTTCCACTTCTTCAACTAGTTCTAGTGCTCTCTGTTCATTGATCTCTCTCACTTTCTTTCTCATTGATTTTAGAATGCCTTTCCTCTTTCTTTTGAGATTCTTTATTTTGTTAGGATCATCACAATTTTCAATCTTGAGTCTCAACTGCTTTTGTTCTGCTGACATTCTTTCAAATTCTTTATCTGAAATCTGATGGTGAGGTGATTTCTTCTTAAATCCTATGACTTTCTCAGCAGTATCTTTGATTATGCTCTTGAGTTTCTCCCACCTGCTATGCAAGGGTATCTCGTCAAATATAAGATGGAAAAATTAAAAAGAGTGACGAACAAGTAATAATTATTGCAAGTTGTGTTTAACAGAGAAATTATACATAATTCGGTTCATAGGTGAAAGTGATTTACTAAGTAGCAAATCAGAATTTATAAGCAAGTGTAGACATCAAAATAAGTTAATCATAAAAAATCACTGTAAATAGTATTTTACTATTGTAGCGCAATAATTCTTTTAGAATTCTTCTAAGCATTCTATAGAAATATACGGTTATACATACTTCATTTGCAATAACATCTTGTATGCCTGATGATTGAGAGATCATAAACTCAGAGTTGCATACTAATAGTCTTTTTCTTTCTTTAGTTATACTAAATGATTCAACATATATCAATACCAACATTGAAAAATTTACTTCAAATCAAGAATTTCTAACATCTTCAATTATCTCAAAAAAGTCTTCTGCCAATGCAACATCAGTTAGTTGCAGCTCAAACATTAAATCGTCCACACTAAATATGAAATCAGCTGAAATCATCATTTGATCGACAATAGACTCCCAGAATTTTATCTAAATTGGATCGGTGCCATTATCTTCTTTAAAAACAAACTTCAGACTGATATTTGTCTAAATATGCCTTGAGCAAATCAGAAATTTCGGAGGAGAATGAATGTTGGTCAAAAAGATCTCTTAACCAAAGGTCTTCATATTCATCACTGCACTGAATATGACTTATCAACAAAGGCCAGGCAACTGGCAAGCAATCACCACATTGGCAGGATTTCTTGCAGATGTCACAGCCATGACATCCTGTGGGTGAAGTAGAGCCAGTATGAAATGCAACATCATTTGCCCTCATTTTAAGACTGAAATGCTCCGAAAGAATCTTTCTCTGTGCAATCAACATCGTTATCCGTGTACATTTTCATCTCCTCAGGATATTGCATCGTTCAGACGGTAGATATATAGTGCTCGGCGTAGCCATAATTAGAGCGCAGCATACCTGGTTTTTGACTTTCTGCATTGCAGTTGCTGTAAGCGCAACAAAACATACATCTTCAGAGAGAAAAGATTGCAAGTTCCCAAGTTAGTGGTAACTTGGCCTGAAGTTGTTTCCCCTGAAATGAAAATGAAACACAATAAACAGGACTGGCTCTCATATTCACATGCAAAGTGCTTTCAAATTCGCAACCGAATCTGATTATTGCAAAGTTTTTGTCATTTATGAATTTTCATGCCGGTGTGATGCCACGTACGCAGGTCGTACTTCCAAGAGATTAGGTGATAGCATAAAGCAGCATGTCCCGACTAATATTTGTCTGCATAATTTTGGCAAAGAGAGCAACCACCCCGTGGGTCTAAACAACAACCTAATCTCAAACATGATTCGGCCATAGGACAGCATCTACTCGATAACCCAACTTGTGCACAAAATTACAGCGAGGATTGTTTCACAATCATTGGCAAAGCAAGATCTTTTTTAACTTAGAGATTTCGGAATCTGTCTACATCAAAACTAAAAGGCCGGTTCTGTGTTGACAGAAAGAGTTCGTTTTCTCACTTGGACTCTTCAAATAATTCTCTTGGTCTTCCCACTGTATCCGACCAGCTGAATGGTGTTTAAAACACAATGCCATTTCAGCTTTTGGTTCTTTCTGATTGGTGCATTTAGAGCTGCATCTGGGTATAAATTCTGCCTTAGTATATTGTCTCGGTCTGTTTCTGACATCATACTCTTGAGGATTGTCAGATGAAAAAAGCTTTTAAGTATGCCCCAAAATGATTCCACTTTTAATCACAAATTTGAAATCTGTTAGAAGCAAATATGCAAATGAAATGAAGAAAAAATCAACCATTGTGAGTGTATCGTTCGTTATGTCCTTTCCATTAGTATTATTCCTAAATTTATTTGCGTTTTCTATTTTGGAGATCCAACGAAAAATATTGGAATTAATTTCAACTTAACATGTCTTTTTTTATACAGGTTCCACTTGGTATCTTGCAAAAAAAAAACGAAATGAAAAGGGAAGATATGATTGTTATACTTGAGCATTTTCAGCAGTATTGTCCTTCAGTCCACAAAAATTCTGTGGAAAAGATACTCTGTGGCAGTGACGGTTTGTCAACCAAACGTGGAATGGAAGCCCAGAATGCTAGAGCTGATGCCCTCCAGGGCTTAGTAGTGAAATCAGAAGGCTCGCACAAGGCTGTTATTTGTTTACAATGAATTAGCTTATACCAGATACTCTGGGTAAGACCCCCAGGGGGGGAATACTTGATATATTTTGTTGACAGGATGTGCACTCCTTCCTGGGTATCAATTTGGCCCCTTTTTCTATCATTGCGTATCGAAAGAAGGTATTTTGTCTAATAGAGGGAAAATTCAAAACTGTGTCAAAAAAAATTTCTTAGAGTCCTTATCTCCGTCTGATATAAGTCAAGTAACCCCCGCCCCCGGATAAGACCTTATAATGGATTGAAGTAACTGAAAGCTGTACCAAATTGGCAACATAAAACTTGTAATTTTCTACAATATTGTACATGCTATTCAACGATCTTTATTGTGGCAACTCAGTTTCCAGGAAGGGCACTCTATGCCAACTAAAGGAGGATTCGAGTGAGGAAATGTGAAGAAATAGGTAAAAGACACAGTTGCCGTGACTTCATCAACTTCGTAACTTATGGCTACATTGGATTGGCGACGATGAAGACACTCAACATCAAAGACAAAGACGACAAAGCTGCCGATTTTCCCGACGAAAATGATGAAGTGGCCAAAGAAATATACTTGAATGAACTTGCTCAAAAAATAGCTAAAGAATATATTATTCCTGATAGTGAAATCAAGAAGAACATGATGGCAAATCAAAAATGAAGTCATACCATTGTGAAAATCCCGGCTGAAAGAGAACATTCATATCCGATACAGGGGCAAGAAGACGTCATATAGCATCGTGTGAGTTTGCCATACACAAAGAGCGAAATATAGATATTGAAGTTTACTTCTATGACATTAAAATTGGCGAAGAAGATGATAAAAATGAAATAAAGTCAAAAGACAAAGTTCTTAATTACAGTAAAAAGATCTCAAAAGAAGGCCTTTTAGATTTGGCAAGAAAAATGCTTGTCAAACAGGGGACGGGCTGCAACTTTGTTTGCTTTGGAAACATGACTTCTTCTCATTCGCTACCACAGGGCATACAACATATGCCCAGTTAAGCTTTCATTTCATTCCACAAATTGAATTCCTTCTTAGTGAAAGAAAGACAGCACAGCTTTTGCATAACAGAACTGTCAATATACATGGAGGTGAAGGAAATAACATTCCACTGGATTATGGACTTGAGTTTGCAAATGGATGTGTAAAGCCTGATCTTCGAAAAAAAATGGCACACTGACGCCGGAAACAAAAGATAGAGTTTGAAAATCCATTAAACTATTGCAAGAAGTTGAAAATAATTTTTTTGACATTAAATTTTAAAAATTTAGTGCTATCAGACGTCATAAGAATAATTATTACCTAGAAGAAATCACAGCCTTTGCAAAAGAATTAACAAAGAATCCCTGAGAGAGCACATAAAAGCTTTCAGAAAGTCAAGGCAACCAGAGTAGTAAACTGAAGAAATTTAGAGAAATGGTTTATGAAAAACGTAAAAATATTAGCCACAAATCAAGCGATTGATCTGATTACAAAAGATTAATGAATTTGATTTAATCCCACCCATTTAACTTTTAGGTTCAAAATTCTTGCCCAATAATCAGTTATTGAATCATTAATTTTAATGCTCTGTGAATAAACTCATTGTTTATTGGAAATTATGTTCTAATGTTATTTGAAATTGGTTTGCTAAGTTTGGTTACAATAGCAATGCTGAAAAACAAACTTTTCCAACTTTTCTAATTTGTTGAACTTCAATTTGCACTCTGCATTTACAATTTCTGAGTGAGAAGAATTAATATATAGATTGACTTTTAGGGAAGCGAAGTTTCAAGATAAATTGTAGTACTAGTACGGCGACCAAAAACATATTTAGAAAAATTAAACAGAGCAATTTCTTCGGCGACAGAGCAACATAATCAGAGAAGTTTTATTTCAGCAAAATCAATTCATCGTCAATCCAGTTTAAATAAAATAAATAAATGGCTAGGCCATTAGTTAAAGAGAAAAGAAAAACGACTTAAACATGTTACAACGTTTCACTAACTTACACTTAGCATCATCAGGTGAGATTCAAATTACAGGCATGGTTAATTTATACTAATCATGAACAATGGAATAATAAATATTGATTTAATTAAAGGCAAAGCAAGAGAATTTTACAACATCGTGAAAAATTAAAACAAAAACAAAGGAATACTAGAGGTTTGATTATTAAGGGACGGTTTATCACGCAAAATAAGAAGACTTTCAAAAATTAAAAGATCAAAGTCATTAGGGGCTTTCTTTAGAATAGAAAAGTCATTAAGAGAAGCATTGTGTCCAGAAGTAAATTTATGTTCAAGAATAGCAGAGGAACAAGATTTAACAGGGTTACCCGTTTTTCCTATTCCCAAATGTTCACGGCAGCGAGTATCTCGATGTCGGGAAGTTTTCCCATAGTAACAAGCATTGCACTTAAATTTGTAGACTACTCTAGAACATGTGGGAGTGGGAATACGGTCTTTAAATGGAAAAAATGAAGAAATGCGCCTGGAGGATTTAAAAATTAACCTAAGTTCAGCATTGGGAAAAGCAACAGAAATAATCCTATTTAGTTTTTTACGAATTTGCAAACTTTGAAAACCCTGAAAAGGCAAGGAAACAAAAATGGTTTGTTTAGAAACGCCAAGTTTAGTAACCTTAGGTTGAAATTGTTTGTTAAGAAATTTATAAATGACAGAATTTACAAAACCCAGCGGATAATTATTAAGAGCAAGAAATTTTTTAATACGAGATAACTCAGCATCAAAAGTAGCATAGGAAGAGCAGATGCGAAATGCTCTCATGACAAGGACAGAAACCAGATTAAATTTAAATTCTCTGAAATAAAACTTCTCTGATTATGTTGCTCTGTCGCCGAAGAAATTGCTCTGTTTAATTTTTCTCAATATGTTTTTGGTCGCTGTACTAGTACTACAATTAATATATAACTTGCAGAATATTCAACCAGCTTGAAAAAAATGTGAACAGCAATAATAGAATGCTTAAAAAAGAATCTTGCAATCACATTTGCCAGTAGAGTGTCTTAATTTTTTAATTAAACATTTAGGCTACAATATTTTCTTACAAGTGGTTCCTAAGAAAACATGAGTGTATATTGTATAGAAAGTTTAACTTTGTAATAGCTTAAAAAGGTATTATTTCATTAGATTAGTGCATGATATTATGTGAATTTACATTTAAGTTTCAAGGGATTTAAGTAATTAAACTTTTAGACTATTAGTTGTTAATTAAACAGTAAAAACATTTGCCATTTTTTAAGAATTAAAAAACATATATTTAATGATAAAAATTATCATAATTTTTATCAATAAATATATGTTTTTTAATTAGTTGTTAATTGTTTATTAATTTAAGAATTATAGCTACTGCACTGACTGATAATTAGACCTATTTGTTTTAGTATGCATTGAAGAAATTATACGGATTTTAAAATTAACCTAATTCTTAGCCTTGAGTCATCTAAAACTTTCAAACTTGTCTTTTGTATAACTTACCTATGGCCAACACAGTGTGCCTCATCGACAGCAACAAATTTTATTTTATCCCGATAGTTGTCAGAGCTCAAAACTCTACGCCACTTTGAGTCAAATGCTGATTCAGGTGTGATGAGGATGAACTCCTAATAGCCAGCTGCAACATTATTTTTAATTTTTTCATCTTTCTGCAGCTCACCAACAAACACTGCTTGTATATCCAGTTCATACCAAGTTCATTTAGTCTGTTTGTTTGCTCTACCATTAAACTTGACAAAGGGGAAATAACCAAAGTGATAAAATGAGGAGAACGGGAATAAGGTTTTGGTTTCAAAAGAGAACTTGTATCTTTCAAAAAAGCACTCTTGAATTCGAGTAACTCTGAAATAAACGTGAAACAAAAAGTCTTTCCAGATCCAGTTGGTGCACATATAAACATATCCTCTTGCTTAAGAGTTCTCTAACAAATGCTGCGTTGAAAAGTTTTGAAACAGATTCCATGTCTTTGCTCGACAACTGCAATTATAGTATCCTCCATTTTTTAAATAAACGACAACCTTGAGAACTGGAACGCCTGCCAAAACTATGGCATCAGTCATGTCACGTCAGCCAGTAAAATTCAAACTGGCTTCATTTTGAAGAAAATGCATTAGCAAATCAGAGTTTTCTCCAGAAAGTTGGAGTCATTGACCACTTTTTCAGCAGAAAGTTTTTGAGTCCCCACTCTGAGCAAACAGCTATATGGTTGTTGTTGTTGTTGCTGCTGTTTGCAAAGAGTGAGGTCTCAGGTAATCAGTCTACCTTTAAACCATGTGCAAAATGATGACTGTTCTCCTCTCTTCACCACCCACAACAGCACTTATTCCCATAGCAAGTTTTAATTTTGTAAACAATGAGTCTGGATCAGTTGGCAATGTTCATATTAGATATGAAGGAACATTAGTTTCAGTTTGCTGTCTACTAGACAAGGCAAGAGAATTGAATGCATTCCAAGTAGCAAACTCATCTTCTAATCTTTCATTGTTGTTTGCATTGTCTTCTGTCTCGGCACAGTTTTCTTCAGAAAGACATTGGGATTTTTGCATTGAACTTTGAACACTGATCAAACTTTTCACCAACAATATTTACTTTTGGGGCTCTGTACTCCTCTATTTCATAATTATATAAAATAAAAGGCCGCCCTTATGCAAATAATGAAAACAAGAATTCTGAACTAAGTAAACTTCAGACTTCCTTAAAATACTCTATTAAAATCCATAAGCACACTGTGGCCTTTCAGACTAGTGTCATCATCAGAGTGTGTCTAACAAATCTCAACTCCTTACAAAGAATTTATTTAAGAAATACAATTAAAACAAATTAAAACCACAAGGAAGTGAGTAATGATTTATTAGTTTCTTTTTTCAGTATCGAATACGTCATAGTTAGTTGAGAACAGCATGACCAGCTCTGAATAGTTTTCATTCGTAATGTGTAAGAAGCTTTGGGTCTTTCAACTCCATAAAAACATTTATTTTGAAAAAGGGCTCTTGTAAAAGTTTATTAAGGGTACCACATTTATGAACATGTTGGGGGAATATGCACGTGGTAACTCCATTTCTTGATTTGGAAATATGGTTATTCATTGTTTGTCTGAAATTTGTGGTTTATCCTTTGTAGGTAGTTTGCCCATTACAACAATTACAGCTTAGAAAATATACCACCGATTTGCTTTTACAAGTAATATGACATCTAATGTCCCAAGTAGTTCCATTCGAGGTTTGAAAAGTGTTGCCAGATTGTTAATATAACGAACAAAGTTTACATATTTTTTGATTGCAAAGAAAAATACCAGGAATTGGTTTCAGATTAGTTGTTGGGATGGAAACCAATTTTGCTGAAGTAAGTAATGATGTGATGTTTGCCGGTTGTTTCAAAGAAAGGATTGGTTTTGAGTTTATAAATTTCTTCTTTGTGTCTTGATCTTTAATATTCTTAAATAAAACTGCAATAACTTTGTTGAATTGTAGTTGAGGGTGATATGTTGTAACTAGTGGAATGACATGATCCCTCTTTTTCTCAGGGGCTGATCTTTGCATTTTCGCTGTATGGAATGCTTGTTTAATTATATTAAAAGGGTAATTAACATAAAAAAGCCAGGTTTTCAGTTCATTCAAACGTTGTTCAACAAAATTTTCATCTGAAACGAATACGACAATTCTTTTTGCAAGGTTGTAAGGAATAGTGTTTTTGATATGAGATTGGTGGGCACTGTTGAAATTGAGGTATTTATGGGGGTTTGTAGATTTGTAATAAATGTCTGTGCTGATATCTTTACCATCATGGAGAATCATCTTTACATCTAAAAAATTTATTGATTCTGTATCATTTACATTTTTTCTCCTTTTTCCATTGTAAACTGTATTGATGGATTTAATTTCATAATTATATTGTTCTGGTTTTGCTTCGATTGTTATGGGTTGCATCATTGGTGGGTCAGTTGGATGATGTTGTTGATTAATTATGACTACAGTTCTCAATGGCAAAGAATATACTCTTTCCTTGCTTGATAAAGGGTGGAATAACAAAACTACTGGTCTCTGCCATCATCTTACAGATTGCAGAAGCGATCCTTTTCTCAAGTTTCAAGATTGAACTGTAGCTATCACCTATATTTAAGCATTACATTTTATTTACAAGATATTTCTGACGAGTGGCTTTATGAATGGTTAAAGGGATTGAAACTGACAGAGGCGTACTACGACACTGTTTAAAAGCCATTCTTTTTTACTTTGGTTCATAAGAAATTTGTTAATCTGTTTTATACCACATGCTCAGCAAGAATACTAGCTGCACTACCAGTTGGAATGTTTGTTCTTTTGCACAAACTTCACTGTTTCCTGTGACTGTCCAGCCACACAATGCTTTAAGTTTTTCTGGAATTTGAAAATCATCAAAATTTCCTGTAAACTGCCATTCTGGAAAGTTCTTTTCTTTTCAAAGAATAAGTACAGGTTGAAGCAAAACCTTCATATTCTCTTCATTATCATCATTATCCAAATGATTTGTTAAATTGGAATCGATGGTTTCTTTTGGAGTGACAATGTTGCGTTCATTTTTCTGGTACGAGCCACAAATTTTGGCTTTGTAAAAACTTCACAATGTTTATTATTTTAATGTTTGCAATTGCTCTAATTAAAAAGAATATATGACCCTTTGTTATTGACTGTCTCAGTGACAGTCGATCTTTTTTTATCAAGCATGTTCAATGATAATTTGTATCATAGACTTGTACATCTAATGGATCACTGAAGTATTTTGTGATTACATTGAAAGATTCTTTCCTCGACTCCTGCATTACTTATATTACTCGTTTCCCCATATTAGCAGTCTGGACATCGTGAAGGTCAGAACTTTATTTAGACTGGCAAAACATACAGAATCATACAGAGCTGCAATTCTCTTGGACTCTGTTAGTTCATCAACTCTGTGGTCTTCGTGTGGAAAATCTGATGTTTATGAAGGAATGCCTGACAGTCTTAGTGAGCAGAAGGTTATTCAAGATATGTATGGTATAAACAAGTCCTGGAAATCGTTGTCAAGTTCAAGACAATCCATGCATCACCCAAAAACGTTTGATCCAATGGAGGCAAAGGTTAATGTTCCTGGAGTAAGTTGGCGTTACCTGAAATCAAAGATCAAGGAAGCTGATTTTCTCAAATCATCCTCAATACAGGATAAAATTATTGATAAGATTGCAAAGGAAAATCCAGCAGGTAGGTTTTGGATAAAGGCAGATGGGTGTGATGTTAGTCAGGGTCTTAGAGAGTCATTGCGGCATGAATGGTCTGGTGATTGTGATCTAGGAGATGGTTGTCTAGATTCTTTGTATAAATTGTATGTTGATAGAAGAAATTTGGGTGCAAATGTTGGTCTAAGAGAGCAAAAAAATTTGATAGAAGTTGACCTTGGTAAGATTTTAGTGCAGTTGGAGGAAGACAGGGAGTTCTTGAGTACTGGTTTTGAAACAGCTAAGCAAATTTACAACACAACCTTGGAGAAAAAGAAGACTCCTGAAGAAGGCTTGTTTGCTTTGGCATGGGATGTTGAAGGTTTCAGAAAGCTGATTGAAATGCTTGATGATTACAAGAAGCAAATTCATGCAATACTTTTTGAGATCGCAGAACAGCAAGGAGGAAAGTTGACTTGCCAAAGACAAGTTGTTACATTAGGTGATGATTTAATGGCTTATTTGAAGAATTTGTTTATCAAGCATAGAGATGCAGCATCACATCTTTTTATATTCATGTTGGCAGATGAAAAGCGAAACATGAAACCATATGCTGTACCGGTGAGAGTCATGCCTTTTCATTCATTGACAGATTAAAAAGTTAGAGAGTTGAGGGATGTGCTTAAAACTGCATTGGTGGAAAGAGATCTTGTTGTTGTGGGATTTGTCACTGATGGTGAGTGGAATTCAATAAGAACCCAAGGAAGCAAGCGACCATTGTCAGTTATTCAGTTGTTAGCAAATGCAAAGAAAGAGGCCAACAAGACAAGGATAAATACCATCAAGCAATATTTCATACTTTCACATGACAAGAAGCCAATGAAGAGGCATCCAGCTATACCTCTAGAAGATGTAATGTTTCTGCATGAACTTTGTAGCAATGGCACAAAACTTGAAGATGCTATTTTCATTTTCAGAAGAGCAAAGTTCTTTCCATTTCAATATGATACAGAACCATGGTCTTATGGGAAAAAGTCAATGAACAAACTGCTTGTTTTAAATCTGTTTTTGCACAGTATCTTTACATGAACGAAATAAACAAATACACATGAGCAGGCATAGATTTCATTCATCAAGGTTATGTTCCAGAGCAATGCTCAGTTTCTGGTGAGTTCATTCATGAGAGTGAAGATCATGGGCACGATTGACAAATTGTTTCAGACAAGGCGATTTATTAGAAATATCCATGACACCATTTGTTGAAGCTCTTTCTGATCCTAACACTGGGTTGACAAAGCAGGCATTGACTTGAGAGAGGAAACAAATATTTACATGACTGTGAACTCATATGGTCCAGAGGTGTACTTGAGAATCTCATAAGCAAAGGTCACGATGATGAAGCACAGTTGGTGAAAACAATAAGAAATTGGCACAAGGTGGTTGATGGGCATGGCTTGAGTGAAATGGAGAGATCTGGTTTCGTAAAAGAGATGTTGAACTGGCTGTTAAGTGATTGGTTTCCATGCTATGAAAAAGTTAATATTGATTTCAGATATCTTGATGTTGCTAGAAGTTTGACAAAAAACCGAGTAAGAGGGCTAACCAGAGAAGTTGTTGTGGGACTGCTTGCAAACCTGACAAGTCTTGAGCTCCGGAGAGCTGAGTATGCAGCCCGTGGTTTACCACCAGAACACCCAAGAAGTGCTACAAGTGATGATGTTGAGTCCTTCATCTCTATATTACATCAGATGCTTGGTGATGCATTCGACACAAAAAGCTTTTATGATTCATTTCCAAAGATAATGAATGAGTACTTCAAAAGGATCAATCCTATACAATACAATACAATACAATAATAATTATAAGGGACGAAGAGGCCGTCAGGCCTACAAAACCCTGTTAAGCTAACTAGAGTTACTGTTCATGGATTATTTCTAATTACTACAGCTTTTTTAAAACTACTTGAATAAAAATCTATTAACTCCTTCGCATTTGTCATATTTTATTTCGAATTGTTTCACAGTTGAGCAATTAATAACTTCACTTGGGAGTTTATTCCAGTCGTTTATTATTCTTTGTGAGAAGAACATTTTTCGCAGATTTGAGTTACATCTTTTTTTGAATAGTTTCAGTACATGCCCACGCGTGTTACTTTTTGCGATGTCAAAAAATATCGATGAATCAGTGTCTAGAAATCCTTTTAATATTTTATAAGTCAAAATCATGTCTCCACGTTTCCTGCGGTATTCTAATGAGGGTAGATTGAGTACTCTTAGTCTCTCTTCATAAGAATAGTTTTGATTTTGAGAATAAGTTTGGTTGCTCTCGCTGGACGTTCTCGATAGACTTAATATCTTTGACTAAGTTGGGACACCACACTGCTACAGATGATTCTAACACAGGTCTTACTAAACTTTTGTATAGCAATAGAAACACGTCTTTGTCCATATATTTAAATGTCCTTTTGATTGAAGCTAGCATCCCATTCGCTTTTCTGATACATTCTCCTACTTGCTTTTCAAATTTTTGTTTTCCATCTATATAGACACCAAGATCTTTAACCACTGAAGCTGACGATATTTCAGAATCACAGTTCTTTTCTTTATTCCAGAGATTATAAACTCCACATCTTTCAGCCTTGTTCCCAAGATGTAGTGCATTGCATTTCTCTTGATTGAGCGAAAGTTGCCACTTTTTTGACCAATGTTCGATTTTTCTAATTTCAGCTTGGATTTCGTCAGAGGTATTGCTAGAGTAAAGCTTTAAATCGTCGGCAAACATTTTGACCTTTGATTTATTTACAATTTCAGGCAAATCGTTGACGTATAATAGGAAAAGTAAGGGTCCGAGTACGCTTCCCTGAGGTACCCCACTTGTAACACAAGTCCACGACGATTTATATCCATTTAATACTACTTGCTGCTTGCGATTTGACAAAAACGAAGATATCCATGTTAAGACTTTCCTCCAATTCGAATGATTTTATCTTTTCAATAAACGCCGATGAGGCACAGAATCGAACGCCTTTGGCAAAGTCGAAGTAAATAACGCTAACAGATTGTCCTGCATCTAGTAAGTCTGTCACTTCTTCTAAGAATTCTAAGAGCTGTAATACACAAGATCTTCTTGATCTAAAACCAAATTGTTCGGTGAAAACAAATCATATTTATCCATGTGCGTTACTATGGTGTTTTTGATAATTTTCTCTAAAAGTCTACAAATGATCGAGGTAAGACTGATAGGCCTGTAGTTTTCTCTGGCATGTTTATTTCCTTTTTTGTAAACTGGTGTAATATGAGCAAGTTTCCATGATTTTGGTAGTATACCTGTGTTTAGACTCTTTTGAAATATTAATTTTAACGGATACGCGATAAATTCAGCAGTTTCTTTTATAAGCCTTGGATGAATACCATCAGGTCCAGGAGATTTAGATACATTTAATGACATGATTGCTTCTTGTACAGAATCTATCGAAATTTCAACATTGTTTAAGAAATCAAGATTTAATGGCAGAGTTGTCGATGTACTTGGTAGACTGGTCAAGTCTTCTTTAGTGAAGACAGAAGTAAAAAACTCATTTAGAACGTCGACTTTCTCTTGTTCAGAACTAGTATACGAGTTATTATCACCGACCTTTAGGTCAGGAACTTTGGATTTGAACTTTAGTTTTGAATTTGCATACTTCCAATAATTCTTACAGTTAGTTTTATTGTCTTAGCTACATTTTTTCAAAAGATTTTATTCTGGAACGAATTTTCGATTTCGTTAGATTGCTCATTTTTTTTAAATCTCTGATAGTCTTTTCTTGCTTTTGTAAGGTTCCATCTTTTGTATGCGTTATGTTTTTTCTTTAAGACCTTAAGAATCGAAGTGTTCATCCACGCTGGTTGTGTTCTGTCAAACTTTCCAAGGTTATTATTACACTTAGGTATGAATTTTTCAATTGCCACGTTAAGCTTTGATTCTAGAAGTAACATCATGCTGTTGGCGTTCATGTCTTTAAATTCCAGGTCCCAGTTAGTGCTCTTCAATTCTTCAGAAATAGAAATATAATCTCCATGGTCATATTTGTATCTTGTTGTCCTGACACAAAATTCTTCTACTGGACTGGTCCAAAGCATAGATTTAGATACTTCCCATTGCAGTCATTTAACATGCCATCACGTAACTCAGAAAAAAGACTTGATATGGTGAAGCCATCAAGAAGAGCAGATCCTGGAGTTTTCTGTGCGAATAGAGCTATGTTACCTGTACACAATGCAACCACAGTCAGGACAAAATTTCACAAGTTTCCCGAAACACTTCCCGTA
Source organism: Chrysaora quinquecirrha (assembly GCA_014526335.1). Taxonomy (NCBI): domain Eukaryota; kingdom Metazoa; phylum Cnidaria; class Scyphozoa; order Semaeostomeae; family Pelagiidae; genus Chrysaora; species Chrysaora quinquecirrha. The sequence goes on from JACTAT010000037.1 coordinate 1,462,676, forward strand.
CCTCCTGATCCAAATAAATGAATAGAAGAAATTGAATAATAATGAAAAGAAAATACAAAAATTGAATCTATACAAGAACATGAAGTACTGTATCAAAGTTATTTACATTATGGAACATTTGTTCCGGCTTACTAAGAAGAAATTGCAGTCTTGCTGCTGATTATTATGATGAATTTGTTTGCTGTTATAAACCCATTGGAACTTCTGTTCCTGATTACTCTGAAGAACTTTTTTGCTGATATTGCCCATTTGAAGTCTTGCTGCCGATTATTAAGATGAATTTGTTTGCTGTTATAAACCCGTTGGAACTTCTGTTCCTGATTACTCTTGAGAACTTTTTTGCTGATATTGCCCATTTGATGAAGAGAATAGTGACTCAAACTTGGATACTGATCACAGCGATGTAGTAGCAGCTAGACAAGCCAAATATATAGCTAATTCTTAATCTGAATCAGATGACTTTATTGATTCAGATTAACAAGGTGATTGTAAAAAGGAATTATGATGAAAAGGATGACCAGAAGCTTAAACATGTTTAATTAGAATTGCAAACGAAAGATGACAAGATTTTTTTTCAGAGAAATGACTCTGAAGATGACTACTGGAAAGTGTAGTCGAATATACAGTGAATAGCAAACAATCTTGTCATCTTTCGTTTGCAATTCTAATTAAACATGTTTAAGCTTCTGGTCACCCTTTTCATCATTAAGTTGTATGCCCGACTATTTCATAAAAAAGAATTGTTTTATAATGCAGCCCTTGCAATTTCAGTTGGACACTGTGTTACTACAATGGTTAAGACTTTAAAAAAAATAGCAGGTTTTACTGCAACTTATATTTATAAGAAACTATGACTCCAATTCATCACTATATAAAAATAGTAACATCATTTTGTTTTTCAATTCAATTCAATTCAATTTTATTTGTAGAATAAAGAGCCTAAAACAATGTATAATTAATAATATAAAGACTTTATTCTACACGACCCAAGAAAAGCAAAGCTTATCTAGCTTGGGCCGTTAACAAAACAAAATAAGAAAGATATAAAATACTTAAAATAATTTTTTTGTTTGTTTTTTTTTTTGACTAAATACAAGATGATGAATGCATGTTTAGTATTAGATATATATATATATATTATATATAAGAGATACTATATAGTCAGATGCAAAAGATAATTATATATATATATATATAATTCATAATATGATATGAAAATTATATTCTCTTATTCAAAGAACAGTGCTTGATGCCTCTTAGAGAAAAGGCAGAGCAATATATTTACGAAGAGTAGATACAAAGAAATACTACTGCATTTCCAATACTCAGAGTTTCATGCCGCCTGTTCACGACAATCATCAGTTGATTATGTTTCGAGTTCGTTACGAAAACACAGCTAATCAAAGATTCGAATCAATCGAATTATGGCTTAACAGAGAGAACTTATTTACATGCCTACATTTTGAGATGAGTTCAGTTCTTTTATTAAGAATGTTTTCCCATCCGTGGTTCGCGATCTCCAGTTTCTCGTTCAGGCAAAGATAGCATTTGTTGGTGGCTTGGTTGTTTGATGCGCATTTCCGTATGACTTTCCAATTAACTTCGGGGGTGTGGTTCTTCCGCTTGATCCTCCATATTTCTTTTGAATATATATATTCTTCTACAAGTAAACGTAAGCTAATTAAGATATACTAAGTATCAAAAAAAGTACAAGAAGCCTTACAAGAAAGAAATAATCGAGTTCCCGTTTGGAATTAATATTTTTCTATCAAACTTGCTTTTAATTTATTTTTGAAAGTATTGATATTTGCAATATTTTTAATTGAAGTTGGCAGAGAATTCCAGAGCTGGGCTCCTCTATTTCGTAATGTTTTATCACCCCATTGTTTATTTGATTTGTACAACTGATAGTGTTTGCTTTCATTTTTCAAGAAGTAGTCGTTAAAAACATCCAGAAGCATTTTTTTACTATAGTTCACATGATGCATTAATTTAACAATTTTGAATTCATACAAATCGTTTAGTTTTAGAATTTTAGCTTCTTTATGCAATAAGTTTGTCGGGTACCTAGAATTCTATTTTGCAACACTTGTAGCTGTTTTATATACTTAGTTGCAGCTAAACCGTAAGCTTCAAAAGCATAGCTTATTTTAGATAAGACAAGTGAATCATATAGTGTTAGCAGACATTCTGTAGGAACAAAATGTCTGACCTTTGCCAAAATGGACGAGAATTTTACGATTTCGTTTTTTGATTTTATCGACATGTTGCTCCCAAGTCAGATTCTTGTCCAATATGATTCCAAGATATTTAATATTAGATACTTGTTTTAATTCATCCCCCATAACTACTTGCAATGAGTTATTTGTTAAAGAAGCCTTGGAGGGTGAAAAGATAGTATAATTTGTTTTACTCGTATTTACCATAAGTTTATTTGCACTTAGCCACTCGTCTACTTTTGCAAGTTCTTCATTTGATTTTTGAATTAGCTTAGCAATATTTTCATCGAAACAAAATATGTTTGTATCATCAGCAAAAAGTCTGGGCTTTGCATTTGTTGCATTCGCCATATCATTCACATAAATAATAAAAAGAATTGGTCCAAGTACTGACCCTTGAGGAACACCTTTGTTTATCTGACCTAACGAGGATTTAGTTTTGTTCGCAAAAGTATACTGCCTACGGTTTTTGAGGTAGCTTTCAAACCATTCGTAAATTTTACCCCCTGAATCCATAATTTTTCAGTTTGTATAAGAGTTTAGAGTGGTCTATAGTATCAAAAGCCTTTGATAGGTCGAGGAAAGTTCCAAAGCAGTGGATACCCTTGTCAAGATTTAAATACATATTTTCTAATAATTCTAGAAGGGCATGCATGGTCGAATGTCCTTCACGGAAACCAAATTGAAGTTTATACAAGATATTATGTTTTGATAGAAAAGAAAGTATCTGTTTTGCAAGAAGACGTTCCATTATTTTTTCGAAACAAGATAGTAATGATATTGGTCTATAATTTGTTGCATCTTTCCTATCACCACCTTTGAAAATTGGAATAATTCGTGCAATTTTCCAGATATCTGGCACCATTCCAGAGCTGAAGGATACGTTATATAGGTGCGTGAGTGGTTTAGCTAAAACAGAGCAAGCAGCTTTAATAATTGATGGTGTTAAACCGTCATCTCCAGGAGACTTTCTTGTTTTTAAGGCATGGATTTGCAAGAGCACCTCGTTTGTGTCAATTGGTTTAAGAAAAAAATGAGTTTGAAATCGGCTCTTTCATGAAGACTGAAAATTCTTTGCTAGGGGACTTTATTTGTGCCGCAATTTTTTTCCCCTACGTTGCAGAAATGAGTATTCAGAGCATTGGCTATATCTGCGTCTGTTTCAAAAGACTTACCCTCGTAAGAAATTTCACTAATTGCATTACCATTTGAATTCTTTTTTGGGTTTAAAATGCTTCCTAATACGGACCACATTTTCGTTATTCTCGTTGATTTGCAGTCAAAAAGTTCTTTAAAGTAAGAGCTTTTTGCTTTACGAAGACAAGTATTAAGAGTATTTCGGTACTTAGTATACTTTTGCTTGTTTTCTTGTGTTCTAGTTTTCAGGTATTTGATGAAGAGTTTTTCTTTTTTAAGAATTGATTTTTTCAAAAGCGTTGAGACCCAAGGTTTATCTTTAAGTCTTCTTTTAGAAACTGTTTTTAGTGGAAATGATTCATCGTACGCTTTGTCAACAATATTATAAAAATTTTTGGCACATTTGTTTACTTCGTTTTCATTATATATACTTGCCCAATTTGCCTCTGAAAGTAAGTCCACAAATTTCGAAGTTTTTAATCTTCTTTTATTGCATACATGCAATTGATTTTGATAAGTTATTAGAAAAGTTGCAAAGTGATCTGAAATATCTGTAAAAATGTTACCTGCTATAATTGTTTCACTTGGAGTTCGCTCTTTAATGAACATATGGTCGATTAGAGTGGCCGTATGATCCGTAATTCTTGTTGGCAAAGTTGTACCAGGGCGGAAACCATGAGTTAGCATCATTTCTAGATATTCTTTCGTTCTCCCCCTACCTTGTAGGCTATATTTAATAAGATCAATATTAATATCTCCTACAATTATGCACTGGTCATGTTTTAAAGTTTGGATTGACTGGATCGTTTTATCAAGGTTATCATTGAAATCTGCGATATCTCCATTTGGATGTCTATATATTATTCCTAAGATAGATTCGTTATTATTTTTTGATAATTTTACCCAAATGTTTTCACAAGGATCTTTGCATTTTAAGGTTAAGTCTTTTAAAAGTCAAGTTTTATATTTTGCTTTACGTATAGACCAACTCCTCCGAAATTATTGTTTACTGGAGGTACAGCATAAAAGACATACCCGTCCAGCAAGTATTTATACATTTCCAAGTTAACATTGTAAATTTCGCTTAAACAAATGCAGTCAAAATTGACTTTCAGGCTACTTAGCAAGCTAAGTAAGTGTGAGGAATTTTTATTAAGGCTTCTTATATTAAGGTGGAAAATTGATGTTTTACAATTATCAAGGTTAGGTAACTGATTTAGCGAATTAACAGTAAAATATTTATTATCATTAATCATATTTGTTGTTTGATCAAGGTAATCTCTTAGATCATGATTATCAATAATGTCTTGTAATTTAGTTTTATCTGTTTTATATAGTTGATTTATTTCATAATTACTTATATTATGGAAGGAAGATTATCAATCTGGGGTATGTTTTCCTTTATATTTTACTTTATACTGGTGGATACTACTTATAATATTGTATGTCCTGGCATTGAGTGTCTCATAGTCACCTTCCCATTGAACTCTTTGCAGTCCATTTTTAATATCCGATTCCAATGTTCAACTTCACGATCTATTTCTATATTCGTATCCAGAAAACCCTTGTTGTTTGCAAAGTGATTGTGAATTATATGAAATGCTAGTTTGTCTGGCAGCAAATAGAAGACTTGACACAACAGCTGAAAAGTGTAATAGGCATATTTATCCCTGCCTTCAAGTTTGAAAATAATGAAAAGACACTTGTATAGTTGAATGGTCCTTTCTTCATCCCCATATTTTTTTGCATCGATGAAGTCACAGGCCATCAAACCAAGCAAGGTGGAGCATCATGTGCAGTTGTAAACAAAATCTTTATCATTTTCATTATTTTCAGCACCCTCACTGTCGATAACATCTTCTGACCTTTCTCTCAGCATTGCTGCATCTTGCACCTCTTTGGCTAATGATTCAGGACTGAACGCTACCCAAAGGTCATTGAAATGCTTTTGATGTGTTTTGTCATTGAAGATTCCCGACATATCCCTTGTCAAAAAACCTGCATTGTACTCATCAACGATGCCAGGACCTTGCTTCTCTTTCTGATGTTTTCTCAAAGTTGCAACTCTTTTATACTTTTTAATGCAAATATTGCATCTGAGGGATTTTTCGCTTGATTTCCAATCAGCTGAAAGGCTAGGCATCACAAACTTGTTCAAAATTTTGTCAAGTATTTCGTTCATAACCATTTCTTGTTCCTGGGCAACCACATCCGAGCAAAGCACTTTTCGTTGCTTAATAGCATCGAACGCAATGAGAACCAGGGAAGCTGTGTACTGTTCAAGGAACTTGAAACATGCATTGACATCACTCATCAGATTTACGGGTACGTTTCTAGCAAGAAGTTCAAGAAGTTCCTTGCTGCATACAGTGTGCCTTTATCACCAGAAGACTGAATATCATGAGCAAACTCAAAATTACCTTAAAGGGTGGAGAATTGCCTTTAGTTTCTAGTCATGAAATTGTTGGTAAGAGTTAAGCAGAAAATATCACCTGAGTTATATTTTGAGAATGAAAAAAGCAAAACAATGAGAATGAAAAATGCCCCAATAAATGGAAATCACCAATGCATGGTATTAATACTTCAAGACGTTTCTCTGGTGAACACGGGTCCGTCTGATCCTCTTGTGCGTTATGTTCTCTCGTGCATGTCAGCTCGTCCACAAAAGGAAGAACTTTGTCTGCATTACAGGATTTGGGTACAAATTTCTGCAGGAATTGCATTTTTTCAATGATATCTGCGCTAACGTTTTCGTCTTTCTCTAAGACGCCAAGGCACACCTGTGATATCAACAAAAAATAGATATTAGCTTAGAAAGACATAACCATTATATATTACAGTCAGATATTATTCAAGTATTCAAAACTGAGAAGTTAAACTTATCGTTTTTTAATTTCAGCTGTTTCTAATGAACCCTGATCTTTGAGGCTATGCAGTTAAAAAGATTTATCTGGATATTCTCAGTCTTTTTTGATGCATACCAGGCCTTTGAAGTTATATTCATGTTGTCAGCAGCCAAAATGAAAGGTTTTAGTTTTGTGTTGCTGGGCTAGCAGGAGCTCGGACTTCAGTAGGAACATCTGGCAATGGTGACACATCAGAGGAATCATCATCTAAGTTGACACACCCCATATCGAATGAAATATTCAGCAGGTCGTCTGTCACTGGAAGCTCTTGGGTTTCTGTGTTTGACTGTCCTTCCTCAGATTGATGAATACCAGCCCATGCACGTAATTGTTTTTCCCAAGGCTACTTTGAAGTGTCGAAATAACCCTATAAAAGACAAGGTACTCATGAATAACCAATAATGGAAATGTTAAGTGAATTAGCTATATCACAGTCATGAATTATAGTTTTAAAGTTTACAATATATAACATGGAAAATTGTCTCATGAATTACCTGTAAGAAATACTCATTGCCAGATGATTGAAACGATGGATTGTCATTTTATCAACACCACCCCCACGGAGTAGTATCCCATTCACTGACGCATTCATAACTTTGGAATCTTAGTATGACTGAAGCTGCTGATACGAGTGCTGGTGTAAGTGACTGGCTTGTCTTCTTTTTATTGCTTTCCAGATTTCTTTTATTACAACCAGCTGAAGTGACGATTTTCCAAAGAAGGGTGGCTCTTCTATCTAGCTTTGCCTTCTGTTTCTCGAAAGAAAATTCAGTAACTGCTTAGCAATTTTCCAGCCTAAACATAGAATCTTTTGAAGAACATACCCTTGCACTTTCTAATGCAACTTCTGCTTGGGGTAGCACACAATTGTGAAGTCACTGCACAAAATGCTCAAATGACGGCAAATACTGCATTGTTCACTGTACTTAACCCTATCTGCACTGGGCTTTTTTGAGCATCTTCAGACCAGAGGAGGGCTAAAGTATCCCATCTGGTAAGAACGAGAAAGTTTAAATTTGGCCAAAATATCATTGTATTCATATTTTTTGGAGCTGCCGGGTTTTGTTGAAATCCAATGCTGATAATCACTCATAAACTAGTCGAAAAATCTTTTTGACTCTTTAATCACACTTAAACACATTGAGCTACACTATCCAATTTTACTTTAGAAATACTGCGCATGCACAGTAGAAAACTGTCATTATTTTTGCTTATATGGGTTTCTTGAAGTACATCACACTCTGAAGAAGCCCTGCTTGGCAGGGCGAAGTATTAGCAAACTAAAAAAATATAGTTGTCTTTTGTGTCTTGCCCGGTGTTTCTGCCTTACTGTATTTATTGAACTCTTCGCTGCAAGAAGCTCTCTAGCTGAAAGCAAGCAGTAAGCTAAGTGGTCTTTTCTTCTTTTTTCTGCTATTTTCTTGAAGTAGCTTCTGATGGCAAAGTATAAGTAAGTCAACAATACACTGACATTTGTGATTAGAAATTTAATTCATTTCATTAGAGCATCAGAAATGATAGATAATGCTGATATCAGCAATATTTTACAAATAGAATCCAAATGCATTTCACAAAAACAGGGTTCATTAGCTGGTGTCATCTTACATTGGTTTGCTATTGCCCAAGTTTCATGAAGATATCAGATTATTACAAATTTTGTTAGCCCTATAATTTGAAATTTGAAATTCTATAAAGGATTGGACCGTGAAAAATCGCTGGGGGAGAAATTTTACACCCTCAGTCATTTTACACGGTCAAAACCCTTATAAATTGTCAAACTTTTAATCGCTGTAGAATCAACATCTTAAAAACTAAAAGAGTAAAAATTTGCCTCAACACTAAAAAGTATGTGCTGAATTCGATTATGAAGTAAAAATTTCTCTGTGGCCTAATTTTCAATTTTCTTGAAAACGAGGCCCTCAGTTGAAATGGTCTATTGAATTGTCCTTTTCCTGTAATGATATTGATTGAAATGATAAGTTTCTATCAGTGGATAAGCATTTTGCAAAAATTAACAGATCTTTTATTTTGTTTCAAAGCAAAGTTTCAAAATACATTTTCTCACTGCATCTTCTTGCTGCACAAAAAGGCATTGTGCATGGGCTTTCATAAGGTCTCCTTACGTTTCTAGGGGAAATGACTTCAGGCTCAGCTACGGAAATCTTGGACACTTAAGATCTTCTTATGTACGGATGTGCGATTTGTTGCTCTCACCGCTACTGCAACTGAAAGAATTAAAGACAATGTCTGCAAGAGCCTTTTCATGAACAACGCATGCACCATATACCTACCACTGGAAAGCGTCAATATCGTATATGATGTTGAATCTTTTAAATCAGGTGAGGTTTCATTTCTTGATCGGATTGTGGATAGCATAAGGAAACAAAAAAGGAACACAGTTAAAGTCATTGTATATTGCCGCATTGTTTCTACTGTGTCTTCAGTTTTTCAATATATGTCTCTCGCTCTTGGTCCTGATCAATTTTTTGATGGTTCTAGATCTTTCAATAAAATATTCTTTACAATGTTTCATCGTGCGACTGATGATGAAAACAAGACACATGTTTTGGAAGAATTAAAAAAACCTGATTCTGTAATCAGAGTTGTAATCGCCACCAACTCTTTTGAAATGGCGCTTGATTTTCCAAATGTAACATTGATCATCAATTTCGGCATCCCCCGAAGCTTGGAGTCATTTGCCCAACAGAGCAGCAGGGGAGGAAGAAGCATCGCACAGACTTTCTCCTTAATAATTTGTCTTGGTCATGTCCGTAAAGACACCACTACAAGTGACACGAAAAACTTTGTAGAGAATGTTTCTGATTGCAGGAGAAAATTTCTATCAAAAAATTTTTCCTTCAGCATAGACGAAGATCGAGATGAAATTTTCCGATCATTGTCCATTGAGCCGAAAGGGTGTTATAGCTGCAATGTATGTAGAAAAGATTGTAATTGTGGAGACTGTTTGACACCACCCTGGAAAAGCCCATTCACTTCTGTCCTTCAACACACGAGTGATTTCAACAATATTGTCTTCAATGAATCGTCTTTAACATCAGAGAAGATGATCATTTTGCAGGATTGCCTTGATGACTACCATTGTGAAGTTTACGAAGAAGACCATGGCTCAACACAATCTGCTATAGATTCGTGGCAATCTGAAGTTGAACAGATTATGGTCGCATGTGATTTGATGTTTAGTGTTGATGACTTGTGCTCGGAAATTCAAATGATTGATGTTTCATTGGCAGAAGATTTGTTTGAGATAATCGAGGACGTTAGATCTTGTTAGATTTGCAGAATATTCGTGCAATAAATAATTATTTTAACGAACCTTTGTTTCTGATACATTGTGGCTTATTTGTGTGCTTAGCGTTTTTGCTGTGCGTCATTCAATAAACGTCTAAATTGTTCAACTTCAATTGTCTGAAAGGTACAAATATCAGAAAATGAAATCAATTCCGTGGTCAGAGATTCCATGCTTCGTACAGATGTTGATAAAGCTTTTACAGGTTTTTTCCAATACCTGATTCGTTATTTCCATTTCCAAATTTCGTTCATTTGATTCCACTGTATTAATGTATCGATGATCTTCGAATACTGAAGCCTGAGCTGCTGGTGATTTATTTCCCTTTAAATCAACAATAAAATTAAATCTTAAATACACTGATTCTCGGCTCTTTAGAAATCTATAGCTACTATAGACAGAATTGTTTGCAAGCAAAAGAAAACAGTGGGAAAATTATATGAGCAGAATAATCACCTCAGCTTTTTTTTGCACTTCATTTGTTTCTCCAATTGTTTTATCCATTCAACTACCTCGCCGTCGAATCCTTTGTACATCTGAGTTGCTATTTTCAAGGTGGACGGATGGCAAAGTGTGATGCCGAAATGTTGGAGACGTTTAAAAACCAAGAATATGAAAATTTCGTTTTATTGTTGAGCTATTTTTTAAACAACTTTTAAAACTTATAACTTATAAAAAGGGTCAGAAATGTTGATACCTTTACTCGATCTTTTGATATTGCAGAGCATTCATATTGGAATTTCTCATGTTGGCCAGCATTCCAAAAGCCATTGCGATTCTGTTGTGTTGTTTTCTGTTTTTGTCAGGGGTGTCTTTTTTCTATTCTTGCATATACCAAGCAGGGCATTGAATGTATAGGGTGCATGGGAACAAATCTCTTCAGAAAGTGATGCCAGTTTTATCTTGTGCAGCTTGTTTGAATCATTTGCTCCGAATTTAGAGTTGAATTTCGGCAAAGTGATAGCAGAACACTCTTCTTGGATTTTACTTCTGATCACTTTTACCAAAGATGCCCTGATACTGTTGTCCTTCAATAGCTGCTTGCTAGCCGAGCAATATCTTTTTCTCCCTAAGGCTGCGACCGATTTTCCTATACTTCCTTTCAAATTTCCTGTGTGATTTGCAGCATAAACAACCTTAAAAATTAACGAATTTCATAATTACCAAATGTATGAAAGGGTGGGAAGTTCAATAAGAATTGCACTCGGTCATGTGATGGCTACCTTCTTATATCAAATTCGTTGATCCAGTAAAGAAATAATCTAATTTTTACACAGGATCATGTATGAATAAAAGCCATTATTTTGTTCAGCAATTTCTATTAGAATTTATACTTTTAATCTATTGGGGGGACTAACCAATCCCATCTCTCTGATTCATTCTCCATTAACATTTGTCAAAAAAATTTTTGGGTGAGAGACTTGCATGACACAAATGTTTTTTATTCACAATTTGAGTGAATCCATATTTAATGGTCAATATCATCCTTATTTGTCAATCTAAAAAGACTGTCAAATACTGTATGCAAATGATGGTTCCTTTTTGTTGTAAAAGTATAACATTTATTTTCCATTATAGCCAATATGTAACAATTGTATTTTAATCATTGTTCACGTTTTTTGAGAATCTTTCTTGTTGATTATTAACTTAAAAATATTCTTTAAATTACTACATCTGCTGTACAAAAGTTGTTTTCTTTTTGCTCTTTGCCCTTTTCCAGGCAATGTTGTACACACATTTTTTAATAAGCAAGGTCAGCTAGGACTTGAAAATTCATTGCTGTTGCGAACCCTTGTATGCTTTCTACCGTCATTTCCAGTAGAAAATCGTAATTTTTCATATTGTTTAGCAGTATCTGATAACGCTCTAGAAATTCCTTAATTTTCTGCATATATAAGTACTAGTTTGATTATGAAGCACTTACTTATAAAAATATGTAAGTAATATCTGAACATTTTTTCATCAAACTCATGAAAAGACATTGATTTTGTCCTATTCTAAAAGTTTCTTACATTTTGTCTAAAGATCTTTGGTGAAAAAAGACATCTTTTTGACAAACCATTCTATAAAAGTATAATATTTCATATACTAATATTAATTTCCAAGTCAGAATATTAAAATTCCTTTACTTAATGTTTCTAAATTACATATACATTTTTATAAGAATCTAAAAAATTGTTCCAGTTTCATTAATTTTGAGTATTACAAGTTTTCACAAGTTTCGTGAGTATCTGTATTGGTGACCTAGTATAATTGCATTAACTATGTTTGAAACCTATTTATCAGTCATGTTTGGATGTTTGTCCTAAAATGCCTTATTGTAGAGAGACAGCAAAAAGTAAAAGAAAACATTTGGGAGTCTGAGGTAATAAAAAGTTCAGTACTGGAGTTTCTGAAATTGTTCACACTTTGAGAGTCTGAGTTTCTTATAGAGTTTCTGATAAAAAGTTATGTGTAAAAGAATGGTATACTATAAATTAATATAATAATCAGACTCAGATGATAATTGTTCTTTAGTTTAAGTAAAAGAAATAACAGCACATCTGTCCTTCGGTTTCTTTGTTTCTTCTTTAAAATTCTGGTTCCATTTGTGCATTGAGTATTGAGCTGAAAGAAAACATCTATTGTATTCAATGTAAAATATGTAACTATTTCTACCTTAACAGAATAAGAATCCGGGCAAAATCTCCCCTTGGGCTTTCCTTTTCTCTCTAAAGGAGGTGCTTCAATTCGCAATCTTTTTTTAGCTGGTGAATTTTCTAAAGAAATTGACCAGGGTCTGCTCTTTTTTGGTGTTGATTCAACTTCAGTCAGGTATGAATCAAATAGATTTTTAGCCTTACTTTTTCTTGATCTCAATTCTTTTTCCAGTTTACATATCTTTTGCTGGGCTTGAAACAAGTATTTAACTTTGTCAAAGCAATTTCTACACATATATTGCGCCTCATTGTCAATCTCTAATAACCATCTGCATACATTCTCAAACTTGCAGCCATGAAGTTTCGAAAAAAATCCAAATTGGTCTTTATGTTTACGAATTGAATATCTTCTATTAATAACGATCGGTCCACAACAACTAACGATAATTCTACAACTAACGATAATTTTAAGATAATTCTACACTAGTATTAGACCTAGAGATTTTTGCAGAGTTTCCTCTTCTAGGCCTACTTGCGTTCAACATTGTGAAAATGCCGACAACTCTGCATACCAAATTGGTATGAAGTTGCCAAAGGGGTAAAATTCGTTACTTACCATTTGCATTCGAAAGCTGATGCATTATAAATTCGAAAATCGAAGATATCACTACCCTATCTGCTACCCACTTACATTCAACCCTGCTGTAAAATTTCAGATAGCAATTTTTACAAGTCCAAAGCGAGGCTCATTTTAACTGAACAGTTTTTGAACTGTTCTTTTATCAGTCGTTAACGGGGTCTTGTTTTAATGAACGTTTTGGGAAAAGGCCTTAGAAACTGAAGTTCATCTTGGTCAAATAATTTGTGTATAAACGGAGGGCTTTTCTGAAAATGATATAAGAAAAAAAGGGGTGCAGCAAGACATCAGCAAGATCCTGCATTCACAAGAACACACATTACTCGCATGCAGCAACTATTTAACCACATTGAACGTAAGTTAGTGTGGCACTTCAACCTGTAATTGTAAAAAGTTAATTCAGGGCCACATGAACATGGCAAGCCATAAAAATTTCTAGCTGCATTACATTGGTTTGCTTCATATAAGTCCAAAGTTACATAGAATATCAGTATGGGTATGTGAATTGGTTTCTTGTAGATGTATTGCATAACTTTGATCTGATAAAGAAGGAAAAATGACAGGTTGTCTTTAATTTATGCTCATGACTGTAGATCAAAAGAAAGGGAAAGCCAAAAAATGACATAATAATCCTGCAATCTGATTGGTTAATTTCATCATGATGGCGTAATAATTTGAACCTCACATTCAATCAATCTATAAAATTGATGTGCAAAACCAAATCATTTCAGTTGTAACAAGTTGTCGAAGAGTGTGGAGCTCAAAATTATGGCTGCAATTTACGAAGTTAGAGATGATGAGGGCCTAATAAAGTCATCATTTGCTGTCCAGTCTGGTTCTAACAAATGGCTGTTAGTGTTGAAAGAGAAAACTTAAGATGGATTGGCTGTAAAATGGGTATTTCCCATTCAGCACTGTCTCGTCTTGAAAAGCTGGTGAAGACATAAACGATCAATACACTTTTTCAACTAAGGGCCTCATTTTCAAAAATTTGAAAATTGCCTCACAAAAACATTTCGACTTCAGATTCAAATTCAGCACCTTCATTTTAGTGTTGGGGCAAATTTTTTCGACTCTTGTCATTACAATGTTGATTTAATATTGATAAAAAGCTTGAAAATTTGTCCGGGATTTGACCGTGAAAAATGACTGACAGTGTAAAACTTTTAATCGCTATAAAATCAACATCGCAAGGATTAGAGGTGTAAAAATTTCCTTCTACACTAAAATGAAGGAGCTCAGTCTGAATTTTGGGTCAACATTTTTGTACCAACAAATATTGAGAAGAACAAAAGACACACCCAGTCTAAGCAGTATGGTTGCATGACCAAACAGTTTCTAACACTATACACTGAAGTTCTGAGTAAAGAAGAAACATATGAAGATAAGATGGTGATGGAAAAATGGTGATTTTCCCATACAGCTTTGTCTTGGAATCAGAAGATGGGAAAATGAGAAGCCATCAAAGATTGGAATGAATATGAAAGAGGAAATGCTGAAATCATTCCATAAAAACCTTGCTGATCTGAAAATGCTTAATCCTCAATCACGCAAAAGATCTGCAAGTGACAATGAGCATATCCAAAAAAGGAAAAGAACCAAGAAGAAGAAGATCCAGCAAACAAACATTGATGTTCAAGTGCAAGAAGCAGATGATGAAATTATCTTGAAATACATTTGCAAGTATAGAGATGTGGACAAATCAAATTGATGCTACTGATCATAAACAAGATTGCATGGTTCATAATGCTTTCAGATTTCTATCATTCCGCATTAGTTTGTCAACAGCTATATCCTAGCTGAAGGAAAGAATCATTCAAAAACAATGTTTGATGACTTGAAGAAGAAGAATGGCCGGCTTAATCATAGAACCAAGATTAGAGTTGAAAACCTGCATGATGAATTATCTCCAACAAGCCTCTTCACTTCGATGTATCTGCTGCAAATATTAGGCAGCATGATAAACAATTTAATCACAGCACTTGTTTAGACTGAACGTTATTGAGATTGAATGTTATAGATGTAATTACTCAAAAAATGTCGAGAATTTGTTATAAATAGATGTTATCCGCTGTATTAGACTTTCTAACTTTGTTAAAATTATGAGATATGCTTTGAGATTTAACGCACCTATTTCTTTGATTTTATCTGGAATAAGCGGAAGCAACAAAGGCGACATTCGTCTGAGCATGCGCGAAATTTGCCGGGAAATTTGAGCAACTAAATTTTTTTGGTGGGAAACAAATGTGGCGGCGTTTTAGGTTTCTACATGTAATATTAGCTAGTTTTATAAAATATATCAAACAGTTTTCTTTAAAACTATCATTCAAACAGTTTTCTTGAAAACTATTTAAATATTTTGTTCTTGTTTACATTCTCGAGTGAAAATGGTTCGTATTGTTTCTTGTAAAGGGGGTGGACTGAGGTTGGTTTGTGCGGTAAGTTCATTAGCCTCATCGATGGTTTGAGGATCCAGTCTGCAGAGTATGTGAATGGCGCACCTGAGAAATTTTTCCCCGAGAGGGTCGCGCACCGGCGCACCAATTGTAGGGTAACTATTTTATTCAGGCAGCCCCAGCCCGGCCTTATGTAGATGTAAAAAAGCCCCAAAGTGGACCTGCATTGCCAAAATTGACGTATTTAAGAGAAGAAATTATTAACCAATGTTCTTAATGAACGTGATTAAAAATGAGTGGAAATATGTACATTTGTTTGTTTAAAATAGTTTAAGTTGAAGTAAAGGCAAATACTACTGAGGTTTTTAATTGTGTTTGAGGAAGTTCTCTTCAGTAACAATCTTGCTTTAATAATCCTGTGTTTCACTATAATCAGAGTTATTTTTAAAAAAACCTAGAAACATGGATGATTTTTTTAAGCATTTAGCAGTGAAAAATATCAAAATCTCGATCAAACAAACAGTTAATTAGCAATTTGAAAGCAAACACATGAACAGCCCCTCTAAAAATCTTATCTTAAACTTATAAATGTTTAAGGAGAACCATCCCATGTCTAGAGTATTAAAGAAAACAGGAAAGAAAATAAAGCCACTTTTCGAACACAACAATATTTTGGCAACAACTTTAAAATGCACAACATTCTTTAAAACAAACAAGTTTCAACTGGTTTTCAACTGGACACTCATCTTGGATAGGTGGCTGTCTTTGAAGGCAGCAACAGGCTCATTATTCTTAGCGACAAACATCTTGTGTGCACATCCTCCCATGCCATTCCATATCATCTGCAATAGAGTGGTCTTTAATTTCTGGTAAACTGGTCTGCTACTATGGGCAATGAGGGCCAATGTTGCATTTGAATCACAAAGAGCTTGAACATGAGGCCAATTGCAGACTTTCTCATAAAACTGTGAAAACTCTTTCACACCACGCTGCTCCCATTTAAGCCTGTCATCCCTTGAAACTGCTATCTTTCCTTTGGTAAATGAGAAACACCAAAGATCACCTACCAGCATCTCAAGGTCAAAAATCTTGGACAGCAATAGAAAATGTAGCTTACAGCTTCCTAACTAACTACCCTATAAAAATAGTTTGTAAATCATCTGAATATGAATAACACTAGATACCTACTTCATTTAATTTGTATTGCATGTTGGATTTGCTTGTGAAAAGTGAAAACTATTTCACTAAAAGTGTACTCATATAATACCCTAGGCCTACCCAACTATTTGAAAAAAACTAGGCTTAAACAAGAGAGCTAATAAAGATAGGCCAGAATGTTTCTTACCTTCTCAATCATGAATCTTCACTGTGGTTGGGATTCTTATCCTGTATCCAAGTCTTCTATGTATTTTATCAAAGCCAAGTTTTAACAGTTTGATTTCAAACGGAACACAAGGATCGATCGCAATTACCTTCCCTTACTCAATTCTGACTATTGTGGTAGTGTGTGCAATGAGCATGAGCAGAGCAATCAAAGCATGCCCATGCTGTCAGGTCAATGCAATGTTTACTAAGTTGCCATGATGATTGATAAAGCAAGCATTTCATTGGTTTAATTCATAGCAACATGACAAAAGACTTCTCTGTTTTCACGCCATAGCACACAGGGTGCAGAGCAACGCTGTACATGGGACAAAGATGCGAATGCACACCGGTTGTTGCGCACCAGCCTTGAGGAAGCCGCTCTGGCACCCCCGCACCAATAATTCATTTGCGATGGCGCACCCAAGATCTCCTCGAGATGGTGCGCACTCTGCAGACTGGTTGAGCATGACCGGGGGACGAACTAGAAGTTGCATTGCAGACGGATACCAGGGCTGGGTCGGCCAACTCAGTAGAACACAAATGCCCTCTGCATTCTCCCATCTGATCTTGCTTAGAATTTTTGTTACCTGGCTGAATGGCAGAAATGGGTAAAATTGGTCTTGTGCCCAATCAAGGGTGAAGGCATCAACTGCATAGGCGTCAGGGTCTGGCCTATACGACAAAAACTTAGGAAACTTGGTGTTTATACGAGTTGCAAATAAGTCAATGGTTGGTTGAAAACCAAGTTCGTCAAAAAATGTTGTGAAGGCAATTAGGCTGTAACTGCCATTCAGCAGATTTGTTGGAAGGTTTTTGATACTCTCTATCTACTGTAGTGTTATGAACACCTGGGATATGTGGAACGGATATCCAAATATTCCTTGAGATGCACTACTGCCAAAAATATATTTGCAAATTTGGTTACAGACTCTTACAGACATAGATTTATCAGACTTAATTTGGATATGGATGTTGGTTTTGTCTTTTGCAAGAGTTTTAAATTAAAGTAGAATTGCATAAAATATATATAAAATATATGTAGAATTGCATACATTTCTAAAAAATTGATATGTCGTTTTTGCTCAGCTACAGACCATAAACCTCCAGTAGAAAGTGTGTGTGAGTGAGCACCCCAGCCATTGCTGGAAGAGTCCGGATTGTGTGCCTGTTTTTCGAGAAAAACTTTTTGATATATATCTTGAATTTCGTTTCTCTTGCCCATAGTTGGAATCACGGTCATGGCAACGGAAATCAAATGAAACTCAAGCATCTTAATTGACTGCGAGGCCTCGAAAGAGGATTTTGAAAGATGAATAATGAGACCGAATTTTGCAAATATCAAAATTGGCTTAATGGCATTTGATATGCATTCATCCAAGGAATTGCCTTGTAAGTGAATATCATCAATATAGGTACCAGCTACGAAGCCGTATTTATGCAGAACTGAGAGGGCAGGCTTCAGTATTTTGGTAAAAAGGCGGGGACAACAGGAAAGGCCATTTGAAAAGCTAGTATATTGATAAATTTCTCCTTGAAATTTAAATCGAAGATATTTCGATTCAAAATCAAGATAGTTTTTTGGAAATAGGAATACTGAATATGCATCTTTAAGATCTAATGCTGCCATAAAACAGTGTGGGTGGATTAATAAGGTGATTTTGTTCAAGCTATCTATTTTGAAATGTTGAGAAGTCACGGGTTGGTTGTTCTGTCCTGCTTAGGTCTAAGAAAGATTGGTGATAATAACTGCCCCGGACTGGGTTGAGCAACCTCAAAAAATGTCTGGATTTTGTGCCTGACTATCTCAGTTTCTATTTCAGTGAAATTAGAGTCACAAGTGTGTGGTAGCTTAGGCCGAGCTTCGTGTTGTATTTCGACACCATCAATGGAATTTAAAATGAAAGGGTCCATAGTTAGGGAGTGCCAGTTAGAGAGGTATTTTGACACCCGGACTGATGTAAAATTAAAGGCTTCCCAAGAAAACAGATGCAAAAGTTTATGTACAGCTGTATAAAAGTCACTTACATTTAATTCTTCAAGTATGGTAATTATTTCTTCTGTTTGCGTTGTTGGCTTGTGTTGTTCTGGCGGTGATACTGTGAGTACTGCCTCCTTCTGCCGGGAAACTGGGAATGGCCTCTGGATAAAAAGTCCCGCCTGAGAGTATTGCGGTAGTTTGGCAGGCTAGAAGTGTAGGACCTAAATTTGGACTCTTTTGCTTGTCCACCCTTGAAAGCCTTAAGGAGTTTGTTCGAGTCTTCAGCCTGTTTCAGCTGTTTGGTAATGTCAGAGCAGGGGTCCAAAGGGGATTTCGATATCAGTTGCAAAAAGATTCTGGAATTTCTGTTTCAAGAGAGGCTTAAGCATATTCCGCCGGATGCTTGAAATAATATTAGTAAGGTGGCCAAGAATGGTTAGAGCCTTGACAGACTCATTAACAAGCTTCTCACCTAATTCCAGTTGGAAAGTTTGAGGTGTGGAGGGAAATGTAAGGAACCTTGTTAAAAATTTGCTGTAAATTAGTAAGTCATCTTGCTTTGTACTCCACTTGAGATGTTGCCAGGCTACTACATCAACTTTTGGCTGGCAAAGTTTTCTGCAATCTTTTGGATGATGGTATTTGTCCAGCATGGCTTTCAATTTCGTTGGGGCCAATGCTTTACCCCAGTCGTTATTCATGACCTCAGCAAGATGGGGTCAGCTTTTGCTGCAGAAGGTTCTATGGTTTGAAGGTCAGCTTCTAAACTTGACCAAAAATCCTGATGCGGGGCAGCTGTTGGATCAGCTTTATTAGGTTGTAAACTCTGATCCTCATGCCGAGATTGTCATCGTGTGTGTGTACACTCAGGGCATTGTCATCGTCAGGATCAGAAGAGGGGTTCCCTGGGTGTACAGCAGGGTGCGACTCTCTAGTGGCCTGAAGCCTCTTAACCGGTGATATGGCTGAGAGATTTCGCTCTGCCTGCCTCTTAAATCTGGTCGATAGGCATAATGGAGATTGGCTTGTAGTGATGGCAGTTGCAAGCTGCTGCATGAACGTAGCCATGGCTGTCACGTTTGAATTCATTTCCCTTAGAGTTAAGGCTAAATAGTGAGTTCCTGGGGAAAAAGGTGGGACTTTATGTTTGTCGTACGACAATTGCTGTGAGGAAAGAACATTATTGAAAATTGACGAGGATTCGATAAGAGAGTTTACCTTTACGCCATGTTTAGCCAATGGAATTAGAATAAGAACAATTGATAAATGGAAACTCACCAATCGGGAATGGTATGTCAACTGTATTCTTTGAATCTTTGAATGTGAACTGGTATCAAGAACGTGTCTCATCGCTAGCAGTAAAAGATCCGCGAATGAGCTAGCAGCACATGAGCCCGCTTCTTATGGGATATTGTAGTGACGTAGCTGATGATGGTGAAGAATTGTAGCCTCCGCCCAGACTCAAACTGATCAAATCAGTAGAGTCTGCACAACTATGTCCAAAAGCTTGTTCTGCTGACTCAGCAATCTTGTTTTCATTTTAAACCGTGCGCATTGCTTTGATGGAGGTCAAATCGGTGAACGCTCCGCTTGGCCTGTTGATTTCCTGGTGGCGTGTTTGAGATTTACTTTGTAGCTTGGTGTCCTGCTAGATACGGGTGAAAAAAAATAAAGCAAGTCATGTCCTGCGTTATTTGTTTCACTGAGCTCACAAAAAAACAGTCTTGGAACTTTAATTTAGTGGATGGAAAGGGCGACTTCGATGTCAGGAAAGCTTTACAGTGCCTGAACTTCGTTGTCAAAATACGGCCTACTACCGACGAGAAATCCTACATTTGCAGAGCGTGCCTTCAGCAGTTGAAATGATTGCACACTGCTTGCTCGAAAGTGGAAGAAATAGAAGCAGAGATAGAGCAGAAATACACATCTGGGGCAATGAAACGAGGGATTGCTGTTAAATCAAAGACCATGAAAAGACTGCTGGCTTTTGAAGAAGAGCATACTGATTCTGCCAGTGTGAAGCACCCATTTGTACCAGTACCTTCAGTTGCTCTCATCAGTGTTAGTAGCAAAGACAGTGCATTGACCCCAGACGATATCATTGATAGATCACCTGTGCCATTGAGTCCAATTGTGAGTCGAAGCCAAGTTATTGCTACATCTGCAAAGAGGGTTACTGTAGTAAAAGAGCACTATTCAGTTGCAACCACAAGAAGAATGGCTCACCCTATATCTGCTAGCACACCAGCTAAAAGAAGCAAATCTGAACCTTGGGTTGATAATTGCAAAACAAGGGCATCTGAGTAGGTTGCAAATAAGGCGTTTGTAGCGTGGCAAGTCCTGTTTGCATGGCAAGTCCTGTTTATACGTCACGATGCGTTTTCGACCAATCACAACACAGCTCTCGAAACCTACGTCAAACAGGACTTGCCACGCTAAAAATAGGTCTACAAGATCACGGGGGTTTCCACAAGAAGAAAATTCTGGTATATAAACCAGAAACTGCTTTCTTTTCGTTGAGTTCTTTACGTTATTGTACTGTGACTCTCCTCTTGCACTGTGCACGCACTTTCAAGAGAATACGAAGATCTACCAACGAAGATCAACATAAAAGATACAAAGGTATGTGGACTAATCATTTTGGCATTCTTAGATATTTAAAAAATGGTTAACCTTTATTTTAATACTAGAATACCAGGCGGAAAGGTAGAATAACTTGTTTTCCAGTAGCTTGAAATGCAACACCCGCCCTTTCGTTTAAATCAGAGACCTCAAAGGGCCACTTGCTATTTGCAAGTATATGAAAGATTTACAGAGAAAACATTTACTAGAGGGTAACCAAAATGGCCAGAGAAGTAAATTTAAGTACGTTAAGTGATTGAAATTTGTATTCTTCGTGCCTCAGTTTCCTGGTTGATCTTTTCCAGTGCCTTAATATTCACTAACGATGGCTAGGCCTCGGAACAAAAATATACAGTGCAAGCAGTCCCTATGCCAAAAAGACCTCAAAATAAGTTCATAAAATGACAAAAACTACAGTAGTAAATACTGAAATTATAACTACTGTAACTAATTTTGTTCTTTGCGGTTGGAAGCTACATTGCTTCTTTCAATAATGTATTCTAATAAATATTCTTTTTATTCTTAAAAGAGGCGATCTCTGGCTACCAACTGTAGAATCGATAACTTTCAAATACCATGGCATTGCTGGCAAGACGGCATGTTTTAACGTTTTAGTAGATTTTATTGCTTTTGCATTATGTAACATTGCCTCATGAACAGTTTCATGACGTATTGCCCCTCCCTGCATTACATAGTTCTAGGAAACTTGGAAAAATCCTGTCACCCAAATTATTTATTAGCCTTTAAATTTTTATACAGTACAGAAATAGCGTGACTAACTAGAGAGCTTGAAAAAAGGGAGGAAACGCCCATTGTTTCAAATTAATTTCAATATGTGCACATTTCACAAAGCGACGCTAAATCTTGTCACAAATAAGGCCCAATTAGAGGACAGTAAAGGAATTCAAAGTTATATACTTTCATAAGAAGCTCCGAAATTTCTGTACCATTTTATTGATTATAAGGTTAATTGTAGGTAGAAGTAGTAAAAATGTCTTTGAAAACTACAAATCTGAGTAATAGCGTGACTATTTAGAGAGCTTGAAAAAAGGGAGGAAACGCCCATTGTTTCAAATAAATTTCAATATGTGCACATTTCACAAAGAGACGCTAAAACTGTCACAAATAAGGCCTAATTAGGGGACAGTAAAGGAATTCAAAGTTATATACTTTCATAAGAAGCTCCGAAATTTCTGTACCATTTTATTGATTATAAGGTTAATTGTAGGTAGAAATAGTAAAAATGTCTTTGAAAACTACAAATCTGAGTAATAGCGTGACTACCTAGAGAGCTTGAAAAAAGGGAGGAAACGCCCATTGTTTCAAATTAATTTCAATATGTGCACATTTCAGAAAGAGACGCTAAAACTGTCACAAATAAGGCCTAATTAGAGGACAGTAAAGGAATTCAAAGTTAAATATTTTCATAAGAAGCTCCGAAATTTCTGTACCATTTTATTGATTATAAGGTTAATTGTAGGTAGAAATAGTAAAAATGTCTTTGAAAACTACAAATCTGAGTAATAGCGTGACTAACTAGAGAGCTTGAAAAAAGGGAGGAAACGCCCATTGTTTCAAATTAATTTCAATATGTGCACATTTCACAAAGAGACGCTAAAACTGTCACAAATAAGGCCTAATTAGAGGACAGTAAAGGAATTCAAAGTTATATACTGTCATAAGAAGCTCCGAAATTTCTGTACCATTTTATTGATTATAAGGTTAATTGTAGGTAGAAATAGTAAAAATGTCTTTGAAAACTACAAATCTGTGTAATAGCGTGACTAACTAGAGAGCTTGAAAAAAGGGAGGAAACGCCCATTGTTTCAAATTAATTTCAATATGTGCACATTTCACAAAGAGACGCTAAAACTGTAACAAATAAGGCCTAATTAGAGGACAGTAAAGGAATTCAAAGTTATATACTGTCATAAGAAGCTCCGAAATTTCTGTACCATTTTATTGATTATAAGGTTAATTGTAGGCAGAAATAGTAGAAATGTCTTTGAAAACTACAAATCTGTGTAATAGCGTGACTATTTAGAGAGCTTGAAAAAAGGGAGGAAACGCCCATTGTTTCAAATTAATTTCATTATGTGCACATTTCACAAAGAGACGCTAAATCCTGTCACAAATAAGGCCTAATTAGAGGACAGTAAAGGAATTCAAAGTTATATATTTTCATAAGAAGCTCCGAAATTTCTGTACCATTTTATTGATTATAAGGTTAATTGTAGGTAGAAATAGTAAAAATGTCTTTGAAAATTACAAATCTGAGTAATAGCGTGACTAACTAGAGAGCTTGAAAACAGGGAGGAAACGCCCATTGTTTCAAATTAATTTCAATATGTGCACATTTCACAAAGAGACGCTAAAACTGTCACAAATAAGGCCTAATTAGAGGACAGTAAAGGAATTGAAAGTTATATATTTTCATAAGCAGCTCCGAAATTTCTGTACCATTTTATTGATTATAAGGTTAATTGTAGGCAGAAATAGTAAAAATGTCTTTGAAAACTACAAATCTGAGTAATAGCGTGACTAACTAGAGAGCTTGAAAAAAGGGAGGAAACTCCCATTGTTTGGCATAATTTTGCAATATCTGCACATTTGAGAAAAAGACGCGAAAACAAACAAAATAAAGTCTAATTAGACGAAATTAGAAGAATTCAGAAGCGATCCTAATAACAATAAAAAGTTATACTTTTTCATTTTGACACTTATTGTAGATAATCCTATCATCAACGCCACGTATAGGCTATTGAGTCTCTTGTTGGTTCCTTATTCTTATTGTTGTGACTGTTACTGTTAAGAATTCATTTCCATTTTAGAAGAGGTGTTTTAAGCCAGGTGTTTTAAGCACTCGATCCCCCCCGGGGGTGTGAGGTACATGAGTGACTTGTGAAGTAGTCGGAAACCCAGATTTCGGAAACCCATCCACCTAGAATATAAACCTTTGCAGACACAGACCCTATTTTATAAATAGACTAGCCCTTGCCCGTGTAAGACCACCGCCTCATGAAAACCACCGCCTCCGATGAACTCCGCCAATAAGAGCTGCCACCTAAAAGGCACTGTGCATCAAGGTGGTTATAGGTGCTGTATAATCTAAATCTTGATCTCAATCTTAATTTTAGTCTAGTCTTAATCTTAGTCTTCAAGTTAAATGGAATCTTAATGTTAACTTCTACCTGAATTGGAATGTTAACCTTAATGTTAATCTAAATGTTAATGTTAATCAGAATCAGAATCTTAATTTTAATGTTAATCTTACTCTTACTCTTAATCTTAATCTCAACCTTATGTTAATGTTAATCTTAGTCTTCGTAAATCTTGAACTCCATCTCAGTATTAGTCTTAGTCTGTGCTAGTCTTGGTCTAAGTATCAGTCTTTCATTTTTGAACTTCAACTTGAAGTTATTCTTAATTTGTAAACTGAAGCTAATTTTCACATTGGTCTTAATCTGAAACTTTATGTTAATCTTGATGTAAATCTGAAATGACATTGAAACTGAAAATTAATGTTAATGTTGTTATTTATCACCACATGCAATAGTGTCAATCTCAAACTTTATCATCATCTCAATTCGTCTTCATACTCTTAGATGCCAAATAATCATTCCCCGTTTATTAGTTTTGAGTTTTTTCCCACACCCGGACCTTAATAGGACCCCCCATTTATTAATTTTCAAAGAAACAATTTCACTTGTGAAAGGATTGAACTACGTTTATTAATTCCCTCCACCCCCTAAGCTTAATAAGACCCCCTCTTTATTAAATGTTCAAAAAAATTTTCCACCCCCCTCCCGTTTATATGGACCCCCCGTTTATTTGTTACCTTAGAGTATTGGCCTTAATGTTAATATTAGTAAAAGTAAAATTAATCTTTAATTGAAAATAAATTTTAATATTATTCTTAATTCTTCAGCTGCAATAGAACTTGACATCAAAATCGAAAATGAAATTAAAATTGAAATAAGAATGAAATGAAAGTGAAAGTTTAGTGTCGAGAGATAAATTGAAAATAAATTTATAAGTGGAAAATAAATTGAAAATAAATT
The DNA here is from genome assembly GCA_014526335.1 of Chrysaora quinquecirrha. Lineage (NCBI taxonomy): Eukaryota > Metazoa > Cnidaria > Scyphozoa > Semaeostomeae > Pelagiidae > Chrysaora > Chrysaora quinquecirrha. The sequence goes on from JACTAT010000037.1 coordinate 1,487,943, forward strand.
TATAAGTGAAAAGATATGAGAAAAAATAGATCCAAAGATTTGAGTCATTTCAAAAAGATTTCTAGTTTTGTCAAAGTGACTTTAACACATTGAAAAGAATTGTAAACTATTTAAATAGCAGAAAACAAAAACACCAAAAATTTTTCTATGAAGGAAATTGAACTCCAGACATTCTGGGTAGCAGGCGAGCATTAACCACTTAGCAACACAGGCACATTGTCTAGTCAACGATAATCTCCTAGTGGTCCTAACATTCATCAAAGGGAAGAACAACAAAACACTTTAAAAAATTGTCTAACGAACTTAAAAATTAAACCAAAAGCAAATTTAAGTTACCAGACGTCTCCTTGGCCTTGGGAAAACAGTTTCAACACGAAAATAACAGAAATAAAAAACTTCGAAAGGAAAAGAATTGCCCCTGAGTGGAGTCGAACTCCCAACTCTGAATATCAGCTCACGAGACACGCCGCTTCACCGACCGTGCTACAGTGCCTTGTTGCGATTCAGTGATAATCCTCCTACAGAAAACAATCGGACGATGGTGAAAACAGGCACCAATGACGCACTTCAAAGAAGGGTTGGCCCCTTTTACCCGAAAGACTGCAGCAGATAGGAGAAAAAGCAAGGGCGATGGCTCGCCTACCCCACGGGCGGCCGAATTGTGGGAAAATCGCATCCCGGAAGCTCACACAACCCGCTCAAACAAATCAGTACAAAATTTTCACTAATCCGATTCCTATTTTAGTATAGAGAGAAACAAGCGGAATATGAGAATAATGAGACTATCTTGACCTTACTATTGCTCGATATTGTACTACCATCACTTGACACGTTTTTGCCACTTTTCTGACCAAACTAAAGTTCAAATTTCGACCTTTCTTCAATTTGCCACCAACTTTTGTAGGTTTGGGTTAAAATAATACCCATGTTAAGAGAATTTCAGGGCCAAAAACCCACCCATATGGGCGGCACCAGCACATATCCGTACCCACATTATTCTAAGTACCCCCTCCCCCCCCCGGGGCACTTGACTCGAAAGCTCTGATTAGAGTTCTTTTTGAGTGTCCTAAGCAACTATAGTAAAGATACTTGATTTTTACAAGAATTAAACTTTTAGCGTTCTTATCTTTAAACTAAGTAGGTATTATCTTTGGACATTAAACGAAAAGTTGCTTGAAATATATTCAAATGAAAAATATTCAAATGAAAAAATCTAAGTTTTGTTTATTCAAGACTATTGTACCTTACTTAGTTTCAACTGAGGAAATGGAAAATCAACTGACAGCTGACGACCAGGAGTTTCTAGAAGCTCTCATCTCGATGGGACGTGACAATAAAGGTACCCAAGTTAATATAAACAATAATATCATAGTCTATCATAGTAGTCTAATATAAAGTAAAGACGTGTTAACATCACACTGCACTATAAGTGTCCGATGTGCGACTCAATGTAATTTTGTAACTGGAAGCCTCGATGTCATGTAAGATTCAGGTTTTTATTTTCATTTCCAATTTAACATTGATTCTCAGACATAGATGCTGCATTAAAAAATTAGGCCCTTTTTCATAAAGATGTTGTCTATTGCAATACCCATGGTCTTAGATTAAGGTATAAGATTATAAGTGATAGCCTCGATGTCATGTAAGATTCAGGTTTTTATTTTCATTTCCAATTTAACATCGATTCTCAGACATAGATGCCGCATTAAACAATTAGGCCCTTTTTCATAAAGATGTTGTCTATTGCAATACCCATGGTCTTAGATTAAGGTATAAGATTATAAGTGATAGCCTCGATGTCATGTAAGATTCAGGTTTTTATTTTCATTTCCAATTTAACATCGATTCTCAGACATAGATGCTGCATTAAATAATTAGGCCCTTTTTCATAAAGATGTTGTCTATTGCAATACCCATGGTCTTAGATTAAGGTATAAGATTATAAGTGATAGCCTCGATGTCATGTAAGATTCAGGTTTTTATTTTCATTTCCAATTTAACATCGATTTTCAGACATAGATGCTGCATTAAAAAATTAGGCCCTTTTTCATAAAGATGTTGTCTATTGCAATACCCATGGTCTTAGATTAAGGTATAAGATTATAAGTGATAGCCTCGATGTCATGTAAGATTCAGGTTTTTATTTTCATTTCCAATTTAACATCGATTCTCAGACAAAGATGCTGCATTAAAAAATTAGGCCCTTTTTCATAAAGATGTTGTCTATTGCAATACCCATGGTCTTAGATTAAGGTATAAGATTATAAGTGATAGCCTCGATGTCATGTAAGATTCAGGTTTTTATTTTCATTTCCAATTTAACATCGATTCTCAGACATAGATGCCACATTAAACAATTAGGCCCTTTTTCATAAAGATGTTGTCTATTGCAATACCCATGATCTTATATTAAGGTGTAAGATTATAAGCGATAGCCTCGATGTCATGTACGATGCAGGATTTTTGTAACTTGGATTGGATTGTAAGTGACTTTTTTACATCTTTTGAAATTTTGTAGAAAAAGATCGACAACCTTCGAGCGATGATTCGACAGTTTCATGTCCTGTTCCTGCTTCAATGATGTCAAACCCTTTTCCTGGTACCCCAATGCCAAACCCTGTTCGTGATACGCAAGTTTCAAGTCCTCTTCCTAACGCATCAATTTCAAATCCTGTTGCTGGTAGCCCAGTTTTAAATCCTATTGGACCTTCGCCAGCTTCTTCATTAGATGCTTGTCTTAGGGCTAATGCTTCTAAAGTTCTGATCAGTCTTTCTCCAGACTCTCCAAATGTTGAGATAATTTCGAATATTCTGTCTCTTCCTTTGGACGACACAACATTTACGTTCCAAGGCTCTATGAAAAAGGCATTGTTTGTTACAATTTTGAAATATTTGGTTTTAAAGCATTTCCATCCATACTCTATGGAAATAGTTCAAAAGGTCATGGATAACCGTCAAAAAATAGCATTAGGAGCAATTTTCAAGAAAAATCGTCATAATTTATACCACAACAGCAGAGCATCAAAACCTAATTATAGTTTAAAATTCGATTCTTCTGGCGACTTTGCCATCAATAAGTACAGCAATCTTCCAGTAATATTGCATAATAAATATCAAAAATCATCAGGCAATCTGATAGAATCGAGGGAGGTTGTTTATGAAGAAATCCTTCCAAAAATTCTTGATGGAATACATAAAACATCAACTCTAGATGGCAGTCAATGCTGTGTTCCAATGGGTGTAAACGCAATGAACAAAACGTTTGGTGATAGATTCTTTTACAAAGGAATCTTCAAACAAATTAGCAAATACCTAAAAAATTGCAAATCTTGCCGCATAAATACACCTTTACCTATGACACAAGCTGCACCTCCAAAACCTATCAGAACGCACCAGCCCCATGAGAGAATCCAGTATGATATTATAGATATGGCCCCTTCAAAGAAAAGATCTTTCATGAAGGAAAATCAGTGGGGATTTCGATATATCTTGACAATCAAGTGTTGCTTCAGCAAATTTTGTTGGTTGTTCCCTCTTAAGAGAAAACAGCCGCTGAGGTCTACAAGATTGTCAAATTTCTGTTCGATATAGAGGGTCCCCCAGAAATACTTCAGTCCGACAATGGCAAAGAATTTGTTAATAAATTAATTAAAGAACTGAGTCAGCACTTTGGGTTCAAAATGATTCAAGGTAAGTCATATACCCCTCAGCATCAAGGTCAGGTTGAACGCCTTAACAAAACGGTCAAGGCATATCTCAGCCGACTTCTCCAAAATTTCAGTCTGAAAGATCAGGGAGAAAAATGGCCGATTCTTCTAATTTATTTGATAGCAAATCAAATAAATAAATCTTACCACTCCACAATAGATGACATTCCATTTCGTATATACCGAAAAAGGGATGCATCTTCTCTTGATTTTATCATTGTTCCGGATGACTATGTCTGGTCTACAAAAGAGGCAGACACCTCTAACACAGACAGTGAAGTTAGCGATGAGGAGGAAGAGAGTGAGGTTGAGGAGGCCAATGGCACTGCACAAAAAGATTCATCTTTAGGATTTTCAGAGATGGAGATTATCCAGTCTTGTGCGGGTTCTTCTCTGTCGAAATCCTTTCTTGTTCAGGAGAACGACAGTGAATTTTTTTCTTCAAACGAAGGAGATACAGTTGACCATTTCGAAACAGAAGAGGAATTTAGTACAACTAAATTTCTAAAATCTCTCCACAGCATTTCGAAAATGTTACATTCTCGAAAACTCCATGCTCTTGAATCGACCGAGATCACGATTCACAGAAACATTGAGCGTGATTTACGAAAATGCAAATGCGATAAATTCAATTTAGGGGATAAGGTGCTGGTTAGAAATCCAGCACTGGAAATCTCCAAAGGGATGACAAAAAGTCTTGATCCCTTCATACCACGTAATATTGTTGCCGAGATAGTGGAAGCTTTACCTGGCGCAATGTATACCTTAGAGTATCCTAGTGGTGAAACAATGGTCCAGAAATCAGCTTTTGAGGGAGAAATTGTACTTTTTGAAGAAGTGGTGGGTCTTTCTTCATCTACTGAAAATAAGCCGTCCCGAGTAACAACAAAGAAAGCTCTCCTTGATGCACTTGTTGACTTCGCACTTCTAAGAAGGAGAGCTATGTATAATGAAAAAATTAATAGAAAGGCTAACCAAAATGGCAATTTAAATGCTTTATTTGCCAAGTATTACGACACTCTTGATAGTGGGTTTTTAAGCTCGCTATATCAAGGTGTTGATAAAAATAAGCAAATGGAAATGCAGAACGAATATACTGCAAGAATAGACGCCCTCAAACAAGCCGTATTCTCAAATTTCCTCTACGGAATTGTGAGTTGGGAAAGAAAGAGAAGAGTTTGGCTGAGCGATAAGCTTTAGCATTTCTGAATGTAAACAGCTCACACCAGTGCGTTGATTGTTTTTCAAATGCAAATGCCATTTGCAACCATCCTTGTTGTAAACAGATGGCAATAAGTTTTGCAGAAAGGTGTGGTGCCAAAGTTCCCTTTGTGGAATCAAGGAAAGGTGGAAAAAATAAGAGAGCAAAGCAAAATAATTCTAATTCTGGTAATAGCGAGCCCAAAAATAAGCAACCAAGGCTCGCAAATTCTGTGGAAAAAAAATAAACAAAAACAAATAGAAACAAATAAAAAATCTGAAATTAAATTATACTTGCAGGAGGCTAAAAACAAAGTCTCTGCTATTTCCAAGTGCAACATCATAGAAAAAAGAGATCAAATTCTTTTAAATGAATTTTTACTTCGTTTAGAAGATTTTAAGGACAAACCAGCCGAGCTTCAAGGAAACTTGCAAAGCAATTTATCATACTTTTTGGATGTCGTGTTTTCACAGCATCCAACTGAAAAGAAAAGCCAAGTTTTTGTAAAACAATACTCATACAAGAACAACATATTCCGTGTCCAGATGCAAGGCAGCACACTCTTGTGTGGCATGTGTGCTTTGAACAACACACTTGATATAGATATCTTCAAACCTGACATGTTGAACAAGCTTGCGGATATTTTGTGGCTTGAGCAAACCGAAAAGGAATATCTGAGCAACAATTTAGAAAAGTTCAGATCTATTCATGCCAACCTTAAACAAAGAATTTATTATTATTATTATTATTATTATACACAAGGGCTTGAAATTTCCCGATTTCCATGCAAATGTGACAGAAATCCTTGAAAATCCTATCATACATATGGGTCTTTTGTCAGAGACCAGATTCAGGTCTAATCATGGTCACATTGAAGTACCCCCCCCCCCCCTTCCTTGCGAGGTAGCTATCGAGGCCAAGTTGGCCTCTAACCTAATTACACAATATAATTGAAAAATCTTAAACTAGTTAATTAACTCATAAAAATTAACTAGTTAATTAATATGAATGCATATGAATTTCACGAAAATGAACCCTTTGTCCCTCTCCAGTTTTACCAAATTTGCGATTCCTGAAAAAAGTCGTAAAAGATTTCAAAGAGGGAACAATGGAATTGTGGTCCATTCCAAGTGCACCCAGGCAAGGCTAGGCTTATTTCCTGTCAGAAACCATAAGCACATGTGCCCTGCTGTGCCAGTACCATTCGGTACCCTTCTCTCCTGGGAAAATGGTTCTCTTGTGCAGCAATTGCAAAAGAATCTGCTCCGAATCCTGGCTTTATTGTTCAAGGTGTGGGAGCAATCTTCACTAAAGTGCAACATGAGATGCCCACATTCAGTAGCAGTTGGCCTAGGCAAACTGGTATGTCTCCGGCTCCTATTGTAGCAAGTGAAACTAGTGGTGAAGCCGGACCACAACAACCATCTTCTTTTTCAGCATTCATGACCAACAGGAAAAAGGATGTTCCTGTGAAAGGGAAAAAGCAAACGAATTTGCGGAAAACAAAGAGTGAAAATGTCAAGGTAAGTGAAATATGCATCAACAATTACCTATCTTCTACCCATTCAAGCAGGCCCAGTAACCCCACCCACTCAACTCACTCTGAATAGCTGGTACTGATTTGTCTTTAATTATTATCTTTTTTTAGGTGAATGTTGTTCTTGTATATAGAAATACAAATGGTGCATTGTCTGGAAGAAGGGGTACTTCTCTACCTTTTGAGTTATCCAGAAGGTCTGGTGCATAATTTCTGAAACATGCAGCACAGTCCAAACATGCAACGTTTTAAAAAAAAATTATGTGAACCTCGAGAAAGAATATGGATTATTGTACAAAGATCAAGAAGAAGTTATTAATTTACCAGGCACAAATCAGCCATTCAGCCTTAAAAGTACCAGGAGCTCACTGGCAAATTATTTAACAGAATGACCTTTCTTCTTTGTGAAAAAAATTACTTTAAAGGTACAGTATAGTAGCATGTTTTTACCGATTTAAGTTCCCAGTTGACTTTTCAAAAATTGTAAGGCATTACATGTTTGTGTCCATAATTTTTTTCTATTTTCACAGTTTCCTCATCAGATGATGATTGTAAAGACAGTGATGAAGAAATGAAACACAATGAGCCACTTGGTGTTAAGCAAACATTAGAGGTGCCTGTATAAGCAGTCAATTTTGTAAAATGTCACTTTGCATAAATACCAAATTACCAGAGTGGTTGTTCTGAGAGGAGGGAGAGGATCGGAGCATTCTTGTTGTGGAGTTTAGTTAAATGGAAGAAGACTAATCCAGAAAAAAGACTTGACTTTTCCTTCAAACTTTATACATAACGAATAGCAACAGAAAATATTTACAAATTAGTAGTTAAGATTATTATTTCTGGTTTTAACATGATTTCTCAATCTAGAAACTTAGCAACGCATTGTTTTCTCACATCACAACTGAACTGATTAACACACCCAAAGAATCATAGAATAATTATCACAATTAGAAGCGATGCGCGCCCACCGTGTTACATTGGTTCAATTTTACTCTACTTTCAGCTGCTTTAACTGAATCAGACACAGAATTATCTACCGATTCTGTAGATACACTATCCTGTTTATTTAATTCGTTATACAGAATTTCCAAAGGAAATAAATGCTGCAGCGCAAGCGTTAGCATGCTAGCCTTAATACCTTTAGCTGCAGGTACTCTAACATTGCTGTCTTTGCCAGTATCAGTTCTTCAGCCTTTCCTAGTTTTCAAAACTGTTGCTTAGTCTGTGCATCCTGGACTACAACTACATTACCTACTTCTATTTTAGGATGACTCCCATTACTGGAACTAAGAACTTCTCTTAAGCTCAGCAAGAACTCACCCTTCCAATGCTTTACAAAATGTCTTAAAATTTTGAGATTGATGTTTAACTCCTCTGGTTAAAGATTCATTGGTACTTACCACTTCAAAGTGTTTGTCATTTGGAGTTCTTGTAACACTATATCCTGAAATGAGTTGCCCTGGTGTTAAAGGATATGAAATACCTTCTGTGTCATCATATACATACGTAATCGAGCGCAAATTAATGATGTATTCTACTTCTAAAATCAAAGTATGCAAATCCTGAAAAGGTAACTTGTCTCTACTGATTACCTTCTTCAAACACTGTTTGACAGATCGTATCAAACGTTCCCATGTACCACCTTGCCATGCAGCTAAGGGTACATTAAAATGCCATGAGATGTTGTAATTTGCCAGATATTTTTCAACTTCATTAGAAATTTTGATTTGTCTTACCTCTTTCGAAGCCGATATGAATGTTTTCGCATTGTCTGATATCAATAATTTTGGTAAACCTCCACAAGAAACAAATCTTCGAAATTTGCATAGAAGGGAATCAACAGTTAGATTTTCCACCATTTCCAAAAGTATCGCTCTTGTAGACATACAAGTGAACAAGCAAATATAGACCTTTGAGTAGACCATTTGGAATTTGGAATTAAAGTTAGAAAATCTGAAATTACAACTGCAACTAAGACCGATGATCTTATCCCCTGGGAAAAGTGATGAGAAATCAATAACAGAAGACATAATAGAAATTAGAACTGAGCTAATTAATAAAGCAGAAAATCACAAGAAAGTATCAGAGCAAATCGAACAATAGAACTGGATAAAAGCCTTTCTCTAAAAGATACACAAAACAAGCAAAAGGAACAAAGTAAGGCAACTTGTACAGAGACGGTAAACAAGAACAGTCGCAAACAACAACAAATTCATAAAAGGAAAGCTAGGAGTAATCCAACACAGCCAAGTAAAGACAGAAATGATGACCCAATGCGAGAGATGGATAGAAATGAAAAACTTAACGTCTTGATTGTCGGGGATTCTGAATTACAAATAACCAACGCAATGTGGAAATAAAGTTCACACAAGGTATGAAAATCAAGCAGGCAGTGCAGAAAGCAGGAAAGAGTAATAATGACGTAATAATTGTACACGTTGGTACAAACAACCTAAACAGTGGCACCCCAGAACAAATAAGCAAAGAAACGATGGAAATGCTCAAGGATATCCAGAAGAACAATCCTGCATCTAGAGTAGTGTATTCGTCAATCTTTAAAAGAAAAGATAACATGGCTGTAAACGCCAAAGGAATGAAAGTGAATAAACTTCTTGCCGAAGAACTTCCTATTAACGGATTGGACATGCTAGATAATGACAATATAACGTTTAGTAATCTTTGGCAGGACGGACTGCATATAAGCGATGGTGGAGTTAGAAAATTCTATGGTAATGTGAGTAAATTTATTAAATACTGTTAGAGGCAACGCTCCCAGGCAGCTATTCGTAATAAGCCTAGTAAACGTGGGAAGAGAAATGGTCTCAAAATAGCGTTTCTGAATATAGTTTCTCTGAGAAAACATAAAAATGAACTTGAAATTGTCCTCAGGGATCATGATATTGATATTATAGGCCTTAGTGAAACACGTCTGGATGAAAAAGTTGTAGACTCTGACGTTACCATTAATGGCTACAATATTTTTCGTAATGATCGTAATATAAATGGTGGAGGGGTAGCTCTTTATGTAAAGGAAAGTTTACCATACCCTAACATTAAACTTAAGAGTGAAAAATTAGAGCTATTATCAATTGAAATTCCATTACATCATGCGAAACCATTTCTTGTTGTTTGCTGGTATCGTCCTCCAACCTCGCATGTCAAGGATGAAACATTCGAGAACCTTAGAGATGTCCTAAAGCAACTAGATAAAGAAGGGAAGGAAACCTTAATGATAGGCGATACCAACTGTGACCTGTCAAGTAAGCAAAATACTAATGCAAAGAGGCTTAAGGCAATATACTCTGAGTATCAGCTTGAACAACTGATTAAAGGCCATACAAGAGTTTCTATAACAAATAATGGACAGAATGAACAAAGAATCAGCAAAACGCTAATTGACCATTTCTCTACTACTAAAAAGCAATACATTTCTAACGTTGATATCTTAAGATTAGGGATGGTGGACCATTATCTGATATACGGCATACGTAAAATAAGTACCCAAAGACTCAAAAACAAGAAACCAAAAATAGTCGCGTAGTTTAAGCAAGTATGATAAGGCAGCCTTTCGGCATGATCTTCAACAAATTAAATGGGAATCCATCCTGAGTCTACATCTACATTTGAAGACATTTTCGAATCAATCCTAAGTATTCATGCACCCCTGAAAAAGAAGAGAATACAGTCCGACCCCGCACCTTGGATAACGCCGAAGGTAAGAAAAATAATGACGGAGAGGGATAGGGTAAAAAGGGCTGCAATAAAATCTCCTGGTCTATGGTCATTATATAAACAACTAAGGAACAAGGTGACCAAAGCAATAAAGACAGCCCTGCAAGCATACTATCTAGGTCTCATAGAAGAAAATAAACAAACTCCGAGACATATGTGGAAGACAATTGACAAAGTCTTGAATAGAGGCGATCGCTCCACCGGAATATCTGGTCTAAATTTTGAGGGACAAAATCTTACAAAAGAAAAAGATATTGCTGAACCCCATTTTTCCCACTTTGTCTCAGTAGGTCCAAAACTAGCCAAAGAGTTAGAGTCTTACAGCGATGACGACCCTATCGGTAAAATCAACGCCTCAACTACAAAATTTAGATTTAAATTGATTGATGATGCCTATGTCTTACATGCAAAATCAAAACTAAGGAATGGGAAAGCACCAGGACCAGATAAAATCTCTACAAAGCTAATTAAAGATTCTAGGGATATTATCTGGAAGCCATTAACAATGATATTCAATTCATCCATGGCAACTGGCATCTTTCCAGATATTTGGAAATTAGCAAGTGTGACTCCAATTTTTAAAGCAGGCCAAATAAATGACGCTAACAACTACAGGCCAATCTCGGTCATCTCAATATTTTCAAGAATACTTGAAAAGATTGTCCATGACCAAATGTTTAACTTTTTTCAGCCCAAATTGACTCAGAACCAGGCTGCTTTTCGTAAACTGTATTCAACAATAACATCATTGATTAACTGTACAGACTCCTGGTATGCCACCATGGACAGGAAAGAAGTCAACCTCACTATCTTCCTCGACCTAAAAAAAGCATTTGATACGGTCGATCACTCAATATTGCTTGCAAAATTAGAGAAATATGGCGAAAGAGAAACAACAGGAAATTGGTTTTCATCCTATCTGAATAAGAGAAAACAATTTTGCATGGTAGACGGGCAAAAATCAACTGGCAAAATGGTAACCTGTGGGATACCTTAGGGTTCGTGCCTCGGTCCACTCCTGTTCATAATTTATCTAAACGACATTGAAAAATGCCTGAAATTCTCGAAAGCAGGCCTTTAGGCAGACGACACACATGTGACAATAACGTCAAATAACCAAGAAAATCTTCTAGAGAATGCTCAACGTGAACTTATCAATATTTCAGATTGGATGAGAATAAATAAGCTGACTAAGGATAAATAAGCTAAAAACACGGAACTGGGTTTTTTATATCGTAAATATTGTTTTTTATGTAGTTCCGCGTTTTTGAGTAGAGGTGAGCTGTACTCGAAAACACGGAACTGGGTCTTTTATATCGTAAATATTGTTTTTTATGTAGTTCCGTGTTTTTGAGTAGAGGTGAGCTGTACTAGAAAACACGGAACTGGGTTTTTTATATCGTAAATATTGTTTTTTATGTAGTTCCGTGTTTTTGAGTAGAGGTGAGCTGTATTCGAAAACACGGAACTGGATTTTTTATATCGTAAATATGGTTTTTACACAGTTCCGCGTTTTCGAGTAGAGGTGAGCTGTACTCGAAAACACGGAACTGGCAGCCTTTGCGCAATTTTTTCCGTTCCGAGATTTCCGCGAGTTCTGAGAGTTCCGCGTTTTCGACCTGGCCGCTGTTAAGGGCTGTTCTTCTCCAGATGGTGATGTAGGGATGAAAAATATGCTGATGTAATAAACCATATAAGAACAAAACTTAGATTTTCTTTATTAAAAAGTGTATTAATAGCTATTCGGGGAGTGAGAGGGAGAATTGAACATGATAAAAAGATGGGTCATGCCTCCCTCAATCTGACTCCACGCAGATCTAACTATTAGTCCAGAGGGTGAATGGGGAGTATTACCACCCGATCTGGGACTTTATGGGATAAACATTTTCTGGGTCACTTTTTGGCGTAGATTGCGAATCTGGATGTTGATCGGTGATTCTGGGGGGCTTTTCGGAGATACAGGGGGGTTTGGGGAGAAATAGAGAGGGACTTATTTATTCATAATGATAGCAGTACTTTTAGCAACAGGAGCCTGGGGGGTATGCTTGGCCAACAAATTGAATCAAATCGTGGATGGATAAAGATTCTTATTAAAAGGGTTACCTTGGTGGGATCGGTGTGTTAGTTTGGGGGGCTGTGGGTTTAGAGCGAAGCGTTCAATAGGAAGGCACGCACTTCTAGTCCGGTCTGAAAGCACAACAATCGTGCAAAATATGATACCAGCATTAAAATTTCACGAAATATGCAGTTTGAGTCGTAGAAAACGATGCAAAACAGACCCAAGCTGAAAAATACCCCTATGATCTATTTTTAGAACAGGGGGATTAGCCAAAGTCCTCAGAATGATGAAATCGATTTTTAAGTCATTGGTTACCGGTATAACCATGAAATTTAGTATTCCTAAGTAAATTGACCTGTACAATACCATGAAAATCAAATGAGGCCAATAAAGTACCCTATTTTCTATATTTAGAACAGAGGGCTCAGTCCCAGTCCTCAAAACCGTAAAATTGATTTAGGAAGATATATTGCCTGTATAACCATGAAATTTAGTATTCTTATGTAAATTGACATGTACAATATCATGAACATCAAATCAGGTCGATAAATTACCCTATTTTCTATATCTAGAACAGGGGGCTCGATCCCAGTCCTCATAACCGTAAAATTGATTTAGGAAGATATATTGCCTGTATAACCATGAAATTTAATATGTAAATTGACATTTACAATATCATGAACATCAAATCAGGTCGATAAATTACCCTATTTTCTATATCTAGAACAAAGGGCTCGATTGCAGTCCTCATAACCGTAAAATTGATTTAGGAGGTTATATTACCCGTGCAACGATGAAATTTAGTATTTCAGTTCCCTTCACGGCACCGGTCCCAGTTCACAGAGTTATTACCCAATTTCTAAGTTAACAAAACATATGATAGTACAGCCAAATAGTACAGATCGATTGACGGTCTACTGATATTATCTCAATCAAAACATTGGCCACTGCATTCACACAATTCCGTGCACTCTAATCCATAGCGCTTGCACTTGCACCTGGTTACGCAACTGAGTTTGCAACCGCATTTGACCAGTTCATGGCAGGCCTGTGACGCTTCTGATATCAGCGTCCAAATTGTTGCAGTCATCATCCTTTCCTCTCCTTCTGTTCTGCGCTAACCGTAATCAACGATATCTGGAACATTTTGCCATCGGTTCAGGGACTGACGCCAAATAATCCTACAAGCAAAAATGTGACAATTAATCACCTTTAATTGTTAAGTAGATTTTCGAACACGCAAATTACGGAAAAACGTTAACTGCTCTTCAGGTGAGGCACCGTTTACAATAGAGTTTAAACGGCGTTTCGCTTTGTAATTACGAACCATTACTCATTCCGTACTAGATCAATCAACATGGTGCACGAAGTGACAACAACTTCATTGTCAAATAAGGTATAAAGGTACCAAATACCTTTAATGCGAAAGAAGTAATTTTGGATTCAGATTCGGACAGCCCCTCTTTGCCTTTCCCCCCTTTCTTAGGTCCATGTCCATCTATTCTTACTATCTGAAATGTATGGGTAAAGTATTTATATGTGTGCCAAGTAATGGGTTAAGTACTTGCGTAAACGGAGCCTCTGACGTTAATTTAAATATCAAACATATGTATCAGTACCATTCTTACCCGCCTTGGTACAGAGCTCTGCTTGTATGTTGAACCAGTGTATCTTTCGTTGGTGGCACCAGAGAGCTCACTGACGATAACACTAAATCGATTGAGAGATTCGTTATCCAGCTTTAGGATGTTGGCGTAGAACAGAAGGAGAGGAAGGGATGATGACTCCAATTTGGACACTGATATCCGAAGCGTCACAGGCCTGCCATGAACTGGTTAATGCGGTTGCAAACGGAGTTGCACAACCAGGTGCAAGTGCAAGCGCTATGGATTAGAGTGCACGGAATTGTGTGAATGTAGTGGCCAATGTTTTGACTGAGATAATATCAGTAGACCGTCAATCGTTCTGTACTATTTGGTTGGTGTATCATATGTTTTGTTAACTTAGAAATTGGGTAATAACTCTGTGGGCTGGGACCGGTGCAGTGAAGGGAACTGAAATACTAAATTTCATCGTTACACAGGTAATATATCCTCCTAAATCAATTTAACGGTTTTGAGGACTGGGACCAAGCCCCCTGTTCTAAATATAGAAAATAGGGTAATTTACTGACGTGATTTGATTTTTATGGTACTGTACAGGTCAATTTACTTAGGAATACTAAATTTCATGGTTATACAGGCAATATATCTTCCTAAATCAATTTTACGGTTTTGAGGACTGGGACTGAGCCCCCTGCTCTAAATATAGAAAATAGGGTACTTTATTGGCCTCATTTGATTTTTATGGTGTTGTACAGGTCAATTTACTTAGGAATACTAAATTTCATGGTTATACCGGTAACCAATGACTCCAAAATCGATTTCATCATTCTTAGGACTTGGGCTAAGCCCCCTGTCCTTAAAATAGATCATAGGGGCATTTTCAGCTTGGGTCTGTTTTGCATCGTTTTCTACGACTCAAACTGCATATTTTGTGAAGTTGTAATGCTGGTATCATATTTTGCACGATTGTTCTGCTTTCAGACCGGACTAGAAGTGCGTACCTTCCTATTGAACACTTCGCTCTAAAGCCACAGCCCCCAAGCTAACACACCAATCCCACCAAGGTAACCCCTTTAATAAGAATCTTTATCCATCCACGATTTGATTGAATTTGTTGGCCAAGAATACCCCCCTGGCTCCTGTTGCTAAAAGTACTGCTATCATTATGAATAAATAAGTCCCTCTCTATTTCTCCCAAACCCCTGTATCTCCGAAAAGCCCCCCAGAATCACCGATCAACATCCAGATTCGTAATCTACGCCAAAAAGTGACCCAGAAAATGTTTATCCCATAAAGTCCCAGCTCGGGTGGTAATACTCCCCACTCACCCTCTGGACTATATGAACTTATTTAATTTTAGAGCAGTTTTTTTATTTTTTATTTTCATTTTTATTTTTATTTTACAGTATCGTGTTTCATTTTTATCTAAAATTTTTAGAATCTCTAGAATTTGTTAAAATGTTGTATATATTGAAATATTTTTTAAATTTTGAGCCCACTATTGTAAAAAAAAATTTTACCTTTATACCAGATAATACAACAGATGATGGTGATGTAGGGTCTTTATCATTAAAGCCAAAATAGCAATTGCCAGGAGTCAATGAAGAAAGCTTTGATGATAAAATGTCCACACTGATCATGTCTGCCTGTCTGTCTGTCTGTCAGTTGGGGCTCATGTCACAGCAATTAATTTTGGATTGTTGTGAGGTTGCATCATTTTGGCCAAACTTAATCTTTTGAATAACAACTTCGTCAATGGGAACAGGGTTTGAGGTCTCAGAAGCATTTGGGACATTCCAAGCAGACAGCATTGAAGTACAAGACACGTAGTTGGGGCATTTTTGTAAGCCTTTTCTGTTCAAATCTTCTTGGGCAAATAACACTCAACCAACATGGTTGCAGTTGCCGAAACCATCTAACCCAGTGCCAGCAGGACAATTGCAAGTTGCAGAACAGAGTTGTTACATAATTTCAAGATAACTTTGTACAGTGTTCTCTTCATGGAAGCTCTTGCTATATTAATTTTTCTAATTAATCCTTAATAAAAAAACCGAACTGCTTTAAGCTTTTTGTATGAAGTGCTCTTTAACAAAATATGCTTGAACTTCTTGGTTCGGTTGACTAGGTAATCATTAAGCTGTATGAATCAAATCAAATCAAATCAAATTTTTTTTTCAGCAACAAATCAATTAATTACAAGATACGTCACGTTAGCTGTTAAGATACAATTATTATTTAAAAACAATAAAAGTTACATTACAAGGAACAACATTATAGAATATTTGAGATCGGCTGATGGAAACATGGAAAGAACTCATAGTGGAGCTATCAGAGCCATGTGCCCAAGATATGAAGCTAAATGATGGTGTTCCTCGCAGGTCAGATGTCCAAGGCAAATGTTGACAATTTTTCAAAATATTTCCTTACTCCAAGAGGCTTGAATCATCATCAGTGGAAAGAGGTTGATGTGAAATATCAGCGCTATTTCTATCTTTTATGCAACAAAGTATTGCATAAGCATGAAGAACAAGATCAGCTTTCACACCAGACTTCTTCTTTTTGTACCACTGCAGCAAGTGTTTTAACTCTTTCACGGACAACAGTCCCAGATCTTCTAAACATGCGACTTTTTTCTTTCAGGAAGGCAGGAAATAAATTCCTCATAGGCATCCTGACGCTTTGCAGATCGGCTGAAATGTGCAAAAACATCGTGAACTAAATCTTGCAGGCTCTTTGGCAACTTCATTGCAGCATGAGATGATGCTAAGTGGTTGAGGTGACAAGAGCACTTGATGCCGATTACATGAGGAAACTCTGACTTCAGCAGAGCTGAAACCGAGTGTCTCTCTGCAAACATTACATGTTTCGTTGATAAACCTTGTTTTTTTTATGTGTTTTGTTATTATTATGCTCAAACACAATGCTGTATAATCAGGCTGCTTGCAAAATGCTAACCAGCTATCAGTATAAGTAATAAAGTGCTAACCTGAAGGAACTTTAGATAGACCACCAAGTAAGTCTTGTTCGTAATTTGTTTATTATCATCAGTATGTAATCCTTTTTTTATTAACTTAACTTTATTTTATATTTTTGTTTTAGATCGAATAACATTTAAATTGCAAATGCTTATACGATTCGGTTATTTCTAAAGTTTGACCTGCCTGATAAACCATTACATTTGTCGTGTCTCAGGAATACCCAACAGCATTTTCCATGGGAATCGAATGCTGCTAGAATGAAGTCTTCAGAGCTTTGTAAATTCCATTTGCTGTCCCATCACTGCATTCAACCATGTCCAGTAAATAGCTCTTTATCTCAAAAGATTTCATGTCAAAGAGGGATGCCAAAATTGCAAGCTGCTTTGCCGTACTTTGATCCGTAGTTTCATCAATTATGATGCTAAATTTGTTGTTGCACAATGTCATAATTGTATCTTCAAAATACTTGAATGAATAAACCTGCCGGATTATGTTGGTAGCTTTCTGCTTCCCTAGCTTCACTTTGCGCATAGATGGATCCTTGGGGAACAGAGAACGAAGAAGGGGCACCATCGAATCACACAATGACAACGGCAAATCATGCTCTGCCATGAAGGCACATATTTTTAGCTCGATGACTTTCTCATTTGGTCCACCCCAGAACGACCTGAGGGACTTACTTAAATTTTGGCTTTTCATGTTATTTTTGTGTGCACCAGATTCAGCATGCCGTTTTAATCTTGTTTTAGAGCAGTCGAGTTTCTTTTGGCATGGTAAACAATACGGCTGAATGGTCCCCTTCACTCCGGCTGATTTCGAAAGCCACCCCTTGAAATCATTTGTTTGTAGCCATTCATGACGGAATCGTTGAATTTTCTTTTTTTGACATTTTCTTCTTACATACTGGACTAGTGTCACTACTAACTTTCTTTGTTGAGGCTGAGGTTGTATCTGTAGAAACTTCACCAACTTCGGAATCTGAAGATTCCGAGGAGCTAGAGCTTACTGATTCCATTCTAAGTGTAGCTAACTGAATCAAGACAGTAACATAATGATCACGTTTGAGTGCACAGTGCAGTGAAATCGAACTGAGATTTAACACTCTGTCATATGGATCTCTTTCTCGGTGGGCGAGAAGTCAAACAAAAACGTGTTATGTACGTGTTATGTTATGTACAGTACTCTAATTACCGGTTCAAACAAAATACCTACGGCTTATAACTGTAGGGAACTGTATGTTGCAGTGTGATTTTGAGCATCTGGTCATGATATGATAAACGCAAAATTTTAAAAGTCTCTGTAGAGATAATCATCAAACCACTTGTACTTATTCTAAACGAATGCATTTTTCAAGGGACCTTTCCCAAATCACTTAAAAAGGCAATAGTTACACCAGTATAAAAAAAGACCCCTTTAGTAAGGCGAACTACAGACCAATGAGTTTACTTACAACATTTTCTAACAATTGAGCTCCAACTCTCGCTATTTTTTGAGCAAAAATTCTCAAGATATATATGCGCATATAGGAAACAGTTCTCCTCACTACATGCTCTATTTAGACTAATAGAAGATTAGAGGTGTGGACTAGAAAATGATAAACAAATAGGTGCTGTCTTAATGGATTTATCAAAGGCCTTTGATTTTTTACCAAAGAATCTTCTTCTTGCTAAATTACACGCCTATGGTGTGGAATAAAATTCTCTATCACTGATAAAAAGCTACCTTTCTGAAAGAAAACAAAAAGTTAAAATGAAAGGAAGCTACAGTGAGTGGGGCACTCTAGAACTGGGTGTGCCACAAGGCTCTATTCTAGGACCTCTTCTTTTTAATATTTTTATCAATGATATTTTTTATAATTTAAGTGAGAGATCTCTTTGTAATCTTGCTGATGACAATACCATATCAATCACTGCTGCTGATACAAACAGCCTACTACAACTTACAAAAACTAACACTAAATATGCATTGATTGGTTTAAAGATAATGAAATGACCGCTAACCCCTCTAAATTTCAAGCTGTTGCTATAGGAAATAAAGATAAGCAATTTGATCACTTTGAAATTGATAACAGTTTAAAAAAAAAGATAGATAATATTGTTACTTTACTTGGTGTTGATATAGATAATCACTTAAAATTTGATAGCCATGTGGATAAAATCTGTGAAAAGGCTGCTAAACAGTTAAATTCTCTGAAACGAGTTGCTAAATACATGGGCAAAAGAGAGAAGAAAATAATTATAAATTACCAATTACCTTAACAGTCAAGATGCTGCTTAATCTCCTCAGGCCAAACTTTATGGCATATTCTTTATGGCAAACTCGTCAAATATGACAGGGAAGTTGCTGCTGGAAGGCGTGTAACAACAATGGGCCATATTCTTTCATTGGTTACATGTTCACAGGAGGAACCCATTCTTGGTTTTCCATGCCAACCTTCCATAGTTTTTCCATAGGCAACGTGCAGCCAAACAAATGGTCAAGAAGTGTCCAAGGGGCAAGCAACTCCTGATTTCTTTCCAAAGTCTAGTACATGCAGTAACACATTGTATCTACCAAGAGGCACACTGAATATTGACTTGCTGCCAGAGGTAACACTTTTCAATGTTTATGACTATGCTTTCTGCAAAACATATTTTGGTAAGATGTGAGTTATAACATAGTTAAACCCTTCTACACAGTGTGAAACATGATCATTACAATTGGAGGGAGGGAGGGTAAAATGCCTTCCCCACCTCTAGATGCTGATACTACCCATAAATGCTAAAGAGTTTCAACATATAGTCACTGTCACCCTTTTTCATGCATAACATAAGGCATGTAGCGTTTTTCCTTGTCTCTCCTAACCTTACAACACCCTATTTTGAAGATAGGTGTAAAAAATACTTTCATCATTAATAATGTTCAATAAACATTATCACAATGGCTTGAATTGCTCTACCAAATGATGAAAAACTTTGTGAATTTTTTTAGCTGTAAATAAATAATCTCGAATTTTGACATGGAAGACTTTGCAGTAGAAATAATGATCCTTCAATTATTTTGTATTCTAGATAGACAGTCCCAATGTCTCCTAGTTTAAAAGTGCTATTAACATTATGCTCACCTTGTAAAACTTAAGGGGGCAAGACCCCCTAGAAAATAACAACACAGTACAGAAAAGGTTTATTAATAATGTTGTTTTGTTAGAATGAATCACTATGTTATGCTGATGAACTTGTTTTGTTGCTAAATGGTAGTTTCGTTAATTGTTGCATTGTAAGATACATAAATTCCAAAGCTTCAACATATATAGGCAGGGAAATTCTTTGAAAAAACTGGACACCAACCTAACCGAAAATGTTTTTATCGTTATTAAGGTATGCAGATTCCAAATCCGAGATATACTTTTTGAAATTTTGACCCAAAGTTGCTTATTTTGATGACGTCATCAGCCTAGTTTTTTCTCATATTTAAGTAGAATAATGGCGCAGCTGTAGCTAAAATTAGAAATGTAAAGACATATTCAGACTCAGCTTACGATGGGCTTTTGATTCATATATAGTTTTGCTAAATTTGCGCATATTGAAAATATAAATGCTGACGTCAGCAAAATCACGAAATCACGAGTACGAACTAAAATTCACGGTGCAATTTTTACATCAACCAACTAATTTGGGGATAGAAGCGAAAATTATTAGAAAATTCAACAGGATAGTTCTTTCAAACTGTTTAGCATCTTTCTCTAATGATTTGTGACATTACTGGTGACCTCCCATGGGACTGACAATGGGTCTTGATAAAAACTAGTAATCCCTAAATCAAATCACCTGTGTAATTTTGAATTCCAAAAGTAACCGATTTATTTGTAAAGCAACACTCACATTCTTGACAAATGTTTAACATGTATTTCGTACTAATTGAATCTCACATTTCTGCCATTAATCTCGCTGTTGCACCAGCGGATGTTCTAGAAGTTGAAAACACTGATGGCTACTGGCAGCTCTTTTCTAGCTGTCGATGCAAAAAAAGATGAAAAATGTTTGTTATGCGAAACCAGCTTTCAGAAAAAGGATAAAGTCAGCTAATTTAAAAGCGTTGGCTGGCAGAATTTGAAGAAAAAGGCTGAAAAGTGGTCAGAAATAAATATTCCAATTGAAAACTCGAGGTATTACTTCACCCAGGTCTATGGAAAATTAAGGAATACCAACACTCCTTTTGAGAATGCACACGTTAGTTGTAGGACTAAATTCTGCACAAAAGAAGAACCGTTTCAAAGAAAATTTGGAAGAAATCAACTGTGGAAAGTATTCAAAATGCAGAAGAGCTTGATAGCCAAACTGCAGATGGAGTTTATCGACGCTCAGTGAGTCAGTATTTGGCAGAAAAGAGATTCGTTTGTAATGAAAAACGGGACTCAGATCCAAATGCATATAATGAAGGAGGGCTGGGAAGATGTGCTGAAGATCGTTCAGCTAAGAGACTGCTGGCAAGAAAAGAGGAGTATTTGAGAGCTCCGAGCACCGTTTCTGTGCTGCTGCAAATCGTTTGCAACTGCCTGTCAGTGGAGAAGCACACAACATTTTCGCTGCGGACATTTTTTATCATCAATTGTGCTACTTGAAATTTGCGATTAACTGTCAGTCGAAACAGGAACAAGCAAATGACGATGAAGAAGACGTAAAGTTGGACATTCTTAATGAATTCTTCGATAAACTTTGAATTAACATTTTGAGAAACAAAAATGCATACCTTCTCAGCGATCTTTTGAAAGGTATTGTAAATATGAGTGAAGAACGAGATGTTCAGTCCCCAATAACAAATACCAGCTTCTTGAAAAAGAAAATTTCTGCTGAATTTCCTGAAAGAATTGGCTTTTTCCCTTCGGGACGTCAAGTGATTGTTTTTCCAAATGATATGAATCCACTGGAAAATACGGCTGCAACATTGAAAGGGCATGGCCTCCGAGATGAAGACCTTATTAAAGGCTGTGCAAAATGATCCGAAGTAAAATTGATGAAAAACGAAAAAACAATGAATCAACAAGTTGGCCGTACACACCTGAAGAGATTATCAATGAACTGGACAGCGGGCCACTGCAAGATTTGTATAATCTTATATATGCAACGATAAACCCAAGCTACAAGACTAATCAGTATGGATACGCTATTACAAGCTCTAGACAGCGAGCAACAAAGATTTGGTCTATCGCATCTGATTGGGAGTGTTTAATAGGTGGGGAAATTGAGAAATCGAAACAAGTTCTGGCTGGACTGACTTTGCATCGATTCAATAACAGCAAACAGTTAATTGAAATGCTACACAAAATGGGAAACTGTATTTCCTACAATGATATAAGAATGCAAAACCATGCCTGGGCCAGAATTGTTGCTGGAAGTCATCGAATTTCGCATAACTTGGCTAAAGGGGTCGCAACTCATGCAACCATTGATAACAATGACGGCCGGCAAGATACTGTTACTGGTTTCGGCACAACTCATGATATGAATTGTACATTATTCCAACCACTGCTTCAAGGTATGTTCCCATTCTGAATCTGTTGCAATAAGTTATTAAGTAATACAACAGTTTATATAGTGTATTTTGACAAAGGTTAAGCATAATTTTTTATACTTGATATCTGATAAAAAATTGATCTTGCATATTTTGCCATGAAGGTGACTGCAAATACATCAAATTTTTATTAGGTAGGAAAATCATGTTGCTTTTGCTTCTTGCAGGTGAATTCCATGTTCCAGAAATCGAGACTGAAAGAGCTCTTGATCTAGAAAGCGATGAAAATGATTTCGCATCAATACCCAACTTCCACATTGGCGAAAGACGTTGGCCCCCACAATTCTCTGACCATGGAGAGGATCAAAAGCCAGAGGTACTTGAATGGTGTTTCAAAAAGGATGTTTTCTGGGCAATACTGGATGCATTACCTAGAAAGTCACAAGATGCTGAATAAATCGGGTCATGGACTTTGTTCAACAAAGCTGTCACCGGCGTTGATGTAAAAAAGTCTTTGCTAGAGTACTTGCCAGTAATTACCCAACCACCAGAATACCCTGTTTGTAAATCATTTCTGGACATGTTATTGAGTGTGATGAAGGAACTTGATGTAGGACATATCTTTGCACATTCTGATGAACAAGTTTATGCACGGCTTTGCCATATTATTTGAAAGTATGCAGATGTCTACAAAAATGTGATTTTGTTAATGGGCGGATTTCTTCAGTTGCGCATTAGACAGAGAATGATACACAAGAGACACGATTGCAAAGGCTACAAATCATGGTGGATAGATGCAGGTGTTATTGCTGCTGGATCTGCTGACAAGGCTGCTGAAGGAGGACATTATTACCGTAACATGCGATTGCATAAAGAATCATTCACAGCCCTTGTTCAAATGAGAATTTAAGAGCTGACAGCAAACTACAGTACGATTGAGCCAAATCTTTTGCATCTGCTTAATCAGTTGCGATCCTATCCGTCTTCCGATGTATTAAAAAACGTTTTGCTGAATAAAGATTTCAATGAGCTTTTCAAAGAAGCCACTACTCCTGCAAGTGGCACAGAAAGTAAGATGACAATTGAATATTTGAAAGATGTCTCTTCACTTTTTGCTTTGGTTTCTGCTGTAAGTGACAAAGATTTTGAATGAAATATGCAAGCAGAGAGAGACATGTTAAAGCAAAGCACTGTTTCGCATTCGATCACATAAATTATGCACGATACCTCTCATTTCAACATGTTTATTTAAGAAATTTAGAGCGAGATGATCATCCGTCTATCATGGATCTTAAAGCTAGAGGATTAGGAGGGAGCTTATCTGGGGAAAAGTTTTCCAATATACAGGGAGATTTGATAACAGAAGTATTCAATGGCGAAACAAAAAAGAAACGCGGGACCATTTAGAGCAGGCAATAGTACAGATGTAGAGAAAACAAATACCTGGGTCAGAACTATACACATTCATTCCAATTTACAGTCAGCTTTGAAAGAGAAAAAAAATGTTTCGACTTCCTCTGTCCATCAGTAGCTCACGCCAGCAGGAAAGCAAATGCACATTTCCCATGTTGTAAGCCTTAAAGAAAAAATGCTTGCCTATCAACTGTATCCTTTTGCTTATTGCCCTGCCCGTCATTTAACGACCGGAAAACAGATCGATGAAACTGTCGTTAAAGATGTGCTCAAAGCACCTCAATTGGGAGATAAGAAGTATCACGAGTTTGTAAAAGAAAGACTTACATCAAAGGAAGTTCATTTCTACTAACCAATCAAAAAGCTCATGTTGAATACGGGATTAAAAAAAGTTCCTAAAGTTCCAAAAGTGGTGACTGTCCTTAAACAAGATCGACAAGCCTTTGGAACAATTCTCAGCAAATCATTTGACCTACGCGAAGCATTCAAACACCCACTGACTGCGGTACCACTTAGTATAGCTACACCAGATTCAAAGCTTCATCAGTCACTGAAACATCTTTTCTGAAACTACTTGATTGCCGAGTCAAACTGCATTTCAAAAACTGGTCCAAAGAACGCTTGCTGGATAGTCGATGGCATAGCAGCCATGAGATCTGTAAAGCCAAAGAACACATATCGTGAATGGCTGGAATCCTTGTTGAAATTTATCACTCCATCAGCAGAGCCACAACCACAGACAATTGAACTGATCAATGATGCTTACTACAAGATCAGTGCAAAGAATAATGCACATTCAAAGAGAGGTGAAAATGTACAAAGAACGCACATTCAGGGATTTGAGCAAAAAATGCTCAAAGGAAGCGAGTTGGCGAATTTCTTCAATAACATTCAGAATAAGACAGACTTGATTAGACTAAATATATTCGGACTTATCAAGGCTGTTTCTGACACTGTATTCGACATGATAGTCACCACTTATCATGACAAGCCTTTGATATTTAGTTGGGCAACGTTTCGGGAGAGATCCGTCTCCCATCATCGGGCAATGAGAAATGTGGTTTCTTGCCTATTTATTGCAAAGGTCGGATCGAAAGGTGTGAAATTAACCGGACCTGCGAGGAAGCTCAGAATTTTTTGGCGCTCAATTTCTAAAATTTGTGGCGCCAAAATTGCGTTCAGTGCAACTTTTGATGTTATTCAACCAGATTTCTGGGATTGAGTAAGATACTTGATTGATACAAGGAGTTGATAGAACTGAGTGAATGCTCTCTTTTACAAGTCTGTTTTTCCAGTTCTTATCTTCATCAATCACTGAAATGTTATCCCAATCCATCTGGTGTTTTTCCGTCCAACAATGATTGGCAAGATCACTTTTGTCAGTTCGACCATGGGTCACATTCGATTTATGTTCTTTGAGCCTAGTTCCTGTCTCTCTTTTCGATTGTCCTATATTTGATTTAGGACAATCTTTAGGACAATCCTGGTATTTTGTATACCACGTTTGATTTTTCAAGACCGTCAACTTTGTCTTCTGGCCTTGAAAGTGACTTTTTAAGTGTATTAAGGGAATAAAAAGTACACCTTATATTTTGTTTAGACAAAGATCGACGGATTTTCTCACTTGTCCCTCTGATATATGGCAGGTTCATAGAACATTTAGGCTCCTCTTTGTCAGCCTCAGTATTCTGTCTGGGCTTTGAGATTTTTCTCGTGACCTTGCGTATGTCTTCTTGTTTATATTCATTGGCCTTTAGAACGCTTGAGATCCTTTTGTACTCATTATCTAGATCATCAAGATTGCTCGTGATAGATTTTGCTCTGTTTTTGACACTGTCTAAGTGATGCGAGTTCACATTCAGGTATTGGTCAGTGTGAGTGGGCTTCCTGTACACTGATACGCTTAGACTTTTATTGGCATTCCTTTGAATCTCCGTG
Source organism: Chrysaora quinquecirrha (assembly GCA_014526335.1). Lineage (NCBI taxonomy): Eukaryota > Metazoa > Cnidaria > Scyphozoa > Semaeostomeae > Pelagiidae > Chrysaora > Chrysaora quinquecirrha. Next base: position 1,513,602 of record JACTAT010000037.1, read on the forward strand.
TCAAGGAAGGCTAGTTTTCCATCATTCTCTACCTCTGTAGTGAATTTCAATTTCACATGTAGGGAATTGATGTGCTTATAGAAATCTTCCATCTTGTCCCTCTTCATGATCAAGAACACATCATCTACATATCTCTCCCATACTTTTGGTTTCTCAATGTATGAATCAAGGGCACGAAATTCTTTTTCTTGCATAAAGATCTCAGCAACAACAGAAGAGGCAGGTTTTCCCATTGCTACTCCATCTGTTTGTGAGATAAACTTCCCATTGAATTTGAACCAAGTGGTGGTTAAGTCGAATTCTATCATCTCAATCAACTTATCCACAGGTATAGGAGTTTGATTAGACTAGTTTCAAAATTTGCGGGCTCCTCAGATGCAAAAAAAATCTTAAAATTTCCCCTTGTAGTAACGGAAGAAGACAGAACCTGGAAAATTGCGAAAAAAGGTGTGGAAGAAATGTTTAAGTGTAATCATGAAGAAGCTGACACACGGTTAATTTTGCACGCAGGTCTTCAAAATATCAATGTTGTGGTTGTAGCGAAAGACACAGATGTTCTCATTCTTCTTGTCTTTGCTTACTGTAAATTGCAGCCTTCAAAAATATGGTTCATGAAGATAGAGTATGAAAAGTTTGTGGATATTGGAGATATTTGTAAAGAATTTGGAAGAGATCTATGCTATTACTTACCACAATTACATGGCATTTCAGGGTGAGATACAACATAGTTTTTTTATGGGGTCGGAAAAATAAAAGTTCTGAAAAAAGTGCTAATAGCAAAGCAAAAGAACACTTGAAGAACTAGGCAAGACACAAAAGTTGACTGAAAATGGCATGAAAGATGCATCATCATTTGTCCAGACTGTCATGTACGCAGGAAAGACCAGAGAAGATCTAATTGACACAAGGGTTAGGCTGTACAAGGCAATGAAGACCAAAACATCTCTTTCACTACCTCCTGATCCTTATTCAATGAGACAGGCTATGTTAAGAGTTCACTATCAAGGTTATTTTGGCTTCGATTCCACCAACCAATAGTGTCTCCAATTGCACTGGAAAATAATGACTGGTCAGTTGACAAAGAAGACGGCTTTGTATTCCCAGTTTGGTTCACAGGTGATCCAATGCCACATCATAGCAGCAAGGAATTAACAAAAGAGAGCAATCAGCCACCTCGTAAAAGAAACAAACGCCAGGATCGTGCAGTATCTTTAGTTGAAAGAGCACAACAAATATTGGATTCGAGCAGAACATACACAACCAGCAGTGACAGTGAAAATGAATAAGGTCAGCAAGAAAGTAGGGATTTCATATTTTTTGGAAATTCTTCAGAAAAGCGAATCAGAGACTGATATTGAAGATTTAGACTGGGTGCCTTAAACAATGTAAATATGTTCTCACAATAGTTACACTTATGTTATCTTAATTTTTACATGTCTTGATTATTTTAATGACATGGGAGATCGTTGCCTAAACAATAAACAATGATGTCAGAAATAAACAAATAATAACAGTAACATACAAAACTAAACTGTATACCCATCTTTGAAGCTTTCAATTTTGCACTTTTAACCAAATTAGTTCATTGAAGTAAATATTGCACCGTGAATTTGAGTTCGTACTAGCGATTTCGAATTTTGCTGACGTCAGCATGTATATTATCAATATGCGCAAATTTAGCAAAACTATATATGAATCGAAAGCCCATCAAAAGCTGAGTCTGGCTATACTTTTACATTTCTTATTTGAGCTACAGCTGCGCCATTATTCTACTTAAAAACTAGGCTGATGACATCATCAAAATGAGCAAATTCCGGTCAAAATTTCTTGGATTTGGAATCTGCATACCTTAATTAGTCAGAATCGATAAAAACATTTTCGGTTAGGTTGGTGTCCAGTTTTTTCAAAGAATTTCCCTGCCTAATATATATATCTCAAAATTTGATGAAATTCTTCCTGTATCTCTAAAATTTTGCATAGAATTTGCAAATTCTGCTGCGCCATTGGTTGGTGCTAGTTAGGCAGGCTCTACAACTACATTATTTTCTGTTTGTTCAAAAGAGGATGGACCAGCTGGGTCTTCACCATAAAATTCTAGATTCGTGGGGTTATCATCCAAACGATCATCCGCAAGAGGGTTTGCTGGATCTGCCATTCACCGCAGCCATATCTCCTTTGGTGTGCAGCCATGCTCTGTGGATATTGGATGGTTGTTATGACAATCCATCCATTCTTTCAATGCATATCTAATTCTAGGAGCAAAACATTTTTCAAAGCAAAAAGATGTACTGTGCTCTCAGTAGGACGCAAGTCAGTGGCCAAACTTCTGTGATGGGGGCCTCAGCACAATGACGTCATCAGTGATGTCATCAGGTCACGCTATAGTGTGACGGTTTAATCTAGCCTGATGGTTTCTCCAACCTCGTTTTCAAGAGTTCTTGAGAAAGCAGTGTAACACACAGATGTTAAATAATAAAAGAGGTTCAATAATTCAATTCAACAACAACTCAATTCAATTCAATACTTCAATTCAATTTACAATTCAATTCAACAACAACTCAATTCAATTCAATACTTCAATTCAATTTACAATTCAATACTTCAATTCAATTTACGATTTGATAATTCAATTCGAGTCAACAACTCAGTTCAATAATTTAATTCAAGTCAACAACTCAATTCAATAATTTAATTTAAAAATAATACAATAATTAAATTTCGTTTTAAATGTGGAGAATGGTTCCTAAGATTTCAATTCGTTTTAATAGATATATGAGATATTATATCGAAAATGTTTAAGGTCTAACTTATCGCAGATCACTGCATTATGAATTGTTTTCAAAGTACCTTAAATCCTAGTCAAAAATTGTTTTTCAAACATTTGCTTAGTCTAAAATAATGTTGCTTCTGTCAACTATCATAAGTATTAGATATATTGACTGAATTATTATTCTAAAGAAGCAATTTTGTTGGATGATGGTACAACATCATTCAAAAGAGAATTTGTACCATGCGTCGAATACAAGAAATTAGAGCCTAAATAGAGACGGAGCTATAATTTTTGCAGATACAACATCCACCGATTGGAGTTCCTCCAAAAGGAGCGACATCTGAATTTTATAATTCAACAACAATAATAAAGAAAACTCTAGAATGAAACGATGTTGGTCTAATTTATTACAAGGGTGGTGATATAGAGAGGAGAATCTGCCAGAAGATTGTCATGTTGTTTTTGAATAAAGAAGAATTTGGGGGTGCCCAAAGCAACAATGCACGACCCTCTAGAAGAACTAAAAGAACATTTAACAATATTAATTAATTAAATTAAATTGTTACCTCGTAGAAAGTTGAAGTGTTCTTTTAGCTCCTCCAAAGGATCCTGGGTTGTCGCCTTGGGCGCTCCAAATTCTTCTATATTTCTGCTAGCTAGCTCTATCTTCTGACAAATCTCTCTTTCAATATCTCAACCCTTGTAATAAATTAGACCAACATTGTTCCATTCTAGTATGTCTTTAATCATGGCTGTCCAATCACGGCATTTAAATGCCGTCATAGTTGGGAGGTACCCCGATGTTGTATCGACAAAAGTTATATGTACGTTTCTAATTCAGCTCTAATTTCTTGTATTCAACGCATGGTACAAACTCTCTTTCAAATACCGTTTCACCATTGTGCAATAAAATAGCAACCTTTCGGATGCATTTGTGTGTTTTGCTTGTTTGGATATATTCAATATCCATAGTGGCAATTCGAGACATTCTAGAATAACAAGGTGGAGTAAAAGGTGTCAAAAAGTGTCTGAAGAAAGTGTTTAGAGGTTTGAGCGCTCGTATAAAACTATACAAAGCTTAAGTAAAAATTACATACCTAAAATTTCTTCAATGAACAGCTAAAAAATAAAGAATTAGAAACTTAGTTGAAAGAATTGAAACAAAGAATTGAAGTGAGAGATTCTAAGCCCAGCCGGGTCTCGAAACTTCGTAAGTTTCACGGCTTTTAGAATAAGTTATAGCCAAAACAAATAAAAATGAAACATTCTTAAATAAGCAAGAAATAGTTATTATAAGTTAAAATTATAACAAAACTACATTTCAAACACTTTTCCGAGAAAAAGTAGGGAAAAGTGAAAGGTACTTACCACAATTCCAAGAAATTTTCCAAGAGTGTTAACATTTGCTGACGTGATGCCAATCTTAATTTTTCCCACGATAAAATCCTCCTCACGTGACGCGTCGTTATCGAATAACTTTCTGAAGAAGATTAGATCTGATTATGTTTCCAACTTTCAGCGATTTATTTATGGCATCGTTTTCAAAGAATATTCACACAGAAACAAGGTTATATTTCTAACAGTACATTAATGAAGAATAATTTCTAAACATTTTTTTGGTATAGCTATTTCTAGTTATTTCCATAGTATAGGAATAATTGAGTACCAACATATTTAACTTCTTTCATACCAGCAACCTCAGAATTACTAGCTTCCTCTTCTTCATCATTCTTTGCTTGATGTATGATGAGATATTTTCTTTTCTCAATAGCATAATCTAAGGCCTCTTGCATATCCATACCATCTTCCTTTTGTGCTTTTGCATTGTTGCTATGACGGCAGTCACAACAGTATCATTTTCAAAACTTCTATTATATAAAAATTTACGTCTGAAAACTTGCATTATGTTTTCATCTTCATCCACTTCCTTACGCATTGAAGGCCATACATTCCCTAAAGGAAGATCCTCTTCAGTGTTGACAGTTTCATCATTATCATGGTCACTTTCCACTTCTATCTCATCATCATCTGAGTCAGACTCTTCACTACTCTCCTGATGCATCTCTTGTTCATGTCGCTTAACATTACTTTTAAACTAGGAAGAGAATTTACAATGATCACATTTATACTGATTCATGGTTAGCTGTTTACTTATAATTGTCGACTAACTCTTAAACACCTGAATCCTAGAGCTCAAACTTGCTTGAATTTATAGACTAGTTCCTCCATTCAATATAATGTGGGAAAGGAATTCCACACTTGCATAGGAAGGATGTTCAACATAGCCTCATTTCAGAAATATACATTATACATAATTCAAAATGTCCATATTTTATGCGTTGTACCAATATTTGGTACAGTTTTATGCAAGGCATATCACTGTGTCATTTGAAGACACTGCGTTGGTGCATTCTTATTAGAATACTGCAGAGTGTGGTGCAGTAGGCCTATAGGAATTATTTTAATAGCTGTACTATCTATATGGGGGAGACGGAATTTAAAGTAATTGAGCAATGCACTACTACTTGCTCGAATTTGCAACAGCAACAGGAAGAAGGTCTGTAAGCCTATAGGAAAGGTAGTTAATTTCAAGTAAGCACTTAAACAACTGATAGGTAACAATGAGCCTTAGTTAGCTTTAGGCCCTGTCTTACTCATAGGCTAGTTGCTATGCTGCAACTGAACTCAGGGCTCTTAAGCTTTAGCTCAGTTTTTCGTTTGTTCTCTGGTCATGCAGTTGCAGGCTTTTTTATTTGTTCAAATTCCCTTTCAAATTTAAATTCTCTTTTTTTGTTCAAATTCCATCAATAAGAGTATGTATTATGGTGTACACATATTTATTTTTATAAGAAACTCTTGATAAGAAACCCAGACTCTCGATTGGCCAAAAAGTTAAGAAACCCCAGTACTGGAAATTTTTTACATAGGAAACTTTTCATCTCGATAGAGCAGTTCTGTGACAAGCAGACAAACCGGAAACCCATATGCATTCAAATATGATTGATAAATAGGTCTGGGACATCATTCATGAAGAATAACTATGTTGCCAGTATGGTTATTCAAGAAACGCTTAAGAAACTTTCAGTACTCGAAATCTGAAAATTTTTAGAAACTTTCAGTATTGGATAAATTTTTTAGTTTCTTATAAAAAAAAATATGTGTATGCATCTAAATGTTGTCTTTTTCTCTTTATTAATTAGAACTTATCTTTATCATATTTCAGCTCAGACTCCTGCAAAGGTTGCAAAGATAGTGTATGCATGTTAACTGGATGCTTTGCCAACTCAGAAGCTATACAACATTATATTTACCACACCTCTAACTTCTCTAGATAGAAAATGATAATAGCTCCTTATTTTGCATGTCTGGCCACATCTCAAAACATTGTTTATTGGTCAAAGCAATCTTATATTGTCTTGTCTGGATAAAAATCTTGAATTTGTTAGAACATATATCAAATAAATGAATATTGAATTCATATTTGCTTTGATATAACCAAGTAACAACAAAACATCTTTTCAACATATACGTAACTAAGTCAATTTTTGTTGAGTATCTAGTCATGAAATTTGTGATGACCCAGGATATGGATGTAAGACCCTGTTTGTCTCAAATCAGATCTGTTTTTAATCAATTTTGAGAATGTGGGATTTGATTGTGAAAAGAATTCCTTGCACCTTGGTTCATGGTGAAATCCCTGTGAATATCAAAACATTTTATGATATAGTACTTGAATGAAACCTGCAAAGGTAGAATATTTGAGATTTGCTTTCGTATGAGAGCTGCATCATTTAGAACTTCTTCAGCAAAATCAATAATACCTTTTTGAAAACATTTGAAAGAAATGTTCAATAACCCACTAAGCAGGACATGGAGCTCACTAGGTGTATTAATCATTCAATGTTTTGCATGAAATATATAAACTTTTAACGGACACCAGCCTGAAATTCGTGTTAGTCTGTGTTAAAAAAGGTTATTGTTTCAAATGCTGCTTGTCAGTATGTTGGTATAATTAAACTTATATAACCTTTTTAGGAAAGGTTCCATATTTTCATTACGACAATTATAACAGGTAAACAACATTGGCTGTAGTGACTCAAAACGCGAACCATTTGCATTTTTCGACCAGCCCTTTTGTTGTTCAAAAAGGGGGTTGCATCATTTAATTGGCAATCTTCCCAATAATGTTCTTAAAGTTGCCGGTGCATATGCGGAAAATGATGATTGACTTAGTCACTTGTTTACTTGTATCGAATGATATGATGTCATAATAATCAAAAACACTATAAATTGCCAATCTTCCAGGAATGAGTTTCCTGCACTTACAAAAAGCAGGTACTTAGAAATGTGTCGGCCACTAGCGTGTGAACCTTATCATGCATAAGCAAACACACAAGAATGACAACCTTTGTTTGAATTTGAGGTTCAATACTGTGATCTTAGAAGCCAGAGATTTCCTGAAAAGAGTCACGTAACGAAATCTATATGGGGGCTGCGGAGCAACAGAGTATTGCTCACTGGCTACGTTCTCCATCCTGTTTGACATAGACCTAAGTACTGGCGCTTGGTTTAATGATGATGATGATTATCATCTTAAACATACTGTAATCATCTTCATATCACCATCGTCGCCATAATCATCATCATCATCACTGTCATCATTATAATCGTCATCACAATAATAATCATCAGCATCATCATCATAAACATACTTTTCATTTAGCTTATTTATTGCAAAAAAGACTTTGGATTTCCTAACTCTAAAATATCGCATATGCCCATGAACCTCTCCCTGGTAAAAGTTAATTAATAGGTTTTTTTCACTTTTGTTTTTTCTTCATTAAAGAGAGATGGAAAGAGGCAATACTCAAATTGCAAGAAAAACATAGCTATAAGAGCCAAGTTGTGTAAGTTTTGTAAAAAAGAAATAGAAAAGAAGAAAAAGAACTGGCAGCAAATTGCAAGTGCTGCCCCTAAAGATGGAACCTATGTCAAAGAGAAGCTCTTTAACAGGTTATAGGTGCAAGATTATTCTTTTTTTTTGTTTGAAAATGTGGCCTGTCTTTGTAACATTGAATTTAAATAAATAATATTTTAACGGCATTCAAATTCATGCAATCAGAAATCATTGTGAGTGGACAGCTGTTATATTTTGTCTGAGTTTGAATAAAGTGAATTATCAAAATCTAAATAATTTCAGAATAAAGAAATGAATCAACTGCGAATTGATAACAAAACTCTTAGCTGAATGAAACGGTAACTTAATTTTGCCAAGTCTTAAGAACAGCGTGGTGTAAATAGTAATGATAACAGAAACTTGAAGCATTGCAAGAAAAATTCGAAACATTTTTCATATACTTAAAAAGCTTTGTTCCTTTGAATTTTTCCATTTGGGGTAATTACCACCTCATTTTAATTCCATGTAATAAGGTTTACTGGAAAACAGAATGATTATTTAAAGCACCTATTAAAAACGATGAAAAAGTAGAATGGGATAAATGTGCTTTTCTCGTTAGGTATACTAGTCCAACATAAGCTACAGTCAATACTAATCATATGCAGTATAATGCCTTTACAAAGCCAACATACAAATCGTATTAGAGCCAAGCTCCTTTTCCGAAAATTTGTTACTGTAACATCTCTATACTGCACGATTTGCACACATTTAGTTGTATCGTGACTGGAGTTTGAAATCCAATGTACTATATTTTCAACCATCGTTTTGGTGTTGTAAGTATCGTTTTCTCAATATAACAATTGAAAGCAGGCATCTTTAGATATAATTTTGGCGTCTTTTTCTTGCTGTATTCCTGTTCTTCTTTAATATCATTTTGCAAGAATGTTGCAATTTATCTATCTGGTTTTTTAGATGGATTAGTTATCAACAGTTCCTGGCTGGACAGGCATTGTATTTCTCGTGCACGAGAACGTTGCAAGAAATGGCCAGAAGCGTGTGTACACGCACTCTTATTCAACAAGAGGATCAGGAAAGAAAATTGAAGTTGCGATACGTGACAACATTTTTAATTCCATGAGAATTTATTTCAAAATGAGTAAGTTTTAGTTTTAGATCTACTATACTGTATCCCTTTTTTATTTTGTGGTCCTTCAACATTCTGCACACAAGTGAAGGGGTGTTATTTGCTAATAAATGTTGGTTTATAAAAACTTGCCGAGTTTCTTGTGCATAATCTGAGCTTTTGTGCAGAAGTAGTAGAACATTTTCAACTATCTCAGCAGAGGTGCAAGAATAAGAACACTGAAGGGAATGACTTTTACTCTGTATTGCTTTTACTTTCTCTCCAAAGTCTACTTAAGCATCTGGTGTATTGATAAAGTTTACGACATTGGCGAATTGCCCCTCGACTTGCTATTGGAATCGTCAGACTTCAAGCAAACAAAACATTGACCAATTGCAACCACCTTAAAATCTTTGCTTCTCCGAATAGCTGTGAAAAAAGTTTCCAGTTGATTTGATGAAAAATTAGGAAGCACTTTTGAATTTAGCATCTTGGATTTTTTCCGAGCAAACGCATCAAAACATATAGTTTGTAATGACATTGCCTTACTGGAAGAAAATTTGTGCATGATATTCATATTTTGATTGATTCCAACGTTAAGTGAAGAGTAAAAGCATCTACCAACTCCTGTTTCCGTACTTTTTAAAATAATCTATAATTTTAAAGAGCTTATTAGTAACTGAATTTCTAATAGGGGATTCCTTAGAAGAAAGATGCATGTATCCTTAAAAATGGTTACTATAGTGTGTTCTTATGCTTTATAGACACAACTCATCTTATCCTCACTCGTTTCTTCTTTGTAGAAGAGAAGGAAGTTGCTCCTGATGTCACCATAGAAGAATCTTCAACAGAATCACTGCTCTCAGAAACAGCACCATCCTCGACAGCAGCACCATCTTCGACATTCGCAAAATTCACCACATCAGCACCATCCTTGATATTCGCAAGACGCACGGCATCCTTGACATCAGCACCTTCCTTTATATTCGCAAAATCCAGGACATCAGCACCATCCTAGATATTCGCAAGATCCACGGCATCAGCACCGTCCCTAACATTCCCAAAATCCACGGCATCAGCACCATCCTTGACATTCGCAAAATCCACGGCATCAGCACCATCCTTGACATTCGCAAAATCCACGGCATCAGCACCATCCTCAACATCCTTGAAATCAGCACCATCCTCAATATCCTTTATATCAGCACCATCCTCAACATCCTTGAAATCAGCAACATCCTCGACATCGACAACACCTGCCGCACCAATTGCATCACACACATCGTCAAGCACTCAAGCTGTGAGAATATTGTCAGGGCAAATAATGGAGATTGGTGGAAGGAAATTCATTATTTGTAAAAAATGAGTTAAACGTTTTTATATTATTACTGTTCATACTATACTCTTAACAACCGAATAATCGCCCCTGCTTGTTAATTATTGAACAATTTTCCAAACCCCCGTTCTTATTCCAACCCAATTTTACAAGTTAAATATATTTTGTTTCATGTAAAAAATAAAAAGCCACTCCTCTCCAATTATTCAGTACTTCAGAGTACGTATTTTATATAAGAAACTAAGCTCGGAATTAGTACACTCAGTTGCTTAAATTTTTGCTTGATTTTAGTACCTGAAAACACTAATAAAAGTTACATGGGAGTTAATGTCCAAAGTGGTTCTTTGCACAAAAAAACATTTAAAAATTCGGGTATTTACTATTGAATAACCGTAACTACATGTGTTGACTTTAGTAAATAATGTCTTACAAAAAATGCGTACCTCAATATAGCTACCTGTTATGCTTTCGTATACTACATCAACAGTATAATATGATTTATCATTGTGTTTCATTGCAGACTCGCCTGCTTTTAGTTTCATGGATTCTATTTTTATATATAAATTTGATATAGTTCTGTTATTTCGTCTTCTTCGATTAAATTTTGTATCTATTTATCATGATATCATGTATATTGATGGTTATAATGATGATTATGTTTCGTTCCTTATTCTTATTGTTCATATTCCTAAAGCTTCTGTATGCTGCTTCGTTTTGTGATATGACATGAAGGCAATGCAAAGTCTACACGTCAATCCTCAGAAAAGGGCTTTTTGGGGTTGTTTTTCATATTACCCAAGTTTTTCAAGAAATTATGCGTATTGAAGTAGTTTTCATGAGAAATATGACGTATATGCAATGACCCTCTTAGATATCCTTCGTAGATACACGTCAATCCTCAGAAAAGGGCTTTTTGGGGTTGTTTTTCATATTACCAAGCTTTTCAAGAAATTACGCGTATAGAAGTAGTTTTCATCAGAAACATGACCTATATATGCTTTGACCCTCATAGATATTCTTCGTAGATTAACATCAATCCTCAGAAAAGATCTTTTTGGGGTTATTTTTCGTATTACCCAAGTTTTTCAAGAAATTATGCGTATGGAAGTTGTTTTCATGAGAAACATGACCTATATATGCAATGACCCTCTTAGCTATCCTTCGTAGATACACGTCAATCCTCAGAAAAGGGCTTTTTGGGGTTGTTTTTCATATTGCCCAAGTTTTTCAAGAAAATACGCGTATTGAAGCAGTTTTCATGAGAAACATGACCTATATATGCTATGACCCTCTTGGAGCAGAAAAGAGTTATTTAGAGTCGATTTTCAAGATTATTTACATTAGGTTCTAAGCATATATAAGATAAAAAGGGTATCATTATTCATATCCACCACTCAAAATTGAAAAGTGAATTGAAAAATCAACTGAAAAAAATTTATTTTCACTGAAGAAGCCTTTCTATGTAGGAATACGAAAATAATCATATCAACAAAATATCTTCATTGGCTTCATATTCATCTTCATCTTCTTCATCAGCTTCAGATTCCTCATCTGTGTCGTGATCTTTTGATTTCTTCATCAAAGGTAAAATTTACTTCACTGGCTGCATTCATTGCTTCAGGCCCCTGTTTTGCAATCCTCAATAAGCTTGTTGAAATCATCGCCAACTGCTTTTCTAAATTACTTTTATAGCTATTGATACCTTATTTCTGTATGATACAATGTCCATTCCTTTAAGCATTTTATTTCCCAGGAAATAGGGCTTGGGCAATTAGAATGAACAAAATTTCATTTTCACTAAACGAGTTACTTAAAATTAATTGGTACCTTGTTCTTATAACCAGCAGACTTAGTTCTGTTTTCCACAGCAGTTGACCATCTTCCTATGTTCAACTTCTAGGAGTATATCAATCATACATATATAGTAATTTTAAACATTAGTAAACATATATTGTCAGTATCACTACAGAGTAAAAAAAGGAGAAAAGTAAGAGATTAGCACAAAAGTAACAAGGTTTAGCTTCAGATTTTGGAAGCAGTCAGAAATACGAAAATGATTGATTAAGAACAATGGAATATCAGATTCACGTCTCAAGATAAAAGTGATTTAGGTCTTGAGACTCCATGATCCACTAATCCATGAGACTGGGATGACCTGAAGTAAACGAATTCTGGAAGAAAGACATTAATCTACAAAACAGCAATCAGTAAATAGGCACGTGTGAAGAAACTGCATTTCATAACTCTTATGCATGTATAAATCTCTTCTATTTCCAGATTCAGCAATCTGATCCAATCATTGTAATATTTTGAATATTACAAATTATTAAAGATTTCATTTCCTCAATCAACAGTGAGAATTCCTCTTTGCATCTCTTCTACAAATCATGCTTGTCAACAATCTGCTTCCATTCAGGTGTATCTCATTCAGGTGTAAGAAAATTTTCTATTACCTTATGGCAAATCTAAAACCAAACTTTAAAAGATAGAGATTTTTTTGAAAGCTTTTTAACTGAGGTTAGCTAAGACAATCAGATGTTAATTAAACTGATTTATTCAAAAGATTCATACCACTTCCACCTTGCAAGTTAAGCCTTCCAGATGAAATTTCCGTGAGACAAATTTCTGGTTCTTGGACAGCATATAGTTTCACAACTGTATCATATTTTGATAATGTGGATTCCAATAAACTTGAGTTTGTTGACATTGCATGGCGTATTTTTATTCGTTTCTTTGAAGTATCTACGACAATGTTAAAACTGACATGACACAGTAAAAAATCCTGATACTTAATGTGTCCATATTACTTTAGGAAACTTAACAGATGAAGAAATATGGCAATGGCTTAACTGTACATACCAGCCAGTACAGAAACATCGTGCTTTTGCTGTTGCAAGCACAGGTAAGTGTGGATAATTCGAGTGCGAAGCAACTCAAGGGTGTTATTTGTGAGATGCTCTTTACCAGCCTCTAAAGCATTATCTGTGTCATAGACATCTTTCATTAATTTTCTACCAATATCATCTAGCTTTTTTCTTTTCCGAACAAGGACCTCTTGTTTAGCAGCCAAAATATCATATATTTGCTCTTGTCCTGCAAAGTTGCGAAAATTACACGAGCAAACTTAAAACGAACTTTCTCTCTAATAATCACAAAGTTACAAGCAAAAGAGCGATTGCACAAAATTGAACGAATGCAAATTGATTTTCACCTGATATAATACTTCTTGCTTTGTCATTATTCTCAACGAAACTGTTTAGTGCTTTGCTTTTGAATTCTGACTCCCATTGATCAAAAGCTAAATCCAAAGCTTGCTAGCCTCAAAGCATTTGGCACAGATGACAAACACAGATTTCAAACCTGTTTCCAAACTGCAGATCATCTCCTATGCTGGATCAGTGCTCGAGACAATATTAAGAAAAATTCAACCCATTTGGGTGCCAAGCCTTCAAATGAGTATATGGAAGATATTTTCGGGAAAGTAGTTGGTGATGTCAATATTAAAGGTCTATTAGATGCAGAAACGGCAAAGGAGTTTGAAGAAATATGGTCTAATTCGAAAAGAAATGGAAAGATCGTGGAGGTTTGGGACGAACATTCATGAAGTACATCATTGACAATAAGAAAATAAAGATGAAAAAATGTATGGTTTCGGAAGTGAGAAAGACATGCTTGATAGGAGATCCACCTGAAGAGTACACACAAAACGCAAATGAGTGCGTTAACTCTCTTCTAAAGCGGAACATGGAAAAGAAGCTATTGTCATTGAAATAGACTGGAAAATAAGAAATGAATATGCTGACAAACTGCAAATAGATGAAGAGAAATACTATAAGATGAATCAAGCTCAGAGATAAAAGTAAGTATACCCTGTAAATGAAATAGTATTTAATAAATTGTAGGCAGCAGAGAATGTTTTTCCTTCTACTAATTCTTGATTTATCTAATCTTTTAGTGCTACAAAGTAATTTCTTTCCTTCATACCAACTCCAGCCAAAAGGCAAGGTGATTGTTATAAACACAGTGATAGAGCTGTCACTTCAACTATCATTGAAAGTACGCTTCCCATCATAAGTTTAAGTAATGTCCCGATTACAATGTGTGAAGAGATTAGATTGGACGCATATTTTGACAGCAGATGGACAGATGGTTCATGGGCCCATTAACTCTGCAATTTATATGATAACCAATGAAAGAAAACCGTCAGAGCCTCATCCAGTAAAATATTACAAAAAGAGGGGGAAAGCTAATTGATTTCTAAAGAATGCTTCAGAACAAAGGCTTTTGGCGTTTGCAGCCACTCTGTTGCTGTGGCACAGAAGGAAAGTTTTCTTCCGATTTCTTGCACAACCTCAATAAAGGCAAGGCTAAAATTCCAATGATCAGTTTAGCGGATGCAGGCAAAGAACAAAAGGCAGGCAAAAAGAAGACAAAATCTACTCAGAAAGGAAAAGGTCAACCTGGTAATAGAAAAGGAAAAGTTCAAAGATTGGTCAATCAATCAGACAAAACTACCCCAAATGTTCATATTGATTTATCAGACAAAGGTATAAATTGACCACAATGGTCATTCACTTCAACATCCTGCAGATGATTTCCAACGTCATGAACTCCAGAGAAACATGCCTTTAAGACAACAACTCGGTGAGCTTTTACAGTTCAACCTAATAGTAACGTTACCAATCTGCAGGGTCAATTTTACCAACATCAGAAGTCAATGTTTTAGACCCTTGTCCAGGTTCTTACGAACTAACGTTGCTAAAATTCTGCCATATAAATGTTACGACTTGCTACGGTAGCCGGAAAAGATTTTCAGAGCTTGGAAATCCACAGCCACCTAGAGATATGATAGTTGTAACAGAAGCTCAGCGCTGGTACAGGGATCCAACAACGAAGCAAATGGTGCAATCAGCAACATTCACTAAACTTTATATGCATTTTAATTACGCAAGTATCAGAAATATTGATCAGATGTTAGTGCCCCCGATGATAATTGTCCCAAGGGATATTCGCTGATTCTCGCTCCCAGAGTACAGATCTTGCTTAGAATCTTGTGGATTACAAACATAGATTTTTCTTGCTCTGTTATATTATTTGCATTTTTGCATGCTCTAGCTATATTATTGATGTTTTTACATATTATTGGGATTATTTCTGCATAACGTATCAAATCATACTGCATAACATATCATCACAACATTTAATTCTCTATTGAATGCTTCTGATCTTTAAATGTCTTCTGTAATGTATGACCCAATTTCCTTATTTGAGCTGAACGAAATAAAGACCTATGCTCAATGATTTCAGATTATTAGTTAAGGTTCAATTAGTTACAGAGTCAAAATGAATCTTTTAAACCCTTCCAATTAGTCACATGAAACAATAAGAACAAAGAATTAACAACCACCTTTTTGCAAGGGCTATCTTCCAGGTCTTGAAAATGCAATAGAGAATTAATTATTACCTTTAATACACCAATTCAGCATCCGGGAAACTTTGGCGCTCTAAGAGGTTTGGGGCGAGTTATTGGGTGAAACTTTCTCTCTGGTGTCGAAGCTGCTTCGTGAAGACAACGCATTATCAACTCGGCTCAGAGAAAGTAAAAAAATTTGCGCATTACTTGTCGAATTTTCTTACTATTACTTGTTATTTGCGTAGTTTGTTATCTTGGGAACAGCTTTCTTAAAAGCTCTTGTGAGTACCTTGCTCTGGCAAGCTACGCTTTGACAAATTTTCAGATAGGCCTTGCTTTTGTTGTTGGTGAAGGCGCTTGAAGTTGTTGGGATGGATATCGACATGGTAGCCAAGATGAAAGTCGATGAACTGAAGGCTTTCTTGCGATTGCGTGGACTAAAAACCAGCGGAAAGAAACAAGAGCTAATAGCTAGAGTCTTCGTTGCTATTGAAAATAACATTGCAGTGAAATTAACGGCGCAAGAAGTTGAAAAACAGCTGTCAAACGACTACATCGAAAAGTTAAAGATTGATCAGGGAACCAGCATTCCTGACCCCTTGCAGCTGAATGAAGGTTGGCTAGATGAAGAAAGTAGCATGACACAGTGGCCAACAACAATGTATCCAGATATTTTTAATTTCTTGGCATTCCACCCAGCTGAGCTTGCAAGCAAAGATCTGAGTGACTATAAAACTTCAAAGGCTTATAGTTATTATAGTGATGGATGGCTTGGCAGATTATATTTTAACAAAATCAGTGAGCAAAGCAAGTACTGCCTCATGAAGACAACTTGCAGACCTTCCCAAAGGATTAACGACACTCCTCACAAGCTATGGATCTGTCTCAACAAAAAAGATGGCAAGATAATAACATCCCATTGTACCTGCATGGCAGGAATGTCAGAAACCTGCAATCATGTGGCTGCTGCACTGTTTAGAATAGAGGCTGCTGTTAGATTAGGACTAACAAGTCCATCTTGCACGTCATCAGCATGCAGCTGGCTTCCCAGTACCAAAGCAGTTAAACCTGACAGAGTAGAAAATATGAAATGGAGTCGGTCTGATCTTGGGAAAAGAGGGAAAAAAGGCAGGGAGCTGAATTCATCTCCAAAGAAAAATTATGACCCTGTTAATATTTCAGGCAATGAATTGCAGCTACAAGAAATTGCAGATGCCTTAAAAGTTGTTTGTTATGAGAAGGATTCAATTATTTTCTCAGCATTTCCAAAAAATAAAGGAGATAATGATAAATTTAAAGGGCAACTCAAGTACCCTTGTCTCTGGATGAAATTTTGAAAATGTCAAAAAGTGAAGCTGAGTTTTTCAGAAATATGGGCAACTTAAACATCAGGGACATTGAACAGGCAACAAGAGGGCAAAGTGACAATCCTCTTTGGCATTTGATGAGGAAGCATGTTATTACTGGCTCAAAAGCACATGAAGTCAAAACAAAAATGGAAAGTT
Organism: Chrysaora quinquecirrha; assembly: GCA_014526335.1. Lineage (NCBI taxonomy): Eukaryota > Metazoa > Cnidaria > Scyphozoa > Semaeostomeae > Pelagiidae > Chrysaora > Chrysaora quinquecirrha. The sequence continues at coordinate 1,530,646 of JACTAT010000037.1, forward strand.
GGAAGAAGCAAGGTCCAAGCAGTGTCTCAATGACACCAATATTTGATAAAGTTGCTGGGAAGTCACATGTTAACCCTGAAATCCCAGCACTTAAATATGGCAGAGCAATGGAGAAGGATGCTATTGACAGTTTTAAGAAAGAATTTGAAAAAACTCATACTGGGGTCAAAGTCTTGGATTGTGGGCTATTCATTGTCAAGGACATGCCATATGTGGGAGGAAGTCCAGATGGCATCTTAATGTGCGACTGCTGTGGACTTGCATGTTTGGAAGTAAAAAGCCCGTTTTCTATTCGCCATACCTCACCAGAAGATCCACAGGTGAAATTGCCCTATCTAGTTAGAGGAGAGGGAAATGAACTAAAGTTGAACAGGAACCACCAATACTTTACACAATGTCAAGTAGAAATGGTGGCAACACAATGTAAAAAGTGCTATTTTTATGTATGGACTCCTCAGGGCTCTTTTACTGACTGCCTTAAACTAGAAGAGAAAATCTGGGAAGAAGAACTCAAACCTAGTTTTAAAAAATTTTATACTGAACTTTACATTCCCACTCTTTTTGTTTAGATCATATGATTACATAAGTATTTAGTATTTACAATATAGGGTAGTGTTAATGATAATTAGTGTTCAAAGTTCTTAAAAACTGTTTGTTTGAGATGCTTACTTACTTAATAAGAGGTGCTTGAATATTACACAATGCTGAACAAGTCATAATGATATCATCAGCAAGAGGGAGTAACGTCAATGGAAGCGTGTTCTTTAATATCCTAAATGTTTTTATGCGGTTAATGGCTCTTTCCACATGGATGCCCAAGTTTGCAACCTCTTTGGTTTTGGCACATTCTGATTTTGTCATTTGAGCTTTGATTCTTGCACCAGGTGGAATATTGAATTTGCAGTAATAATAAAGTAGGTCATCTTGTATTTGGAAGCCTCTGTCAGCCATGAGTTCATCTCCAAACTCTAAAAGCTTGTAAAACCCACTGTCTTGGCATATAACCTGATCAGATGCCCTTCCACCATATGATTTTGATACATACGTTATGTATCCTGATTATGCAATTCCCACCAAAAACTTAATCGTGTTGTGTTTTTTGTAATCTGACCATGTCTTGGCTTGGTTTTCAAGAGATTTTGGTCTGTCAATGTAAACCTCTGTGCAATCGATTATGCACCTGGTCTTTCTATATTTCCCTTCAAATACTTTTGGTAGATTTGTTTGGATGACATCTCGAGGTAACCAGGTAACAAGAGGTGTACCTAACACCTTGGCTAAAAGCTTTATCCAGCTTGTAAAAATCACAGAGCATGATGCAGGCGAAATGTCAAATCGGCAAGCAAGATCATTATTTAGTAGTCCCAACCTGAGTTTCATAAGAACTAGAAGGAATTGATCCTTCTTACATAGTTTCTGACATGTTTCTCTCTCTCTTTGGTGTTTCTTTGCCTTGGAGGACACTATACGCTTTGCCCCTCTCCAATAAACAAAGTTTGGCAAGAACCTTGATATCAATGTGAAAATGACATTAAACATTGCAACAGTTGGAATGCCAGTATAAAATTTCATCTTGCCATCATCTTTTATACGAGATGCAGAGTATCTTTTTGCTGTTTTGATCTCTACATTCCCTTCAAAGAGTTTATCTTCAAGCTTCTTGTTATCTTCTCTCAGCTTGGATGCTTCAAGAGTCATTTCCTCTAGCTTAGTTTCTAGAGATTTTACCAAATCATAGTTAGAGTTACCACCGTTGTTGTTGAGAGGCTGCGTATCAGTTACAAAATCAGTTTCATAATGTGAATGCTGACCATCATCTACATCTGCATCTGTGAACTCTATGTCCATTGCATCAGCAGAGTCCATTACTGAGCATTCTGCTTCAAACACCTGCCGTACTAACAGTCTCCTGGCCTTCTTTGCTGGCTTTTCGTAGCCAAGGTGTAATGTTGGCAAAGGGTTTTCAGCATTTGGTGCACCATCAATAAAATGCAACGAACATACCATATCACTTGAGCCTGGTTTCCAAACACCTTTCTTTTTCGCTGTTCTATTTATCTTTCGCACCCATTCTGCTCTTATATCACCAAACCGCATTTCACTTGGAAATGAATGCAAGCGAAATGGCTGAGGACAAGGGCAATCACTGTGTAACTGTCCTGTGTGCATTTTACATTCTTTTTTCTTCCATCATTTAAGGTTTGTACTGACTATTAGTGCAAGATACCACGGCACAGTTTCCATTTACCATCTTATAACACGTTTCTCTTTAGGCCCACAGCCCGCACTCAGACAGATGGGATAGAGTTAGGTGTCCGCGCAGCTTGCCAGAGCAAGGTACTTACAAGAGCTTTTAAGAAAGCTGTTCCCAAGATAACAAACTACGCAAATAACAAGTAATAGTAAGAAAATTCGACAAGTAATGCGCAAATTTTTTTACTTTCTCTGAGCCGAGTTGATAATGCATTGTCTTCAAGAAGCAGCTTCGAACCAGAGGGAGATTCGAAAAATTACAATTTTCTCGGTGAATTGTGAAAAAAATGTTAAAAATCCTTTTGGATATAATAGGGCGGTATGATATACATGTTTTTAGTCAAAGAAAGTTCATTTATTTCTCTGTGTTCTTATAAAAAATAGCCGAAATAATGTTCAAATTTAGGCCACATCCAAGCGAGGCAATGTCCCTCTCAGACGGAGATTCGAAAATGCCGATTTTCTCGAGAACCGCAAAGCAGATTTCTAAAAATCTTGCAGAACTTGAAAATTGAGCCTTTGGCGATCATATGTATCCAAAAAGTATTTATTTTTTATGTAAACCAGAACGTAAACTGCCAGAATAATATTCGCCGAACTTAGGCCAAAACGTTGTTCCATCAAAGGTTCCATAACGAGATTTTAAGGAAATAAGTTGTTTTTTTTGCTTCGAAACTTTTTTTTTTGATAACATGAAGAAACTAATTCTTATAATAATAACGTTACAGCAGTCATTTACATATTAAAATTTCAAATTAGTAGTTGTTCTAAATATGCAAATTAAATTCCATTCAAAATCAAAAGGTTTTTACACGCTGCTCTGTACTTTACACGACCCCGTAAAGTGAAATGAATGTGCTAACCATGGGCTGCAGGTAGAGGCTGCTACTGGAAGTAATGGGAACTGTTTTAGATTTTGTTGCTATTTTGTTATTTACTTCTCTTTTAACGACAATAGCGCATTTAGCATGCACTATTTCTTACTCATAAACAATTAAAATTTGAAATCGCCAAAAGTTATTTGTCGAAATTGAGGAGAAAACGTCCAAAATATTTGTTTCTTTATGTTAAAAATCAGTTTGTATCAATATCATCCATTTCAAATTATGGAAAACCTACAATATGGTAAAGAGCCATAGTTTCTGATGAAAATCAGTGTATCATTAGTCAGATAAAGCAGTTGCATTAGATTGCATTTTTGTAAAACCGGTGCACCAAAGACGCAAACCTCCGTATTTGATTTGATCGCTAGACTTGATCTATGTTATCTTGATTCACCGACTTCTGCTACCGAATTTGCATAAAACCTCGTTATGGAACGACGTTTTGGCCTAAGTTGCACGAATCTTCTTCTGGCCTTTTCCGTCCTGGAAAGAACAAGAAAGTAACTTATTTTTGGATATATATCATCGCCGGAAGCTCTATTTTCAACTTCTACAAGAATTTTTAAAATCTGCCCAGCAGTTCACAAGAAAATCGGCATTTTCGAATCTCCGTCTGAATGGGACATTGCCTCGCTTGGATGTGGCCTAATTTTGAATATTATTCTGGCTGTTTTTTCATATGAAAATAAAGCAATAAATGGATTTTCTTGGACTGGAAACATGTAAATAATATCGCCCTATCATATCCAAATGGATTTTTAAGTTTTTATTCCAATTTCTACGGGAAATTAGACATTTTCCGAATCTCCGTCTGAATGGGACATTTTGCCTCGTATTGGTTCTTGACAAAAATCGAATATCATGCTGGCCGTTTCAGAAATTACAAAATTTGCTTCTTACAGCAAGAACACACATACCATGAGATATCTTTTTGCAAACAAATTTTTGAAATTTGTCGCAACATTTACGAGAAAAATGCGATTTTTCGAATCTCCGTCTGAATGGGATATTGCCTCGTTTCCGTGGGGCCTAAATCGCGAATATCATTCCGTGGATTTTCTGGCTTATTTTTTACAATTTTGAGCAAATCAGGAGTGTATTAGTACAGAAAATACAGTATCAATTCAGATGTAAAAAATCTTTTACCTGTTTCACTCCGTCGACAAGAAAATGCAACTTATTGGCGAATTTCCTTCTGAATGGGACATTTGAATTTCATTCTCCTTCCCAATCTCATTCTCATTCTGAATCTCATTCTCCTTCTGAATGGGATGCGGTTAGTCCCAAGTCTCATGGTCCCACCTTAATGATGCCACCTAAATGGTCCCACCTTTAATGGTCCTGGGTTCCATGGTCCCACCTTAATGTTCCCACCTTAATGATCCCACCTTTAATGGTCCCGGGTCCCAGGTCTCATGGTCCCACCTTAATAGTCCCACCTTAATGGTCCCACTTTAATGGTCCCAGGTCCCATTGTCGCACCTCAATGGTCGCACCTTAATAGCCCAACCTTTAATGGTCCCGGGTCCCATAGTCCCACCTGATGGTCCCGGGTCCCACTTTTCCGGTTTGCCCTTCTTGTTGTCATATTTTGCAGATGATATTATTGAAACAAATGTTCTACAAGGTTAGTTTCGAACTCAGTTTTTTGCAATCGTGATCCATGTTGTGTAATTTCAGATTTTTATTTGTGATGCCTAAGTACTATTATTAATTTTCGTCATACTATTGCAGGCGATATTATGGAAGGAAATGTTCTACAAGGTTCGTTTCTTACTTTATTTTTTCAATTTGATAGATGTTTAGTTATTTTTTTTATAAGTATTTGTATTCCCCTTAGCACTATTAATTCTTTTTTCATTCTTCTAAAAGAGATATTTTTGAAACAAATTTTATACAAGGTTCGTTTCTTACCCAGTTTTTGCAATCTTGATCATTGTTTGGTTACTTTTAGATTACTTTATGAATTATTATTACTTTTGTCATATTGCAGATGATATTATTAAAACAAATGTTCTACAAGATTCCTTTCTGACTCAACATTTGCAATCCCAATCCATGTTTAGTTATTCTTTAGATTACTATTCATGATGCCTTCAGCACTATTATTTCTTTTTTACCATAACCAATAAGAGTCAGACAAAACTTATATTTTTACTGGACAAAACTTTTATTTCTACTGGACAAAGCTATTAATTCTACTGGACAAAACTATTACTACTGGACATAACTTTTATTTCTACTGAACAAAACTTTTATTCCTACTGGACAAAATTTTCTGTTGCTTGCAACATGCCCATGAAGAACACAAGCCACACAGTCCACATGTGCTCAGCAATCACCATTGCGGAAGAACATGAAGGGGACAGTGATAATAATACAGTGTAAGTACATGAAATTACTTGTTGTTTTATCTTTATTCTGTTGTGGAATCAGTTACAAGTTCAGTTGAGCAGGACTGGTAGATTATTGAGTGTTCATGATCATGCTTTCTAGGCAAAGCATCGTTTAATAAGCAAATGGCCTAAGGAAAGAAAGACTCTCTGTGCGTGCAGTACTGTCTTAAGTGCTAGGCCCATGCCCATCCAATTGGTACCTTACTCTGCTTTACTTCATTGATGCTTCATATGTGGATATCATCAGTATTACTAATTATTTTTTGTACAGATACTGCAGTGTGTGTTCAGTAAAAATGTGACACACATCCAAGTTTTGTTGGAAGTGCAAGAGTGACCAATCTAAAGTTGGGAAGACACTCCTTTTGTCCAACAAAGTTCTCCTGCAACAACAGAGACTTCACCAACCCCAGTATCTTTTCCTTCAAGGCAATGTGCATCACCATTTCCTACATTTTGGAAGCAAGGGTTTGGCGATCAAAAGTATCAAAGCATACCTAGGTCCTTTGATTAATTTTTCAAAAACAACACATGAAAAGTATTCCACCTGAAAATAAAGCAAAAGTTGAAGTGAAAGAGAATTCTATGATTAATATTGGCCTGAAAGCATTGAATGGAGATGTTCTGAAAACTTTTATGGGAAAGCTGCTTCCATTTCTTGTTCCCAGAGATGCTACCTATTCCCTCATACGTAAGAAAGCTGTGGCCAAGTGGACTGTATTTGACTGCAATTTTGACGGAAACCAAGAATATGTTGTCACATATGATGATGGTCGTGAAGCTAAGTTCATGTCAGGAGGATGCAAAGATCGTTTTAGCTTGCAGCATTATAAGCTGGTGTTTGGCAAGGAATATAAAAAGATAATTTTGTATGTATGTCCAAACAAGGATTTCAAAAAAGGAAGTTTTCCTGACAATGGCAAAATGGCTATATTCACCCTCAGTTATGACACTGATCTCCAGAAGTTGAGCATTTTGCAGACATCAAATTACCAAAAATTTCTTTAACATTTAGGCCAAGGGGCAATGTGATGAAGTTTCGAAATCATACCATGTTTTGTTACTAACATTTAGGGGGTGGTGGTTTGAACTTAAATCTTTGGTGATAACATGAAAGCCTGCGTTTAACATCTTTCGATTTTGATAACATTATAATCTCGTGTGTAATGTACAGTTCCTGAAACTAGGCTCTAGCCACTTTGAACAGTTCTTACAACGATGGAGGTAATTGGCTTACCAGCTTACCATAGAATGTAAAAAGTTTTATGATATCCAAATGTTGCAACAATTAAAGCTATAAATAATGTCACCAAAATCGTTTTGTCCTATCTAATTGTTGCTTTGCATAATGAAGGTATGTTTTGATGTTATGGTGGTTCTTTCTATCAAAAGTATATCATCTTCAGCATGCACAGTCACTTTATGCTGTTTGCATAAACATTTACTTTTCAGACTGCAACCACACATTCTTCAATATATGGGGTTCTAACATGCAGGTTCTTATTATACTGTTCTTGTTTAGTTTGTTTTCTATGTATTTTAGTTTTGTTTGTTATTGGCACATTTCTATATTTTCATTTTTTCTACATGAAGCACTCTATTGTTTATCAATGTTGCATAATTTTTGTGGTATCCCGTCATGCTAGTTTCATGTTGTCTATTTTTCAAAAGAACATCTCACTTGACGAGATAAGGCTGGTTTTTTGCAATTTTAACAACGCACAGCATTTTTTAGAATTGAGTTGATTTGCCTATCGCTTCTAGTCTGTCTTTGTGACTCAAGTTATGGTTATGGTGTGATTAGGTTGCTGTCCATTCACCAAACCCTTCATCAAGAAGAGAAACTGAAAAGCATCCTGCCACTCAGCTGGCCTTTTGAGTCCAAAATGATGTATGATGTAGCTAAAATAGTGATCATAATCATTTACTCATTCATACTCAATTAGATGCTTTCTAGTACAATTTATTTCATTAGCTGGAACAGTTTGAAGAAAATTTGGCATTGCATTTTGCCTTTCGGGCAAGTACTATAGAGAGTCTGGCCTTCCTTGTATCGCCTAATGCCAGGATGGCTATCCTTTACTACTAGATGGTGTGTAATCTGAAGATGACTCTGTATCAGAGTAATTGTTTCCGAAAAAACCACAAACTTATCGTCCATCTTCCTCAATTACAGCTACACTCTGCGCAATTGTTGATTTTCTTCAACCTGATCTTCAACACTGAATCATTCTTGTACTCTTGTAGCATTCTTACATAGCTCTTTATATTGTGGGTCGGAAGGTAAAAGCAGATTAGTTTTGCTCCATAAACCTGGACCCATTCTTTTAGGACAGCTAAACACCAATCAAGTTGGCTTCGCCCTAACAAATGCCTGTCTTTTCTTTTAGGTTCTGCTTGTGAGGTTTTCCAGGTGTACTCTTTCCGAATCTCAAATCTTGTTGTAGTATTAGCAGCTTCTTCGTTTGAGAGTTTGTGAACTAGACGCAAATGATGTGTAGTGATGCTGTATTCATTTATTTTTGGCAAAGTCTGATTCGGCAAATCTTGAAGCCGCATCTGGGAACATCTAAATTTTCTGACACTGTAGTGGAGAAATTACAAATCTAATTAAAGAATGGCACAAATTGAAGTATTGACAAGAATTTTGTCAACATTAAAAAGTCCGATAAAAGTCATAACTGAGTTCTTTGTCACTGTTTAACTCTGCTTGGGTGGGCCATTAAAAATTTTAACTCTGCTGGGAGTTTTCACTATCTACCCTTTATTTCAGATTCTTTAAGTCTGATTGCAATGAATCACGATGAAAATCATTCTTGTTGATAATGGGAGCAGTGAGTTGGAACTTTTTTATTCTTTCATCAACAAAGTCTATGATAATATTTCTAAGGAACTGGTCAGCAGAGAAATTAATTTTATGTCTTTACAATCAGTAATCTCTGCTGCTCTGAATTAACTATCACTAAATCAGGTTTTAATTAATTTGCAAGTAGCAGTAGCTTAGCAGTAAATGTTGTTTCTCCTAGGCCTAGTCATTCGCATTCCCACCAATGTGTTTCCTGTTTGTGTAGCCAGGACACTAATTATGAGCCAGTTTCTAATCAGGCTGCTGAGGCCTCGCCGAGTAGTCCTTCCTGGCCCCCTTTCAGTGGTCACCGCTGTAATTTTTTCAAAAACCGGGATGTTTCTAAGGGAAATTTTTTCGTCTTTAATCGCAGTATAAGGCACCCTGTGAGTTGCCAGGGGGAAATTGCACGTCAGGATGCCAGCACAAGTGCCTGTTGTGTTTTAAACCTGGCTGCAAAAATTTGCTCATTATAATAACAATGATAATAATGTTGTAAGGCCTCAGGTTAACGTTGTCTCTTCTGACGCACATCCCAGTATTTCTGCTAATGTGGCTGTTGACCCCCAAATTATTGCAGATATTTCTACTCGTATTGCCTAATTAAAACAAAACAGGATGGCTTCTCAGTCTGCTCAGCCCACCCCACCCATCCCTCTTCCTATCTCCTCGTGAGCTGCTGCTCAACTGCAAGCTAATGGTATTCAACAGGTTCCTATTGTATGGGAGAATGGTAAATCTTCTGTGTTTTCAATGCTTGTTGTTGGCAAACTGGTCCATCTTGTTTGGTCAAAATCATTTAAGGCAAATTCATGCTGTAACTGATCATGCTAATCTTTCCATTAAGATTAATCATCCTTCTTTGAATTTTACAGTCTTTTGCAAAGATAAGAATACATTTGCTATCTATCCTCATCTTTCTAAGCAATTGCCTTTTACTTCATCTTCAAGTAATGCTTTACCTGCAGCTAATGTAACACCTCCAAGTCATGTTAATGCTTATGTTCACTTTTTATTAACTTCTCCAATTATCTACAACATTGCCAAATTTGAGCCATTTCCTCCTATTCAAGCTTTTAGCTGTACTCATAATAATAATCAGACTGTCTCTCCTTCTCCTCATAAGAAGCGTATTGTTGTTCGCAACCTGTCTGAGCACCATTACCAGGTCCCCAATAAGTGGACCTTAAATAATTCCCCAGATGACCCAATGAGTGTTGCTGGTCCTGTCCCTGGAGATCTTGCTCAGGTTGGTCTTTTCTTTGCCAAGTTTCTTCTTGCAACACTATCCAAGTCTTACGTTGCTTCCAATGCATGTAAGTTAATCTATAAGTTGTATCCGGCTGCTCGTACTATCTTAGCTTCCCAAGGTCGTTTAACAGGCTTCCTTCAAGCCTGCCTATATTTCCAAATGGATGGTTCTGCAAGAGGTGGAACTCATATTCCATCACTTAATCATGAGCTTTTTCAAATGCTTACAAAATTACTTTGCTTTTGTTACTTATATAAAAATGTATAAAAAAGAGTAAAATTTCATAATTAATGTTTGCATTTTTAGTTTCCTTTAAAAAAAATTGCTTTGCCCTTTCTTATTCTAGAAGGGGAAGTCTGTAGTAGGAACAGCTTCAACGATAATAAAGTACTCAATGTAAACCCTATGTATGGTATGTTACACGTTATGAACTTTCCGTCTATTCTATCTATGTACGTCAATAAATACTTGTGACAAACCTAAGAACTTTCTGCTACCTTACTTATGAACGGATAAATTGTAACTATGCCATAAATCACATGATATGTAAAACTCTATGAATACTAGCTCTGTAAAGTTAGAATTTTGGTCACCTTATAATTGCAATGTTAAAACTCTGTCTCTGTCTTGTCTTATTTTCTACTGTGTCAGAGCAAATTCTGCTACACTGTACTAAAGTTTGGTACAATTCAATTAGTCACGTGACCACAAGATGCCCATATTTGGAAGGCAGTCACAAATAAATTCACATGTCTATTTATAGATATTTCTTTTCATGGCCAATCAGAACGATACATACACCAATCAACCTGTCTAATCAAGGACTTTTATATGATATATAATTTATTTACTATATTTCGTATTCATTAATTATTATATGTATGACATCATACATCTTTATGATATCATAAATCTTGAAATGGTGGTAAAATTTCCAAATAATGCATTTTGCACAAAGAGAAAACTCTAAGCAAGAGGAAAATATACAATTATGGTTATTTCCATGCCTAGTTAATTGAAATAATGAGCATTGACTTAAAATGTACCCAACACGAAGTAAAAAATGTTGATTATTTTTAAAAATTTTGTCCGATTTCTTAATAATTAGAGAATAATGTCTAGAATGTCATTTCTTTGTCAAATAAAAACATTTTACACTGCTTTAGAACAATATTTCTAAATGAAAACAGCTCTTTTTACAAAAAAAGCTACTTTTCCATGAAAAATCACCAATAACGCATTGCCTAGCAACATGTCACGTGAATGATTAAATTTCAAAGCTATATTCAGAATACCCATTCCCAGAAGATACTTTGTACCATGTTTGGTTATTCTATCATGTATAGTTTCTGAGATAACTATGGGGCAAAAGTTGATCCAATGCCCCAGTACAGATAGGGTTAATGTAAATCTAATTTCATGGACAAATTAAGGAACACATCTTTTACTAATTATGGTTTTAGCTTAGTCCACTTTTTTATGTTCTAGATATTGATACAAACAAACATACAAACAATGAAGCTTTAAGAATAACACAGTGAGAAGAGGCATGGCTTATGTCATCTAACAGTCATCCCTGGGTCAATGTTGATGTGGAGACTATGTAAAACACAAACACTGATTGTAGTGTAGAAACTGTCAGTGCAAGAAGCTGCCCATCAAGGTCTTTTGCAACAGACCTTTTTACCCAATTCATTTTGGTTGCTAGATTGGCAATTGAAAACGAGGCGATGGTTTAAAAAGTTTAACTATAAAGGAACTGAAAGTGATTTTAGCTGCTTACAAGGAAAAAATGTCTGGGTCAAAGGCGGACCTTTTTCTGAGGGCCTATGCAATCCTTTCTCGGATACAGAGGCAAGAAGACGACATTTTTTGTTCAACAACCCAAGCTGAAGCACCAAACGAAGATCAGTGCACTTATGAAGCAATTTTTAAGAATAAATGCAGCCATTTGCCATGGACATCCAATCTAAGAGGGACTGCAGTTTTTTCATTTGTTCAACTGTATGATTATCTTGTCATTGGAACAACGAAATTTAAGCACATCAAATTGAAAAGTACAGTCTGCAAAAGGCTTGAATCCTTCCAATTCTTCTATGAAGGGTATATAAGATCATTCTCTGTGGCAAAAGATTGAAATTCTATCTTGATGTTCGTATGAAAGCTTCAATGAAGAACACCTTGTACAAAGTTATTGTTGTTCTATCAAATGATTCTGGTGATGTTTTCTCTGCAGCCTGCACATGTCCTGCTGGTGCCAGTGTAGCTGGTTTTGGCAACTGTAATCATGTTGGTGGTGTGCTTTTTACATTGGAGGATTTCAACAGAAAAGGTTATCAGAACTGTCCCGAGCCTGTTTCTTGCACATCTAAGTTATCTGCTTGGAATGTTCCTTCTCACCAAATAAAATCTCTCCTGCTTCAATTGATCAAGTAATAATTAAGAAAATAAAATTTGGAAAAGATATTAGTGTGGTAACAAAGGAAAAGATCGCCAATTGCATGATGCAGATTTTGAAAAGTTAAAGAATTCCCTTGCTTCATCAACACCCAACAGCTTTTTTTGCCTTTCATCCCATTCCTGTGACACAGTCATCGGGTGATACATCCATCCTAACTGAAACAGCAATTCGTTGGACTGTCAATTCGAAATTTTTTTGTTCAGTTAAATGTTTCTAATGATGCTGATTGCGATTCTGTATCCTTCACTGATGATTATGATATATCTTGCTCCAGTTTTAAAGAAACGATGGAACACCATGCCAAGTCTCGCATGATCCTCAGCCCATCCCAAATTTCTGAAATTTAAAAATCTACTCGAGGTCAATCAACAAATGACTCTTGGAAACAAAATAGACTATATCAAAAAACTACATCCAATTTTTACCTAGCTGCAGTCAATACAGTTGAGCCCTCTTCAAAGCTGAAATCAATGTTCTATTCAAGTTTTACTTCTGCTGCTACACAGCATGGGAAACTATATGAGCCACATGTTCGTTCTTTGTATCTTGATTCCCTGATCAATCAAGGCTATCATTATGTATCAGTAGATGAACCTGGTCTTATCATCTCTAAATCTCATTCTTTCTTGGGTGCATCTTTGGATGGTATTGTTCATCATGGTAATACTTCTTGGGGTCTGGAAATCAAATGCCCTTTTTCTAAGTTTTCTTCTTCTCTTTTGGTTGCCCTTGGTGCAAGAGCTTCTTTCTAACAAGAACAAGCGAGAAAATCCATCTTAAAAGGAAAGATTGTTATTTTTTCCAAGTTCGAGGTCAAATGTTTTGTTCTGGTTTGAAGAGAGTGTGTCTAGTGGTGTGGTTTGGAGAGCATGAGCCACTATTCATCAAATCAATTGAATACGATGATGGTTTTGTCCAGGGATGCATCCTTTCTCAACTTCATAATTTTTATTGTAAAGCTGTTTTACCAGAGCTTTTCACAAAAAATGTAAAAAGAGGACTTCTATTATATATTCATGGCTGTTGGTAAAACGTTCTTCCTTAATAATTACATTTACGTAGACAATAAAAATAGTGAAATAGTTGAGTTAAGGAACTCTTTTTTGTCTTCTGATGGTTATTATGTATTCAATTTATTTTCAAATTATAAGAATATATAAAAAGAGACATAATATGAAAGAATACATATAAAAACTATAGCAGTTTTTTAACTTTTTTATCCAAATAATGTTACATCTACATAACAGTTTTATAATCAAACACTGTTGATATAGAAAGATAATGCAGTAAAATCCACCTATACCCTGAAAAAAATGTTTCAAGGATCAAAAACAGCTTGTTTGATAGCTCAAAATGATTGTTTATTTCACGCTTAGTAATATCTAAAGTAATCTTATAGCATTTTATGGTAACATTAATCGCTTTTTAATTAAAATTTCATTGTATAAATATAATAAAAACAAAATTGAAATTATGCAGAGGGATATACAACTGTATGATGAAAGGTATAACTAGAAGCTTAAAATATCTGAACTCAAACAAACAAAATATGAAACTTTTTTCTTATCAAATATTGATTGAACAGTAAAGTAAAAGAGTTGAATTATTTGTTTTTCGTGTTCAAATATTTTAAGCTTCTTCTTTCATCAAAACAGAATTACATTTTGTAAAATTGTTGTTTAATTATAATGCTAATTATATTGACACTCCAATATAGCTCATAATTTCATATTAATTGGTTACTTTAGTTACTTTGTATCAATGGTTTACTTCTAAATTTGTTATAGTGTCTTGTATCACTAATATTAGGTATTTATGTATTACTCGTGAGTTGAAGGCATTATAAGAAATGGCAAGAAATTAGTTAACAAGCAACAGACTGTAAAATTTGATTAGCAACTTGATATAATGTTAAGGGTAGAACACCATCGAGAATATGAAAGTTCTTGACTCTACCAATTGCGCTTTCTACATGGATTCTTACAGCTGCTATACATGCGGTTTATTCACTTTCTTTGGGGGTTAGCCATGCACGAGAATCTTTAAAAGGAGAAATATTGAGGGTGACACCAATGGGGAGAATATCTGCAATGTCGAATCCACGGTCTTCCATAACATTGTCACCAGGCTCAAGGAGAGATAACATGCCACTTTTTTCAGTGATTTTTTTGTCAGAAACACGTCCTGACCAGAGCTTGGATACATATGTAATTGCATTAGTAGTGCTTTCCATGTATTGTGATGCTTATACTCAGACCATGTTTGTGACTGAGCTTTCATGGATGATGGGACCTTGATGAAAATTTCAGTGCAGTCAATGATGACTCTCGTGGAAGGGCATATCTTGAATTCTTTAGGCATTAGTTTCTGAATCATTTCTTTTGGAGGAGAGGAAAAAAGGAGTGGCAATTCATGATTTTAGCAAATAAGGGTTATTTATTTACTAATAAAAAATGATAAGGAATTGTCTCACCGCGAATCGCTGTTGCAGAAAAACCTTGAGAGAAAAAGACTGACTTTTGTGCTTTTCTGTATCTTTCAATAATCACTATGAAGCAACTAACCAACTAAAATCCAACTAACTAAAAATTTGCTATGTACAGGTATATAAAGTTAAAACAAGGAAACAGAATATAATTTTCCACCTACGTTAAAATAAATAAGGATGATTAATAATAGGAAGAAAACTACTAGAGGTAAGAGGAAAAACGAGGTATGAGAGAGGGATGAGTAACCTAGGCGGAAAAACCAAAACAATAGAAAGGGAATACCTATGCTGCGCTGTGACGCAAAGGGACCTACGACTACGCGTGGAAAAATCCTACGCGAGGAAAAAGAAAACCAATGAATGGAAGAAAGAAAAATGCAAAAACTAATATGGCCTAAGTAAAGTAAAAAGTAAAATGATAAAAACTAATGAATCAACTTCGCTACATGATATAGGAAGCTGATCCAAGTGGTAAAATTCTTGAAGCATGGCCAGTTGAAATACCAAATCTGTCTCCAAGATCAGTAAAAAACAAACTAACTTTAAGACGCATCAAAACAAGTATAAATGCTTCAAAGTTTGAAAGGACTCGTTTACGGCCACGCTTAATGTCAGACTCTTGCCTTTCAACCTTCTTCTTGGATGCCTCATGAGACTTAGTGCCACGCCAGTAGGAAATATTTTCAGCTTCGGCTACAAATACTCAAAGACAGATTTTATTACACATTTTGACTAAACCGACCATGGAGATTTCAATTCCGAGATGGGCCCAAAAATATTTTAACCGGAAGTTGACTCTTTTGCTTATGTCATCAACGTGTGAAAAATGTACTTTGAACCCCTATAAAACTTCGCAAGTACAAATTATGACAAAACTAACTCGATATATGAGCTGACGCAACAGATTTGACACCTTTTTCAGAATTACGGCATTACTGACATCAACCCATGTCGGTTATTGACATTTCCTGGCATTTCCTGGCTTCGCAACATTTATACTTTGAATGAGGATGTCAAATTATGTACGTTTCCAGTTAGTTCTTCATCGTGTAGTAAACGCAACAGATTTGACACATTTTCGAGAATTACAGCATCACTGGGATCAACACCAATGCTGGTTATGGACTTTTCCTGGCATTTTCGAATGAGGATGTCAATTTATGTATGTTTTCTCTCAAATCCTAATCGTTAAGTTAACGAAACGGATATTATATTTCCTCTGGCAAAATGGCATAAGATACAGTATATTCCATGCCGGTCAGGCCTGTAATTCACTTGTCCTGGAATTTTCAATCGTTGGGACATAAATTTTTGAATTAAGCACCCAGAAATACATATAAATCCGTTCAAATGTTAATTCTAAGTTATCTTTCCTTGTTGCTCTGCCTGTTTTTAAGACTATGATGACGTCATCAAATAAAGATGACGTCATAAGTAAAAATTTAAAATCTGGTAAAATAAAAAAATTATACATCGTTCGAAAGCTCTGACTGTGTAGAGCTCATATATCAAGTTCGTTTTGTCATAATTTGCACTTGCGAAGTTTTATAGGGGTTCAAAGTACATTTTTTACATGTTGATGAGGTAAGCAAAAAAGTCAACTTCCGGTCAAAATTCTTTTTGGCCCATCTCGGATTTGAAATCTCCATGGTCGATTTAGTCAAAATGTGTAATAAAATGTGAGGTTAAGCTTTGAGCCATTTTTTTCAAGAAAAAACCCTGTCGATACATGTTAAACATTGATCTCAAAAAAAAATTTTTTGACTGCCTAAGAATTAAAAAATACTGGTGACACTGTACTCATTATTTCAGTTGATTTGCTCTTCTAAAAGCTGTGATGTTGTCGTATGCAGGAGCTTCATGTATTCAAGCAAACCTGGGTTTCTTTTGACATGACATGTACCATTCGTTCCCATAAGATCTTGACCAAGGATTCTAATTATTTTTAGCAAATCTGGTTTCCTCATAGATAATTGAGATTTTTTGTAATAGGAATTTCATCTGGACCAGTGTTTCCATCACAGCATGGCACGTGATCCAGATATGCTGAAGAATATGCTGCAGAACAATGTTTAAAGAGCTTGCTTCATTGTGAGACACTTAAGTTATGACATTGGGTAGAGTTTGAGTGTTTCTTGTTTAAAGACAACCCATTCTCACTGTGTCTAACCAGATATGGTAAATTGCTTGTACCATCAAGAGGTGATTTGTCTCTTATTAAAAAAGGACACTTTACTTCAATTCAAAATTTGCCACAACACTTGCACTCTACAATTAGATCTGGGCTGTCTCCAATAAAAGGTTTGCCTTTACAAATAGTAATTCCAAATTCAACAAGTTAGTGTTTTGCTTTAAAAGCATTCAAAAATGCTGAAATTGCTCCAGGTTCAATAGCCCTCCCATATTTTAGGGACAGTAATTTAAGATTTTTGCTATTGCCACTAATCGTTGTAAATATTGCACTTAAGTCATTTGATTTATATCCAGCTCTTGCTTTGTCCACATTGCCCATTCTGGTTTCAAAGCATGGGCTTTTGATGCTGTTATCATGTGCTTTCTAACTAAAAACCACAATGGATTGATGCTTTGTCTTCTTGTTTCTTTCTCAATTTTGTTGGCATTTAAACGAAAATATTCTATATGAAGAAAAAAATCTGCAGATGATTCTAATATTAGCAGGTAACATTCTAATGTGCAGATTAGATTTTCCGATTCCATACATGATGCACTTACCTTTTCCTTTTTGACCTCTGTATCATAAACCATTGAATCATGTGTTATTGACTTCAATCTAGAGCGGATTTCTTGGAGAGACAGTGGCTCTTCTAAATGGTGAGCTGGATCAAACTTTATTTTAGGGGAGCAATTCAGTTCATTTTTGTTGTTCTTCTTTTCCCAAAAGCTCCTCTGCTTAGTTTCAAGTCTTTTTTTACAAATAACTACCTTCTTGTTGTTTGGCAGCCTAGAACAAGGTTTCGAAGTGCATGAAGGGCTATTCAGTCCAATTCTTACAGCTGTTTCAATTCGAAAAAGTGCTGCAGCCACATGATTACATGTTTGGGAGGTACCAGCCATGCAGGGCAGTAAGCTTTCATTACTTTGCCAGTATCTTTTGCAATGCAAACCCAGACCTTGTGTGGTGTGTCAGATATCCTTCGAAATAATCTGCAAGTTGTTTTAGAAAACATAATTTGCTTGCGTCTGATAGGGCATGATAAGACATGGAGTTCAGCCATCCAATTGAATAAAAGCTGTATGCCTTAGATGATTTGTAATCACTCAAGTTGCCACTTTTCAGTTCACTTGGGTGAAACGATAAAAAGTTGAAAATGTCAGGGTGAAGTGTTGCTGGCCAGAAGCTGACTCCATCTTCTTCATTTAGCCAACCATCTTGAAACTGGAAAGGCTCCGGAAGGTTCTTGTCTTCTATCATATCAAGTAATATTATGTTATATATTATATTACATTTTATTTTCATGATTTTATTGTATTACGTTATATTTCTTATTATTATATTATGATTATATTATATATATCATATATAACATTATTAGATCATTATATTATATATTTACATTTCACTTTTTAATGTATTATATTATATTATATCATATCATAAAACAGTATATTTTATCATTTTAAATTATCATATGAGCATGGTTCACAACTGAGACGTCATCATTGGCAAAGTGGTGACTTTGAAAAAAAACCATTTTATAAATAAGGAACCCTAGCAGGAAAGATAACTTGCACTTTAGTTGACAGCTGGACCATTCAAATGGGAACATGCTCGTAGGAGGCTCGATGTGGAAATTCTCTCTTTGCTGTATTCATCCCAAAGTGTGAAAAAAAAGAGCTTGACGGTTTTTGAAAATCCTCCTTTGATATCTCTCAAATTTTCCATCCTTGATGAGACGTGCTTGCAGTGTGACAAGCTGTGCTTCTGTATTGAGCAGGGGTATCAGCGTGTAGAGTTGTATCTGTCTGTGTCCACATTTATCATTTATTCTTCTGTGCCATCCCTCTACATCATTGTTTGTTCTTATTGGCTGCCCATAAACTGAACAAGTCGCTGGCGACCAAACGTTACTTTCTACCCTTGTTTCCCTGATGTAATCAGTCATCGGAATGAGTGCTGGTGTAGCTTTCGCGACAAGCTGCTCAAACGACTCCTGTATATGCTCAGCTGGTAGAAAAGGTAAAGCCATCAAGCAGTGGATATAATTGTTCACTCTGTGGTTTTAGTTATATGCCACTGTTAACCCAATGCGTTGAACTTTTCTTCAAATTGTCTGTGCCAGGGCAAGCAGCATCCCATTATGTTTCTTGTGAACACTTTTTCTGCAGGCCTTCCATGCTGCTGCCCCGAAATCGATGGCCACTTTCTGCAGTGTTGGTTCTTTGGTGAAGAGCTCTAGCAGGGCACAAAAAACCGCAACATAATCCTTTCTTTTTTCTGCCTGACATCAGAACAAAGAGCAGTGGAGTTTGTTTGACATTGCCATTTTCACCTTTGAGGAATGCATGCACAGTGAACAGCTGTTTGAATAGATCCTTCACGATTTTAAATGTTCATCCATGTACCACGTCTTTGCTTTCAAAAGAAGGGACAACTGATGCTCTGTTGCAAATAGAAGATGATATGCCTCCTTTAGCTTTACATCCTGTCACAGAAATTGTTCAGGAATGAAACTGGTTGCAAGCTCAAAATTGATGCCTTTTCGCTCTTCAGGGCGGAATTTCTTTCTGTCCGTCGCGATTTGCTTGCCTGACAAGATTTGACATCGTTTGTTGACTACATTAGGGCTGGGTTAACATCTCATCCATCTGATGTGAACAGATTCCGTCTATTATTTTTGCAGGTGATGTGAATACCTGTGACATAAAAAATATATATGTAAGTTAACATTATATGTACAAGTAAACATATCAAAAAGCAACATATCAAAATGAAGTTGCAGGTTACGTATCCTGGGTGCAAGGCTACGTAAAAGAAAACGTATATAGTTCTCTTATCTTTTACAGAATCTTGTATCTAGGGTACAGCTGATGTAAATATCTGTGAAATAAACAATATTACAAGCATTAACCAGAAAATATGACAATACACCATGATATAATTATGAAATAATTGAATTTTCGTTTGCTTGTTCCTTTAGTTTTGTTGTTTTTTCGAGCCTAGGCTGGCCTGGATGTAAATGAGGATTGTGATCGCCATCGTGCTGCATTGTGGCACCACAGTTCAAATGTTTCCCTCTTACGCTACATCTCTCAGTAGACTTGCCACTTGGCCAAGTATGCTGTAAGTTGTAGGTGTAGCCATCCGTATCAACTAGGCGTGGTCTTCCTCTCTTTGAGCCTAGTGTTTCATATTGATATAATTTTAAATAATTACCTGAAAATCAATATCCAGGTGAGAACTTGCAGCAAGTGGTTCGTTTACAGTATCAGAAGTATCATGAGCGAACAATACCATTGAGTTTTTGCAATCCATACAGGACCAAGCAATTATGGTAAGAATTTTTTCTGACGTTTATCTGAGATTTTTTACAATCTTTGAGAGTTCATAATATGCTACGTTTTTTTTTAAACCCAGGCTCAGAAAATATAAGACCTTCTGTATGTCTTGGGGTTATGCTTTTAGCACAGGACTGTCATCGATTTCCTACAGTTGGTTAAAATTTCAACTTTCTAATTTAAATAGTCAAAATATCTGTTTGTAGTTGATCAAAAGATCAGTGACGATCAAAAATGACCTGTTTTTTCAAAGCCATATCCATACAATATGAAGCAAAAAACCACCCAAATAGTGAGTATCAACCACAGACAACAGACAGCAAAGGAATGTCACCGCATCAAGCATAATAACCCACCACAGTAGAGCTTATCCACCACAGTACGCAAAAAAACCCCACTACAACAAGCATAATAACCCACCACAGTACGCATAATAACCCACCACAGTAGAGCTTATCCACCACAGTACGCAAAAAACCCCCACCACATCAAGCATAATAACCCACCACAGTACGCATAATAACCCACCACAGTAGAGCTTATCCACCACAGTACGCAAAAAACCCCACCACAACAAGCATAATAACCCACCACAGTACGCATAATAACCCACCACAGTAGAGCTTATCCACCACAGTACGCAAAAAACCCCACCATAGTACGCAAAATACACCACCACAGTAGTGCGTATCCACCACAGTAGTGCGTAAAGATTCGCTAGCGTGGAACTGCAAAACATCTCAGAGTGGACGAGAATAAATAAACTTAGTCCTAATCCCATAAAAACTGAATTCATGGTTATAGGACACCCACTCAAGACTAGAAAGCATGACTTTCCAGAGGTTCTAACACTTAATGGGTCAGATATAAAAAATGTTTAACATACGAAATCCCTAGGCATTATTATTGATGAAAACCTAACCTGGGATGAACAATTTGGGCGAAATTGAATGTTGGTCTCTCTGCTCTTCAGCGAATGAAAAATGGTCTACCACAATCATCATCAGCATCACAGCTTTTAAAAGAGCAAATCAACTGAAATAATGAGTACAGTGTCACCAGTATTTTTAAATTCTTAGGAAGTCAACAAATTTTTTCGAGATCATTGTTTAACATGTATCAGGAATTTGAAAGATGCACCAAAATTTTGCTGCTGAAAAAGCTTTGAGAAATATTCATGAAATTAAAACAAAAGAGAGTTCTTGATCAGATGGACCTGTTAGCAAACACACAAAATAAGTCGCCCCATCAAAGAGTCTGTATAAAATCAAGTTTCCTGCCAAAGCAACAAAAAATACCGAAAAAGTTTCTGGAAGGAAAAGAATTATTATTAATTAAAGATAATATGGAATCGAAGGAAGAAATTTTGCCTGTACTGGAAGATATTGCTGAGCTGATCAATGCAAAGGAAATTCTTTTGAAGGTAAGTAGTGCCGAGCTTTCAAAATTTCTATCTGTTATGTCACTACCTGTGCTGAAAAAGAAATAAAAAATCAATAAAATTGAACCAATATTGGCCTCACTCATAGAATATGTATAACAACAAATAAAACAATAAGAAATAAGAAATTTTCCACCAACCTATTAAGAAACCCTTAACTTCACTTAGCTTGAATTCATTTTTTGTATTCATTTTGAAATTGCTGCGGAGGACATCCTTTTTGTATAGGTAGATGTATTGAGAAATGAATCTCTATTACTAAACTGCTTAAATGCAAATTAGGTTGCCTCTTTGTTGTGGCCCATTGTTCGATTGTGCAAGAAAGGCTCTTTCCCTGGGCCATCTGGAACCGTGGTTCTTTTTTTGATCGACGCCCTTTCTGCCCTAGTAGTGCATGCGCTATTTTTCTAAATGTTTTAAGAATCCAAAGTTTGATAAAATTTCGATTTTATCTTGACTTCAACAAGTTTTGGTTTTGATTGCGGCCATCCATTATGTTCCTTTCACTACACGTACAATGAATCTTTTGCGTGCAACTCTCAGGGGTTTATTCAATGACTTGTGGCTTTTAAAGCCTGGATTCCATACAAAATCTTAACTGTGGTGCGACTACCGCAAAATCGTGAGAGGTGAGAATTTCTTTTCGTACGATTATCGCACAACCATAAATACAAAATGGTGATATTTTGGTCGTAGCAGAGTCTTCACAATTATATTACTACGATTAAGTTGTGATGCAGTCTTTCTTGCAAGATATTTTGAGATATGAAAATGAAACACGCTTTCCAGACAATGGATACCTTTCCCAACGGTATATTTATTGACAGCGTGCGATTGTGTCTTATCTCTCAACTTCATGCTCAAATACAATACTACATTACTGTTGTGAACAAAAAAGGCTATTCCGATTCAAGCGATGTAAAAGCTTTTTATGTCAACAAAAGTCCCAAGGCGAAAGTAGAATTTTAAGAGTTAAGAATGAAATTTGAAAGAACATGAGAGTTTCTTGTGATTTTTCAAGGATTTTCTGCCACTAAATAAATGATTTGAGGTAAATTGGACATTTCTGAGTGGTTTTGGGTGCTTTTCGTCAAGTTATGGTTCGTCTAGAGTGCTTTTGGCTGGTTTTGGGCAATTTTGGGTTGTTTCGCGTTTTTGGTAAGTGCGTTTTACTTTTCAGGGGTCAAAGGACATCAAAGAACACTAGGAGACTGTAGGCCTAATTCATTTTGGAATTTACTCATATTCTTTCCGTTTTCAAGAAGAGTTCTTGCTTTGATTATTTCCATAAATCACCAGGCTAAACTTTGTTTTTACTGTTTCAGTGCATTTGAAACACTATTAAGAGGCCATAAATTTTTCGGGTTTCAAGTTGAATGTTCCTTTGAAAATTCAGAGCACAAATACACAAAATGAAAGTCGTCCAGATATAGTGAGATATTTATTGTTCATGAAGGACATTTAAAGTCTGTGATGAGAAAGGGATAGGATTTCGAATTTACGCAGCAGTAACACTACTAATTTTGCGTCTTAAATTGACACAAAAGCATTGGCAATATTCTCAGTAGATCTGGAAATTTGGTGGCAAAAAATTTCATTAAAAGCATTTACCATACCTTCGAACTGGTTGACTTTTATTTAGGCTGTTAATGATAGGATTGTCGAGTGCAGACAGGGTATAGAAAAGTTGCATTAGAATTCAAGTGAATGGAACAGTGGCTCACTGACTCACACTCTTAGAAATAAAGAGTTTTTACAAAACCTTTACAAGTTTTTCAAAATCATACATATTTCGAACCTTTTCAAGACTTTTCAAAAACCTCATTCAAAGGTTTTTCCAAAAACCCTGTGAGAAGGTTTTTTGAAGAACCGTCTTAGGTTTTCGACAACTATTCATTAAAAACCTTTACGATACTTTTAGAAAACCCTGCTTGAGGGTTTTTAGCAGAATCTTTCAAGGGTTTTAAGAAGAACTTATATTTGGCCCATTTCGCCGCCTTTATTCCGCTGTTATTCCGCCACCTTTCTGAAAAACCCTGCTCAGCAATTTTTAAAAACTTTCCAAAGAGCAAATCAACTGAAATAATGAGTACAGTGTCACCAGTATTTTTAAATTCTTAGGAAGTCAACAAATTTTTTCGAGATCATTGTTTAACATGTATCAGGAATTTGAAAGATGCACCAAAATTTTGCTGCTGAAAAAGCTTTGAGAAATATTCATGAAATTAAAACAAAGAGAGTTCTTGATCAGATGGACCTGTTAGCAAACACACAAAATAAGTCGCCCCATCAAAGAGTCTGTATAAAATCAAGTTTCCTGCCAAAGCAACAAAAAATACCGAAAAAGTTTCTGGAAGGAAAAGAATTATTATTAATTAAAGATAATATGGAATCGAAGGAAGAAATTTTGCCTGTACTGGAAGATATTGCTGAGCTGATCAATGCAAAGGAAATTCTTTTGAAGGTAAGTAGTGCCGAGCTTTCAAAATTTCTATCTGTTATGTCACTACCTGTGCTGAAAAAGAAATAAAAAATCAATAAAATTGAACCAATATTGGCCTCACTCATAGAATATGTATAACAACAAATAAAACAATAAGAAATAAGAAATTTTCCACCAACCTATTAAGAAACCCTTAACTTCACTTAGCTTGAATTCATTTTTTGTATTCATTTTGAAATTGCTGGAGGACATCCTTTTGTATAGGTAGATGTATTGAGAAATGAATCTCTATTACTAAACTGCTTAAATGCAAATTAGGTTGCCTCTTTGTTGTGGCCCATTGTTCGATTGTGCAAGAAAGGCTCTTTCCTGGGCCATCTGGAACCGTGGTTCTTTTTTGATCGACGCCTTTCTGCCCTAGTAGTGCATGCGCTATTTTTCTAAATGTTTTAAGAATCCAAAGTTTGATAAAATTTCGATTTTATCTTGACTTCAACAAGTTTTGGTTTTGATTGCCATCCATTATGTTCCTTTCACTACACGTACAATGAATCTTTTGCGTGCAACTCTCAGGGGTTTATTCAATGACTTGTGGCTTTTAAAGCCTGGATTCCATACAAAATCTTAACTGTGGTGCGACTACCGCAAAATCGTGAGAGGTGAGAATTTCTTTTAAAGACGATTATCGCACAACCATAAATACAAAATGGTGATATTTTGGTCGTAGCAGAGTCTTCACAATTATATTACTACGATTAAGTTGTGATGCAGTCTTTCTTGCAAGATATTTTGAGATATCAAAATGAAACACGCTTTCAGACAATGGATACCTTTCCCAACGGTATATTTATTGACAGCGTGCGATTGTGTCTTATCTCTCAACTTCATGCTCAAATACAATACTACATTACTGTTGTGAACAAAAAAGGCTATTCCGATTCAAGCGATGTAAAAGCTTTTTATGTCAACAAAAGTCCCAAGGCGAAAGTAGAATTTTAAGAGTTAAGAATGAAATTTGAAAGAACATGAGAGTTTCTTGTGATTTTTCAAGGATTTTCTGCCACTAAATAAATGATTTGAGGTAAATTGGACATTTCTGAGTGGTTTTGGGTGCTTTTCGTCAAGTTATGGTTCGTCTAGAGTGCTTTTGGCTGGTTTTGGGCAATTTTGGGTTGTTTCGCGTTTTTGGTAAGTGCGTTTTTACTTTTTCAGGGGTCAAAGGACATCAAAGAACACTAGGAGACTGTAGGCCTAATTCATTTTGGAATTTACTCATATTCTTTCCGTTTTCAAGAAGAGTTCTTGCTTTGATTATTTCCATAAATCACCAGGCTAAACTTTGTTTTTACTGTTTCAGTGCATTTGAAACACTATTAAGAGGCCATAAATTTTTCGGGTTTCAAGTTGAATGTTCCTTTGAAAATTCAGAGCACAAATACACAAAATGAAAGTCGTCCAGATATAGTGAGATATTTATTGTTCATGAAGGACATTTAAAGTCTGTGATGAGAAAGGGATAGGATTTCGAATTTACGCAGCAGTAACACTACTAATTTTGCGTCTTAAATTGACACAAAAGCATTGGCAATATTCTCAGTAGATCTGGAAATTTGGTGGCAAAAAATTTCATTAAAAGCATTTACCATACCTTCGAACTGGTTGACTTTTATTTAGGCTGTTAATGATAGGATTGTCGAGTGCAGACAGGGTATAGAAAAGTTGCATTAGAATTCAAGTGAATGGAACAGTGGCTCACTGACTCACACTCTTAGAAATAAAGAGTTTTTACAAAACCTTTACAAGTTTTTCAAAATCATACATATTTCGAACCTTTTCAAGACTTTTCAAAAACCTCATTCAAAGGTTTTTCCAAAAACCCTGTGAGAAGGTTTTTTGAAGAACCGTCTTAGGTTTTCGACAACTATTCATTAAAAACCTTTACGATACTTTTAGAAAACCCTGCTTGAGGGTTTTTAGCAGAATCTTTCAAGGGTTTTAAGAAGAACTTATATTTGGCCCATTTCGCCGCCTTTATTCCGCTGTTATTCCGCCACCTTTCTGAAAAACCCTGCTCAGCAATTTTTAAAAACTTTCCAAAGAGCAAATCAACTGAAATAATGAGTACAGTGTCACCAGTATTTTTAAATTCTTAGGAAGTCAACAAATTTTTTCGAGATCATTGTTTAACATGTATCAGGAATTTGAAAGATGCACCAAAATTTTGCTGCTGAAAAAGCTTTGAGAAATATTCATGAAATTAAAACAAAAGAGAGTTCTTGATCAGATGGACCTGTTAGCAAACACACAAAATAAGTCGCCCCATCAAAGAGTCTGTATAAAATCAAGTTTCCTGCCAAAGCAACAAAAAATACCGAAAAAGTTTCTGGAAGGAAAAGAATTATTATTAATTAAAGATAATATGGAATCGAAGGAAGAAATTTTGCCTGTACTGGAAGATATTGCTGAGCTGATCAATGCAAAGGAAATTCTTTTGAAGGTAAGTAGTGCCGAGCTTTCAAAATTTCTATCTGTTATGTCACTACCTGTGCTGAAAAAGAAATAAAAAATCAATAAAATTGAACCAATATTGGCCTCACTCATAGAATATGTATAACAACAAATAAAAAAATAAGAAATAAGAAATTTTCCACCAACCTATTAAGAAACCCTTAACTTCACTTAGCTTGAATTCATTTTTTGTATTCATTTTTTGTATTCCAATTTTAAAAAAGAGAATGGATGTTAGAATTCAACATTGCATTTTGTACAAAGTAACTCATAAAAAAAGAATTACAAACGAAAATATTTATTAACATTGCAGTAATAAATTGTTAAAATTAAATTATGTACTTGTCCCTTCAATGCGAGTTTCCTTAACTTTGCATCTTCCTTTTTCTTTACAACTTCTTTATACTTCTTCGTTGCTTCGTCCATTTTGTTTTTGTTTCATTGTTCTTTCATCTCTAACTGCCTTCTCCTCTTTTATTTGGTAAAGTTAATTGAGCTCATTTCTATCTCTTCCTTCTCTTGTTCACCTTGCTTCATTTTCTGCAGTCTTTAATCTCACCTTGAAAAATGCAAGCACAGAAACGATAAATATGGAGTAATTAATGATATATTGAAATAAACAATGATATAAAGGCTCCCTTAGCTGCTTTTTTACAAAAACCTGCTTACCAGAACTTTTCAGCCGCTTTTTCGGTCATCAATAAGAAAACATCAACAGAAAAACTTATGTGAACAGGTTGGTCGAAATGTTTCAACGACATGAGGCCAAAATCATATTCTGTGCATTTGTGCTTTTGGAAATATATCTCAAAAACCGATTTTTTTTATTTTTAACAAGGCAAGCATTGTTTGGCAAGCAAGTCTTGCGTGTTTGCAAAGTCAAATATCTTTCGATGGCTTCCTATCTATTGCTTATATCTTAAAATCCACGTGAAAATCACAGTCCTAGGCGCTATATTTCTCCTCATTTCGTATTCGTACACGTGCATAGTCATAATACTTTTCAACTTCTTCAGACAGTTATAGTTCACGAAAATGCTTTCGAAAATAGCTAATAATTCAGGAAAATAAAACTCACTTGATATCATAAAGCTTCTCTTGTCCTCTTGAGCTTGTAAGGCATTCGTTTTCTTCAACTGGCTGGGCAAACTCACTTTGACACCACCTTGCTTTTTCTTTCAAAGTCTGTCACAGGCATTCGGTCCAATCAGCTTCTTTCTTTCACATGGTACACAGGAATAGCGGGAAGAATCGACCAATCACATAGCGTGCAGGCAAAGGTTTTTTTGAAAAACCATATGAAAAACCCTGAAACCTTTGCAAATGCAACGTTCGAACTACTTTAACTATTTCAAATTAAACTTTCTCATATTTTAATAAAAAAAGACTCTGATACACAAGTCCGGGGTCAAACTTTGCTTCTCTTTATTACTGAGCCAAATCAAGATAAATGATTTTGCCATTTTGTTTCAATCTCAGAAAGAATTTGCTAGTGTGAATTTACTGAAATTTATTTCTTAGAAGTTAAATTTCAGGTTTGACGTATACGAATAATCAGAGCTTTCCAAAGAATCCTGTTCAAAAAGTTTCTGAGTCTGATATCGCTGATATCAACCCAAGTTTTAAGCGCTAGCACCTGAGCCTGTCGGCGTCTGTGTTAAAATGTTGTACGCCATTTGCGTATTTGCAAAAAACCATTTTAAGGCTTTAGAGCAAAACTCAACGAGTGGAACGCCGAAAATAACAGAAAAAACCTTTTCAATGTTTTTGAAAGAACCTTAAGTTTTTGGCACAGAACCTAAATAGGTTTTTTCTTTTAAATGTTAATACGAAAAACCCCTTTGCAGTTTAAGAACCTTTTTTCTCTTTCAAAGACCTTCAAAGGTTTTATAAAAGAACCTTCGTGATTAAAAAACCTTCCGGCCCTCTAAAAAACCTTTCAAAAACCTTTATTTCTAAGAGTGCACTATCCCACCCAAGGTTTTGTCTTATAAAACTTGGCTTATATTCACCAAGGTTGGTAACGTGAGTGACATATACGGGCATGACAAATACGGGCGATATGACATATACGGGCATACCTTGGGGACATGAGCTTTTAATTTAAAAACAATAAAGCTTTGTTACTTTTGATTCATTTAATAAATCTTAGCTTACAATGAATTTTCAAATGTCTGTTCGGTTGAAAATTGAAAATAATTAGGCAAGGCGACTTGTACTTCACGCGAATTAAGGCCCGTCTAAAGTTTTAGGCCTGTTTCTTTCCCAGGCCGTGTTTCTCGCTCCGCTCTTCCTCGTGCTGGTGCTTTCCTCTGCTCATCCTCGTTTTTGATGAATAAAATTGAAAAAATATTTAAGACTTTCCTTTATTCTTCTACAAGCCAAAGTTAAACGATTCATCTAAAGATTTTTTCGATTTTGAAGGCGGTCGGGCACTCCTAAAATGTAAAACCAAAACGAACAGAAAAAGTGTTCAGAAAAAGTTCGGCTGCAAATCAAAAGATAATTTCATCGTAAATTAAATTATTTTCTTAAGATTTCTTTATTATAAGTTTCTTTGTTAGTTTCTTCTCTAAAAACGGGACAGAATCTCGTATGTTTTTTTGCTCGATACCCATATATGTCAGATCGCCCGTATATGTCACGCCCGTATATGTCACTCACGTTACCAACCCCGCTCCTTATATTTGACCTTCAGTTTTCATATTATAATGATGATGATGATGATGATTTTGATGACATGAAGATAATGATGATTGTGATGATGATGATGATTATTATTATTAGTATAATGATTCTGATGGCATAATGATGATGATGATGATGATGATGATGATGATGATGATGATCTGATGATGATTATGATGATGATGATGATGATGATGATGATGATGGTAATGATGATGATGATGAGGATGATTCTAATGGTTATTAAAATGTTATAGTTGTGGATGGCGATTATGATAATTTTGACGTTACTGATAACTATGATGGTGATTATGATCATGATGATAATGTTCTTTTTTTGTCCACAGTTTAATACCCTTTTATCAATTCTCTTATGTGTTTACAAGTAGACTAGCTTTTAACTTGGCGCCAGCGATGCGGCGCTTTCTATGACACCGCGATGCGGGTGAGATTTTTACCTTGACACCCGCGATGCGTGTGAATATTAGTACCAGTTTAGCCTTGGCAAGACAAGATACCACCCAGCTGCCTTTTAACTTGCTGCCTTTTAACGCAGCCTTCTGAACTTTCGCTAGAGTCCGGGAGATTAGCTCCCATGGCATCCCACAACCTCCCCGGACTCTAGCGAAAGTTCAGAAGGCTGCAAGTTAAAAGGCAGCAAGTTAAAAGGCAGCTGAGTGGTATCTTGTCTTGCCAAGGCTAAACTGGTACTAATATAATGCTAAAGTAGTTAAATTAAATATCATCCTTGGCTATAACTTTTACTTGCAATAATTTCTATTATTTAAGACTTAGGAAATTAGTGGAGGGCCAGGTCAAAAAAGCCGACCATGTGGACATTTCAAGGCCGATATCTCAAATATGATATTCTTTTTGGAAATTGTAGAATTAGACCAGAGGGGGTAGGGGGCGTATGGTCAGCAAACAAGAGACTTAATGAGGTAAACCTTTTCTAGCCCAACTTTTGGCGTAGAATCCGAAAATGAATGTTGATCGGGTGGGCAAGGCTGCGTTTTCAAGATTTTTGGGGGACTTGGGCTATATTTTTGAAAAAAAAGCAAATTTGATTTTTCGATGATCAATTTATTCATTCAACAATCTTTTTATCTCATATTTTTGGAAAAAATTCTAAAAAATGTTGATCAGGTGGATGAGGCTGCATTTTCAAGATTTTTGGGGGGGCTTGGGCTGTTTTTTGAAAATACGCCATATCGATTTTTGGTGATCAAAATATTCATTCAACCAGGTTTTTATCTGAAATTTATATAACATATTCTAAAAAATGTTGATCAGGTGGGTGAGGCTCTATTTTGTCATGATTTTGTCACGAGGGGGGCCTAGGCTGTTTTTATTTAACTTTTCTCGTAATTGACAGTAATCAACATATTAATTTGTAAAGAATTATAAGGTTATATTATTATAAACCGTTCTAATAGCTATTAATTGTGTGGTTGAATTTCAGCTTTTTATATCTTTGCTGATGGTGAGACATAGTGTCCAATATTACAATAGCCTCGTTTTCGAGAAAAAAGCCACCTTGAATTTTTAAAATTAGGCCTGTAGGAGTTAAGATCAGAATTGCTTGAATTTTGGTGTCAATGCAAGGTAACTATCAGTTTTTTACATGTTACAATGTTGCAACAAAAAGTTTATAGATGGGCTAGATATATTTCACTTTAAGATCAGGAGCACATCATGGTGTCCCTGGCACTTTCCTAGTTTCTTATTAGGATACCCAAACATGAGTTCCTTCTCATTGGAATGTGTCATAGATAATGAAAACTTTGAAAATGGGGACCTTTCTTCAGTAACACCTTTAAGTGAAGCAACATTTCACACTATCAAATGCAGTGCAAGCGCAACATCACTTAAGAGGAAAAATGATACATCGCAAGAAACCAATAAGAATGTTGCAAGAGCAAAACGCTCCTCTCGGAAAAGTGGCATTACTTTTGAACAAAAATGTATGATTTGTCATTCTTCGAATCCCTTGACAGTTAAGGGCAAGAAACATTTTATAAAGCCAGCACAAACCTTTTTAGCATGTTCTACAATCGAAAAGGCTGCAATTTTGAGAGAAGACGAGGGAATGTTACGTATCATAAGTGGGGAGGACCTACTTGCAAAGGAGTTCCACATACATCAGAAATGCTATAAAGACTACACCCTAATAGTAAGCAAAAAGTCATCTGATGAGCAGGCAAAGCATCTAGATGAGGAGCCAATCTTTCCTGAGAGCAAATTTTGGTTCGATAAAGTTTGTGAATTCATTCAGGAGCACGTTTTAAAAAGTAAATAATGTGTTTCCATGAAGTTGCTTGCTGACATGCACGGATTCGACTCAGAAGATAACAAGCTTCGCCTAAAACTGAAACAAAGGTTGTAGAGCAAATTTGGTGATGAACTGTTATTTTTAAGTCCGACGTATCATGAAGCACAAGTCATTATTAGCAAAGCATCGCTACAAGAGACCAGGTTGACTGAATTCAACAGAAAAAACAAAAACTTTATTCTAAAGGAAGCTGCTTCATTATTGAGGAGTGAAATTTTATCTTTCATTGAAAATGCACCTCCACTGCCATGGCCACCTACAGCGGAAACCCTAACCTCAAAAGACAAAACTCCACCAACAACATTGTCAGATTTCTTAACAAGGTTGATACACTCAACAAAGCACACTACTGGAAAAGAAGTCACTCGTCTAGTAGACTCATTTGGGCAAGATATAGTTCATGCCATATCGAAGGGCAGTTTTCTAACACCAAAGCATGCATTGTTGTCATGTGGTCTCCATAGTATGACGGGTCAAAAGATGCTGATTCAAATTCTTAGTAAACTTGGCCACTGCTGTAATTACGACAAATTAAGGGAAATCTAAAGTGCACAAGCAGAAATAGTTCAGCAAATGAGAAACAAAGATCACCCACTTGCCCTATCTCCAAAAGGCTCTGATCGAGTCCTCACTTATTTTTGGTGGGATAACTTTCATTGTGTAAAGGAAACTATAAGTGGCAGTGTTCAGAGGTGTCATGGAATTGCTTATCAGCAGCAGTCAAATGCAAGTATGGAAACGTTAGAGCAAATGCAAGTGCAGAATTCAAAGAGAAAAGCGATTCAATACGTTGATAATGAACTACCCAAAGTGACCATTGCTCCCGAAAAGAAGCCCCCAAAGCTTGAGACGGCTATTGATGTATCATATAGTAGTAACGCAAATGAAAGGATCCTCAGATTGTGGGAAACGCTAAGGCGAATTTCAAATGAAGAAAGGAAGCAGTATATACCTCGTTTTGTTGGCTGGGTGCTACTCATGTTTGACAAAAAAGAATCTGATAGAACAGTTCTGACATTCTTGCCACCTATTCGAAATCCAATAACAGAATATAGCACTGTCCTCGAGTGCATAGTACGTTCACAAGGTCTTGCGGAAAAATCGAAAATGAAGTATGTTCATATAACTGTAGATGCTGGAGCAGCAGCAAAGTTCTTTCACGTCATTTGGAATTATCCTGACAATTATCATAACGCTATAATTCATTTAGGAGACTTTCATGCCATAGTTGAATTCTTCGGTGTAATTGGCAAACTCATTACAGGGAGCGGATTCGAAGACATTGTGTATGAAGTAAACATGTGTACCTCTGGAGGAATGAAAGGAGTGCGTTCTGGTAAGCAATATAATAGAAGTTGGACAGTGCATGAATGCTTCGCGGAAGCGCTGAACAGATTATTTATAGAAAAGTTTAAGGACAAAATGCCCTTGCCATTTCCCACAAACCTAAGCATTGATGTAGAAGACACAAACACCCTATCATTAACGGAACACACAATTTTCCGCAGATTTGAGAGCAAGATTTCTGAGCTAACGAACCACTGTCTTCAAGGAGAATTCGGGAAAACCACAATACTGGATGCAATACCAGAAAGCAGTTGATCGTCAGCATCTACTTCATTTTGCCATCAACATAAATGATTGGGAATTGAGAAAATCTTGCTGGAAAAATTCCCTTCCATTATGTTTCAGTATGAACAAACAAAACTATGCAAGATATGGAAGTTTTTATGTGAATATGCTGGAAAACATAGATGAGACGCATCCAGGTGCTCGAGAAGAAAGAGAAAAGGAAGGACTTGCCATCAAGCGTAATTCATACAACACTGGTCAGTTAATAGATGCGGCAGGTGAACAAACTTTCATGAAATGTTTGAAGACAACTGGTGGAATTAAAAGCTTTGTCATTCAAAACAATACTTATGAAAAATGGGTGCTAAACAGGTCACAGGAAGCGAAATTTGTACAAGCTCTACGAGATTATGCAGAAGTAGATAGCACTACTCAAAATCCAAGAAAATGTCTGCGAGAAAAGAAATAGAGAAATCAGAAAACAAAGTAAAAAAGCTGGTGAACATCATGAATAACAATTTCATCAATCCGTTTAGCTCAGCACTAGACACGGAAAAACTTTACAATCTAGCATCTGGCCAGCCACTTTCAGAGGAAGCTGCACAATGCCTTCTATCAGCAGAAGACCGTGACAGAGTAAGAAATATGGAATTTTTCCAATGTTGTAAAAGGATGGTTCACAAGAAGACTTCTTTGATCCTGTAAAGAGAGTTCTTTGGCATAGTTTTTTAAATAACAAAAAGAAGACCAGAGTTAACTTTGGTGTTAAATACAAGGACATAGAGGCGCAGAGAGAAATATTAGGTAATTTATTGGCCAAGTCATCTCAACAGTCCGGCACACGCTCTCGATCGAGTAACAGTTCCCCGATTGGGGAACAGTTCTCAAATCGAGTAACAGTTACTCGATAGAGGAACAAAGTGTCGGCCGATTGGGTAATACAACGCAATCCTCAAATTTCGGGGGAATTCACTCCACCTTGGATATTCTTTGCTGGGATTTTAATTGTTTTCATAGAAATCCCTTGGAAATCCTTTTGTTTAAACTCGAAATCCATGTATTATGCGTTTCCAAAAAATATATCGTTTTGATTCTTGAAAGTTCTTTATCTAAGTGCAACTCAGTTATACACTTTTTTGAAGATTGATTAACCCCTCGTCTAAAATCAGGATACAAAAAAGAAAAGTTGAAGTAAGAATTTCATGTGGAAAACTCATCTGGTTCATACTATATACTTAAACAACATCATATTTAATTTGACTGTCATTGATTACATTTTCAAAAAAGAACCTTTTCGTAGTCACTTTTTGGCAGTTTGTCTTTGGACAGCTTTCTGATCTCTTCAAAATGTTTGTGTCGAATTCTTAAGAAATAGGTGCAGACAAGTTCTGCACCACCACCAGGAATGTCTTTTCCATGCCTTGTTCTAGATTTTGAAAATGACTGGTGAACTGGCTGGTTACTTGACTGCCTAGCATGTCCTCCATACTGACAAACAATCTTCTCCATCATGCTCTTATCAAGGAGTTGCCGGAAAACTTTGCTGAGGTTTGCTGGGACCCTCCCAACTTGCTTTCCAAGAATGTCCCTGGCATATTGGACTTTTGGACTGGCTCTTGTCAGTTTATCCATCAGATCTGGACTGACCTCACTGGGCATCACAACTTTAATGGCACTTGGATCGTACTCATTGTTTTCTTCTGGGACAACCAACATTGTAACAGCTTCGCAAGGTCGAAATCGAAAATGATGGTAGCCTTTAATGGACCAGTTGATAGCAATTTCATTCCAGAGGTTTTCCTCCAATTGTAGTGCTGCAGCCATTCTGTTCTTGGACGCTTGCTTTGGTGTTATCTGAATACAGATATTTTTCTCAATGGTCTATCTTCTAACTTTGCGTGATCTTTTAATGGCGTTTAAATGACGTAACTCTTGTAATTTCACTAAATTCGTCCAACTATTGTTTTGCAGAAGCCATTAAGGATGTTCTATTTAAAGATATATTCTAAACTTTAAACAGAGGTGTCATAGCCTATTGTAACTCAATTTCATCAATTATCTATTATTTAATCTCAAAAAAGACAAGAGTCAGTGCAAAACTATTGTATTTATTCAAAGAAAGTAACAGCAAATAATTTAGCACATATATGCATTGCAAATAGTTCTTTTTGTCGAAAAACAAATGGATGTAGTTTTTGCAAAAGATGACGAAATCAGTTGCAATTGTCTCATAAATTAATATTAACTACTTTAAATGAGATATAGTAGTGAAACAATTTATAATTTGCAAAAGAAAGATAGAAAATGGGATACGTCACCGTCGTTAGTTTATCTACGATTATTGCACGCATGTATCACGTTCTCTACAGTAACTGAACCAGACAGTAGATTACAAATCAGGTTGATATATCAAGACTTCTTGGATCAATATGAATATGGCAGAATCTGAATCTGTGAAAAAAAGACAGTAGGGAGATTTGAAAAGCTATGTGGCTGTTCATTTCACAAAGACAATTAATGTAAAGTAATAAACGTTACGAAACACAAGAAAGGACTCAACGAAACAAGATTATTAATCAAACAAGGAAGTCTATCAAGAAGATCAAAATACGTTTGCCAGCAGTGCATTGAAAGTGTGTCCTTAGTTAACTCTAGGGAGCAAGCCGATGATAAGGAGGGTGATGAAGATGCAAAATTGGCCCATTTAACTGAAAAGGGTACCAGTGACCATTTGTTAGCAACAGTTATCGAAGCAGCAAAGATATTACGAGAAATAATCGTAAATGATAGTAAAACCCTTTACAAAGAACGTCCTTGTAGGTCCATGGACAGCGTGAAAGAATACGACTAAGAACTAGTAACGTTTCTCAGTGTTCTTCTTGACCTGAACCCATTGAAAGAAAGTGAATCTGCAGCTGTTAACAGATGCATCGAGCAACTTTATTCAACACAGAATAAATTCTTAGTCTTGCCACTTTCATTTGGCAAAAATCTGCTCACTTACACTCTGTCAGGCAGCAAACTATTGGTGACGTATAACGGGAGCACAATGGCCGCTGGCTCTTACAGCTTTTTAACAAAATGGCTCACAGAGCAAGTTAAAGATGAAATAAGAGTTCCAGATGGAGTGGTGCGATGTGTCTTTGACAATGAGCAAGTTATAGGGAAACGCTACACAGTCAAGACAAACCAGAACACAGTACCGTCAAGTGTTGTCACAAGCCATATAACTTTATCAGTTGACGAGCACAGTGAAATTCAAAAAGACGAAAGCCTGAAGCCAAAAAACTGGCTCTTTGATAATGGGATAGATCTGCTGCAAAAAATTGAGAACTTAATTTCAGAGCACAATGAATATTTCAGAAACTCACACAGAACTTTGTTGCAGAATAGACTGCATTACCTGATGGAGAACCAAAAAGTATCTGCCGATGTATGTTACGAAGATGACGTTGATGAACTCATCAGAAAAAGGAGTGAACGTCTTAACGAGAAGATATGCGTTGATTGCAGAGCTTCGAATGACCCAACCTATAGATTGTGTACCAACTGTAGAGGGAAACTAAGGAAACAAAGCTTAGATCTTGATGATTTTACTCAATCACATTTGGAGGCAAGCGAGCAGGAAAAGTACGAACCATGTTCACATTTTAGAACAAAAAATATGTGCGAGGAATTGAATGTGAAAGTTGGGGAACCAGATTTGATATGTCCAAGCGGTTTTGAAAACATTGCCTTATTACTACAAAAGCTTGAAGAAAGGGCTGGCTTCAAATGTCACGAAAAGAGAGCAACAAAGAGTGGCTCTATCTGGAAAATGATGGCACAATTTACACAGTCATCTCAAAACTTATTTCTAATGTGTTTACTTGTGAGGCGTGTAGTCAGTCAATATACGGAATGAGCAATTTTAATTCGCACGAATGTTCTGATCCCAACCCTACAGCACACCGGCAGTTCAACTGGATAATCCAGCTGCCTCGTCTTCTGCATTTGGAAATTAATGCTGCAAAGTCGTTCCAGGAACTAAACTGGGATGTTTTTATGAAGGAGATCGTTAAACAGCTGGGATTCGTGAGTGAAAATGCACAGAACTACATTAGAAAAGGTAGTGATCATCATAAACTTTGGCAGATCTTAGAGGTAACGTATATTGCTATGATTGACGAGCTCGTACTATCTTACATGAGACACTCTATGAAGAACAAATTGCCACTCTGGGCTGAAAGCTATATAGATTACGCCTTTAAAATAGACATCCCTAACTACGTATATTGCAGCAAATGGTGCTGACCTTTCTTCATGCTATGATGTTATTTCGCGCTAGCACAAGGAGTGGTGACTCAAAAGCAATATTGGCAGCGAAATCAAAGATTTCTTTGTTGTTCTTCGCAAGGAACCACCCTCAGTATCGTGAGATTATTTTAAACGATTTCAAAATTTGGTGTCTTGCTCCACGGACAATAAAAGAGCAAATGAAGACTACTTTAACAGCTACTCGGACATCGTGGACAGGTCATAATCAAGGTGGGGATGGCCTGCTGGAAGAGGTCAACAAAGAGGCAAAAAAGTGGGTTATTGGAGTTCGCAACCCACAACAATGGCAGAGAAGCTTCCGTAACTTGGAAAATCTCAATACGGTATTTATTTTCAATGTATTAATGTATGATTCGCTGAATTATGGTTTTTTCAGAGAGAATAACTAAGTGTGGCTATTATAGGTTCTGTCATCATCCTCATTATTAATATAAGTACCACTTTCATCATTATTGATATTACAACTGTTATTATCAACCTCACTATTATAAAGAAAACAGTTTTTCACTAATCTAATATCGTTACTTAATTTCGAAAGGTTAGAAAAAAGATGTTGGAAATTGCGGCTGTTCACAATACAAGCGAAGCTCCAAGTGCTGGAAAGAAAGATCACCGCCAAGAAGTTTTGCTTATTCAGGCATTGTTCCGAGAGAGAAAATATCTCACACAGGAAAACAGATCAGGGCCCCATTCGGACATAACAGGTGAAGTGGCTTTGAACAGTAGACTAGAAGACTTTATTCAAAACGCAAAATTAAATTTCGACTCTTACGCCAAGTCAGCAATCATGGGAACAGCATACAAACATGATGCAATATATACGACGGAGGAGGAATGCGATTTCCACAGTAAAATAGAGAACCAGACAATACCCGAAATTAAGAAAAGGTATTTTTGTATGCTTAACTGCATTGATCTGCCACATCGTAACTTTCTTTTGGATATATACAAAAAGGATGTAAATAATAAAACAAAATCAGCTCATATTGAATTCTTTTATCGTGTAAAAGAAGAGTATGAACTTTGCACAGTTCTTGAAGAGAATATGTTGTTCTCCATCAATAGATTTGGTTCAGATAGGTTACTACGGGACCCATAGCTAACATACCAGCATTGGAACCTAGAAAACAAAAAGCCCGTTACAATCTAACAAAAAAGATTCAAGAAAATTACATGCTGATCTAATCTATCTTTCTCGATTGAAACTTTCAGCTACAGACCATTTTGAACTAAAGGGCTTTTCACTTGTCAAAAAGATTGACAAAATTCGTGTTAAACATAGGTTTTCCAAAGAATGCTCCTACAGGCAACATAGTAGACTTAACAATGCAATTGTTTACGAGATTCCCGTGAAGTTAATTACCTGTCGCCAAGGAGATAAATAATTATAATATATAAAAGAGATGCCTGTTTGCTTTCCAACTTCAACTAAATGTGATAATGATGTCTGTGCATATAACATAACAATGTACTAAAGGTTAATTAAAAACTTACAGTTAGTTAGTAATAACAAGTACATTTCCATTGTAAAGTTGATTTAAGTTTTTTTAATGCTTTGGGCACAAAAACAGAATGTCTTTCAGCTCTCTTTCAGCTTTGCACATCGAGCATGTATCCAAAAATCGCAGCCATTGTCACAACCTAACCACTCGTTTTCGCTTTTGTCAATGTCAAGTCTTTTTTTGACTTGTAAACAACAAAGCACCCCTCACATTTATTTTTGCATGGAGGGACCCTGTTGCTTTTTTTTGGCTGGGTGGTTTTTCCTGGCAGAAAACCAATTCTTTGTGCAGCAGTATATCTAGCAGGCCTTGTTGGTGTTACCAGCGTGTGCTGA
Source organism: Chrysaora quinquecirrha (assembly GCA_014526335.1). Lineage (NCBI taxonomy): Eukaryota > Metazoa > Cnidaria > Scyphozoa > Semaeostomeae > Pelagiidae > Chrysaora > Chrysaora quinquecirrha. The sequence goes on from JACTAT010000037.1 coordinate 1,569,880, forward strand.
AAACTGCTGTCTGTTACTGAGCATTCATCTATGAAGACATGCTGGAACCCAACATCTCTCACTTTTGGTGGGCATGAGCGATACCGATACATTTTGCCAGTATCTACATTTTTGATGTAGACATGGACGACTGCATTTGTAATTTGATGCAGTTCACAAGCCTAAAAGGGAACAGAAATTCACCACAGAAAATAGCATAGAATAAGAAAATATACTCTCAAAGATTTTTCTGTGGGTATCATTTGTGTCATTTAAGCAGTGTTCTTTTACGTCCACAAAATTTTTTAGCCCAAGCTCTTTTGTCAGTCTCAAAGGCAGTAGGCATTGGTCCTGAATGATGTCCTAAAAATGCGACAAGTAATTTTTTGAATCTACCCAGCCTACTTTAAATTGGAAATCAGGCTTAATAGCCACTGAAATTATAGAAATTTAAAATTTATTATTCTAAATTAAGCACCTTTTTGGCCTTCTTTGCACCATTTCCAGATTTTTTTGGTGCATTAGAAATGTCTAAAATTTCTGGATCTTGTCCTTCTTCATCTACTTCTTTTGAATAAGTTTGCGCAAAATCCATTGACGAGTTATAATTGCCCTGATCTCTCATTCCCCTTGTCATTGACATTTGTTAATGCAAAAGAAAATTTCTACATGCCAGTTTCTGCAGTAATCTATCTGTATGTTTATCTTAAGGTAAAGGAAGCTGATGTGAAGGCCTGCGTTACAGTCACTTGGCCAAGTATAGTGCGCTCCCGAACAGTATCACCTGATTTAGTTCAACTGTGTGTACGACTTCTACGTGGCACATATAAAGATATTGCAACAACTGCCTGGAAAAACAAAAAAATTAAAGAGCACATAATACCATTATTTTTAAATGATGTTGATAAAGAATGCCGTGATTTATGCTCAGCCAAGAACCCCAGCATATTGAGGAAGAATTCCAGAGATAACCTTTTGGGTTTTAATTATGACAAGCTTGATAATGAATTGAAAGAAAAATCGCCGCTTTTAAGAAATGTCCTTTTAGCTGCCTCAAGGCGAAAGACAAAAGCTGTCAGAGAAGAAGAAGAACAAGGCAATAGAGATAATTTGTTCTGGTTGCCTTTTGTCTGTGTTACTGCTGCAATCTTGCTGAAAAACAGATCACCATACATGACATTGTTTCAGCTTTTGCTGTCTCTGATTATACACCACTCTTCTTATTCGGTAAGTGCATGTATTGCAATAATAGGTAAAGTACTTCTGCAAGGAAGCTATTGCAGTAAATAAGACATACATAACATATTTTGATACCAATTTTTCCAAAAAGTTTAATGTCGTATCATTGATGTTTCTCTCTTTCTTCCTTTGTCTTCCTATTTTCCTTCTTCCTTCAACTTTACATTCTATTGCTTGTTTATTGCCCTAGTTTCACTGCTTCTTATCACATAGACAAAAATAATTATATTATTTTTCTTTGTTTGTCTCTAGTCAACTAGCATCAGACTCAAAACACTGAAAATTGCTGTTTCGCACACCTATCTCAACAAAAAGTTGATGAGTTTGGGATTGGAAATGACAAACAGGTAATGATGATTGTTATGATTTATGAAACAGTTGAAACCACCTACTTACTTTTTATCATCACAGCTTCACAAGTTTGGCACACATTCGAAACATGACATGAGACATTGTTTCTTTGTACTTGTACTCTTGAGTCCCGAATAGACGTGGTGCAGGGAATAAGCTTGTTGGTTGGAAGTTTGGAAGTTTTAATTGGCATCATGCCTGGAATTGGCATGGTGGTCGAAAATTTGGGGAACTTTTTGGTTGCAAATTTAGGGATTTGGGGAATTTTTGGATTGAATAACCATGATGGCAAGCCATACTCTGTTAATTTTAATGATAATGGTGGCTGGATAACAGAGTTGTGGGTGGATAATTTTCAAAAAATGAATTGACGTGACGACACATCTATTCCAGACTCATGAATAGAAGCTAAAGAGCTTTTATTTGTATCTCCATAAGTAGGTCTTGAATACAGTCATGAAAAACAGCGTTATGCTACAAGAAGAAATAGATGAAGAATTGCAGAGCAAAACAGATTGCAGTTCTTGTAAGAAGATACAAGAGGTGCATAATGTGACAGTGGTAGAAATAATTGATGCTGAAAAATTGAAGCAACAAATATTTTCAATTGATTTAGACACACAACCAAACACTGCAGTAGTGTCAGCATTTCAGCAAAGAAAGCAGGAATCAATCAGTGAATCGGCAAAAAACTTGGTAAATGATGAAGCAGTTAGTGACACCATGGATCATCCTGTTGAAATACAGAGACAATATGGTAAGAAAATGACAGATCCTGGACGCAAGATTTGCTTTGACAATGTGGATATTTACAAGTTGGTGCACAGCATGACTGAAAAGCATCAGAATATTGATGAGCACTATGTTGCCAAAATGTCTGTAGAAAACAGAGTAGGAGGCATTCATCTCTCACCAGCAATACCTCATCGCAGCTTGGAAGAACGTGACCCAGCATTTTTCTGTATGAGTGAGACTGATCACATCAAACAAAGACAAAACTATATTGACCTTGTTTCACACATCCAAGTGAAAGAGATACAATGTTTAAATTCCCTTGAAGATGTTGTTAAGAACCACATACCCCATAAATACACAGATGAGATGTCAAAAGCAACATCAGATGTAAGTTCACTGTTTTCATCATTTGACATGGCTTTCTTTAGCATGACAATTTTGCTCAATGCCTCTCCAAGCCAGGATAACATTTGCTTATGGATCAAAAACTTAGAGGCCATTGCTGGGTAAAAGTATCAAACTTTTCATTATTGTTTTAGTCCTTCTTGGGGATGATATTTGAGAATGAAACCACTTCAAAGGGCATGTCAAAAGTTCTGAAAGATTTGTATCAGTATGTACCCACATTTGGTGAAGGAGAGACACGTGTATGTGGAACCCAAGGGGTTGTTGCAGACCAACTGAGTGTTGAAAATGCAACAAATACACAGTTTAAAGCAACAAATGCATTTGATCCTGCAGAGCGCTTTCAAGGGATGCATTTTGAAATTTGTGATTTTCACTCAGAGATGAAATTTATGCAGGTAATAAAAATAAAATAATTTAACCACTTGCTTTTCATGCATGTTCAATAAAAGAAGCAGAAATAGTAGCATATAATGGCATCAATGGCATTCTGAATTCTTTGCCTTAAGACTACAGTCTGCAACATTGTTAAAAAAATGCCAACAGATATCAGCTTTATAACCCTAATTATGATTAAAATCTGGTGTTACTTGCTTTGTTTATTTGATTTTGGCACAATTTGCTTCTACAGATGCAGGAAAATCAAATTTTTTCCTTAAAAGTAATTTCAGACACATGACTGAATCCCTTTAAAAGAGACGTAAGACACTATGTGATAGTTATTTAACTATTTATTCCTTTCCTAGGTTCGCTTTGATCACTTCTACAGTACATCATCCATGCGTGATAAATGCACCCTCTATTGTGATAGAAATCTGATTAGAAGAAATAATGTTGTCTCTGAGGTGAAGAAAAGATTCAGTGTCTGTAAGAGCTTCCCACATCTTGAGTTAGATGCCCGCATTGTTGCCTGTACCCTGAGTATTTTGGGAATGGAAAAATGTGATGATGTGCCTTCAGAAGATGTTTTACCTAGCTCTCTGCAAAATGCATCAAAGTCTGACAGAGGAATGTTTGCACAGAATCTGGCTGCTAAGGTTGTTGACAAATTTGTTACGAACAAAAATAGTTTAGATTCCTTTTTAAATAAAAAGTCAAAAGCCAATGAGTCCATCACCTACAAATATAGATCTCCTTGCTGTACTAGAGAGTTTAAGGTAGATGGCAAGCAAAAATGAGAATCATGAATTCAAAATCCATGGCTTGGACCCCATAGTGAGAGAAAGTGAATCTGAAGCTGAAACAGATGATATGTACAACTATCAGGTTAGTTTTCTTAAGTATGGGATGATAGTGAAGAATTTCAGCGATGCATTAAAGGAAGGAGATGGAGAGAGAATAATCAAAAATTGGAAGTTTCTTGGTGGCCATCTGGAAGCAGATGGTGCTGCCAGCCGTAAATATGCTCTAGAAGGGTTCCATTTACTGGCCCAAGTTAATTGTCTCCTCACCCAAAGAGATGCACATAGGCTTATCTGGAACTGTAGTGTGAAAAGTAAAAATGGGCCACGTGGAAATATTCCCATGGACCTTGGAATGGAACACTACATAAGAATCCTGAAAATAATTATCCGAAACCTTGGTTCAAAAGTTGCAATGTCAAGATCCTCAACAGATATGCAAAGGCCCTGTCCTTCAACAAGAAAGTAGTGGATAACTTTGACTCAATTTCCCTCATTATAAATCGATCTGGGAAGCATGTGAAAAAGCTGGCACAAAAGGACATGAGAAAAATTGTTTGTGAACTTGTGGACCAAAAAGCCTTTCTTTTCACCCTTGCGCGCTCCTACAAGCATTGAAAAGCAATGCCCAATTCCCTGTTGCATGGTTTTCAAATTTGTTCCCTCTATCAATGGGTCCAGGAGCATGAAAGAAAAATTTTGGACATATAGAAAGCTTGGTAAATCAAAATTGTTAAGTATTTGTGTTGGGACATCTTATTTTTTTTAAACAAAATTTCGTATGCAAAGATAATTGTCTAATGTACACGCAGTAGTGGTACCAGTGGGTGCAAAGAATTTTACTAACCTACCCAGCTACCAAATTCGTAAATTAACCAAGTACCTAATCTAAATCCTTAATTTCACACAGTTTTAACCATCTACCTAATCCTCATCTGCAGATATGTCCATTCTTTCAGTTATGCTATCTATGCAACTAGCTATAGCAGAGTCTCCTAAAAAGAAACTTGATAATTCAGAATCATCCTGTAAATCTTTCCATTGTGTGCAAGTGCTAGTTGCAATATCCTCTGGCCATTCTATCAATTGCAGATCAGAAGTGTCCTCCTCAATGTCACCAAAAATTTCATCAAGGACAACAAGAATATTGTTAGCATTGACTTCACGCCAAATTTCAACAAACATAAGCAACTCCGGCCTATTGAATATCTTGTGGCATGATTGCAGAACTTGATTGATTTGAATATCGCCAAATTCAAGGAATATGTTTGGCACTGAAACAACCCTAATTTTACCTGCATCATCTGGCCTCAAACTAGCTGAATAAGATTGTAGTTTCTTTCTGATTTCCCTTTTGTCTTCATCTGGCACAACTCTTTCTTTCATTTTGTCTGATGTCACTGATTTTTCTATATGCAGATTCCAGGTATAGCAATTCTCGCAACTGCATTTCGTTGCACAAATATTACAACAATGGCAACCAGAGGGAGAATTATCCATGCTTATGGTAGAAAATTGAAAATGATTCATTAACTCGGACCTTCTGCATGATGCAGAGTTAACATATTGCTTCATTGCATCTGAGGACCTTCGTGACAACAGTCCATTGTATAGTATCAAGGAATGGCTATCTTTGCCATCCCTGCCACTTTCCTGGAGGTATGACTCCACAGTGATAGGTACACCAAAATGTATACAATTTTGAACATCTTTGACATCCACCCCCATTGCAAAGGCTATGGTGCAACACAACAGTCTTAGATGGCTATCTGACAATGCCATTTGTTGACTAATGTGCTCCTTAACTTCAGCTGCTGTGCCAGCATGGTACATTTCAACTATTCTGTTTCTTGGTGATGATTTACCATGATAATTTTTACTTCCTCTCGGAAAGCATATTTACTTCCTCTGGGAAAACATATTAAACAAGAAAGAGCACTACTTCCTTGTCTGACGGAAAATTAGAGTTCTCTTGGCAGATTTCCCATTTTCAGCTACATCTGTAATAAGATCACTGAAAACTATTTCTAAACTTGCATTACTTTCAATGTATTGAACGGAATAGGCAATGTTAGTTCGATCTGGGCTCATCTCAAGTGTAAATAATTCGTTTGAGTTCAGCATGAGGCTTGAAAATATGCCTTGCCTTGTAAGGAAGGTAGCTGTGGCTGTGAAAAGGGCAAACTGCATGTTGCTTGAAAGCAGTGACCAGAGTTATTGCATTTTTCCATACCACTTTCTAAATGGCATTGATCCTCCACCTGTAAGGTATCCCCTAAAACAGAGAAATTAATGAGGATTATCAAAATATAACAAAAACAGCTTATCAAGATAGGAGTTAGAGAGGAGAGAGGTTGCACACAGTGTTTTGAAAATGGTGCTGCACTGGATTATCAAGTGATGCTGCCTCTCTTCTCTTCATGTCAAAAGCACACATTATAATGAGTTTTTCAAGTGCCTAACAAGATAATAAGAAATATCACATTTGTTGGATTAAAATTTATTTGTACTATCATTAATATTGTATATTGTAAGATCATAAAATAACAATATACTCGTATTTTTATATTTGGGAATTTTCAGCCTTGAGTTCCTTATAAAATATGTACTTATTTTGCTGTATCTCAAACCCAGAAATAAACATTCTTTCTTACCACTGGGTGATACAACGTTCTTTGCTAGCATGGTTTCTGGCGACGTGTAAACTAGGGAAAAGCATCCCTCCTCCACAGATTTGACTTTTTCATTAAATGCTATTGACGCTGTAGCTGTGTCATCGTACTCTTCTTCGTTCTCTAGTAGGGCTGTTGCATTTAATCCAAGGCTATTAAGCTTATTAACTTGATCATTCATCAACGACTTCAGCGGCGAAATCACAATTAAGGTGCTCATTCCATAGTCATCATTAATTGTGTCCATTATGATGGGAAGCGACTGGTAGATCAATGACTTGCCAAAGCCTGTGTTTGCACTAATGTAGATCGATTTACCCGAAACAAATGCACATATTGCATCTTCCTGTTCCTTTTTTATGCTTTCTATGTCAAAGATTCGACAAACAAGTTTCAGTGCGACACTTAATCTTTGCTCTGTCATTTCGCAGTAAGGTGAGGATGATGTCACCATTTTGTTTTTCTTTTTCGCCTCGCGTGGCGTTAGTTAATGTATGCATTTCTGCGCATGCATTTCACAAAAATCTTGTGAAAGCCGAACAAGAGTATCGAGTGCAGTGCACAGACCATAACACTTCCCTTGTTATGGTCTGTGACGCAGGCTAAGAGCGTGTGCTGGACTGCTCAAGATAAAGCAATTGTGAACATAGATAAAGCTCTTTCGTATCCCCTTTGTCCTGTTCCTTTGGCTCTTGCCAGTAGCGACGGACAGCGACGTAAAACATGCAAGAGTAAATTATTTTAGGTGGTACTAAGAGAAACAGTGGCTAAAGATACCAGTGCAAGAGACATAAAAGAATCCAATTTGTGTTATTTTGTATATCTGGCAGCAACAGTTCGTTCAACGATTCCAATACCAGACACTTTCAAAGAGCTTGCTCTGAAGATTTTGAACCACATTCCAGCATACTATCAGTCAATTTACGTTGCTTGTGATACTTATCGAGCTGATTCTCTGAAAAACTCTGAAAGAATATTACGAGGACAAAGTGAAATATTTGTCATTAAAAATGCAGATATCCATATTCCACTTGACTACAAGAAATTCTTGGACAATGGTGATAACAAGGAACGACCCTTCGAGTTAATAGAGAAAGTTTGGATAGAAAACAAAGATCTCGCTGCAAATAGGGTTATTTACTTTTGCAGAGATACTAGGCAGATACAAAATTTGCATACATGATTCTTCATGCTGAGGGAAACAATATGGAAGAAGACACAGCATACGTTGCGCGCTCATCATCCGCAGATATCGACATCCCAGTTATTCTCCTTGGAAGTGAAGTATCAGTAAATAACATTTATATTGACAGTGGCACAGGAAAGCATAGGAAATTAATTCAACATTCATTAAGTTGCCTGACAGATATGCAGAAACAAGCATTGATTGGCTTGCATGCCTTTACTGGTAATGACATTGTATCAAGCTTCTTCAGAAAAGGGAAAACAAGTATGTTGGAACGCCATAAAAAAACAGAAGTTTCTTAAGGGCCTTTGGTCAGATTGGCTCTTCTACTGAAATATCAGAAGATCTAATGAAGGAACTGGAGAAATATGTGTGCTACATTTATGGGCAAAAGAAAGAAGCATCAGTTAATGCTGCCAGAGCGAGTATTTTTTGGAAGAAGTTGAAAGCGACGAATAAAGTGATCGATATTTCCTTGCTTCCTCCCTGCCAAAGTAATGTCCGACTGACCATGGTTGACTTCCAGACTATCAAGTTGCTTGGATTGATGAGGCATATCCCCCTGATGTCCAAGAACTTCTTGTCGAGGTTCCAGATAACGACTTCCCTTTGAGCTCAAATGTTGGCGATGAAAGTGAAAATTACAGCAGCTCTGATGAGGAATATGAAGACGAATAACTTCACCGCAACGGAATTTTTTGTATCAACATTTGTTTTTTTATCTTACAAAGACGCTATTTTTCAGTTCCTTTTTGTCTAAAGATTGTTTCAGCAACTGGAAAGCTATCTTTTAAACTCGACCTTCTCATTACCACTTTCAGGTTGTCCACAGTTTCATTTAACTGATTATTTGTCAGGTAATGCTTCACCATCGTCGGTTGATGCCAGTTATTGACCTGCATATTTGCTATAAAAATAATAGTCCTGCCCACCAAAAATCTCGAAAATGCAGCCTCACCCACCTGTTCAACATTTTTTAGAATTTTTTTGAATAATATGAGATAAAAAGCTTGTCGAATGAATAAATTGATCATGAAAGAATCAAATTCACATATGTCAAAAATATAGCCCATGCCCCCCAAAAATCTTGAAAATGCAGCCTCGCCCACCCGATCAACACTCATTTTCGGATTCTAAGCCAAAAGTTGGGCTAGAAAAAGTTTACCTCATTAATTCTCTCGTTTGGTGACCATGGGCTCCCTACCCCCTCTGGTCTAAATAAAATGTCATTACAATGCATTGATTAGATACGTACATTGTACAACATGTGTGCATCTCGCTAAGTAAGTCAAGTTTTTCTAATCTAAAACTCTTCTTGACAAGTGGCATGTCTTTGCATTGTTGGCAAAATGAAAGTTCGTCCAAGACAAAAAGCATTAGAATGTGACGTATGCCAACAGTGGCAACATCGTACTTGTGGAAGTGGAGTCACCCAAAAAGACTATCAAGAGGCTTTTCGGAGTAAGGCTGAAATTGCTTAGTCCTGTATGGATTGCAAAAACTCAATGGTATTGTTCGCTAATGATACTTCTGATGCTGTTAACGAACGACTTGCTGCAAGCTCTCACCTGGATATTGATTTTCAGGTAATTATTTAAAATTATATCCATATGAAACACTAGGCTCAAACAGAGGAAGACCACGTCTAGTAGATACAGATGGCTACACCTACAAATTGCAGCATACTTGGCCAAGCAGCAAGTCTGCTTTGAGATGTAGCATAAGAGGGAAACGTTTAAACTGTGGTGCCACAATGCAGCAGGATGGCGATCACAATGCGGTACCCAAACCCCATTTACATCCAGGCCAGCCTTGGCTCGAAAAAGCAACAAAACTAATTGTCAAATTAAAGGAACAATGTAATTATTTCATATTTATATCATGATGTATTGTCATGTTTTTGTGGCTTATGCTTATGTCGTTAATATATATTTTGTATGTCACAGGTACTCACATCACCGGCAAAAATAATAGAAGGAATCTGTTCACATAAGATGGATGAGATGTTAACCCAGCCCTAATGTAGTCAACAAACGATGTCAAATCTTGTCAGGCAAGCAAATCGCGACAGACAGAAAGAAATTCCGCCCTGAAGAGCCAAAAGGCATCAATTTTGATGCAACCAGTTTCATTCCAGCACAGTTTCTGAGACAGGATGTAAAGCTAAAGGAGGCATATCATCTTCTATTTGCAACAGAGCATCAGTTGTCCCTTCTTTGGAAAGCAAAGACGTGGTACATGGATGGAACATTTAAATTCGTAAAGAATCCCTTCAAACAGCTGTTTACTGTGCATGCATTCCTCAAAGGTGAAAATGTCAAACAAACTCCGCTGCTCTTTGTTCTGATGTCCCACAAAAAAGCAAGAATTATGTTGCAGTTTTCCTGCCCTGCTAGAGCTCTTCCCCACAGAGCCAGCACTGTGAAAAGGGGTCATCGAATTTAAGACAGCAGCATGGAAGGCCTGCAGAAAAGTGTTGACAACAAATATGATGGGATGCTTCTTTCACTGGACACAGGCAATTTGGAGTTCAACGCATTGGGTTAACAGTGGCATATAACGAAAACCACAGAGTGAACAATTATATCCACTGCTTGATGGCTTTACCTTTTCTACCAGCTAAGCATATACAGGAGTCGTTTGAGCAGCTTGTCCAGAAAGGTACACCAGCAATCATTCCAATGACTGATTACATCAGAGAAACATGGGTAGAATGTGACGTTTGGTCACCAGCGACTTGGTCAGTTAATAGACAGAACAAACAATGACGTAGAGGGATGGCACAGAAGAATAAAGGACAAATGTGGAGGCAGACAGATACAACTCTACATGCTGATACCCCTGCTCAATACAGAAGCACAGCTTGTCACACTGCAAGCATGTTTCATCAAGGATGGGAAATCGGAGAGATATCAACACACAATTTTCAAAAACCATCAAGCTCCTTTTTTGACACTTAGGGATGAATACAGCAAAGAGAGAATTTCCACATCGAGCCTCCTACAAGCATATTCCTATTTGAATGGTCCAGCTGTCAACTAAAGTGCAGGTCATCTTTGCTGCTTGGGTTCCTGATTGAATAAATGGCTTTTTTCAAAGCCACCACTTTGCCAGTGATGACGTCTCATTTGTCAACCATGCTCATATGATAATGTAAAATGATAAAAAATATACTGTGATATGATATAATATAATATAATACATTAAAAAGTAAAATGTAAATATATAAAACAATAATATAACAATATTATATTTAATATATGTAATATAATCATATATAATGTTGATAAATATAATGTAATACAGTAAAAATATGAAAATAAAATGTAATATACTATATAACATAATATTACTTGATGTTATATAACATATAGATAAAATGATAGTATACTATATTATTATAAAATATTTTTATGATGCCTAAACATGAATTTAGGCCTAAACCCACGCCTAAACTGGCCTAAGCTTTTGTTCACGTGTTTTCTCGAGTCTTTTGATGTTTGATAAATAGATCTGAGAAACGCAAAGCACTGTAGAACTTATTTACTTTTCTTGATTATAATTTTGTGAGGAAATTTCGTAGATTCACCAAGATAATGTCCGCATTTTAGTAATAGCCCTTACTCCCTATGATATCATCAGCACAAAAGGCCGCACTGCATCACGGTAGTTGAAGTTGCCCGCTTCCCTGTTGTTGTGCATTCCAACGTGAAGTCAAACAGGATTTGGTATCAGCACTCTATACAGTTTAAAAAAATGCAAGAATACAGAGAAAATCGAGCCAACTTGGATGAAAACCAATGCCCTGGCTTTTTTAAAAGCTCTTGCACGGGTATTGGCTATTCTGAAGAAGCAGACAGCCATGAAAAGACTCAGACAGGCTTGGGCCTGGGCTTCGCTGAAACGAATACAGCAAAATCTACAGATGATGCAATTGGCTGGCTTGATGCAAAAGTCGCTCCAGCTCTTACCTAATCTGACAAGTGAGAAAATTGATCAACATCTTATTGAAAATTCGACATTGCCGAAGACGACTTCAGCACCAGGTGCATTTCGAAATAAACAGCATGGCTACCGTTTATGGAAGGAAGGATTTGTCCGTTCAATTTTGGTGAAGCCTAATGTTGGAGGACATTGTCTTCTCTTTATAGCAAAGGCCAGGGTGCATGCTTCAATGAAAAACACATTTTATAATGTGTATGTCCATCTTGATCAGTCCACTGCAGATGTAATCTTTGCAAAATGCAACTGCAAAGCTGGTCAAGGGGGTTGTTGTAAACATACAGCAGCTCTTTTATTTGCTCTTTTTGATTTTGTGAATTTGGATATCAAATATGTGCCAAATGATCTAACTTGCACTCAGATGTCTCAGAAATGGCACATCCCAACTTCTGCAAACACGACTCTGCCAAAAGCAGTGAGATTTGATGATCTTCAATTTGAAAAGGCAGAAGTAAACAAGAAAAGGAAGAGACCAGGAGTAAGTGGAAAAAGGGAGTCATTTTGTTCCACACCTCCATTTGCTTACAAAGTGAATACACAAGATTTAAAGATAATGGTAGAAGAGTTTTCAAAAGAAAACCAGGCTTATCTGTTTTGTGCAGCGGTTGAGTCAAATGATTATGCTCCTTGTGTGAAGTTAGAAACATGAGTCAGCCGCCAACTTAGCAAACAAGATAGTATATCAGCTATTTGTCAGAATTGTGCACTTTATGAAGCAAGCATGAAAATTGGCATACCTACCCAGTTTGATACGCTGAAGATGATGGGGTACAGACCCCAATCGAAAAATGCCCCCAGATGCTATTTTTAGACTGGGGTACTTGGTACCATACCTCTACAAGGGTTTCTACCATAACAATGTTGGGAATAACGATACTGACATGAAACTTGGCAAGAACGCACAGTTTGATACGCTGAAAAGATAGGATGCAGACCCCTCCAGAAAAGTGCCCCCTTATTCTATTTTTAGACTGGGGTACTTGGTACCATACCTCTATAAGCGTTTCTATTGTAACTATGTTGGGAATTAAGATATTGCAATGAAACTTGGCAAGTATAAACAGTTTGATAAGCTGAAAAAGGAAGGATGCAGACCCCTCCGGAAAAATGCCCCCTTATTCTATTTTTAGACTGGGGTACTCGGTACCATACCTCTACAAGCGTTTCTATTGTATCTATGTTGGGAATTACGATATTTCAATGAAGCTTGGCAATAATATACAGTTTGATGCGCTGAAAAAGATAGGATGCAGGCCCCTTCGGAAAAATGACCCTTTATTCTATTTTTAGACTTCGGATTTTTTTAATGAAATAATAATTAATAATCAAAAAAGAAATAATGGCCTAGTACCAGCCCGCACTAAAAGCCTTGCAACGCATTTCATCTATACAGTATGGTGTATAAAAACTGATGCAATGTTGTATATCATAATGATAATATATTTAGCAATACCAGCCCCCTTCACATCGTACTCAGCATCTAATCTCCCTTAAAGAGAATTTGGGAGGGACAACTTCTATGCTCCGGCACCCCGTGTTCTCGCGTCAAAGAGCACGGTCTGAGGAGATTGATCGTATATGAGAGTCGGTGTATATTATAGAGGTCATGTATGCTGAAAGTTTTTTAAATTTGCACAGAGGTCATATACTCAAGTGGTTATCAGGTTAAGCTGATTGTACATACAGTATAAATATATGATTTGTATATCCTTGAATTATGGTTATAGGTCTCATTGTGTTCGTCATGTATATGTGTACAAATTGCCTCTCTATACTGTGCAAATTCTCAACTTTCAGCATACAGGCCCTCTATCATATACATTGGCTCTTATATATTCTTGTACGCGAGAACATGGATGTGCCCTTAGATGAACGGAGCACACGAGCCGTAGCCCCAGATGCTCTTTAGTTAAGGTAAGATAAGCTGATGAGTATAGTGAAATGCATTGTAAATATGATAAACAACACTGCATCAGTTTTATACAACTTACTGTATACTTGAAAATGCGTTACGGGCGTTTAGCGAGAGGTTTGTACTAGACCACTATTTCTTATTTAATTTATAATTAACATTTAATACAAACATGTTTTAAGTTTATGATAGGTTTGTAATTAATCAATAGTTATTGATATCGTACTGAAGAAGGCTCCACATAGCGGAAACAAAAAACGTCAGACGGGTGGAGAGCCTTGGATTGTATGACTTGGAGAGTAACTCGACGATTTCATTGAGCTCTATAGCTCAGTGGAAACGTCGTTGGCTCTCTGGTCATGCAGCCCAGGTTCGGACCCCACTTATTGTGGTATCCACTTGTGGGAACATTTAATAAATAGTTATTGAAATAGAGATGCTTGAAAGTAGGTATGCCAGTCTGACACAGCATTGAAGCATATAGATACGAGGAATGTTCCTACTGTAATATCTTAACGTAGTATATCACAGTTATAATTGAAACGTTTTGAGAGTGGTATGGAACCGAGTCTCCTAGTCTCAAAATAGAACTGGGGACACACTTTTCAAAGGAGGTCTGCATCCTACCTTTTTCAGCGTATCAAACTGTGTATACTTGCCAAGTTTCATTGCAATATCTTAATTCCCAACATAGTTACAATAGAAACGCTTTTAGAGGTATGGTACCGAGTACCCAGTCTAAAAATAGAATAAGGGGGCATTTTTCCGGAGGGGTCTGCATCTTTTCTTTTTCAGCGCATCAAACTGTGTATACTTGCCAAGTTTCATTGCAATATCTTAATTCCCAACATAGTTACAATAGAAACGCTTGTAGAGGTATGGTACCGAGTACCCCAGTCTAAAAATAGAATAAGGGGGCATCTTTCCGGAGGGGTCTGCATCCTACCTTTTTCAGCGTATCAAACTGTGTATACTTGCCAAGTTTCACTGCAATATCTTAATTCCCAACATAGTTACAATAGAAACGCTTGTAGAGGAATGGTACCGAGTACCCCAGTCTAAAAATAGAATAAGGGGGCATTTTTCCGGAGGGGTTTGCATCCTATCTTTTTCAGCTTATCAAACTGTGCATTCTTGCCAAGTTTCATTGCAATATCGTAATTCCCAACATAGTTACAATAGAAACACTTGTAGAGGTATTGTACCGGGTACCCCAGTCTAAAAATAGAATAAGGGGGCATTTTTCCGGAGGGGTTTGCATCCTATCTTTTTCAGCTTATCAAACTGTGCATTCTTGCCAAGTTTCATTGCAATATCGTAATTCCCCACATAGTTACAATAGAAACACTTGTAGAGGTATTGTACCGAGTACCCCAGTCTAAATATAGAATAAGGGGGCATTTTTCCGGAGGGGTTTGCATCCTATCTTTTTCAGCGTATCAAACTGTGCATTCTTGCCAAGTTTCATGTCAGTATCGTTATTCCCAACATTGTTATGGTAGAAACCCTTGTAGAAGTATGGTACCGAGTACCCCAGTCTAAAAATAGCATCTGGGGCATTTTTCGATTGGGGTCTGTATCCCATCATCTTCAGCGTATCAAACTGGGTAGGTATGCCAATTTTCATGCTTGCTTCATAAAATGCACAATTGCCAACGATTTCCCAGTTAAGCCTTTGCACTAAGAAGATGTTACTTCATTTAATAACAAAACAAATTCAGTACAAATTACTATAGAGCAATTGCTTGGGAAACTTAATTTTGCTCTTGATGCATCATTATTAGAAGGAGAACTGTGTGCAAAAACATTGAGCACTGTAGCAGTAACTAAGCAAGATGTCATCAATATTTGTGTAAACACACTGGGCCAGTCAGAGGAAGCTCAATGGTTTACAGAAAGAACAATGAGACTGACTGCATCAATATTTGGTAGAGTGATAAACAGGAAAACAAGTATCTATCCAGCATCACTCATTAAATGCATTGTAAGCAGAGCATTTAATGGCAAAAAAGGTGTACCAGCATCATTGCAATGGGGGCTTGCCAAGTAAAGTGTTGCCATTTCTGAGTATGAAAGACAATGTTCAGACATGTGGTTTTGTTGTGTTGCCATCATGCCCTTGGCTGGGCTGTAGCCAAGAGGGTATCGTCCTGAAAGATAGTGCACCTATCGGATGCATTGAAGTGAAGTGTCCATACTCAAAAAGAGATATGACTTTAAATGAGGCTGCAAAGGACAAAATTTTCTTTTTACAGGAAAGCAACAATGGTCTTTCTTTAAATAAGGGCTACTTATATTATTTCCAGTGTCAAGGTGTTGTTAATATTTTAGAACTCAAATGGATTGATTTTGTTGTTTTTCGCAAAAGGACTTGCTTATAGAAAGAATTTTCAGAGACATGAATTTATGGAAGGACAAGATGCTACCAAGCTTAACTAAATTCTACCAAATGTATATATTTCCTGAACTTTTGAAAATCAAACTTGTTAGAGTTGTATTCATTCAGAAGTATAAAGTTTGGAAAAAAATAATGTGTTGTCTTCTTTTCTAACGTTAATCAGTTCTTATTAATGAAATAAATCTTCAATCTTTATCATTAATTATTGGCGGCAAAAAATTTGTCAAGTAAGCACAAATCACCCAAATTTTATTCAGCTCTGCAGACATAGTGATAGGGAAAACAGTGCTAAGAATCCTGAAAGTTTTAATCCTTGAAATTGCTCTCTCAACGTGGATGTGCACAGAGGCAATTTTTCTTGTCTCAATTTCTTCATCAATAGATAAATGCTCTTTATCTCTAAGGAAGGGAGGAATGTTCAGTGAGATACCTTCAGGTAAATCACTGCCAATGTCAAATCCTTTGTCAGCCATCACCAAGTCATTTCTTTCCAATAAATCTATTATTCCGCAATCCACGGTTGCCTGTTTATCACTCGTTCTTCCTGCATATAGATCAGATGCAAAAGAAACAGCCCCTGCAGGTGTAATTCCAATAAGGGCTTTGGCAGTATTATGATGCTTACACTGTGAATAGGTTGCACTCTGAGAACGGTCTGAGCTTGCGTTTTCAATATAGATCTCAGTACAGTCAATGATAACCCTTGTGGATGGATAGGTTTCTTTGAAACATTTTGGCATTGTTTCATCAATGCAAGCCCTGGATGGCCAAATTGGAAATGAACGTAGTCTGCTGTGCAGAAAGTCCAACCATGTTATCCAGATTTTTGACAGATGCTGTTGAGAAATTGAAGCTCTTTGGGCCAGGTCTTCTTCTAAAAGTCCTAAGCGTAGACGCACAAGGACCAAAAGAATTCTTGCTCTGGTGAAAGTGTTCTCTTTCTGCCACGTTTTATGTGCTCTTGTTTCTGAAGCTTGTCAACATTAGTATTTGAGCTTTGGTAGATCAGTTGCTCTACTGCAGAACCAAATGAATGAAACAATATCTTAAATATTCTGTAATTTGGTAGCCCAGTATAAAACTTAAACATCTTGTCATCATTCTTATACCGTTCAAATGAAAAGTCTATGTTTCCAACTCTTCTTAATAAATTGTTTACTTCCAAACTCCTTTGTGCATTTTCAGCTTTCAGTTGTGCATTTTCTTCCAGAAGTACTCTTACCTGAGCTCCAAGCTCGTTTTCTTGGTCAGGCCTTGTTAAGTTTTCGTTTCTATCATATTCTGAATTATTCAAAGCCTCTCCATCTCCAGCCATGAAATACTCACCGACACCATCATCTGTGCAACCAGCAGCTCTATCAGTATTGAGATCTACTGGAGAAAGGATGTCTCGATTCCTGGCTCTAACTGTAGGTCTAGGCTTTGGTTTCATTTTCTTTTCTGTTTTTGGAGTAATTGTAGGCAAATTGTTTAAGTAAGTTTGAGACATGATGAAATCAGAGATACACTTGCTTATTTGTTGAAAGAAGTCTGCAATGACGTGCAAATAGAGCCATATCTACAGCCACTTTCCGGAGAGCGTCTTCCAAATAATGCAAACACCACAGATGATGCCCGCTTAGATGTGAGTGCACGAGGATTCTGGCAGAGAGGTCAGCTTGCATTCATGGATGTAAGGGTTTTTAACCCTTTTGCAAAAAATCTCCTCGCACAGAAATTAGGTACTGCTTTCCTCGCCAATGAAAATGAAAAGAAAAGACACTACAATCACAGAGTAATCGACATTGAACATGGCTCGTTTAGCCCGATAGTATTGACCCCTTAAAGAAGGATCTGGAGATAAGCAACGTAGTACACTGGATTAGAACAAAACTTTTATTTCAACTCCTGAGATCTGCCATTCTTTGCGTTCGTGGTTCGAGATCAGTTCGTCCTAAAGTTGCTGTTGATGTCAATGAGATCGAAATAGTTTCTTCTGTTGGAAAAATTAGACATTAAACAATTGAAACAATTGAATTCTTCATTGTTTACCATCCTTTTTCAATGTTTTAATGCTTTATTCTTCATATCTATAAATTAAAGAAAAAATAATATAACAATATTATATATAATATGTGTAATATAATCATATATAATGTTGATAAATATAATGTAATACAGTAAAAATGTGAAAATAAAATGTAATATAATATATAACATAATATTACTTGATATGATATAGCATATAGATAAAATAATAGTATACTATATTATTATAAAATATCTTAATAATGCCTAAACATGAATTTAGGCCTAAACCCACGCCTAAACTGGCCTGAGCTTTTATTCACGTGTTTTCTCGAGTCTTTTGATGTTTGATAAATATATCTGAGAAACGCAAAGCACTGTAGAACTTATTTACTTTTATTGATTATAATTTTGTGAGGAAATTTTGTAGATTCGCCAAGATAATGTCTGCATTTTAGTAATTTCCTAGGCCTAAAACACAGACATGCAGACTTGATATGCTATGTCCACGAAGTCGGCAAACTCAGCTTGCTCTGCGTTTTGGACCTGGCCATTAGAGGAGTCTTATTGAAAGGACAACTTTGCATAATTATTATATAGAGGATAACTAACTCTGGTGCAAATTACAAGATAACTTTTCTAAACTCTTACTCCTCACTTGCAATATGCTTGAATCTAGAATCGTTAAGGAAGTATGTGTGATGTTTTTACCATGAGAAGACCAGGTTCTAGTTCAGCAAGAGAAATCTTATATTTTATATTGGAAGTTCTAGTATAATTTCAAGCTTAGGGGTTGAAAAACATGTGTTATTGGAATTACTTTTTGCAATGGTTAATGTTTCTTTGTACCTCAACTTTTTGTTGAATTCAAGTCTGCAATGTTTATTGCTTACTGCAATGTTTTATTGCTTTTTACATGTACTTTTAGACAACCCTTAACATGGTGTTCTTTATAGGAGTTTTCCTTAAAATGAGTTGCCAGCCCTAACCAATTGTGCCAGTCACAAATCTAGAGCCCATTCAAGACTTTTGTCTTCCACTGGCTTCTGCCTTTTAGGCAAACATTCAGTAGTCCTTAAGTCTTGCATGACATCTGCATTATAAGCAAGACGCTTTACCAAATAAGCTGATTTGTAAGATAGATTACCATTAACATTATACCCATATGAGTAGGCTGTCAGTTACTATTGCCACCACAAGGTTGGCGCTGCAGACTAAAAAAGGATTCAACAAGTCCTGGTTTATTTTTTTAGGAATAATTTAAGCCTCACTATATCTGTTTTTGGATAGAGCAGATGAGATAAAGCTGGTGAAGCATTTAATTTTCATTTTTATCATTTCTTAACTCATTATTTTTTTTTACTTATTATTTTTTATTAGATATGGTTGGTCACACATAAAGAGCAATGGCATATTAGAAACTGTGTTGTTACAAGAGCAGGCTGAGTCTTTTTGACCGGCATTCAGTTCAGTGAATTTTCCATTTGCTGAGGCACCATCACAACAAGCAATCAGGATATCAAAGCCAACAGGTTTTAGCATGGATACATCTTGCCAAAATAACTAGTTAAGCTTAAAAGCTCTCACACCATTAGTAAGAAAAAATGTACAGGGATACTTCAACCTGTTGAATAGGATCCAAAAGAAAAACTGCATGACATAAGTTTCAATCTTGAGTTTTCTAGTTTTATTTTCTGAATCTGTCAGAAGCAAATCTCTGTCATATTCAATATCAGCGAAGCCCAATAGTTCCCATGTTGCAGAATCAAGCAAATCCTTCCTTTATTTTAACTTCATCAAAAAGTAACATTCCTAGTTTGGAATATTTATCATCATTCTGTTTTGTCTTCCAGTCTCATACATTTGTTTAAGTCTTCTCTCCATCCCCAAGTTTGCTGATTAAAATTCTTATAATCAGATAATGTTCTTCCACTGGGAAGTCTAAGAACCTTAGAATTACGCAGGTCATAGTATGATGAATGTGATCTGCTATACAACCGCAGGCACTTTTTTATGTGGATGCCATCACATTAGTTTTGCACAGACACTTAAAGCTTTTGCTTGATCTTTTAACAAGATTTCTAAAAATTGGTCTGCAATTTCTCCAGTATGATCTCTTCAATGGCGTTTCAGTAATGTCATTTTTGTGAGAACTTTGTCACAGTTTGCTGCCTTTTGTTTTCGTCTCTCAAACTCATCATTAAGTGGCTCAAACATTTACCTCAAATTGTTTTTGTATTATCATACGCACTCCAATCTTTTACTCAGATTTTAAAGCTTTGATATCTTCACTTTTAAGTCACACAGCTTTTTGGAAGACTTTCTAGCTACTTCTAATAAATCTTCATGAGAAAGCAAATCCAGGCAACTGTAATATAAAGGGCCTTCGAAATCTTGCAAATTATTATTTCTTGAAACTATTGTTCTGAGATAGTGTTCACAGTTGATGCACGAATCACATTTATAAGCTGTTAGAATAAGGGAATCAGATGGCAAAAAAATGTTACAAAATGCAGATCTCATAATAACATTGTGAAAACTTGTCAACAAGGTTTGCTTGTAAGCTGCTGGCTCACCAGATTTTGTCTGATATACAACACCAGCAGAGTCAGACGGCAGATTCTTAAAATTATCATTATGACAACCCTTACACAGCTTAGCTCTCCCAACTAAATTGAACAAGGCCTTCAGCTGGGAATTCGTTGGTACTATATCAGGTATATCTATCCAAGAGCAAAGAAAACTTCGAATTTTTCCTTTAACAATAATATAACACTCAAGACTTTCCTATACTACTACTTCAGCTTCTTGATAGATGACATTAGCATTTGAAATTAATAGTGTTAAGGTTTATCTATTTTCAGAATCAAAACTGTGTTTCCAACATGCCAATTCATCTAAAAATGTCGCGTCTTTCAAACAACCCATATCAAAAGGGCTTGATTCTTTGCAAAAATTTTGGGATTTTGAAAACTGAATTTTTATGGCAATTCTACACTGCTCAGCCAAAGAAGCTTTAATTCGCTGTGCATCAGATTTATTCATATTCTCCGATCCGAGTTAGTTCCCAGACCTCCCGTTGTCACTACGCAACAACAGCTGCAGTGAAAACAAAGTAGACATACACTGAGCCGCACATGTTCATACTGATCAAGCAACAGGAAATCTTCGCAATCGTTCTGTTTGGTGGGCAAAATTTTGTTCCTGGTGAGTAGATAACGTTTGAATTAAAGTAAGGTCAGTAATTATGGCAAGCTATAATATCAAGTCTTTAGATGGCGAAGCCAAACAACGCTATTTGGACAAGCTGAAACTGATAGAGTTGGATGTTTGTCCATACATGATACCAGCCAATTCTTGGGTAGATGATCCTACAGGATGGCCTTCTTTGGAGTGGCCAGAGGTGTACGACTATCTTATTAGAAGTCCACGAGTATACACGAGAGAAGCCATGAAGAACCGGAAAAGTTTAAAGGGCATATAACCAGTTTGTTAGTGGCTGGGTTAGGATTGTTTTGTTATATAGAAAGCACAGTAAATCAAACATTGTAGTCCTGAAAGCTGAAGTTACACCCTCGCAAAGACTGAATGAAAGCCCACACGAGGCATGGGTTGGGCTTACAGTCAGTGGAGCTACTGTTGCTGCTGCACATTGTTCTTGTATGGCTGGACTTGGTGAATCCTGTTCACATATCGGGGCCCCTCTTTTTAAAGTTGAGGCAGCTGTTCGAGCTGGCCTCACGAAAAGAGCATGCACAGATGATGCCTGTAAATGGAATGTGGATCTCATGAAGAAGATTGAACCTACGGAAATTGCAAAGATTAATTTTTATTCAAAGGCAGCTGTTAATCGCTATGTTGCAATGGTAAGAAACGATCCGATTCTGCATTCCCTGGCGCAAATATTCCACCAAGTGAAAGAGATCAGCATGGGCTTTTAATGATGCTAAATCAACAGGCATCAAAAGCAGTTACATTGCATTCATTTTCAGAATACTGTGACAGTTTTATCCCTGAATATCATCCTCCAGAAAGAGCAAAAATGCCAAAATACCTGAGATGCTTTTACAGTGAAAAAAAAAAAATGAAAAGAAAAGTGTCTCTGCTCTTGAAGATTTGGGCAAAGATGTGATAAGCTCAATGAAAGTAACTGATGACGTTATTCAATACATAGAGAGCATTACAAGGAAGCAGGCGAAAAGTGTACTTTGGCATCAAGTTAGAACTGGGAGAATCACAGCATCAGTGGTCCACGACATACTTCACACAAATATGGAAAAACCAGCACAATCAATCATTAAAGGAATATGTAAAGAATCAACGGTCAGCACAACTTCAGCTCCTTCTTTGAACTAGGGCTCTGACAATGAAAAGAATGCTTTAAAAGATTATGAATTATTTATGACCACCCATCATGGTGATTTCAAAATTTTAGGAATCAGGATTTCTAATTTCTAAAGCATTACCCTTTATTGGAGCTTCACCAGATGGTCTTTTTCATTGCCAATGTCATGGCAGCACAAAGCTTATTGAAATAAAGTGCCCTTACTCAAAACGTCAAACACAGTCAGTAGAAGAGGCTATCAAAGACCCCTCTTTCTTTCTATCAAATGACAAGAAGCTCAAAAAACACACAAGTACTATACGCAAATACAGATTCAGCTTTATGTTTGTGCAGAGCAGGAGTGTGACTTTGTTGTCTGGACTCCTAATTGGTGTTTTGTTACTGCAGTGGATTTTGACGATGACTTCATCAAAGCAGCACAACCTGCAACAAATTCATCAACAAGGGTAAAGCCATGGTCTGCCAAAACCTGATCACCAGGATGGTGGTATTTGTGGCTGATGAAGCCACTATTCTTCACAGACGCAAGATCTGTAACTCTTCCACCCCACGCCTTCTAAACAAAGGAGATTGATCCATGTGGGGTGCAGGCTATCAAAAACTTCACGGTCGAATGCTTCTTGTAGTTTGAAAACACTTGCCCATGAGCTCTTAAATTTTTGGGTCTGTCTATAAAGATTTCAGTGCAATCGATGATATGGGTTAATCTTGGGAAATACTGTCGGAATACATTTGGTAATATTTTCATGGAGGCATCATGGTCTGGTGACTTAATAAGAAACTTTAACTTTATATACATTAAATCTATCCATTGCTTGAATATGTCATTGGCGCTGCTTTTGGGACAATTAAATTGGTCTGCAAGGTTTTCAAACTGGATTTTGCTACGGCATACATTTGGTAGTGATGGCTGAAAAAACTGAAACACAATATCAAATGTTTCTGCTGTCAAACCAGTGTAATATCTGAATTTATCATCTGATCTTGATTTCAAACTTTCGTAACAGAGGAATTTCGCTTTGATATCTTTGACAAGGGCTAAAGCTCTGTCTCTCTCTTCTCTCAAATGATGCATTTCAAGGGTTAACCTTTGTCTGTCTCCATTGCATTGAGCATGCAAATCAATATCAAGACCAGTCATGTCAATTGTTGGTTCAATTGGTTGATTTTGCTCAACTTCAGTGGCTGTGTCTGCAACATCAGATGTAGTGTTCAAATTTGGTCTCTCAGTTTCTTCAATGCTTTGAGTATTTTAATTAAAGATTTTCCTTCTTTTCTCAGCAGATCTGAATCGTTCCATCTTTCTCTTTTGCCTTTCTGGATCACTTTGAGAAAATACAAATATGGAAGGCACATGATCTGGATGGCTTGGATCTTTTCGATTGGGGTTCCCTACAAAATAAAACAGTCAATTTTCAATAAATGAATATCATAAATAGTTCAGCAAATGCTTTCTCCTTTATCAAACGGTAAGAAATATAGTCAATCTGACTTACCAGTAATGAAATGACGTCCACAAATGTAGACATTCTTCCTTTAGGACACCATGGACTGCCATCGGCGTTCTTCCTCTTGCAAGCGTTTATCCACTTTTGCCGCAACTCTGGATCCCGGTTTGTTCTCCATCTTATTATGGCTCGTACACCCGAAAGCAGCGCAACTTAGTGGCATTTTTCGGTGATTTTGTTTCAAATTGTTCAAGAATTCGCGTCTACAATGAAAGCTGGCCTAAAATCTGAATTTTGTTTTCACTGCAGCTGCAGACAATTGCGTGCACAACCAACTGGTGACGTCAGCTCGGATCGGAGAATTCTTTGATTTTTAGAAATCACAGACAACTTCTGCATGACAATTTAGAACTTTTGTGAAAAATTTTGAATAAAAATACCACGGCAGAAAGCCACTCTGTTTTCCAACAACTTTTGAGTTTGTTTCTTTATTCAGGGCTATGCATATAGAAATTGTCTTCTCCGCTACTTTGATATTTAACACCTCCCATATAAGGCAACAACAGATTCATTATTTTCTTTACTATATCATCGAAATGGGCAATCTAAGAAAAGCCTTTTATTCCTGAAAAGAGAAGTAGCTGTTCTGAGAATAACCTTGAACCCAACCTATAAACAACTTAGACTCATTACACGAGTCCTACTATTCGCAAACAACAACCAACCCTTTATCGGAACAGCCACAACAACAAGTTGCTGTTTGCTTCAAAGTAGGAAACATCACAATTGTGTTGTACTTTTTGCCAAATAGCCAGTTTCACTATAACTTATGTAACACCAGAACTTTCAAAACCAAAATTTGAGTGCTTCCTTTCTTTTTAGAATCTAGAAGCTCTCATAACCCCGAGTGGATATTGACAACTACAACATAGTACCAACTCCTTGGTACTAAAATTTGCAATTTTCACAGGTGACATAACACAGCAGATATTTGCTTCTTTGCAGTTGCTTGATATTCTATGAATGTGTAACAACAAGTTAGGCATTTGTATGTTTACTTATAGCTACTGACTTGCATCTAAACAAAGAAATGCAACCAAAAATACTGACACTAGAAGAATTCGCTTGTTTTTAACAGCTTTTGCAACCCAATCTTTGTGAAAGGCGAATTGGCAAATTGGGTACAGTTATCTGCCTCAAGAAATTACTGCCCAGAAAGAGAAAAAAAAACATAAAAGTGCCAACAAAATAAAGGCACAAATTGAGTTGTTGATAAATTAAGAAACTCTGAAGGAAGAATTTACTGTTTCTAAAAATCTGATTCCAAGACTAAACTTGTAACAGAATATCAAACTAAACTGCTTCTAAAAGAATCAAAAATAATTGAAAGAATTATAATAGACCCTAACAAACACCTAAAATTTCCAATTTCTGCTTTAAAAAGAAAGGTATCAACTCCGGATTATTAGCTCAGAACACAGTCGAAACCGCTTTAATAAAACTTGTTTTTCAAATACTTTCAGGGGTGATGAGCCCCTGCCAAAAAATAACCAAATGAAGACAATTGTCATTGCTCTCACTCCTATCTTATCAGTTGATGGCATCCCGTAATCTGACGAAATAAATCTTAGCAGTGTGTTGAAGCAAAAACGAAACTACTGAAAATCTTTTTTACACAAAACTTTGATATTTCTCAAATTTATCCAGTGAAATTGTACAAGCAGCTCGAAAGCAATCAAGATTGCTGCCACATCAAAGGCGCACATCAAGGAAAAAAGCAACGCCAGGTCGAAAACCTTGTCTGCCACTCTCCCAACAAAAATAAAAATGAACCAGTCAGAGAGCGGCAATCTGAAATACTGCTCTCTGATTGGAGAGCAAGAAAGTTGGCTCCATTCAAGTGAAATAGGCCAGGTCTTCAAACTCAATATTTATGAGTTCCACTCTGAGGAAACAGCTGTATGTTCTTGTTGTTGTTAGAAGCTGTTTCCAAAAGAGTTGAAGAATGGTAATAAGTCTATAAACAACTGGCTGAAATTCACAATTTTACTTCAAATTCTCTTCAATAGCTACTCCATGGTATCTTCTTAATTGACTGACATTATTTTTTCCACATCTTTGGCAACTGGATAACAAGGATAATTACTTGCAAATCCTGCAAAACTAGTTTCTCCTGTTAACATATTTGCTTTGTTTGAAAATAAATCATTAGACTGCTGTTCTTGAAAATTTTCTTGAAATTAATCTTCCTTATTGAAAAGACTGGAGATGATAAAGGCCGTTTTTTAATTTGCTCCACATTTGGTGTTTCTTATTCCAATTCCATGTTTAAAGAAAAAAATTCAAATTTCCCTCCCGCTCTTACTAAAAAATCCTGCAAAAAAAATTTTGGTTGTAAACACTGTAGATTGGTTACTAGTCCCTTGGCCTTAACTGTGCTTTTGGCGTTAGAGAACACGCTTTTCTTTCTTAATGGCTTTAGATTCAGACTGTCGTCAGAAACACTGCAATAACCGTCACATCTTAGAATATCTAACTCTAAAAACTTTCCAAAGCCTTCCTCAGGTATTATTCTATCAATATATAATGAAACCACAAACTTGCTTCATATTGTTTTGATTGAATTAAAAGCCGCTCAGGTTTGGTTGTAGTGTTGGTGAAAGATATATGCCCGTATGGCTGCCGCCATAGAGGCAAAGTAAGGGAGTTTTGAAAAACAAAACCTTGTGCAAATAGGTAAAAATGACAAAATAAATAATAATCTAATAATATTTACACAAATTGAGTACATGTGATCATTTGATTTGAAGAAATTGACGATTCTCATCCGGAGCTGCAAGTTAATCATTTCAGAAAAAGTTCCAAAACTTCACCAAATTTGAGCGCAACCTCATTATCATGTGCATCACATATCACTACCTTAGTGTGCCTATGTCGCTTCCTGGTTTAAAATAAGGATTTCAATGTGTTTATTAGAATGGGTTCTGGCAAATATGGTCGATGGGTGTGCTACAATAAGCATGAGCAACATTGCTCAAACAGGCTTTTAGTGAGCAAAGCTCTTCTTCTGAAACTGGCTTCAGCACTCCACCTCGAAATATAAAGAGAGTATTCCACCTCAAAATATAAAGAGAAAGGAATTTTTTGCTGACTTTGAAATTCTTCACACTCAACTAACCAGGCTCAAGCCAGTTTCAGAAAAAGAACTTTGCTCACTAAAAGCCTTTTTAAGTAATGTTGCTCATGCTTACTGTGGAACACATGCCGACTTTACAAATGCTTATATGCATAGGGAACATTTTCAAGCGATCAAATCCCTCCTTCACAACAAGCCGATCCTTATCACAAAACCTGATAAAGGAACTGACTGGGGTTGATATTTGATTTAAAAAGATTGTATTTAGAAAATGGGATTCATGGTAAAGTTTTGATTTTTTTGTACTTGGGTGGGATATCATTATTGTTTTATGAAGAAAAAAGGTTATATTTTCTTATTTTGAAAAAAATATTGAGAAAACAATGTTTTTGGTGAAAATTTCAAGGGGGAAAATGAGGACAACAATTTTACTGTGTAAATTTTTGTTTCACATATCATCATAATAGTGAAGAAAATATTGAGAGTTTTATTAAAATGTGCGCTTTCTTTATACATGGTAAATAATAAATATACAAAATAAATTAGTTTTCCTTCAAATAGATAAAATACGATAAAAACTAGAAGCTAAAGCAATGTAAACAAGTCCACGTATTTTCGAAATAAAAACTATGTTGAGAGGTCAAAATACATCACGAATCAACCAATGGTATTTTAGCTCCTTTGTTCCTTAAGGTCCTTTCATAATTTTGAATTTTACTTGTCATGTAAAGTTTCTCAATTGTTCAATGTTTTGATCATAAATGGTCATCATTTATTAAAAATCAACAATTTATTGAAAAGGAATGAAGAAATAAGTTTTATTAGTACTTGGTCATGTAACCATGATACTTTCTGACAGCTAAAGGTCTTGCTGGAATTGATTGATACAGAGGCTGAATATGAAGCAAGGGAACGTTTTTCCAATGCTTCAAGATCTTTTGGATCAGTTCAGTGTTGTTCCTTGGAGGATCTTCATTCAATGTTTGTTTAATATAACCCAAACATTTTAATGGGATTTAGATCAAGACTTTAAGATGATCTGATCGGTTAATCTTTGGGCTTTCTCAGTTGGAGAGAAATCGTGGTATATCTGGCAAAGTGAGGAGGGGC
This sequence comes from Chrysaora quinquecirrha, assembly GCA_014526335.1. Taxonomy (NCBI): domain Eukaryota; kingdom Metazoa; phylum Cnidaria; class Scyphozoa; order Semaeostomeae; family Pelagiidae; genus Chrysaora; species Chrysaora quinquecirrha. The sequence continues at coordinate 1,597,986 of JACTAT010000037.1, forward strand.
ATTATCTTGCTGGCAAATGAAAGGAGCATCTTTATCTCCAAAGCATTTCTCAATCGACACAGGCAGATTTTCTTCCAGCACAGAGCAGCACCTTTCAGCATTCAGTGTTTCTTCAACACCTGAAGAAGTGATGCACACCCACTTCATCACTGAAAGCCTGTTGAAATACGAATGCTGAAAAAAATTGGGATTATTTTGTTCTGCAGGTTTTCTCCAGACTCTCATCCGTTCACAGTCATTTTGACTCAATCCAAAGCAACATTTATCTGAAACAACTACATCTTGACAGTTTTTCATCATACAAGTTTTAACAGCCTTCACCCATTTCAGTCTTCTCTGGCAATTGCCAAGGATGACGCATTTATTATTTTTCTCACTATGCCCTTCAAAAAGATTGGAAATTAAGTTGTCCACAAACATCATGACAAACCTGTTGTAATGAGGCAAATTTGTGGTTTCTTAAAACTCGAACAACTGCCCTTTCTTCTCTGGGCAAGGGAAGCTTTGTTGTTCATCCTGACCTTAGTTAATTTTTAACGTTTTGTTTCTTTTAACTTCTTGGATACCTCAAACAATGATTTGGAGCATCCAATTATTTTTACTATTACTCGATAGCGCCTTCCGTTATTGTGGTAAAACATCCTTTCTAAGCGTTGCTCGTATGATACTTCTTACTTTTTCACTTCAACTTTGAAAAATTGTTTACGCCAAGAGTTTTTTATCTTTTGACGAATAAAAACAATTTGAAATTTTAACTCACTGCAACAAAGCATAATAACTTTATCCTATAATTTGCATTTTGGACCTTGAAATAAGTAAATTGTGGAAAAGTTGTCCTAGAAAATAACTAAAATTTGTGGCAAAAGGATATGTTTTCACATTTTAAATTCACTTCAAGTACTTCGATAAAAGCATGAACAGATGAAGTCTAATTAAAATAGTGAAGTGAAAATTTACGCCATAAATATGTTTCCTCGATATTTTGTTCAAAATAAGAAAATATAACCTTGTTTCTTCATAAAACGATCATAATATACTGTGCTTGTTTAAAATAACCCTAACTTTACCATAATTTTTCAAATGACTACAACCATTTTGTTGTTATTTTGCACAGGGTAACCCTCAACACAGAGTTTTCTATTTTACAACAAAAAAGAAAACATAAACAACCAATTTTTTTTAACGCAAACCTTATGAAATGGCAATCATTGTTATTTGTTTTTGTGACACGGTTGAGGCTTCAGGCAGACAGCATATTGATCCAAACCTTTTTTAGCTAGGCCCTTTGACCGCTGTGGGCAGCCATGTTGCTCAACTGTCCGGGCACTTTCAGAAGGGGAGTGTATCTGTGGTGACTTTAGGATCAACACGCTATGCAATATAAGAACTTAAAGCTGCATTTCTTGTTGTAGCAATTTACGTACGCTCATTGCAGAGTGATTTAGAACAAAGTGATGACAACAGCAGCATAGGAAGGTTGAATAACAACTGTGTCCTTTGTCTACAAAGCATTTCATTTTATGAGTTGAGAGATCATGATAATTACCATGGTTGTAGTTTTTTAGATAAAATTTAAGTGCTAGAAAATTTGAGGCCCTCCTCATTTTCTAAACGTGGAAGTGGTTTAGCTAAGAATAATTATCAATCCACTTCTTCACTAACAAGTGGTGAATCTGCATTAATTTTGTCAGCATCCACCGATCAGAAATAATCAAACAAGGATCTTGGATCAGTTGCCAGGGGAGGATCAAGTTATGGTACTAGTAACAAAAAATGGAGATAGGTGTTCTATGTGAAATGTTTTCTTCCCACAAAGAAGTTATCTTAATGGACTTTTATCTCGTTATTCAAACATAAATGATGTGCTTCAGCAGCTGGTGGAAGAGAAATATCCCTAGAAAATAAGAGTGTACAAAATCTTGGCAAGATACTTTGAAAGTTTTTGCAATTGGTTAATGAAGGTGATTTACACTTTAAAGTGCAGTATGACTCCATGTGGAGCTATGCCATGGGTTTTCACAAGAAATCACTTGGAGTCAAAGAGACAAAGGTAAAAAAGGGAAGGCCAAAAAGGTGTGGACACTTGCAGTAAGGGCTGAATTTTTCTAGGTAGTATTAGAACAAAGCTTGAAGAGTTTCTTTCAAGGAGGACCTGAGCAGGTTGTGCCTGTAAAGATGCAAAAAAATAATGTTTTTTCCCCTTTGCAACATAGCAGGGTGGTTCTAATTGTCTTTGTCTATGTCCTTCAGTATTCCAGTACATCGCAGGGCACAGGGAGAAAGTGCAAGTTGAATAAAAGAAAGGCAATATCCCTGTTACAGCAAGCTTAAAGCCATTAATAAAACTTGTAGATGATTCATATATTTCTGCAACAAAGAACTCATTTGAAGTAGGATAGTAGCACTGCTTGGGCTGTCATATCTGTCTCTCCTCAGGCTGACACTATTTGCAGGAATTTGCAGATAATACAACGAACAGCACTGCTATGTCATGCAATACATGGGATGTAAAGTCTTTGCAGAGAATTATAAGGATGGAATCACAACATCACATATCAATACTTATCAATACGTATTTGAATAGTCTTTGAGTTGTACAAAACTTCAAAATTGCGATGAATAGCGGAATCATTTTCGGGCATACTTAAAAGCTTATTTCGTCTGACACTCCTCAGAGTATGAACGTCAGAAACAGACCGAAACAATAGACTAAGGCAGAATTTATACCCAGATGCGGCTCGAAATGCACCAATCAGAAAGAACGAAAAGCTGAATTGGCATTGTGTTTTAAACACCAATCAGCTGGTCGGATACAGCGGGAGGACCAATGAATTATTTGAAGAGTTCAAGTGAGAAAACGAACTCTTTCTGTCTACACAGAACCGGCCTTTTGGTTTTGATGTAGACAGATTCCAAAATCTTGCTTTGCCAATGATTCTGAAAAAATCCTCGCTATAATTTTCCGCACAAATCGGGTTATCGAGTAGATGTTGTCCTATGGCAGAATCATGTTTAAGACTAGGTTGTTGTTTAGACCCACGGGGTGGTTGCTCTCTTTGCCGAAAATTATGCAGACGAATGTTAGTAGGGACATGCTGCTTTATCCTATCACCTAATCTGTGGGAAGTACGACCTACGTACCTGGCATCACACCGGCACGAGAATTCATAAATGACCAAACTTTTTTGTGTGGTAGGTACGCAATCTTTTTGAATGGATGGTAGAATACGTATTTATGTAGATTACTACCGTACAATACGTATTTATGTAGATTACTACCTTGGTTTCATAGAGCATATCAGCAACTTTCTAAACCTACAATTTAAACTAGGCGGAGAAAGAGAAATCAATTGGATATAATGACAGTGTTAGTTACATCACACAATCATTGAATACACCAATTCAATTCCTCCCTCCTCGCTTTCGCACAGAGGTCTGGGGCAATAGTAGGAATGGCCTAGTCAGTCATCTCAGGAACATCTTTCTTAAAAGCTCTTGTAAGTACCCTGCTCTGTCAGACTGCACTCACAGAATTCTGCATCAAAAGTACGTACGCACCGTATGCTTCAAGAAAGAGTGGACGAGCTTTGTTAGACCATTCTCCAGTTGGTATTGACGCTCCACGCCATGGATTTTGAAATAATATCAAAGATGAAAGTAGATGAAATGAAGGATTTTTTACGTTTTTGCGGACTGAAAGTAACTGGCTGTAAAGAAAAATTAGTTGCCAGTGTTTTTGTTGCAATAGAGAACAATCTACCCCTGGTTAAAACAGCAGAAGAAGGACAGCAGGAGCTTGCCATTGAGCACAAAAACAAACTGAATATTGAAAACAAGAACCTTCCAGAGCCTTTCTAGCTTAAAGATGGTTGGCTGAATGAAGAAGATGGAGTCAGCTTCTGGCTAGCAACACTTTACCTTTAGATTTTCAACTTTTTATCTTTTCACCCAAATGAACTGATAAGTGGTGACTTGAGTGATTACAAAACATCTAATGTATACAGCTATTATTCAATTGAATGGCTGAACTTCATGTCTTATCATGCCATATCAGACGCAAGCAAACTTTGTTTTCTAAAAACAACTTACAGACCATCTCTAAGGATATCTGACACACCACACAAGGTCTGCGTTTGCATTGCGAAAGATATTGGCAAAGTAATGAAAGCTTACTGCTCCTGCATGTCTGGTACCTCCCAAACATTTAATCATGTGGCTGCAGCACTTTTTCGACTTGACGAAGATATAAGAATTGGACTGAATAGCCCTTCATGCACTTTGAAACTTTGTTCTTGGCTTCCAAACAACAAGAAGGTAGTTTCTGTGAAAATAAAATACTTAAAACTAAGCAAAGGAGCTTTTGGGAAAAGGGGAACGATAAAAATGAACTAAATTGCTCCCCTAAAAAGAAGTTTGATCAAGCTTAACATTTAGAAGACCCACTCTCTCTCTGCAAGAAATCTGCTCTATACATTGAAGTCAATAACACATGATTCAATGATTTATGATACAGAGGTCAAAAAGGAAAAGGTAAGTGCATCATGTATTAAATCTGAAAATCTAATCTGCACATTAGATTATTACCTGCTAATATCAGAATCATCTCAAGATTTTTTTCTTCATATTGAATATTGTCCTTCAAATGCAAACAAAATTGAGAAAGAAACAAGGGGACATTGTGGTCTTCAGTTAGAAAGGACATGATAACAGCATCAAAAGCTCATGCTTTGAAAACCAGAATGGGCAATGTGGACAAAGCAAGAGCCGAATACAAATCAATTGACTTAAGCTTAGTGGCAACAGTAAAAAACTTAAATTACATTCCCTAAAATATGGAATGTAAAATATGGAGGGCTATGGAACGAAATCAGCAATTTTGAATGCTATTAAAGCAAAACACAAACTTGTTTTGGAAAAAGAATGTGGAATTACTATTTGGAATGTATTTTATTGGAGACAGCCCAGATCTAATTGTGGAGTGCAACTGTTGTGGCAAATATTGCATTGAAGTAAAGCGTCCTTTTTTAATAAGAGACAAATCACCTCTTGATGGTACAAGCAATTTACCATATCTGGTTAGACACAGTGACACTGGGTTGTCTTTAAACAAGAAAATCACATACTTTACCCAATGTCATACCCAAATGGCTGTTACTGGAATCGACAAGTTTTTCTTTGTGGTATAGACCCCCTGTGGACTGTTCATGGAAAAAATAATTTTTGATAATGGCTATTGGGGTCATGATCATAGAAAAACTAAGTGAGTTTTACCTTAATTACCATGTTTCATACCTTTTTTCATGAGCCTGTAAGTGTTCTTTTTGACACAAATCACCCCCACACAAATCATGGTATGCCCCCACCTTACTGAATATCCCCAAAACGACTCATGATCTCTTCCCACACAACTAATGGTATGCCCCCACACAAATCATGGTATTTCCCCACAGTACTGAATATCCACCACGGTACTCATGGTATGCCCCCACGGTACTGAATATCCTCCACAATACTCAGAGATGCCTCCCCACATGACTCATGGTATGCCCCCACGGTACTGAATATCTGCCACGGTACTGAACACCCCCCACAGTACTGCACATACATTGTACAGGGTGACAATGGTGAAATTTCAACAGAAAAAGGACAATCTCATTGTGTTTCTGATATATGCTAATAAACAAAAATTTACTCTTTTATAAGTTGGGGTTGAGTGTTGCAAATAGACGCACACGCCCGAATAATATCATCGGCAAATGGTAGCACTGTTAGTGGAAGAGTGTTTTTTAATATTATAAATGTCTTGAACCTATTAATTGCTCGCTCCACGTGGATCCTTAGATTGGCAACTTGCTTTGTCAAACTCCACTCACTTGCTGTCATTTGTGATTTTGCACAGGCTCCAGGTGAAACAGCTAATCTGCAGTAGAAGTGGAGCAAATTGTCTTTGATTTGAAATCCCCTATCTGCCATCACCAGATTACCATACTCAAGCAAGCTGTAAAATCCACTGTTTTGGCAAATGAACTGATTTGTAGTTCTACCTTCATAGCAATAAGAAATGTACATTATATATCCTGATGGTGTAATTGCAATTAAAAATTTGAAAGGATTATTCTTTTTATAGTCTGACCAAGTGGCTGCTTGGACGTCTAGTGAATTTGGCTTCTCGATGAATACTTTTTTGAGCAATCGATTATGACATTAACACAAACAATAGAGCCACAAAATGCAGATAATTTCAGTACTGAAGAAACATATGATATGATATCACAGATACATAATCAAAAGAAAAGGTCTAGAACAGCAGTTGATCAAGGAATGGAATGCATTAAAAAGCCTTGAGGTAGTGATGACATGCAATAGGAATGTACATTGCAAGATTTGTCAACAAAGGATACAGATCATGATGCTCAGTCAAATGATCAGAGAAAAACAAAGATGGAGAATCAACCATTAACAGATTGTAACACAATAGACAGCATGAATTCTTTAAAAGAAGATATTCAGTTGGTAGAGGGAATCACAAAGTATGACTATGGGAAATGGTCTGCTATGTTCAAAGATAAACAATTGTGTTTTGCTTCTAGCAGAAAAACAAATGCATTGCTTAGAAGAGCTAGAACAATCAAATTTCAGCAACTGTACAAAAGAACAAGATCACGAGTAGATGCCAAGAGCACTGTCAACTTTCTGAGCTTGAGAAATACTTAAAATTGATCATTCGTTATTTCAGGCACTGCTTTTGGATCACTTACATTACAATCATCTTATTTTAGAGTCTTAGTTACCTTAATTGAAAATTATTGGTTTAGCCGCTGCAAGAATGTTTTATTATCTAAAATTCCCATCTTTACAGATCTTTGTGAGGTAATGTGATTTTAAATGTTGGCGCTGATTTCTGCAGTGACTTCTTTGTTTACAGGTTTTTGACTTATTATACTTAATTTTTAGTTTAGTTCTCAACATAATGGCTTTTCTTTGACATTCACTGGGTGGCTTATTGCTTCCTGTTACTATTTGCCACTTTAGAGGAGCATGATTTCTTACATAAATAGCGACTTTCTTAGAAAATTATCGTGCTAGATTTGTGAGTAATGTTTGGATGGCGTTTAGGGAGAGACGATTTCCAGGTTGTAAGAATTAGTTTATGAAATTCACTTAGACTTGTTTGGATCGTTTTGCTGTGTTGAAAGTTGTGTTTCTGATTAGTTTAAATAACATCAATCAAAGAAGGATTACAGTTATGACAGAGAAGGACGAATTACAGAGATTATAGCAAGAGAGCTATTCAACAAGATTTTTGAGTCCAAAGGAAGAACATATAGTTTTCAGGTATCTATAATCTGGAGCTTAATTTATATCCCCAGTAATAATGAAATTGTCCTAATTTTGAAGATAATTTTTCTATTAAAATTTCTCAGCACAGCAAAACTTGAGAAAATTTTCAGAAAAATAGACAATTGATTTCAGTTTGGAAGATATGTTTCGGATTCATATGATACATCTTCAGCTAAAAAAAAGATAATGCATCCTGAAATTTGGAGAAGCTCTTTTTGAAGTGTCAAAGGCTACTACGGATGTAACGTTCCTGACAAATTGTCTAAGATTGTATGGTTTTCCAAAATTATTCTGCTTTTCATTGCTGAATACTGCAACCAGAGATGTGAATGCCATCCATAAAGGTCTGCTGAGGAGTGCTGTACTCAAAAGATCAAAGGAACTGAGAAAACTTGAATTGGATAGAGACCATTCATTGGATAAAGCAAAACGGATTCTTTCTTCTGTTTAATTTCTTCATCCTGAAACAGTTTTTGACAACAACTTTAACAGAAACACATCAACTAATCAAGACACATGAAAAGAAATTACATAGCCTGACTAAGGAAAAGATTCTTCTACCTTTTATAGACCAATGGCTGAAACAGGAGCATTACCACCCGTGGAGGCAATTTATGGGACGATCTTTTTCTGATGCAGTTTTGGGCGTAGAATTTGAATCTGGATGTTGATCAGGCATGGGAAATAAATTTTCGTTTCAAATATCGAATTTCTGAGAAAATCATTATAAATATGATGTCCGAAGCATTCTAATTCTATGTGGAGATAGATATTGCTATGACACAACAGAAATTGGCTCTCCCAAGTTTTGGGGGGAAGTGGCTAAATTTCTAAGCCTAAGGTGCATACATGCCTTTAAGGCATGCAGTTATCTTAGGTTATTGACTTTAAATAACATATATTTAACTTACTTACTTACTTACTTAGGACGTCATACCTGATGCCCCAAATATATATCAAAGCATCGTTAATTGTCGTCATAATCTGTAAGGTCACTGTCATTCTCCTCATCCACATTCACGATAGCGAATCTATACGCACTACTGTGGTGGATAAGCACTACTTTGGTTGTGTATGTTGCGTACTGTGGTGGGGTTTTTTGTGTACTGTGGTGGGTTATTATGCGTACTGTGGTGGGTAAGCTCTACTGTGGTCAGTTATTATGCGTACTGTGGTGGGTTATTATGCTTGATGTGGTGGGGTTTTTTGCATACTGTGGTGGATAAGCTCTACTGTAGTGGGTTATTATGCTTGCTGTGGTGGGGTTTTTTGCGTACTGTGGTGGATAAGCTCTACTGTGGTGAGTTATTATGCTTAATGTTGTTTGTTATTATGCTTGTTGTGGTCCGGTTTTTTGCGTACAGTGGTGGATAAGCACTACTGTGGTGGGTTATGATGCTTGATGTGGTGGGTTATTATGCTTGTTGTGGTGGGGTTTTTTGCTTACTGTGGTGGATAAGCACTACTGTGGTGGGTTATTATGCTTGTTGTGGCGGGTTATTATGCTTGTTGTGGTGGGATTTTTGCGTACTGCGGCGGATAAGCACTACTGTGGTGGGTTATTATGCTTGTTGTGACGGGGTTTTTTGCGTACTGTGGTGGATAAGCACTACTGTGGTGGGTTATTATGGTTGTTGTGGCAGGGTTACTGTGTGGTGGATTACTGTATGGTTATTCACAGATATTTGTAAAACTCAGACACTTCTACTTTTTTGCCCCCAATATACCAAACTGGAACATTTTTTTTGCATAAGATTTGCGTATATTATTTCTAAAAGCTAGTATTTTAAATTTTTCTAATTCACATCCCATTTATTGCATTCGTAAATCTTTCAATTACATCTAGTTGTGCCTGAAGATCATTTGGATTTCTAGCTACCATAACAAGATCATCAGCGTAAAGAAGTGAATGTATTGACTTGTCTCTCAGAATGACACCTTCAGATTCCTCATGCAATTTATTGTGCAGATCATTGAAAAATAAAACAAAGAGTAACAGATTTAAAAGGCAGTCTTATTTTGCGCCACAGGAGCATAGAAAAACGTAAGATAATCTATCATTACCATTTACGCATGACATAACTTTAGAATATAGAGAAGATATTGTTGTTAGGAGAGTCTTTGTAACACATAATACGTAAGACTATTCAGAAGTTTCTTAAGATCAACTGAGTCGTATGCCTTTCAGAAATTAACAAACCAAAGGTAAAGAGCACCTTTTTTCTGAAACGTGTTTTCTATTATTGCATGAGAAGTAAAAACATTGTTTGATGTTTGATAGATTTCATAAAAGCAATTTGGTTTTCGTGAAGGATTTTGTTTTCACGGACTATTTTATTTAATCTCTCAAGAAGAACAACAATGAAAAGTTTGCTAACGATGCTTAGTAATGTAATACCTCTATAGTTATCTAACTTGATTGTGTCCCCAACCTTGAAAATAAGCACTATGATCCATATTGCCCATTCTTCAGGAAACTCACCAGTTTCTAGTATTTTATTGAATAGACCTACAAATACTTAACAAATTCACTCAGGTTCTTTCAGAGTTTTGCACACATCATATCAAGCCCAGAACATTTACCATGTTTTGATTTATGTATCATAATTTTAACTTCAAAGAAGGTTGTAGGCCTGTTGAGCGATTCTTTAAATGAGGAAAGTGTAACAACATCAAACAGATTCACAAAATGGTGGCAGCAACATCAGATGGGAGTAAGCACCTTTTTGGAAAATAAAGAGAGAGAACATCTTGAAGATATAAAGAGAAATTGCATCTACCATTTTAAACAAATTGCGAGAGAAAATTGAAGACATAAATCTGGAAACAACAAGAAAGATAACAAGATCAGAGTGGAAAAAGATGATAAAGAAAAACATGAGCATCTGCATCATTATCTTTGAATATAAAGGTTATTATATTGTATTATGTTATGCTATTGATGAATTGTCAGCATGCAAAGAAACTTTATCAATCCTCTGTATCAAAAAACAAGGTGTCTTTATCTATTTAAACTATGGGTCTTTTTTTGTGGACATCATCATGTGGAAACATATCAGCATATTTAGATTAATTTAGGCGTATGCTATTAATGAATTGTTAACAAGCAAGGAAAGTTTGTCAACCCTCTGTGAAAAGGAATGTAGCTTAATCTTCTTTCCTTGTATACTTATTTTTTTATTTCTTAGTCTTCCAAGTAAAGCGTAGTTTACACGAGCAATTTTCTATGACAATTTTCTTTGACAAGTTTCCTTGTTCGTGTGGATGGATATTTGACAATTTTTTAATTGTCAAATGTATTTGCTCTTGTGGATGAGCAGCAAGTTTCTTTGACAAGTTTTCGTTCTGAAGGCAATGGATTTAACCAGCGGTATTTGCTGAGTTTTGTAGGCTAGCCTCACTTTGATAAATAATTTGTGTGCCAAAACATAAGATTGGAACTTGGACAGCTTGGATATTGCTGGTGAGATTTTACTTACAATTATGGCACCTTTATCAAAGAAGAAACGTTTGCTTTCTTATGGAATAGGCATGGCATTATTGATGTATTATCACGAAGAATCAAAGAGAAAGCAGAAATGGTGGGTTCGCCCCTGGGAACCTTGTGATTGTCGGCAAGCTCAAGGATAGGCTGCAAATTTAGTTGGGAAGCTCAGGCTTTTAGGTCCTGGTAGCTTTTAGAATTTTTTCCGGTAGGTTCACGCTAGCGAATCTATACGCACTACTGTGGTGGATACGCACTACTGTGGTGGTGTATTTTGTGTACTGTGGTGGGGTTTTTTGCATACTGTGGTGGATAAGCTCTACTGTTGTGGGTTATTATGCGTAATGTGGTAGGTTATTATGTGTACTGTGATGGGTTATCATGCTTGTTGTGGTGGGGTTTTGTGCGTACTGTGGTGGATAAGCTCTACTGTGGTGGGTTATTATGCATACTGTGGTAGGTTATTATGCGTACTGTGGTGGGTTATTATGCTTGTTGTGGTGGGGCTTTTTGCGTACTGTGGCGGATAAGCACTACTGTGGTGGGTTATTATGGTTGTTGTGGCAGAATTTTTTGCATACTGCGGTGGATAAGCAATACTGTGGTGGGTTATTATGCTTGATGTGGTGGGTTATTATGTGGAATCTTAACCTTAATCTTAATCTAAATGTTAATCTTAATCAGAATCTAAATCTCAATTGTAATCTTAATGTTACTTTTAATCATAATGTTAATGTTAATCTTAATCTTAACCTTTGTAAATCTTGAACTTCATCTTAATATTAGTCTTAATCTGTGTTAGTCTTGGTCTAAGTATCAGTCTTTCATTGCTGAACTTAAACTTAAAATTATTCTTAATTTGTAAACTAAAGCTCATTTTCAAATCAGTCTTAATCTGAACCTGATATAACATTGAAACTTACAATTAATGTTAATGTTGTTGTTTATCACCACTTGCAATAATGTCAATCTCAGAATTTATAATGATCTTAATTCACATGCATACTGTTAGATGCCAAATAAACGTCCCCCTGTTTATTAATTTCGAGTTTTTCCCCACCCACTTAATGTTAATGTTGTTGTTTATCACCACATGCAATAATGTCAATCTCAGAATTTATCATGATCTTAATTCACATGCATACTGTTAGATGCCAAATAAACGTCCCCCTGTTTATTAATTTCGAGTTTTTCCGCCACCCACAGGGCCTTATTAGAACCTCCTATCTATTATTTTGGAAGAAACAATTTCACTTGTGAAACGATGAAACTACATTTATTAATTTTCCCCCAACACCGGATCGTATAAGGACCCCCTGTTTATTGAAATTTCAAAAGAACTTGCCAGCCCCCCCCCCCATCGATTAGGACCCCCTGTTTATTCGCTAGCCTACTTAAGAGTATTGGCCTTAATGTTAATATTAGTAAAAGTGAAATTGATCTTTAACTTAAAATAAATATTAATATTATTCTTATTTCTTCAAGTGCAATAAAACTTTAAATGAAAATCGGAGATGAAATTAAAATTAAAATAAAAACCAGATGGAAATGAAAGTTAGTGTCAAGACATAAATTGAAAATACATTTATAATTGAAAAGATATGAGAAAAAATTTATCCAAAGATTTTAGTCAAAAGCCTTCTAGTTTTGTGAAACTGATTTTAAAACATTGAAAAGATTTGTAAACTATTGAAATCACAAAAACAAAAACACCAAAAATTTGCCCTTGAGGGGATTTGAACTCCAGCCATTCGGGGTGGCAGGCATTTAACCACTCGGCTACACAGCCGTATTGTGATAAACTCCTAGTGGTTCTTGAATTCATGCAACAAAATACGTTAAAAAAGTAATGTCTAACGAACTTAAAAATTACAACAAAGGCAAATTTTAGTTGCCAGACGTCTCCTGGGCCTTGAGAAAACATTTCCAACACGAAAATGACAGAAATAAAAAAATTCGAAAGGAAAAGATTTGCCCTTGAGGGGAGTCAAACTCCCGACTCAGCGTCTCAGCTCCCGAGACATGCCGCTTTACCGACCGTGCTACAGTGGCTTGTTGCGTTTCAGAGATAATCCTCCTACAGAAAACAATCAGACAATGGTTAGAACAGGGACCAATGACGCACTTCAAAGAAGGGTTAGCCCCAATTACCCCAGAAGCGAAGGCAGTTTGCAAAAAAAGAGAGGGTGATGACACGCCTACCCCAGGGTTGGCAGAGCAGGGGAAAAGTCAGAAAAGCGTACCACTTACGGCGTCGGCGGAGCGACTCTAGCAAAATCGGTTTCCATGGAAATTACCATTTTAATATAAGAGAGATTAATTACAGTAAAACATTACTTTCAAACCAGTGCTTTTGTCTTTAAGTAATGCTGATGGACTATGCTGAGAACACCAAAGTCCAATTCAATGAGTGAGCTTGAAAAGCAAAAGAGATGCAAGAGACACATCTACTGTGTCATACAATATTACTACACCAATGCAAAACAAGCCTGGCAACTGGTTTTCTGCAATGTGCAACTCTACGTTCAAAGCATTGCTGATTGCTTATTTAATGGATGCATGGCAAGTAGGCAGAATGCGTCCCAAGGTAAAATCTTGTTTGCAAGCAATGAAGACAAATGCTTCAAATTTTCAGCAGTATTTCACAATGTTATTCGAGCAAAGTAGAAGATTTGCTTACATGAAGAAGTTAACAGTCATATATTCTTCCATTTCAATTCCCTTCTCTCCCCATGCAACACTGTGATTTGGACCTCTGACACAGATTGCTTAATCATTGGGCTCGGATGCTGGCCGTTTTCTCAAACTGATATTAAGATCCAGCTTGAAGTTGGACTCCAAAGTAGAAACTCACAAGGGTAGATCAGTATTGACCTGGTTATAATGTCAAACAAGATGACAACCCCATTTCATGCATGAAAAGCTTGATTGTTCAATGTTGCCTCCTTGTTCCCGTGTGCTATTGCAGACGTTTTTACGCACATATAATGTTGCAAAGCAGTTAATGTCCTCGATGAAAGCTGCACTGTCAGATGTGCTACCTACATAATTTTGATGGAAAGTAGATTTAAGGTTCTACAGACTTGTGTGGTTTGATGACAGAATTGCACCCACATGGCTAGAAATTGTCTAAAATAAAATTGATAATCTTGCTCACAATTTGAATACCGAAGATGGTAAGCAAAAACAGATTCCTACTTGCCTTTCATGATTATTTAGAAATAAAATAAGCTCAATGATTAGGGACCCAAGAGATCTTTACATTAAATTTCTCACAAGAAAAAATGTGGTACCATAGAAGTATGATAATAATAATAATGGTATTTATTATTCACACAGTTGTATCAGAAGATGAAAATCAAAATGCTGAAAGCAAAAGTACTGACAGTAGAGATTCTGGGGATGAATCAGACTGACATGAAGCTTCATAGTACTTTTACACAAATAATCACCACTTTCGATGTTTTATGATGTGTTAATTTTCATAAGTTCATTTTTGTCATTCTGGTAACATTTTTTCTCCTCGATTAGCCAAGTAATTGAACTCTTTTATTCTCATTAGAAAACACACAAACCGGAGAATTTTTAAGTATGATAAAGCATATTAAGTATGATAAAGGGTGCATCTTACATGATGTCTGACCGCACCCTCTGATTATATATCTTGATTAGATTTGGTGTATTTGTGATACAATATGTCATCATTTGTTGTCCACCCCAATACTTTGGAGATGGTTATAGTTTCAACCTTGTATGAAGTTAAATAATCCAGAGCCCCCGGCAGGTAAATTGATGACATCATGGGTGCCACAACCACCAGAGAAAACTGATCTGACCACTCATTTTTCAATCAGTCCATCCAAGGTAACATGAAACAAACCAAAAACCGCCAACAGCCCTTTGACTATTAGGTGTCCAATATAGTAACTGGTCAACTTGCCCCACTTCCAACTTGCCTTGCCTTAAAATCGTCAAGTCAGAACCTTTTCAAGTCATGTCGTCCCAAGTAATTCTCCAATGTGCCCTATCTGTCCAGTCAACTCACCTAACCACTACGTTAAATTGATGAAAGAGAATGATTAATCTATCAGAGTGATAAAAGAGAGTTTGTGGCAGTGCCCCCTACTTTAGTAGAGAGTAGGGATGAGTTAACTTTTCAGGTTGACTTTGAAAATTTGCCAGGTTGACCTAAAAGTAAGGTGACTTGAAAGTGGGGTGAGTTAGTAGTAGGGCTAGTTGTCTAGGAACCTCAAATGTCAGATATCTCCTGATCTTTCTCCCTTTCACAATTGTTGATATTAAAGTCCTGGGAGATAGTATACCTAGGTTTCATTTTAAAAATAAGTTGTAGTTATTTCATTTTAACAATCAGGTGTATTCAGTTTCAAACCTGAATAGACCTTTTCAAGTATGCCTGGGTTGGACGTGATATTTTCTGGAAAATGGTAGGCATTTCCAGTAAGGGAATCCTCTTTGTGTGCAATAACTGGAATTTTGGATGTTTTACAAGAGTTATTTCAGCAACATTTGACTCAATATTCACGAATAACTGAAGAAAAAGAGAGCAAAGGAATCTGCAACAATAAATATTGAAAATATGTCCAGAAATTCAGAAAAGGTTACAAGTGACTCGTTTAGAACTGGTGATAGGGAAAGTAATAAACATTTCTGTATTTTTTAGCATTTTATTATTCACTTTACTTGGAATGCTTACTGCACTACCCCGCTATTATTATAAATAAATGCTGCCTTTCAAAACACCTCTGTACCTGGCAACCATTGTCAAAACGGAAGCAGAGATTATGATTCCGTCAATGTTCATGGGTTAAGTCCTCGAACTGCGTGTTTGCTCCACGAGCAAGGACTGTAGTCATGTACAGAATTGGCATAATCTCTTCCCAGTTTATGGACGGGTTTTCAGCAGCATGTTTGCGTTAGGCTTGGTTGTAGTTCAGCAAGCCAGTACCCCGGATTTCACTGCATGCATTAGTTATCAGCAAAATATACTACAGGTATTGCAGCATCTTAAATGTTGATGAGGGGGCAAAAACACATACATCAATTATCCAAGCCTCAGCCGAATCACTGAATGAACAAATAGGAGTTAACTTGGTCTCAAGTTTGGTTAAAGCCCCTTGAGAAGGCTCGCTGCCTGGCAGCTTTGGCAGATTGCGTGGCCTTGGAAGGATCAGATTCACACACGTGCCAGCTTTTATTTCATTGGCAAGGTAGGCAGGGACTGGTTAGAGGTTGGCGGAAACAAGAACAGCTGGCCTGTCAGTGGTTGAAGCAGTGGCAGACCCAAATGAGGGTTTAGTAATAGGGCTCTTTGCACCCAATGCCAGCGTGTGGGTTGCTGTAAGTGCTTGCTGAGCTTGTAGGGTAGGAGAAGGGGTTTCCTGGTTAGCCAGGGTGAGAAAAGATGGAGCTGTAGCCAGATGGGATATAGTATGTAAAAACAGTTGAAGCAGATAATAAAGCCCATGTTCCTTGAGCCCCTGATGGCTGAGACTGCAAGTATGAACTGGTTGAAGGCTGTGAGACTGCAGATGCTTGGGGTTGCTGACAGGAGACTGATTTAGTTACCTGTGTGATTGCAGAATTCAGACTTCAAGTTTTTCCATAACCTCCTTTCAGCTACTAGAATCTGCGGGGTCATGGAAGCCTGTGAGGAAAATGTCTGAGCAGTGAATTCCTTGTCTTCCCTCCTGTGAGATTGACTTGATCCAGGCAACGAAGGTGCAGATGGGTTTCTAACTAGGAGTAACACTAGGACAAACGTGCAATACCAATGTAGAGTTATAAAAAGAAAACAATTTCAAAATTAAAGAATAAACAACAATCCAAAAAAGGGAACTCAATGCCTTGCCAACTCCTGCTGCAGCAGGTGATCCAACTCTTGAAGAACACCAGTTTTGTCTGGGTGATGAAACCAATGATTTGGTACTTTAGTTCCCAGGGTATACTGTAAGCTTCAAACTTTAAATTTTCTTGCAACTTCCCCATGGGGCCACACGCTTAAAATGGCCGTAGCAGGGAGTATGATTTGAGATTTTAAGTTTTCTTTGCTGTTCAGTGTGTCTTTTGCTAAAAACTAATAACTTTGCACAGGAAGACATCTTGTATCCCAAACAAGGTCAACAAAAATGCGATCTTATCACCAGGAAGATATTGATGGATAGGCCAATGACCCAGAGAAATCACCTAGGCCAATGACTCGGAGAAGTCACCCAAGCCAAGATCTGCTTAAATTTGCTTTGATTAGTAAATCAGCCAGGGCCAGTAGAGAAAAAAAATGTATTAGAAATCTCTCATTGGGATTCGAACATTTAATTCACTCCAAGAAAGGCTCCAATCTATAGTCAAGCTGATGATGATTCGCAAACTCTTGATCTTTAGAAGAGAGTCCCAGTTGAGTGAGCAGTAATTGCCATGTACTTTCAAGCATAGTCCCCTGGAATAGGTAAGGCTGCTAACCTAGATCAAGAGGCAGAAGACGTCACCTCTGTGACTGTACTGTAAACATCTGACGTCTTAATCCTTGGACATTAACCAGCCATAAACTAGCATGATAAGCCCCCAAGTAAAAAAAGGATATTTTGGTTCATCCCTTCACTGTCATTCGTAGATAGGCATTTGTAGATTCTTCGCAAACTTGGCTAATGTTAATTTGTTATCACAACCATTTAATTGATGCAATATGCTAAGAATTTCACAAGAAAAACGAAAACTTTTAATCTGTAAAACATGTTTTGAACAAACACTGTCCATAAACACTGTCCATCTTCAGTTACATAGCTAGATAATAGGTAAAATCAAGTACAGCAACTTATTAAATCTATAAAAATTCTTACATAACATAATAACACACGTGATACAAAGTGATAATTATAATAGTTGAACTTGAAATAAAAATAAACGTACAAAAGGAATAAGTTGGCAAGTATAAACAGAACCGATAATTAATGAGGGAGGTTTAAGTTATAATGGTACAATTGCTTATTGAGAGTAGGTTTAGCCCAAGAGATACAGAGAGCCCCCTTAATTTTAAGCGTATAAGAGCTATTTGCATTTTCTAAAATACTCAACGAATCCTAACAACTTCCCCAAGCCTCAAAGGGGGTCGAACATATTGCTTCAGTTGAGCTGGGCGGTGATACTGCCCCTGTGCTTGGATCTACTCACGGTGCAGCATTGACATCCTTTGTTTCTGAGACTTGAAAGAAAGGAACCCCATTATTAGCTGGAACAACACAAGGCTTCAGGTTGTCATGGTGAACAACAAGCTGTTTCCCTTCCCTGGAACGTATCTTGTAGTTAACCCCGTTGTTGGAAAGAACCTCATAATGTCCAACCCACCTCCCACCAAACTTCCAAGTCTTTGAACAGGGCAACCAAACTGACCTACCCGGCACAAATGGAACCCAGTTCCAAGAACTAGACGGACACTGCAATGTTTGCTTACTTCTAATTGCTTCTGAGCTGAGATATTAATGCTATGCAAGGCATTTTGCACAGACTTTGCCTGATCATACTGAACACAAGGATGTTTCAATGGTAGTCGTAAATCAACCTCTAAAAGAGTCCTGCAGTCGCGACCAAACACCATCTCATAAGGGCTATAACCCATAGATTCCTGCTGTCTGGTGGTATAAGCATAAACAGCCAAGTTAATCCAGTTATCCCAGTCATCCTGATTGTTGTAAACAAAAGAAGAGACTATACATTGGATGGTTCTTTTTGGCGCTCAGCGAGACTATCACACTGTGAGTAGTAGGCTGTGGTTCGAGATTTGATCATATCCATTAATCGTGAGACCACATGCATAACATTTTTTCAAATTTCCACCCTTTATCAGAATGGAGAATGAACAGAGGACAAAACCGGCTAAAGATACGAGTGACAAGAATATCAGCAGCAGTGGAGGCTTGAAATTTTTTCTGGCAAAATCTGAATGCTGATTTTTCACTTGGGGTGAGATCTTGCCAATCAATACACGGGTTTACTTCAATTTCAAACGTATTGTGGTGTTACCATACAAAGACAAATCTAAAAAATTAAAAATGGGAGAATTCTTACCATTTGGAAATTTGTATTTAGCTAAGGTACATTATCAAAATAGAAAGTTATCATTTTTACATACCTTTCGACAACATTTGTGTCTGTCTTCTAATGAGATATAATGTACACTCAAAACACCATAATTGAACATATAGAGGCTTTGTTCAGCAATGAATTTACTTGCAACTGTATTATCTGTAATTACATTTGCCCCAAAAGGCATGATGACTTTTAGTTTTTCTGTGAAGCGAATTAAGAATAAGGTAAACTAGAGATGAAACTTAGATGAGTCAAGCCTTTATTTAAGAGTTTGGAAAGTTTTGTTACAGCTGTCAAAAAAAGGAACAAAAGGGTCCATAATTTATATTATAATTGTTCATATTATATGACACATCATTCTGATATAATGCTCATATCAATCATTGAGGCAAGAAACAGTAAATTTATCAAGTGATATTCAAATGTGATATTTCGATCATAAGTCGGACTTAGATTTAAATGAATATTTATCCATTTTGTTTTAGTTGTAAGGAGTTCCAGGAGATGGAGGACAGTATTTTTAAGGAGTTGGCACCATTGCAGATTATAGCTGATGTGGCGGACTAAAATCACTTTTTTGTGTTTGTGCCTAAAAGTGAAGCAGAGAGAATTTCAAACGTAGTGTATAGAAAATTCTTAACAGTGACTCTTTACTATAGGGAAGCAAACATTATGCTTTGATATGGGTCTAAAGTCAAAGTTACAAGAATGAGGCTGTTGGGTTTGTCCATAACGGAAGTGAGTTTTTTTATGAAGGAATGCCAATAAATGTAAGTTGGATTTATATTATAATCTTAGAGTTTTTTAATTTTATATAGCTATAGAGTTATAAGGTACATAATTTTAAAATGGTAAATGGTAAAAGCCAACTATTTGCCATCACCAAACAAACTATTTGCCGACTATTTTCCAACTATTTCTGTATGAATAACATCAATATTCATAATCAGCGTGAGAATCTAGTCCAGAAAAGTTTCATTTGCAAGACTTACGCAAGAAAATTTGTGTGCAAGCGTTTTTCGGGCCACAGCAGACCAAAACGAGGTTAATTGACATGATATCTTGAAAAAGCAGCCTGGTTCGTATGAATAACATCCATATTCGTAATCAGCATGAAAAACTGATCTAGAAAAATGGTGTCCCCTAAATTCCCTCGCCAGGTGATACCTGGCCCACTCTCCCACTGGACTATCTATTGTGCTTTTTAGTTCAAAAATAAAGAAATACTTTGATTCAGATGATACCCCATAAATAAAGCAATTTTTCTTAAATACCTTTACCATTTTTACATCGTATTTATAATTTATTAAATTTTTTTAACAGGGCCCTTTTGATAACAGAACTTTATTGTACTGAAAAGGTTACCCTGTGTAAACATATATGTAGATTGGTGATACCTTTTTAACGCCAGCTATGACTCCAGGTTTCTTGAATATTTCAGGGAGTTTCTGAAAAGCAGCTGTGTCTGAATAGTTGAAGATGTAATTCTTGAATTGGTAATCATTTTTTCAACAGTTTATTTTTAAGCTGATATGCCATCATATATTATGTTGCATTGAATAAGTTCTATTTAATTTATCAGGAAATCAGTGCAAAGATTAAAGTACCTCTCTATAACCATTTCCTTGATGGCATATTTGGAGCATGTGCACACCTGTTGAACAATGGGTTTGTGAAATTCTGATGTATATTCTGAACATGGAATAAGAACGAATGAAACTTGGCACAGATAACTTCGCCATTTCCACTTGGTGTTGAAACTGCACTACAGTGAAGATGTCGAAGGCATTGCTTTATCCAGATTGCTTTATCTAATGACTCGCAGCCTTTTAACTTTGATGATTTGAGAAGGAGTTTATGAATTTCTGAAGATAAAAAAAAGTTGAAGTTGCAAATACCCTTCAACAGAAGTCAAGGAGCAAGTATTTTCAGTATCTCAGTTGTACTTACTTTTCTTCAGATGCCAAAGATCAAAGTAGTGTGTTATGGAAGTTGCATTTGATTTCATGTGTTTCACAATAGATATGTGTCTATCTGATACAAACGTCTTGATGTCAATATCATCAGAGAGAAGGAAATCTAAACAGTTTTGGAATCCTTGAAACTCTATTGCACTACTGCTGGATACTAGATTGTGCTGAAGAGAATATAAATCTTTGACTAACAGCTTGACAGGATGTGTGATATACGCAAGACAAGGAAACTGGTATCAAACAAAACTTATTTGTACAAGTTAGAAGTGAACAAGCTGTGCAGTATCGTTACAATAAATAGTATATGCACCAAATTTCGCACTGTGGCCCATACTATCAAAGCGTGCATCCCCAGAAACTGTTACATCTGATCTGTTTTTCAGCTGGTTGGTAACAGATAATTGATAAGATTCCAAATCATTTTGATGACCGGAAATAGAAATTTCTTGAAAAGAAATTTGTTGCACTGTTCACATGTTCAAATGAGGCTTAACATACTTCACTTAAAATTTAAAACGAATACAAATTAAGCACCTACCCTTTGATATCTATAAAATGTGGCAAGTGATAATGTTGCTACGTTGATGTGGTCAAAAGCTCTGATGAATTTTGAAGGCGATCCACCAGTTGATATAATGGAAAAAAGCAGCAAATTCCCAACAGGTATCTTGGTGCAACAAAAGTAAGGCTCACTTCTCCATGTCTCTGTCTGCTTGCATTGAGTTGCTATACAAGTTGACTGTATCACCATCATGATTCCAATGGTCAAAGCTTTTGTTAAAGGGCGTCTGCTTTGCACTTGTGACAAAATGAAAATAAGGGCAGCAGTTTTGATATATCCAAACTTACGAGAATTCAGTAAATATGAATTTCAAAAGAAAAATGACCAATTTTAACCGGCAAAACATGTTTCGAACTTTCTTTGTTCATCTTCAGTTGCAATATACGAATTAGCTAATTAAGAAAATTACAGGAGTTAAATAGAGCTATAAAATATTACATAACTTAATAACAAACATGGGGTAGCTAAATAATAAAGAAATCGGTAACATTAAAGGTAGATAAAGCATACAAATGGGAATAAGTTAATACAAACAGAAAAAACTAATTAAAAAGAAAGATTCACCTTGTAATGATAAAGTTGTTTATTGATTGTGGGTTTCACCCAAGAGATATGCAGCACCTCCTTGATCTTAAGGGTAAAAGAGCTATTAGCACTATCAAGAATGGAGCAACTTTCTTTAGAGCAAAGAGCGTGTCAAGAATGCGACTGATTTAAGTGTTTAAAAATATGGGAGTTTTTGTCCATGACCAAATGCTCTCGAATTTGTGTTGAAAGATTATTATTATTATTATTATTATTATTATTATATACTTTATTTCAGTGTCAAAATTTTTAGCAATAAGCTGCTAATTGAGGACACTCTAACTAAACCAAAATAACAAAGAAAAGGTTACATACAATAAAATAAGTCAGCTAAAATTACTTTTAAAAAGTCATTCACATAATTTACAATTTCTGCAGCTAAAAGTAATTAACGATGAAATGTCTTTTATTTTTCTAATTTGATTTTTAAATATTTCCAAACTTTGGCTGTTTCTAATGTCTTGACCTAGCTTTGACCATAACATTGGCCCCAAATATTTGATACAGTGTTTTCCAAATTTGACTGTCTTATAATTTGGTAGTTTAAAGTCTGAATTTCGCAAATTGTATCCTGTCATCGATCTTTCGAACATGTCTTGCAGTGGCTTTGGTGCAAGGTCATTCTTCACTTTGTACATCAGAATGGCAATGTCTTGAAAGGGGGGGGGGATTATTCAGAGTGTGTAGATTGGCTTTTGCAAGGAGTTCTTCATAGGAACTTATTTTGTCTTGAAATACAGCTCTCAGTGCCCTTTCTTGCACTCTTTCTAATTTCCGTCTGTCAGATTGTTTACAAAAATGAAACACCATTCCACAGTATGTCAAGTTTGGCAATATCGACATTTTATACAATGTTAGTTTTGCTTCCTTAGGTATGAGATTACGGAGTCTCACCAAAACACCTACTTTCTGGCTTGCTTTCTTACACGCATTAGCGATATGCTCACTGAATGATAACTGGTCGTCTATTGTAACTCCTAAGAGTGAGAGTGATCTTGACTGTTCTATATCAAATCCATCTATCTTTACTTCTATGCCTTTCACCTGCGTTTTTACACTGGAAAGAGTTAACACCTGGTATTTCTCGGGGTTAGCATGTAAGAAATTTTCTCCATACCACTTACATACATCTACCATGTTGTTGTTGATAGCATTCTGTACATCAATAGGTGTTTCTTTTGCAATATATAATTGATGGTCGTCTGCATACATTGACAAGTTACAGTTCAAGGTGTTGTAACATAGATCATTTTGATAAATGTTCCATAATAATGGGCCTAATGAGGATCCCTGTGGACACCCCCTCTTTGATTCCATCCATTGACTTCTTGTTTGACCAATTTTCACCCTGTTTTTGCGATTCTCAAAATATGATTCCATCATATCTATGGCACCTTTACTAAAGCCATATATTTCCATTTTCTTTAGCAGTAGTGGAGGGTAAAGAGAGTCAAATGCTTTACTCATATCAGTAGACAATACTCCAACTATCTGCTTCCGATCAACTGCCTCTTTCCAGTTCTCTACCAATGTGAGGAGTGTCGTTTCTGTACTGTGGCCTTTCCTGTAGGCTGCGAGACTGTCACTTAGGTAGGGTTTGATCCCTAATTCTGTCTGTACCACAATCAGATTTTCAAATATCTTGTCTACCACTGGTAAAGTTGTAATTGGCCTATAATTCTTATCAACAAATCTGTTATCTGCATACATTGATAATCTCTTATCAACAAATCTGCGGAGAAGTTTCCTTAATTAAGTTTCCTTAATTAAGTTTCCTTAATCTCTTATCAACAAATCTGCCGAGAAGTTTCCCCAACATAAGATGCGGAACATCGGCAACAAAGAAATATGTAGACAACACGAGCCCGAAAGCACTTGGGCACAGAATCCTTAACCCCGAACATGGAACGCAATTTGAAAGAATTAGAAACAAGTTTAATGTTTAAGACTTTACAGTATCTTTTAGCCAAGTATTTAATTTTACGTTGAGTTAAGACCGAAAACCTATCAATGTAAGGAAGTTTATAATAACAAACCTGATTAATTTCATTATCATTAGAACCATGTTTATCAACTACGAGTGGAGATCTAACTTTATTTAAATAATTGCAAATAACGTTGTTAATGAGATAAGTAGGTTAAAGGTTTTCATTTAAAATTAAGGTTAATTGTTTATTGTCGTTATCAAAACCAAGCCAGCTGTTTTTTATCTTATAAGCCCTATCTACAAGAGTCCTAATTAAACCTATTTTATATGAAAAGGAAGTGAAACTAAAAAAGTTAGTGAGTAAACCTGTGTAAGTTTTTTTACGGTAAACTGAAGTTATGGGGGACTTTTGACTATCCTTATCTATTAATATATCTAAAAAGGGAAGTTTATAGTTAAGGGCATCATCTTTATTTTAAATTAAGGGCATCATCGTCAACATAGTGATGGTAAAATGAAACTTCAGAAGCGTTAAATTGTTCTAACCAGATCTTTTTATGATATCCCATGAAGAGATTAGCTAAGACAGGAGCAAGTGGTGATCCCATGCTTTCACCGTCTATCTGGTCATAGTAAATGCTATTAAATAAAAAATGAGTTTTAGATGTAGCTAAATTAAAATTTTTTTTTAGACCAACTTCGCTAATTTTAAGTTCAGGATTACCGGTTTTAATGTATTGTACCACTAAATCAATAGATTCGTTTAAAGGGATATTAGTAAAAAGACTTTCAACGTCAAGGGAAACCATAAATTTACCAGAAATGTTTAAGTTATTAAGTTCATTGATAATTATTAAGTTCTGATATTATAACAATAAACTTCTTCTCTGATTTCATGTCGTGATCTGTGAAGTTGCTGTAAATAGCTGCAGTTGTTGTAAATCAGCTATTTACAACACTGAAGTGTTTAAAAATTTTACAATCTTAATGGTAAGTACTTAGATACTACTAAAGAAATGAATTTCATACTCAAATTTCATTTATTTCTTATGCACTATCATAATCATTATCAACATTTCCTTCTTCCAAATCCACATCCATATCATCACCAAAAAATTCATTATCATTAACATTATCGTCAAAATCATCTTCCATTTTGCTGATTTTGAATTTCATTCAGTTCAGTTCAGTTTCATTTTAAAATTCAACAAGCATACGATTTACTAATACACTGACAAAAACTACTTACAACAATAATTTAACATTTACTTAACATTGAATATACAAATAATGAAGAGTACAAAACAAATAGTAAACTTGCATGGTTGGTTGAATTTCTTAAAGGAGGAACTCTCTCAATAGGTAAACTAATCAAGGAGAGAATACCCCCTTATCTGGTCAATTTAGATTAAAGAGAATTTTCTAAGGGGTTAGTAGAATATTTGCAACAATTAGAAATAATATAATTTCAAAATTAAAGGGCTTTAAGGTTCAAACACAAATTTGATAGAAACAATAATGTCTTATAAGTTTTGAAGATGAATTTTCAATTGTAATTTGAACGAATTTTTCAAGCGAATGTTCCTGATTGCAACTGGAATATTGTTCTAAAGTTTTGCTCCAAGATGAGGGAAGGATTTCAAGCCATATTGAAGGGTATTTTTGTTTACTAAGTATAAATCACCTTTGCTGGCCTGTCTTGTACAATATTGATGAACTGATGAACCAAGCAAGAAGAAATTATTGAAGCAAATTGGTAAATTTCCATGAATAGAATCAAAAACAAAGGTCAAAAGTTTCAGTTTAAAGATAGCAGATAGTTCAAGGAGTTGAAGTTCTTTGAAAATAGGTGAATAGAGGTGGTTGAAAAGATATTGCCCTTACAGTTTTTTTCTGAATCTTAAAGAGAGGATCTAAATAAGTATTAAATGTTTGACCCCAGACAATGATTCCATATTGTAAAAATGATAGAAATAATGCATTATATAGGCATATCAAGACCTCATGAGGTACCATATTCCTAATTTTAAAAAACATGCTACAACACCTAGCTAGTTTTTTAGAGAGTTCACTCAGATGATATTTCCAGCTAAGATGCTCATCCAATAAAAGTCCCAAAAATTTTACAAATTTTACTCTTTTAATTTGCTTCTTTCCTCTTTTTATGATTGTATCTGCTGGAACTGATGTAGCAGAGGAATGGAAAATGATAAAGTTTGTTTTTTTAATATTAAGTGATAATTTGTTAACATCAAGCCATTTCTTCACTAATCCCACTTGTTATATTAGAGTGGTAAGCATTTGTAAATATATTGTCAATAATTGATTCAGAACTTTTAGAAATACGGCTAGGATGATGAATACAGGGGAGCAAGTTGTGTGAGAAAAATGTATTAATGAAATCATTAGATGGGGTATGTGAATCATAGTTTAACAAGTTAATATTGAAGTCACCCAAAATAAACATTAGTTTATTATTAGATATCCTTGATAAAATGTCATGAAAATGAGATGTTATATTCTCTATATTTGTGCCAGGATGTCTATATACACAGCGAAATAGCATATTTTTATCTTTTTTATTATCAATTTCAACCCAAACAGTTTCAAAATCTGAAGTAATGCAACTTAAATCTTGTCTAAGAATTGAATTAAGTGATGATTTCTCATATAAGCCAACCCCACCATTTTGTCTTGAGGAATAGTAGGTTGTATACTGGGCTCATTACTGTCACTGGGCGTCCTGCTGTCAGTGACGTCATAATCTGTGACGTCATAAGGTTGCGCTATAGTGCGACGGTTTTTATGGATATATTATGCTGGCTTCTCCAAGAGTCCCAGATCCTAGCGCACGCGGCTCATACTGTCAATGAAGTCATCAGGTCGCGCTATAGTGGGACAAGTTTTTCCAACCTCAAGAGTTCCTTAACCGCTAGCCTCGTTTCCGATTTAACAAGCTAGAACTTTCCAGAATGTTCCAGATGACGTCATCAAGTCATAACACAGATGTTAAATAATAAAGAGGTTCAATTCAGCCATTCAATTTAAAATAATTCAATTCAATTTAAAATAATTCAATTTACAACTCAATTTACAACGACAATTCAATTTAATTCAATTTAATTCAATTTACAACTCAATTCAATTCAGCAATTCAATTCAATTCAATAATTTTTGAAGTCTAAATGGAGACGGGGCTATATTTTTGAAGCCTAAATGGAGACGGAAATTCTTATAATTTGAATAATTTTAATAATTTAGTTGAAAATATCTGTGGGAATAAGAATGAACACTAATTAACACCAATGAAACATCAATGAACATTAAGAGAACACTAATGTTCATTAATAACTTTACTTATTCGAAACGTTCAAACTAAACAGAACCATAAATGTAAGCGAAAGATTATGATTCTGTTAGGCGATGGAGAGAGCAAGCTGATAATTAGACGATGGTTATTTTTATTCACAACCTAGAATATGAACCAACTGGAGCAGCATTTTAATGCATCTATTCAGTTGAAATAATAAAGGACATCTTAACATGGAATGGGATCGAGTCAGTGTTTTGTAAAGGGCGATGCTGAACGAGAACTTTGCAAACAAATTAATATACTAAATTTAAGACGCCGAAAACAACAACACACAACCCTCTAAAAGAACTACAAGAACATTAAAACTAATTAGATTAAATTATTACCTCGTAAAAAGTTATAATGCTCCTGCAGTTCTTCAAGAGGGTCGTGCAAAGTCGCCTTCGGCGCCCCAAATTCTTCGATATTTCAGCTGGCTATCCCGATTTGTTTACAAAGTTCTCGTTCAACTTGTCCACCTTTATAATATACAATCCCAACATCATTCCATGTTAAGATGTCCTTTATAATGGGTGGCGATTCCACACATTTCAGAGCTGCTCCAGTCGGTTCATATTCTAGGCTGTGAATGTTATGAAAACACCAATTATAGGCCCTCTGCCACTTTGAAGCTAAGTTTTTGAACGCAGTACATGGTTCGTATTCTCGCACAAAAGATGTTCTCCCGTCGCTTAGCAGAATTGCTATCTTTCTAATGCATTGGTGATCTTGACTAGTTTGGATGTATTCAATATCCATTAATGCAATTTGAGACATTCTAGAAAAACAAGGTGAAATAAAAGACGTTAAAAAGTGTCTGAAGAAAGTGTTTAGTGGTTTGAGCGCTCATATAAAACTAAACAAAAACCAAAAATTATAACATTACATACCTTATTTGCAATATTCGATGAACAACTAAAAAATAAAGAATCAGAAATTTAGTTGAAAGAATTGAAACGAAGAATTAAAGTCAAGATTCTAAGACCCGGTCGGGTCTCGAAGTTTCATAAGTTTCACGGCTTTTAGAATAAGTTTTGGTCAGGTAAATAAAAATAAAACATCCTTAAATAAGCAAGAAACATTTATTATAAGTTTAAATGATAAGAAAACTGTATTTCTAACACTTTTCCAAGAAAAAGTAGAGAAAAGTTAAAGATACTTACCAAAATTCCGAGAAAATTTTCCAAGAGTGTTTACATTTGCTGACGTGACGCCAATTTTAATTTTTCCCGCGATAAAATCCTCGTCACGTGACGCCTCGTTTTTGAATGACTTTCTGAAGAAGGATAGATCTGATTGGTTGATTGACCATGTTTCCAAGGTTTCTATGAAGAAGACTAGGTCTAGTTTACAGCGATTTGATTGGTTGAAAGTCTTGTTTCCAAGGCTTCTTTGAAGGCTTTTAGAAACACACAAAACCGTTGAGTTTGTTGTTTTTATTTTGCTTCAACCTACTGCGACCTGTTGTGTTTCGTTGCAAGTCTCGAAGAAAAGATGATTGGAGCGAGGAGAGCAATTGTCAACATGCAGCAAATGATCAGACTGCAACCAGGAGAGTCAGTATTTCAGAACCAATTTTAAAAATAAATCAGTTATAATGATTGGTGCTATTTATTTCATATTACGTCGTATTAATTGTTGTTGAAATGTTTTTTATTCAATTAATGAAGTTGATGACTTATAAATATCTTTCATCTCAAATCTCTTATAAATACAACGCATGCACCTAATAATTAAAGATGGGTAAGCGTAAGAGACAGGATAGAAAGAAACAGCGTACAAAGCGACGACGCATAAAGAGAATTAGAGGTAAAGGCCTTTTTAAAAACCTACAAAATTGGATTGTCAAAACAGCGATTGGCATTACACCATTACCAGGCTTACAGCGCGGATTGAAACCGAGAATTAGGAAAAAGGGGTGGAAAAAAGATAAACCTTTACAATTTATCCCTAGAGAAGTCTGGAGAGCTGCGGGGGTACCAAAGAAAACGCTAGATAAATTCGCATATGCTAAAAAATCCGATTTCAAATAATGGCATCACTAGCAGGAACTATTATTGCTTCAATGATTATTGATGATATGTTAAAAAATGATGGCGGACAGGAAGCAGCCGAGTTGATGAGAGGTGGCTATAAAAGGAAGTCAACATTAGAAAATTCTAGAAAGATGGGGTCCGCATTAGCGCGAGCCCCAGTTAGACAAGCAATTAAGCAAGGAGGAAGAGCAGTGACTAGAAATATTAGCAAACAAGCCGTAAAGAAATTCGCATTAAAAGGAGCAAAAGCAGCTGCAAAAGGCGGTGCCATAGCTGCAACTGGTTTAGGTGTTGAGACCGGTTTAAGAAAATTAGCTGGCGGCGGTGTGAGAAGAAAGCGTAGAAAGCGACTTAATGGTGGTAGGAAAACAACCAGAAAACATAGACGAAAGAAGAGAAAAACAGCTTGAGTAAATTTTCACTACTAACATTTCAATCTAATATTAAATCATACCATAGTGTTATTTAAGATCTGTGCTTCAATAAGTTCATATCGCATCTTCCATACAATAGTATGCAAATTATCCATATCAACCATCAAGCTGCTGATTAAAGGAAGCGAAACAATACCAGAACACAATGTAGTTACCAAAAGTAAAAAAATCATGAAACTTATTAAGCCACCACAGCATTCTTTAAAACAATCTTTTCTTCTTCTTTTTCCTCCTCCTTCAAGTTTAGACGATTCTATATCCATGACTGTAAAGTAAATACTTCAGGACAATATAACTACAATAAATTAAAGAAATGATTCAACACCTTACTTTATTTTATATGAGAGTTCCGCAAGATTCTAGAAGCGAGAAATCCTGCAATCTGATTGGTTGGAATTTTCCAGAACTTTCCAGAAAGTTCCGCAAGATTCTAGAAACGAGAAATCCTGCAATCTGATTGGTTGGAATTTTCCAGAACTTTCCAGAAAGTTCCACAAGATTCTAGAAACGAGAAATCCTGCAATCTGATTGGTTAATAATTCAAACGTCACGTTCGATCAAACTATAAAACCGATGCGTAAAATCAAATCAGTTCAGTTGTAACAAGTCGTCGAGAGTGCGGGAGAGTCAGTATTTCAGTCTCGTCTCTTGGAAATAGTTGGTGAAAACATAAACGATCAATTCCAGTTCCGCGGAGAAGATGCTGAAAGTCTGTTTGAGATGAACAAAGCACACATTCAATCAAAGCAGTACTTTGGCAGAATCACACAGTTTCTAACACTATACACTGAAGTTTTGAGTAAAGAAGAAGCGTATGAGGATAAGCTGGAAATCTATTTGCAGAAAAATGGTGATTTCCCTCTACAACTCTGTCTTGGAATCCGAAGATGGAAGAATGAGAAGCCATCAAAGACGGGAATAAATCTAAAAGAAGAAATGCTGAAAGCATTATATGGAAAGGTTGCTGATCTGAAAATGCTTCCACAACCATCCCGGAAAAGACCAGCGAGTGATGATGATGAGCAGATTCAAAAGAAGAAAAAGAAACAAGAAGAAGATCCGGCAAAGATTGATGTTCAAGTGCAAGAAGCATATGCTGAAATTCTCCTGAAATATATTTTCAACAAAGCAAAAGAGTATTGTGAAAAGTGTGCAACTACAGAGATGTGGGCAAAACAAATTGATGCTGCTGATCACAAGCAAGATTGTATGGTACATAATGCTTTTAGATTTCTAACATTTCACATTAGTTATGTCAACTCCGACATGCTGGCTGAAGGGAAAGAATCGTTTAAGAAATCAATGTTTGATGAGCTGAAGAAGAAGAATGGTCGACTGAATCAAACAATCAAATTCAGAGTTGAAAATCGGCATGATGAATTATCTCATCCAAGTCTCTTCACATCGATGTACCTGTTGCAAATATTGAGCAGAATAATAAACAATTTAATCATGGCATTTGCCTAGACTGAACGTTGTTATACAGTTGTTATTCATGAGATGTTTAAAATTAGTGAACATTAGTTTGATGTTATAGATATTAGTTTGATGTTATAGATATTAGTTTGATGTTATAGATATTATTTCAATGTTGTAGCTAGATGTAAAGAATTTGTTATAAATAGATGTTACCTGTTGTATGAGATGTTTAAAATTTGTTATAAATATGAGTTATGATTTGAGATTTAAAGCACCTTTTTCTTTGATTTTATCTGGAGTAAGCGGAAGCGGTAAAACGACCTGGGTAGAAAATCTGTTGAAAAATTATAACAATATAATTGATAATGGCAGACAATATCCCAATCTTTTGTGGATCTCGGGAACAAATCAACCGGAATTGTTTGAGCGCGTTAAAAAAGTTTTAACGGAATTGTAGATTTATTACTGAGCTACCTGAAAACTTGTACGAAGAAATCGAAAGATCGGACAAAAGATTAACTATTGTTGTCGATGATTTAATGCATGAAATTGCCAACTTTAAAGATTTGGGAAAATTGTTCACAAAAGGAAGATCTCATCTAAACATCAATGTAATTGTTATGATGCAAAACCCTTTTCCAAGAGGAACAGAAATGAGAAATTTAGCTCTCAATACTCAGTATCAAGTTCTTTTCAAGAATCCTCGAGATAGAAGCCAAATTAGATTTCTTGCACGGCAAATTATGCCCTCATCTCCAAAAACATTCCTTGACATTTACAATGATGCAACAGCAAGAATGTACGGCTACTTACTTTGTGATTTCACACAATCGATTGGAGAAGATATGAGATTTCGCACTAATATTTTCCCTAATGAAGCTCCTTTAGTGGTGTACAAGTCTAGAAAAGGTTATAAATAGAGATCAACAATTCTATAGGACAGCAAAAATGGATTCTTTTGAAAAGATAGTCATGGAGCCAAGTAAATCTGAAGATGAACCAGTGAAGAAAAAGCCTAAAAAGGTTATAAATAAAGGAAAAAAGTGTAAGAAAAGAAAGCGACGAAGAAAAAAGTGTACAAATGTTAAATTGTTAGAATTGTTAATTGATTTATTATGAGTTTAGAAAAGTTATATTCTGATCCTTCTGTTCCGGGTTCTCTCGGGGGTTTGGATAAAGCGTATAGGGAATTTAAAAGAGTAATTCCTAATTTGAAAAGGAAAGATGTTGAAGAATGGAGTAAAACTAGTCTTGCCTATTCGCTGCACAAACCAAGTAGGAAGAACTTTAAACGGGAGCGGATACTAACCAATAACATTGACTATTTGTGGGAATGTGATCTTGTTGATATGACGCATTTGAAAAAAGAAAACAACAACATTACATTCCTCTTGTGCTGTATTGATACTTTTAGCAAGTATGCATGGGTAAAGCCTCTAAAAAGAAAAACTGCAAAAGAAATTGTCAATGCGTTTAAAGAAATTTTATCCGAAAGAAAACCTAAAAAGGTACGATCCGACAAAGGCAGCGAGTTTATAAACAAAGAATTCCAAGCTTTGTTGAAGAAAAACGATATTGGATTTTACACTGCAAATAATGAAGTAAAGGCAGCAATTGTTGAACGCTTTAACAGAACATTAAAAGGACGAATGTATAGATACTTTACAGCACAAAATACGTTGAGATATATTGATAATTTGCAAGATTTTGTCAACTCATACAATAATACATATCACAGATCTATTGGTATGAGACCTTCTGAAGTCAACCAAGACAATGTCGACACTGTTCAAAAAGATTGTTTAAAAAGAAACCAGAAAAAATAAAAAGCTTTTCAAAACTGGAGATTATGTAAGATTGAGTTTGAAGAAGAGAATGTTTAAGAAAGGTTACTTGCAAAATTATACTGAAGAAATATTCAAGATCAGTAAAGTCTTTAAAGAAAGATATCCAGTAATGTATGAAATTGAAGATCTACAAGGTGAAAAGATAGTTGATCGTTTCTATAAAGAAGAGCTACAATGTGTGTATCTTCCAAAAACATTTGTTGTCGAGCAAGTGTTGAAAACTAAGAAGAAGAGGGGCAAAAACTTCTATTTAATCAGATGGAGAGGTTATCCTCCCCAATTTGATGAGTGGGTTGCTGAAAGTCAATTGGAGACAATATGATTGATGAAGAATTCGATTTGGTTCTTCCTTCGGGATTTGCTACAGATAGAATGAAATTAGTAGATTTCACAGTTGATTTACCTCACGTATTTCAATTAAACAATAAGAGAAAGTGGGAAATGGCATTGTTGCAAATGACGTTGCCAGATAGAGGAGAAAAATCACTACACGATCAATATTGGTTTTCAATAGCAAATGAGTATGTAACAGTCACGAATGAAGAGGGAAAATTGATTGATTGGGGTATAAATGATTTTTTTAATGAAAAAATCTATCTTGATAAAGAAATTATTGAAACACGCGATAATACTCTCATGTATTATGAATTCAAAAGGCTTTTCAATGACAGGGTATTGAATTTCCCAGAGTTTGGTTATCAGTTGAAAAACATGTTATCAGTATCATTGATTGGTGGAAAGATACAGTTTGAAATGAAAGATGATTTGAAATCATTGGGATATTCAACATATCACGGTAAAACGATAAAATTTACCAGTGCACTTCTCATGAAATTTTCAAGACCTTTGGCACATTTCCTTGGTTTGGAAGATCAAATGAATAACACATTGCCAAATGGTTCAACATTAACATACTTTGAATACAAGACTTCTGACAGCATACAACCTCACCAGGCTATGTATCTGATTGTATATAAGAAGAAGGCAGATGGCGATCCGTTAACTGGAGGAAAGATCAACTGTTTGAGTAGAATAAAGGATGGTGTTCATTTAAATGAACATACATCTATAAATATAGAATGCGATCTATTGGAAAGTAACTATCTTGGTGGTATTGAGAAAAGGCGAGTTTTGAGAAAACTAACATTTTACGATACAGATCTCGATACATATGTTAGATATTATGCTCCAAAGAATATAATTTTCACACCATTGGAGAGGTTGCAGTTTCAACAAATCCCAATACGATTGGTAGATGATGAAGGGAATCTTATAAGATTAACATCTCTCTATTCCGCAAAGCAATATATTGGAGAAACATCACTAACAGTTAGAATTAGACCGGTAATATGAATGTAACTTTAAATAATAGACATGTAAATTTTGTTAATCCACTTCCAGTGGATACAAGTTGGAAATGTAGCATGATTGCTTGTACGTTATATCGAAAAGAAAAAGATGAGAATGAAAAAGTGTTTGCTGTTTCTTGTGATTTCATTATAAGTAAGGATGCTGTTCCTCTCTTGGGTCTAGTTATTGACGATTCGCAATCGATTCACAGATCAACTATAAATCCTGCATCGTATAGAGTAACAAGATCTCATATAAAATCATTTGATATTAAAATCATCAACTGGGAAACGTTGGAAGATATATCGGATAAATTTGAAGACAATTGTCAGATTGACTTGTTTTTCAGCAAAGATGATTAATGACTTTTATCTTACATGTACCAACGATTCAGATTCAGCAATAAAACTTAAAGAACAATTACATTTACATGGAAAATGGGAGGTGGCATTGGTGGAAATGGTCTATGAACTGAGTGATAGATTTATATTTAATCCCGCAGAATTCAAATATGGGAAATATGAACCCTGGCGAATGATGGGATTTTTCCAAATTGGTACCGATAAGGTTGGTTTTGAAGATTTGAACGTGAGATTGGTAATATCTGATGAATATACAAAGAAATGGAATCAGGCAGCTGATAAGCGCGAGTATTATGTACGTCTTAGTCACCTTATTGGTGAAATCTCAGAGGGAGATGACGTTCACAATTAACAATGAGAGAAATTGTTTTAATTATGAATGAAGACATTCGCGCGCAAGAGGGAAGAATAAAAGAATATGTAAAAGAATTAGGTTTGCCTTACGAAGATCTGCCACAGTTTTCAATTGTAGATTCAAAAATCAAGATAACCTTTCCAAAGTACGTTAAAAGAGTTGCATTGGGAAAAGATTTGTGCAAATTGTTTGGTTTCATTGAAGCTACAGAAGAATATAATAAGAACATGAATAATGTTTATTACAGAGATGTGAGATGGACACCATGTCCATTTACTGGAACTTTTCTAGACAAACCATTAACAGATTATGTATTCAACGCCATCGAAAGAACGACTGATGTGGTGGGTGATGAACATTTCCAAGTCAATGCAGAAGGGAAGAATATGTTTATATATTGCTCGTTGTTAGACTATCGAGTAGTTGGAAAAATTAGCACGCCACTGCTACGCTTCATTCCGTTGAAAATTAACAAGCACGTTGTAAATTTTGTGGAATTTGAAAATTTGTTCTACTATCCATTATTGTACAACGATATCAACGAATTTACTATAAAAGTCTACAACGAGTTGGGAAAAGAGATACAATTCTACAAAACAAAGACAACATTCTTGCTACACTTTAGAAGGAAACATGTATGATTTCCCAATTTACAAATCAACTCCGTATTTTTACACCTACCAGCGTGGAAGAGGAGTAGGTAGTATTTTCAGGAAAGCTGGATCTATTTTTAAAAGAGCTGTTAAAGCTGCAATGCCAACAATAAAGAAACAAGGTGTAAAAGCTGCTGAGAAAATTTTGAAACCTGTTTTAGAAGAAGAAGGAGGAAAGGCAGTCGATCGGATATTAGCTGGTGAGAATGTTGGAGAAGTTGTAAAAAATACTGCCAAATCTTCTATGAGAGGAATTAAAAGGAAGTCTACTGAAGAAATTGCCGATGTTGTGAAGAAATCTGTCAAGAAATCGCCTGCTGGTAAGAAATCGACTGTTGGTAAGAAATCGCCTGCTGGTAAGAAATCGCCTGCTGGTAAGAAATCGACTGCTGGTAAGAAATCAAGAGTTCGTCCTAAAAGATCTATAAAAGAAAGCACCATGAGAGGGATATTCATACCTAAGCAGCCGGTGAAGAAGAGAAGAGCTAAGAAAGCTAAGAAACCTGATTTGAAAAAAACTTTGTTGAAGAAACTGTTGAAGAAGAATTTGCAACAATGAGCATAAAGCCAGAATATACTGAATGTCCTAGTGAAAGTTTGGATTTATTCTGTCCACCAGTAATACAAAACGATGTCAAGTATTTTAAAGATGTTGAATATTTTCCACAAACTGCTGCTCTCAATGCCTCAAAACAAACTGTTGTGTTTGACATTCCTGCTCAGCCTGATCATATGATTGACTTGAACCATTCTTATTTCGTCTCGACTCTGGCTATTAAAAGAGTCGATGGAAGTAATATTGGAAAAACCACTGCAGAATTTGCTGGAGTAATAAATAATATTGGTCAATCCATGTGGAAGCAGATAGAGCTGGTTTTGAATGACACTCCCGTCACAGAAGCAAATGGAATGTATGCCTATCAATCTTACTTGGAAACAATTCTGGCGTTTGATGAAACCAGAGCTAAAAACTATTTGAAAATGACAAACTGGGTCAGTGATACGATTGGCAAAGAAAATGTTGGTTTTCCAACAACCACATCAGCAACAAAAAATCTGGGTTTAAATGCAAGATCTGCACCATTTGACGAGAGTGAAAAGGTTAAAGTGTTGACAAAACCTCATGTCAACATTTGCAATCAAAGCAAATACTTGCTGCCTGGTGTTCGTCTTCAATGGCCATTGAGTCCAAACAGTGATGTGTTTTGTTTGATGAGAAAAGCTGGAACCACTTCGCCCTTATACATTTCCGAAGTGAAACTGGTGCTTCGTCACATACATCTTAAAGATGATGTATTGAAAGGAATTGAAAGAACACTGATGAAAACGAATGCGGTTTATCCAATCTGTCAACCTCACATGGCAAGCTACTTAATCAATGCCGCAACAACCAACTGGGTTCAAGATAATGTGTTCAATGGAAAGATTCCAAACAGATTGTTTTTTTGCGTTGGTTGATAATTCATCATTCAATGGAGCGGATGAAGGAAATCCGTTTGAGTTTGAACATGTTTCTGTTTCTGCCATTCAAGTAACTGTTGACAATCAAGAAATTACTCCACCTCTAAGATTGAATTATGATGATGATGATTACTTTGATGCCTACAGCCGCTTGGTGACCAGCTTGAATAATTCACCTAGTCTAATTGATTATGATAGATTCAAACAAGGATCGGCAATCTATGGGTTTGATTTGACACCTAAAGGAAACTGTGCAGATGAGCAATATTTGCTTAAAAGAGAGGGTAATCTGAGAATCAGTATAAATTTTGCAAACGCTGTTGACAGTTTGATGAACATTGTAATTTTGGGTGAATTTGATAGAGTCATTCAAATTGATAGTCATAAAAACATCATTCGAGATTGGTAATTATGGATGATATAACGATTAATAACTTACTTGTAAAACGTGAAAAGCTACCTCATTTTCATGGTGTATTTGGGAAAGATGAAATAAAAAACATCGACATTCATTCTCTACCTTGTTCATTTATTTTTAACGAAGATAATTTTACTGGTAAAGGAACCCACTGGGTAGCTGTCTATATCGCTGATGATGGTCGATTGGATTTCTATGATTCCTTTGGTGAACCTCCTATGTTGAAAGAATTTCTAGATTTTATTAGACCGTTCCAGCTCGCTTATAACAAGGTTCAAGTTCAATCCTATGAGACTGCTACATGTGGACAACATTGCATATTCTTTCTAATTAATAGAACAAAAACGTTTCAATGAACTCAATGGTTAATAAATATTTCAACATTCAGAACAAGTTAGATAACGATTTATTTGTTTACAACTATGTTAAACGAAGATATAATTTTAAATAATGTTAAAAACAGTTTAGAATAATGTTACAACAGTTTGTTACAACAGTTTGTTAATATTGTTACAACAGTTTAGTTTGTTAAAACAGTTCAATCAATGTTTTCTTCTTCGCAGTGTCTTTCTAGCGA
This sequence comes from Chrysaora quinquecirrha, assembly GCA_014526335.1. Classification (NCBI taxonomy): domain Eukaryota; kingdom Metazoa; phylum Cnidaria; class Scyphozoa; order Semaeostomeae; family Pelagiidae; genus Chrysaora; species Chrysaora quinquecirrha. Next base: position 1,636,222 of record JACTAT010000037.1, read on the forward strand.
ATAATGCCCATATGGCAGCGTGTTAAATCCATCATCAAGAATGTATCTTTTATCATCAAAGGGATTCAGCAATACCTTTTTTCTTTCCGTAGTGTAGATGGTGTGACAGTGTGATTCAATGTTGCGTTGAATGTGTGCATCTGCTCTCATTTCCATCAAACATTTCACATAATCTTCATGCTTCATTTGCTTCTTCACAACATACTTTTTTATTCCTTTTGCTTTTTTGATCGTATTTCCATCATTGATTTGACAGCTATACATCTTTGATCTCAAGCCAACAAATTCTTTCATTCCCACACCACCAAGCTCGTCTTTCATTTTCCCGATAACTTTCTTGTTTCTTGTAGAATAATTTGGATGTTCTTTATCATAATTGCTGAAATCGAATCCATCTTCGTGATCTTTCAATACTTTATCGACTTGATCTTTAGACATTGGTATGTCGTAGATGAAACTGTCAGTATCCATGTAGCATAACTCAACATTTGGAAGGTTTGGCTTTGCAAAGTTATAGTGGAAATCATACATCAATGTTTTGCTAATATCCAATATGCTGAAACCAATATACATTGGTTTGTTGAGTGTAACTTTCTTCTTCTTTTTCTCAACCAAAAGCGTGTCTTCATTGATTTCAATTACTCCGTAAAAGTTTGGATTTCTTACCCATTTTCTCACGACTTCTCCATCAGTACAGATTTCAAAACGTTGATGATTTCGAACATTTTCCATCGTCTTCCCGAACACGGAATTGTTCATCAACTTGAACAGATCTTTTTCAAAGTCGTTTCTTGCGTATGTCCTCTTCTGGGTATTAAAATCAATGTATTCTTTCAACCATAGACTTTGCTTGAATTCAATGATTTCATGAACTTTTGTCAGCTTCAAACCCAATTCCAAACACTGCTTCAAATTTCTTTCAAGCATGAGGTATTCTTCTTTGTTGAATAGATTTGGTATTAGCTTTGGTGTTGACTTAAACTTTTTTCCATCGAAAAGTTCTTTGTGAGCGTTCTTTTGATGTTCTGATAGCATGTCTTCTTGAACTTGTAATCTTCGCGGCGCCAATGGTAGATCTGCATGATGATCGTGTAATTCGACTGGATATTCCAAATCGACTTTGAGAATATAACCAATATCTTCATTCGATCTTGTCAGCAAAGCGTGGATGTCTGTATTTCTGATTTCTTCTTGTGTAAACTGCTTGAAACCACCATACGGCATTGGTTGTGACATTGCCCATCCATAGAGATTGTTTGCATCCAGATACATCAGCGTGTTGTTTTCTGTTGATTTAGCATGCCGTTTCACTGCTATCGAGACACCACCACGAATACCATCTTCAATCATCAGTAGAATGTCCTTCTTTTCTTCAGATAACAATTCCAGCTTCACACCAGTCATCTTCAGCATCGCATCCCAGGCCAGCGAAGGAGCGGTTAGATAATGTGCAGGATCGAGTCCGCTCTCAACTTCTTCAGCTTCAGCATCTGTCAAATCTCTCCTTGGTGGTATTTTCCAATTTCTGTAATCTAGAACATCTTCATCTTTTAGCGAGTTTTTACATGCTACACCAGGCTCAAACATTCCTTGGCGTTCTCTTTTCAATTCTGCAACTCTTTCCTGTTCATTTCTCGGTACACTAGGGTACTGCTGTTGAGTAATCTCATCATGTAGGTGACCTTTGATAGAGACAAATTGTTCTTTCGGTAGGTTGCCTGCTAGTGTTGCCAAACTTGTACTCAGAAATGCAAAGGAGTCAATGTATTTGATGCCATGAATATTTCTTTCCTTACCATCTTCATTCACATCAGTATGAGAACCAATCTGTGCAGTCATGATCTTTTCTTTCGAATTGGCGATGATCTTTGTATTTCTACCTTTCAAATTCTTCAGAACATGATGCATGTCATACCCTTTGAGATTGTGGAAGACGATCGGGATCGTGTGAGTGTTTGCTATTATATCTAGATGTTTGAAGTTGCAATACTTGCAAGCTGGTCCTCTGTATTTCCCAGTAATGTGGCAATGATCTTTAACTTTCTTTCTATCCATGTCGTCAAATAACTGCTTGCAGCAATAGCAGTGTGTAGCCATATCATGTCTTGCATTTTCTTCGGGTGTTAATCTAATCATCCGCATGGTTTTCTTGAACACTGCTCGGATTTCCTCATTCAATTCATCTAGACGATTCATCAACACCTCCATGCAGTCTTCACCAGTATAGCATTCCAACGGCTGTTGCCATCTATCATCGATTGATTTAACATAAATGCAATAACTGATCGGCTTGTGTTCTTGATAAGCAGCTCTTTTGTTTGAGCTTTCCAGAATGGATTCAGTATCTGCATAGATGATAAATGGTAGCAAGCTCTGATGTTTGAAATGTTCAAACTTTAATTCTGTATCTTGAGGATATTCAACAGCTTGAGGGGCCTTACATAGCTTTTCATGCTTTTCCAAATTTTCTTGAGTTGTACATCCTGATAAGCATAGAGGACAGATAAAACGTTTTCCATGATGTTTGTGACCATCACGACCTGCTAAAAGAGGACTCAAGTCCTTTATCCAGCAATAGTGGCTCTCACCATCGTCATTGAATACCAATAGCAAATGCACATGTTTTTCACGTTTATTTTCAGTTATTCTTACTGGCACAATTTCGCCATCTTCATCCATATAGATGTTGATTGAAATGTTGTTGTTGACTTCAAATGTATCAATCATCTTTTTATCGGATTCTTTTACTGGATATGTCAATCCTTCACAGTTAAGTTCATCTAAGTATCGCCGGTACGGTGCGGCTCTCTCTGGATTCTGCGATCGTGGACGTGGATGTAGACGGGATAGAATTGCCCAGATGAAACATTTATCGTCACTGTTCTGTACATTGAGAACAGCCTTCTTGTTTTTAATGTATGTAGGTAGTTGTAAATACTTTCCACCACGAATTGCATCATAATCAAACATCTTCACTTGTAGTTGGGTAAACTTTGTAAATATCCAACCACTTCCATTCTCCAAGAATTCATCAACCTTATCTCGCAGTGTGTTGATAGCTTCAACTATCTGATCTTCAGCAACGTCATACTCTGACCATAGAAGCGTCTGCACGGTGGTTCTGAATGTGGGTGGTGGTTCTGTAACGATAAGCTTATCACCATACTTTTTAAATTCGGCATCGATAGTGACATAATACTTCATCCCCTGCTTGTGATCTGGCAATTCTTCTTTAATTTCTCGAATAGTATGCTGTGTGATTCTTGCCCAGTCTTTGATATCTTCTTCTTCGGTATATATTCTGAATGCTTTCTTATCCATCTTGTTCATGTTCTTACCTTTGCCAACCAATTTCTTTTGTTCTGCTGCTGACGGGCATATATCATGTGCTGTTCGCTTATGTGATGCGAGATTTAACATTCTGTCAAACAATTTCCCACATACATCACAAGCGATTTTTCTTCGCTTACTATTAGCAGCTGAGCTCTCTTCTTTGTGTGACCTCTTCATGATTAATTTTCAACTAGACTGATTTCGTCTTACGCTTCGATTTTATGGATTGATCGATCGAAAGTCGCGTTCGAATTATTAACCAATCAGATTGCAGGATTTCTCGTTTCTAGAATCTTGCGGAACTTTCTGGAAGATTCTGGAACTTTCTGGAAAGTTCTAGCCAATCAGATTGCAGGATTTCTCGTTTCTAGAATCTTGTTGAACTTTCTGGAAGTTTCTGGAAAGTTCTGGAAAGTTCTAGTTATCCAGATTGTAGGGTTATTATGTTATTTCATAAACGATTCGAACGTTGCGTTCTAATTATTATTACACCATCATAATCAATCAGATTGTAGGATTTCTGGAAACTTCTGGAAACTTCTGGAAAGTTCTAACCAATCAGATTGCAGGATTCTTACATCATTTTTAACGCTGTGAATTTTAACGCTGAGGAGGAGGAGTCTTTAGTAATTAGGAGTTACGTGGAACACTGATGAAGATACGATTGCTGTTGATTTCAGAAAACTAGTATCCCTGCAACACGAGAAAACACCAAGAGCTATGCTAAGAACTGTTTCTTCTATTTTTGATCCACTTGGCCTTGCATGTCCAGTTTCAATTGTTGGGAAGTCATTATATCATGATGTCTGCATGCAAAAGCTTGGATGGGATGATGAAATCTCCAGTGAGATGGCAAACAGTTGGAAGCTATGGCTCAAGGGCATTGCAGCACATCCAGTTATCAGTACAGATCGCCTGGTAATCAGTGAAATCCCAAGCAAGTCTACAGAAATCCAGATGCATGGATTTTCAGATTCAAGTCTTACAGCTTGTTGTGCCTTGATATATCTGGTTGTCAGTGAAAATGGAAGAAAAGTGGCCAAACTTTTAACAGCAAAAGCCCGAATCGCAAGACCAGATCTTTCAGTCCCAAGACTAGAACTCGTTGCAGCTCAGATGTTGGCAAGACTTTTAAAGACAGTCAGAAAAGCAATAGAAGGATGGAATATAACCGATACCTATTGTTGGACAGACAGCAAGACTGTTCTATGCTGGCTCCAGAATCGTGGCGAATGGAAACAATTTGTCAGATCCCGTGTAAATCAGATACTCAGTGAAGACTACATCTGTTGGAGGTACTGCCATACCAGTGAAAATCCTGCTGACATTGGCTCAAGAGGCATGACATCAGAACGACTTCAGAATTGTGACCTTTGGTGGAATGGACCTGATTGGCTGAATGATGAAGACCGATGGCCAGGTAACTCTGTTATCACAGAAGATGAAAGAGTGAATGAAGAACGCCGTGAAACGAACTTGGTATCAGTCATCAATGAAAATGAAACCAGAATGGGATTAGCAGATATGTTTGATCTATCCAGGTATGCAAGTTCCAGAAAACTCTTTCGAATCACAGCATTTGTATTACGATTTATCACAGCATGCAAGAAGAAATCAGTCTCTAATGAAGTCGCACTATCAACCGATGAAATCTTAGAAGCAGAGATGTTGTGGATACAACAGTCGCAAACAGCTTTCCCTCCTACAGATAATCAAAAGCAGCAACTGGGAATTCGTTCCAATGAGAAGAACATCCTGATATGTCATGGAAGATTTGACATCCCGAGTGAAGAGCAGCCAATCTACTTGTCGAAGAAAGATCCGTTGGTACCCTTGATCATTGCAGATGCTCACAGAAGAACGATGCACATGGGGGTGGCATCTACTTTGGCTGAAGTACGAGGAAGATACTGGATACCAAACGGAAGACAGATTGTAAAGAAAACACTCAGAAATTGCCAGCACTGCAAGAGATATACAGCTACACCACTCAGTTCGCCAGAAACAGCAGCTTTACCGTCATTCAGAACAACTCCAGGCTTTCCGTTCGAATCTACTGGTGTGGATTTCGCTGGTCCAGTCTATTACAAACGAGGTAAAAAGGAACGCAAAGCATACATAACCCTGTTTACCTGTGCTACTACTAGAGCCGTCCACTTAGAAGTTGTCGAAGACATGACAGCAGTGACATTCAGAAAAAGCCTCAAGAATTTCATGACGAGAAGAGGAGTCCCGAAGCTGATCATTTCGGATAATGCGAAGACTTTCCACTCAACGGCAAAATGGCTGAAAACTGTGCAAACAGATGGCAAAACAAACGCAATCCTCGAAAAATCAATATCAGTTGGAGATTTAATCTATCGAAAGCTCCTTGGTGGGGAGGATTCTTTGAGCGCATGGTTGGTTTGGTCAAAAGAACTCTGAAGAAATCACTGGGAAGAGCAAAGTTAAGTCTTTCAGAGCTTACAGAGCTTATGTTGGATGTAGAATTTTGTCTCAACAACCGACCATTGACGTATCAAGGTGAGGATTTGGAGATGGAACCTTTAACACCGAATCACCTGATTCATGGACGTCGAATGAAGCCGATCTATGAAGAAGCTAATCTGAGCGACGAAGATTCAACTGCAGCAAGAAGACGCCTGAGATATCTTCAGCGATGCAAAGAACAATATTGGAAGAGGTGGAATTCTGAATACCTTCGCAGTTTAAGAGAGCACCACAGAATCACTGGAAGTTCAAGTCAGATCGAAGAAGGAGACATTGTTCTCATTAAAGCAGAAAATCAATCAAGAAACACATGGAAACTCGGAAAGGTTGTCAAGATTATCAAAGGTAAAGATAACGTCATCAGAGGGGTACGACTACAAACAACGACCAACGATGTCACCAAATACTTAGAGAGACCATTACAGCATGTCTACCCGCTGGAAGTCAGAGAAGAACCACCAGATGTCTCAGAAAAGGATCAACCAGTCGATGCCCAGATGGAGAATGGAGTAAGACCAAAGCGACAAGCAGCAAGAAAAGACAGAGAAGAAATACAGACACGATTGTTTTTGGATGAAGAAGACGAAAATCAAATCGATTGACATTTGATTTGGGGGTGGTGTGACCCGAAAATTCGAACAAATCTGGAATAATTTGTGGACAAGGTAATTAAAACTTTGCTTAGCTTTTAGTTTAATTGCTTAATGCTGTTGTTTTAAGTTTCAAGCCAAGTTTTTATCATTAAGTTATAATTATTTCTCAAAATAAAGTTTATTACTGTTGCTAATGAAAAATGCATTAAGTTGTTATGTTAAGTTGTATCACTTTTAGAATTCTTACGTAAATCTTTCGTAGTTTGTATTTAGAATATATTACTTTCTCCGCCTGTTTTCGTAAGTAGGCCAGGTCAAACCCATTACCCCTTGTTTTAGGAATGTCCTCTAAGTTGTTAGTGTATCTTAATGTTAGGTAGGTTAGGTTTTGCTGCCAACCCCAATCCCTATAAATGTAGGAACCTAGGCTAGCACCCTTAGACAACAGGCCTGGTGGCCAGATGAAGGCAGCAAGCAGCTCTGTCGAAGCGTAAGTCAAATCTAAACGAAATTCTATCCGTTTTAAGCTATCTTTGAATTTCATTCGCATGCTAAGTCGTTGTCCTTGCATGAAACCTCAAGGGTTTACTAGTGAAAATCGTTGCATTTACTTTATATTTGTAGTTTAATTTTGTACATAGTTATTTATACAGTCCTCTGAAAACGTATATTCAATTTGTTGATTCTTTGTCAAAATCTACAGTAGTTGGAGCCTAGCCGTCAAGGGGGTTTTCTAACAGTGTGATTGTAGAAAGGTCAATGCAAGATTTTCCTTACCCAATAATCGGAGACAACTTAGATCTGTATATAAAAGTGAAACACATGACAAGTGAAAATCAAAATAAGTAAGTATTCTCTTTTTATGATAATTATTGTTGCCCTATTGCTCTCTTCTAATCTTACCCTAAATTCACTTGATCCAAATTACCCAAAATGAGACATTTCACAGCAGCTGTTTTGCTTTGTTAGTGAAAATTTATGCAACTTTCAAAATTTCCTCTCATCATTAAATAATTTCTGGACTATACACTTATGGTCCACTTATTGAAGGTCAATACATTGGTTCAACATCTTAGGATTGCCGCTTAGAGTTACTGGAAGTGGATTGGACAACAAGCATCAGCAAAAATCTGTATTATCACTCAAAAATGAAGAATTTATTCCAGATGAATCTATGCACAATACTCTAGTCATTGATTTGATACCCCTCGTCAGTAGAGTGTTGTGGATAATATTACAGCATTCAGTGAATTCAGAAGCCTCATTGTAAGACATATTCTACACAAATATTCAAAAGAAATGTCAGAAAAAACGGAAGAGGTTTGTGTTTGACTTTAACGAATTTAACAAATTTGAGTTGCAGTTTAATGCTGACAGCTGAATGCCAGACTGTCCAATGCTTAAGAGAAACACTGCATTCATTATTATTCAAATATGCTCTTTTCCTTTTTATTCATAGGTACCCCTTGGTTTAATTCTAAAAAATGAATCTGTGGCTATTGAAATGCTAGTAATTCTTCAGAGTCTTCAAGATGATTATGTTCCTATCATTGATTCTGATAAAGGACAGAAACATGTTGTCCACCCAATTTTCTTAGGAGGTGATAATTTGACTGAGGAGCGTGCTTGAAACCTGCAAGGTGCCATGGCTGATGGAGATTTAGATTATGAGACACTCGATGGAATCTCACCAAAAAATGAAAATTGGCATGCAATACAATACATGTATAAGGTAACTCATATTTTACTGCTAGCTAGTATGTGGGTTAACAAGACAAATGCCCCGAGGGATATTTCAAACTGGTTCCTAACTTAAAATGCCAATGTATACAAGAAGAAGATAACAACATTTAACTTGTCATAAAACACTTTTCTGAATTATACCTGTCCCCATGTTAATATGTATGATGAAACATTGGATTTTTTATTGATTCTCTTTAGTATGAGGCAACTCACACTCTGTTGTTCAATGATAATTATTGAACTCATACAAAATTGCTGTGAATTCTGTTATCAGTCCTTACCTCAATAGCCCATAACCTTCACTGGGTAGTGAAGGAATAAGATTTCTTAATTTCGTAATATTATCTCCTAGATACTGTATGAAGCTTTTTTCGACAACGAGTCTGTAAGGGATATTGGTTCAATGGCATATAACATGAATCTTATAAAAAACACCAATGCAAGAGGAAATGTTGTTGACAAGTTTAATGAATGTAAAGAGTTTGTGAATTTTGAAACTGATGCACTTTTGGTCACATTGGCTATGAGTTATTTTGGAATAGACAGCACTGATGCATCTCCTGATGAAGTCATACCACCTGCAGTTATGAAAAGTAAAAAAGATGAAAAAGTAGAATGGCTTTACAAGCATGTCAAAAAAATTATAATCCAATACATTGTACAGTCGCATTCACAAAGCATATCAGAAATACATGAAAATATTGCTGCATTATCAAAGGAAAGAAATCCATATCAGTGTCGTCATCCAGGTTGTTCCAAAGTGTATAGGTATGACAAGGTTCGAATTCACCATGAAAGGCAGTCACATAAATTATGCATTTCAGAAAAGGTTGCAGAATTGAGCAAACAACCCTCAAGTGATGATGTATTCAACTATTGTACAGCACGACTGAATCTTGGCCTTTTGAATGCAGATGATGCAGTCAGAGAAGGTGGTGGGGAAAGAATTGTCAGGTGCTGGAAGTTTTTCATGCTCTATTATAAGGCATTTGGCCATGAAAAGTATGCTTATGCCTCCTTTCTTCTGCAGTCAAAGATTTCGGCAATTTTAACTGAGGCTCAGTGTGAACAGCTTGTTTGGAATAGAACTGTGAACAGAAAAGGAGGAAAAGGCAGAAACATATCCTGTGACTTGCGTTTAGAGCAAATTAATTGTTTGACAAAAGAGTTGCTACATAACTTAGGGGTTAACCTAAATGAAACAACTGCTCTGAGAGAATCTCTTGCAATAGGATTCATAGAAAAAATTCTTAGATCAGTTTATGATGACATGCACATCAATATTGGAACAGGACACCATAAAGTTAAAAGCAAAGAAGCAGACATGAAGCACATTGTCAATAACTTAACCTCAAAGAAAATTTTTACATTTACAGAAGGAAGAGCAAACCAGAAATTTAACAGATTCAATAGAAATCTTCTAGCAAAGCTTGATGTAATGTCGCTATCCTCTTGGCTGACAGGTTTGCGGAAGGACCTCAAGAAGAAGTATAAATAGATGAATTCGCTTGTAAGACATTCAGATTTCCTTTGCTCATTCTTACAACTAGCAGTACTTATGTATAAACTAATAAACTAGCAGTACATCGAATCTTGTAAATTTGTGTCACATTACATTGTAAGATAACAATTTGTAGAACATCTAATCTTCCTTAATGTATGTGACAATGCTTTTTAACAGTTCATTGAAAACACGCTGAGGGCAGAAATTTTCTGGATTGATTATTGGTCAATTAATCTAGATACATTTCTGGGAATTAATTTGTCTATTGTTTAGTTAAGATACTTGCTATACTACATTATGATTGAGAATCAAATCAAAATTATGCAATGCATCATCAAAAACTTCATGAGTGTTACCAAAGAAAAACTGATACATTTGTGCCCAAACTTTTAAGTATACAAATTGCACATGCACAAGACTCATTTACATAAAATACAACCACAGAAACTACCCCAAGGTAGGTACATTTCAATAAGTACAGATAAGATACTATGTGCTTCATCTGCAACAAGCAAAGCAACTCTTTCCTGATATAACCTTGATGCAAGGACTTTTCGCCACCTTTCTGATATCCAAGATTCTGGGCTTCCAAAGATGATTCGAAATTTACCATTAGCAATTTCTTCCTCATCTAAACTATCATCGTGAAGGCAACATGCTCGAATACCAACACTGTTTAAATACTTTTCTTGCAAATCCATTATCGCAAGCAGTGGGGAGATAACAAGAACGATGTCACGTCCACGAACAAAACTGAACTCATTGTACAAACTTAGGCCTAACTCGCGTCCAACAAAGGAAGCAATCTGGTAAGGCAAAGATTTCCCATGCCCAGTCGGTAGAATAGCAAATGTGTCTTTCCTGAGAATAAAAATAGATTTCAGAATTTCGAACTGTTGCGACGTGAGGTCTTCTATATGTGGGAAAAACATCTGAATTGCTTTTTTCGCAGCATCTTTCATGGCTTTCTCCAAGCCATCCATCTTTTCTCTGCACTTGATTATCTCCCGTGTGTAGTGAATCGTGATCAGATCATAGTGAATCATTGATTAGCCGTGTGACATGGTTAGGTATCTGACCAATCAAAGCAAAGATTCCAATTTGGGGATCTAGACTCCTGATTGGCTGAAGTCAATACACCAGAAGGAGGTTGCCCATTGATGGAACCAGAGCCACTATTCCCTCTTGATCTCCTTCCCAGTTCCTAATCCCCCTGCTCAGCGACTACGGCTCTGGAACCCAGGGTAAAGTTTAAACTGCTTTATTCTTTTGTTGCAATCAACATTCAGAGGAATTTTAAGTTGAGGATCTGGTTTAAATTTATTTTCATTTAATTCAAAATTGAAGATTGAGATTGATTTAAAGTTTAAGACTAAAACAAGGCTAACATTAAGATTAAGATTAAGATTAGGATTAATGATTATTGAGATTATTATAATGATGAATGATTATGATTAATGATGATTATGATTATGATTAATGATGATTATGATTAATGATTATGATTATGATTATTAAGATTATGATTAAGATTATTGACTATACGTTGAGTTCAAGACTAGGATAAACATTAGCATAAAGTTTTAAATTTCAGTCTAACAAAAAGACCAAAACTATGAATAAGATTAAGATTAAAAGTAACTAAGATTAGGATTAACAATAAGAATAAGATTCAGAGCAAGTATAGCAACTTAAAGGCTTAATCTCCTCAACCAAGAGTCCTTGGGAGGAGGAAGTCCTTGAAAGCAGATGTCCTTGAAAGGCAGTGGTCTCACACCGGCAAGGGCTAGTAATAGGAATGAAAAATAACAATACTGTATGTAGTCTTTTGTCAGTCTAGTCTTTTGAACAGAACAACGTAATTTTATTGAATGATTAAAAAATTGAATATAAAGAAGGTACTTTTTCAAGTTCACGCCTTATCCATTCCCCCAATTACCCACTTTTAAGAACATTGAGGAATCCTTCCTTGAACTCTAAGAAAGAGTTGTATGTGGCAAGAAGTTCAAGAGTGGGTGTGCATGTGTGAGAGATGACTCTCTGACTTTCTTATCCATTGAGCTGGTTGAGCATAACCAATATTATGTCTACACAAATAATATCAGCTCAGGTAGAAAACCTCAGAAGTGTCTGCATCAAATTTTCATTCAATCCACAAATAAACTTTTTTAGGAATTGAAACGCTTCAGCCAGTTTTTCTGTGGCTGTGTCCAGTGTGAGCAACTACAATATTTTGTTCTTCGATGGGAATTGACATCATTCAACATTGCTAGTGACTGAAAATTGCTTCCCCAACGTAACTCGGCTTTTGGACCAGCTCTTTGCACAATTTCAAGCAAAATCACTTGAAACTCTAATCTACTTTTTGGGAGTGTCTTCGAATTTAAGGTACTTAAAATGTCAAACATTTTCACCTTCAAGGTTGAGAGTGGCCTTTTCAATTGCAGGCTTCAGGATATTGACATAATGACAAAGTCGACAAACGTGTTTGGGAGTATGTCCTGATCCAAATACTTCTCACCGAAAATAGCTGCAATCAAGGAGCCACAGTTCAACTTTATAGGAAAGTATTTCAAGAACATAAAGCCTTTTATTAGGATTCGGCAAATGGCCCTCCAGTTTTCTTGAGTAAAATCATGACAAATGCATGGCACGATACCTTCTAAGCCGGTTGCTTAACCATTAAAAAACTCTGTCCAGAAAGTACATAGCAGATCATTTAGAGCTCCTCCAAAATCCCTTTCCCATTCTCTTAGTAAGAATCTGCAGACGTTGAAATGCTTTAACCAAAGTATTTCTAAATTGATGAAACTTTATAGAAGTCTCATTGAGGTTTGTCCGGGAGTGTCTTATGACCTTAAATAAGGGCAGATCACTTAGTGTAATAGATAAGGTTAAAAAAAACTTTTTTTACTTAGCATCATAACAAATTTAGATACACTGAATATATGTCTTTCCAGTAATTGGTTTTACGTTGCAGCTGCACTTGCTAGCAGCGCTGAATTACTGTTACTTAACAAGGTTCCTTGCCTTGGCCTTTCTTTATCAATTTTCCTTGAATCATGTCACATCCATGTATCAGATGTTAAGTCAGTTTGATTATTCCCGCAAATGTATAAGACTGATCTAATTTATTGCTCATAGCAATATTTAAATTATGACCTGAAACTATAAGTAAAGATAAAATCTGAATAGATAGAAAATTTCTAGGTCTCTTTTTGACAAATAAATTTGTAAATGTCCGGGATTCATCGTCAGGGTTAACCGTACGGTTAACCCCACGGTTACCCTACAGTTAACCCCTCTTAAATATGCAATTCCATACTGAAACATGCATGCAGAAGCATTTCAAAGGTTAACCCCTCTTTTTCAAGAGTGAAGGTAATATACTTTATTCTATATAATTTTGGGGGGTAAACCATGGTTAACCATTGATTCTGATTGAATTTCATATAAAACTGGCTTAAAACAATAAGGGAAATCCTGGGGTTAACAGTAGGGTTAACCATGGTTAACCGTAGAGGAACAATGTCATTGTAAATCTGGTAGACAAACTATATTATTAGACCTACAATGTATATATACTATGTTTTATGAATTTCAGTGTGTAAACCCCGATCGTCAGAAGATAGAGATATGAGCAGAAATAATAAATGGCATGTGTTACATGAAATGTGTTTTTCTTTCAGCAAACATTGCAAGTTTATGTTAACGCCTGGCGTTCTCTAAGATTGATTGACAAAGGAGACATAAATACACACAGGCTTCACAGTATTTGGGATCGTATTTGGCAAATTCACTACAATATGATAATATATTTGTTTATGAATAAACAATTTCAAGGTTACTAGCACCATTATGAATTAAGTGAGAATTTTGCCATAATGGGGCACACAGGAAAAACAAAAAAAAGCCGCAGGTTTCAAAAATTGTTAAAAATAGTTAAAAAGAGGTATTTGTATGACATTTTGATATTTAAGTAGGAAATTTACTTATCTGTTGAAATGAAATCATAATTTAATGAAAATCTCCGTCTTTCTGTCTTTTCTTCTTCGATTTGTGGAGCAACCCGAAAATGGCCTATCAAACACATCGGTTCATAAACATCGTATATTTGCAGGTATTTGAACGGGCGTTGAACTGCCTCATTCTCACATGGTAACCATGGAAGCAGCTACTGTCATGATTCTAATTTTATCATTGGGGAATCCCCGGAATGCCCCATTTGTACTTGTGTTATCTCTTCTGTTGGTATTTTTTATTGCTCTGTATTATTTTACTATAATTATTGCATAATGCAAAGATTTCCATCAGAAAACACTTGAAATAGAAATATCGACATAATTCAGAGTCATTCCATGTCTGTTTGCTAGTATATGTTTGATACCGGTTAGAAAAGAGGTTCGGGGAGGCAAAGTTCTTCTTTTATTCATTTTTTCAATGTATAATGGAACAGCGGGACAAGGGAAACGCTAGAGAAGGACCTCTCTTCAATATTATAAGAACGTGTGAGTAAAAGGGAAAAAATGAAACATGTTTTTGTAAAATCAGAAGTACTAGGAGGAGATTCCATCGAAAGCGATGTGGACAGACTTGCTCAGATCATGGCAAAAGTTCCAAAACCTCAACGCCGTCGCAGAGCAGAAATGAAAAAATCATCCTCAAAAAAAGTCAAGAAGGAAATCGAGAACGAAATTTATCTTGATGTTCCTTGCTTGGTTCCTGATGAAAAAAGTTCAGCTGAAAGTGATTATCCTGGATGCAACTATGGTATTTACCACTTCTTCTGGTGAAAGCCCAATGGTCTTTCATGGTGTACAAACCGCTAGGGAATGTACTTCAAGACTAGTAAGTAACTATTAATTTTTCATTTCGCGGAGCTTTGTAGGTCAAGCACTCGCATTAGTAAAAACAAAGAAACAGGCTAGAATCGATGCAGTCTTCATATATACCTGGGTCTTATTTTGTACAACAGTTATAGCATTGAAGTACGAGATTCGTAAACGTTCAATGCTCCCATTAGTAAAAGCATAGAAACATGCTAAAATCCATGCAGTTCTCATATATACCTTGGTCTTATTTTGTACAACAGTTACATCGTTGAAGTACGAAATTCGTAAACATTCAATGCCCCCATTAGTAAAACCATAGAAACACGCTAAAATCGATGCAGTTTTCATATATACCTTGGTCTTATTGCCTACAACAGTTATAGCGTTGAAGTACGAAATTCGTAAACATTCAATGCTCCCATTAGTAAAACCATAGAAACATGCTAAAATTGATGCAGTTCTCATATATACCTTGGTCTTATTTTGTACAAGAGTTACAGCATTGAAGTACGAAATTCTATGCATGTCTTGTGCGTTCGCTATCCAGATTTATATTGTCCTTCATGTCATCAACCACGACGTTGTGTCCACTGTGTCAGTCTTCAGCAATATTATGCTCAAGAATCTGAAAATCTGCCCGAACAGGCCATTGCGCTAAAAGAAATAGGTAGCTTTACCGAGGGAAAGAAAAGTAAAAAATATCATATACACAAACTGTAGTCATGGGGGAAGTTGAGTTATTTAAAACAATAGAGAAAGAAGGAAAGCTGTCATTGTTTCCAAAAATTACTGGCCTGTGTGATTGTGGGAGTGCATGGACGAAAAAAAGCTTCTTGAAGTCTGGCGTTAATATTTCCATGCAAAGTGGTATTCTACAAGCTGATGGAGAGACTTTCAAATATTAACAATTTGATCAGACCTCATTATCTTAGGCTGCAATTACACGTGATATGTGGAAGGTCAGCTGCGCAGTGCAGTTCCAAGCCGATTCATACCCATTTGGAACAATTTTTGGAACCATTTTGTAAACTCAGCCTTAAGGTTTTTTACAATAGGCTTCACGCGTATCTATATAGACATGTAATCAGATAAGACAGTTGCTTAGTCAGTTTATTGGTTAGTTAGTTATTTAGTTAGTTAGTTAGTTAGTTATTTAGTTAGTTAGGTAGTTAGTTAGGTAGTTGGTTAGTCAGTTAGTCAGCTTGAAGTTGGCCAAATAAGAAGGAAAATTAGAATAATTCAAGGGGATGAAAGACTGTTGGGAGTTAAGAAGCAGGCGGTCACGTAAAATGAGTAGACTTTCATGAATGAGAAGATCATATGAATTGTTGGCTTTAGAAAGAATGGAAAAATCCTCAAGAGAAGCAGAATGACCAGACTGGGAGATGTGTTCAAGAATGGATGATTGATTAGCTTTTATGCTTTGACCATGTTTGTTTATGCCCAAATGCTCTCTCGATCGAACTCTGAGGTGGCGGGAAGTTTTCACGTAGTACAAGGCATTGCAGCCAGGACACGTGAATTTGTACACGATCAAAGAGCAAGTGTGAAATGGAATTTTATCCTTGAAAGGAAAAAAGAGGAAATACGTTTAGGTTGTGTAAAAACAATATTAATCTTGATTTCAGGGTAACACTGTTTAAGAAGACGAGATAATTTAGTCTTAACCAATAAGCTGTAATGGCCCAAAAACGGCAAACAAAATGTGAGAGAAGGTTTATCGGGAGTGACTGTTGAGGGTGGTTTGGCAACAAACCTGTTGTGAAGAAATGTTTTAATAACCGAATCGACAAGATTAGTAGGAAAGCAATTGAGTTTTAGAATTTCTTTCATGCTAGTGATTTCAAGGTGTAAGCTAACATATGAAGAACAAATATGAAAAGCACGATAGATAAGAACTTTAACAAGGTTGATTTTGTATTTATTAGGTGTTAAGCTAGCAAAATCAGTATAAAGCTTGGTAAAAGTTTTTTCACGATACAAGCTAGTAGAGAATTTGTTAGTGCTTTCATGAGAGACAAGAACATCCAGAAATGGTAATGTGTTGTTAGTTTCAAGTTCCATGGTGAAAGAAATATTGGAGTGTTGTTTATTGAGGTATTCAAGAAATAGTTTAGCGTGGTTGGTTTCTTCAAATAAACAGAAAGTGTCATCAACGTATCTGCGATAGAAAATAGGTTTAAATTCAGGTGGGCAATTAGATAAATATTTAGTTTCAAGGGCATTCATGAAAATGTTGGCGAGAGAAGGACCAAGGGCGAACCCATGGCCACTCCATCAATTTGATCATAAAGATCACCGTTAAAAATAAAGTGATTGTCTTTAACGGACAGTTTAAGGAGATCTTTAAATTGGGAGCGATTGAAAGAACAGTCATTGTATTTGATGATTTGAGATTCAGCAAATAGCATTTCAGTACAGAGTTCAATGGTTTCATCGAGAGGAATATTGGTGAACAAGCTAGAGACATCAAAACTGGCCATACAGAGAAAATCATTAGGATTAAGTTCAGTTATCTCAGATACAAAAGAAAAAGAGTTTTTTACAGAAAATCCATTACAAGTAAGAGGTTGGAGAATGGGGACCAGAAATTTTGCTTATTTATAGTTATATGTACCAAGGGCAGAAAGAATAGGACGAGCTGGACAGTTGGGCTTGTGAACTTTAGGTATGCCATAAAGGATGCCAGGTTTACTACCGGATGGGAAGAGTTCCTTATAGACAGAATCAGTGATTACTTTTTGTTTAAGGAGCTTCGAACAAGTTTATTTTCACGTTTTAAAGAGAGATCAAGGACATCACTGTCGAGTTTAGAAAATTTAGACGAATCAGCGAGAAGAGTTTCAACTTTGTTAACATAATCAGAGCGGTTGAGAAGAACAACGCCATTGCCTTTATCAGGGCGTAGAATGACAATTTCTTTGTGTCTAGAAAGGTTCTTCAAAGCAGAAAGTTCAGCTTTACTTATATTGAGAGGTAATTGTTTAGAGTCGAAACTAAAAAGGAGGACAGAGCAATGCTTTTAAGTCGAGTTTTGATGAAGTCAAAATTAATCGTTATCTTTGAAGATGGGTTTACCCTTAAGTTCACGGGCTAGTTTCTCGAAAGGTGTAAGAAAAGAGCAATAACTAAGCCTATTAGGTACGATGCTAAATTTAAGCCCGTGGGAGAGAACCTTCTTTTCAATGTCATTAAGGGTATAGGATGAAACTAAGGTATTCTTGTTTAAGACTTTCAAGTTTACGATTTTGGGTAAATTCTGTATTGCGCAGGGCTTTAGAGTTTAAAGAGTAAATAAAGTTAATCAGATAATTATAATGAAACAAAGAAAAAGAATTACGAAGTTGTTCACAAGAAGATGCTAATCTGACTTCATTTGTCTTCATCTGTCTTTTCTTGCTTGCGATTTCAGTCTTCAGTAACCTTTTCTTGCAGGAAATGTACGCGGACGTGTTGTGAAGGTGTCGATTAGCTAGTTTGAAATGAAGAAATTTAGGGATAACGCCAAATTGGTCGCAGGATATCGCCTCAAGAAATTGCTTTCCTGTAGACCTAGAGCAATGAAACTTGGCAGAGGCATTAGCAAATGTATTACCAGTAATGCTGGTAAATTGGGCGTCTCCCACTTCTATCATGACGTCATTGTGACATCATATTCAAAACATGCTATAGACGGCGGTCAAAAATCAACCTTCCTCAATAGCAATAAAAACCTGGAAATTTCTGTACATTTTGCTGCTAGTAACTATTTTATATTACTTTGCAAAGAATCAGTCCATTCTGATAATATTTACTGGTGCAAATAGGCATTTGTATGTGGTTTTAACCCATCCTTATTCACTGTACGTGTTAAATTTCAGCCAGCCAATATAGTTGATACTTTTACAGTAAAAGTATATTAGTTCTAGCAATGCTTATGTGGGTGCTAATGTTGCTGAAAATTGATTATGTACACATCAAGACCAAACTAGTGCTGCTAACAGAAATGAAGTTACTCTAAAACGTCATTTCTTCACAATAGCACTTTAAACCAACGTAGGAACATATCCTCAAATTATGACATTTCTACTTCCTTTTCAGGCATCCTATGTTTACTTTTCGACACTCTCTGATGGGCGGCTACATTGACCTTGGATTCGATGAAAAGTTTCAGGAAAGTACTCTTTCTTACAATAAGTTTAGAAGTACATGGTACTCGTTTGTAGACCTTCTCGATCTGGATTAAACCACAGGGTATATGTGCCGTTTATGTGGGAGCTATTCCGACATCTCAATCTGTGAAAGAACGTCCCTTGGCTTCAGAAAAGATCTGGCACCTTGAGCTGAATTCATGAAGGACACTGCAGCTACGAGAGAGGATGCGGAGATAATACCCTTAACAAGGTTAGAGACTTATATGTATTATTTATCATTGCCTTTGTAATATCATTGATGTAATTTTTTTTGGCTTTCTGTTTATAAAAACAATGCAATTGGGTATTTATGAACGGAATGTCTGTTCACATCCCAGGGTGCAATAGTACAAGGTCTGTCCTAAAAGGTGGCAAAAACATGCAGGGAAAAAGTCGGGATTTAAAAGCTAAACAACTAACAGCTTAACACGCCATCGATTTACTATATTTATTCTGCCGAACACATTGTAAAAAGTCTTCTTCGTTAATTTGTTTTAAACAAAGAGTATATATTCCTGACAAAAATGCAAGACCATTAGTTAAAAAATATGCTACTCCAAAAAAAAATTGAGATCAGAAGAGTATCGGGTGATGCAGCAAAAGCTAGGAATATGTCGTCCAGAGCTTGGAGATCTGATTTGCGAGTTGCAGAATTCTTCCTCCATAGAAGATTTTTGTTACATGAAAGCCAATTCCAGTATAAGAGATGCTAGAAAGTCAGCTTTCCGGGCACCAAATCACTATGCTGCATTTATTGGAGGCCTTGTGCAACCTTCATCCTTGTCAGGATTTCTGCACCCGGAGTCAGACATTTTGGCAGCTGTGAAATCTATTTCAAATGGCCATAACATTAGGGAAGACCCAGTTATGTTGCGACTATTGCAACAGAAATTTCCAACACTTTTTCGTTACGGCTTGGAGACAGTAGAATATTGTCGTCTAGAGCGTTTCAGCATGTCTTGGCAAGAATGCATGAAATAGTGACAAATATTGGGAATCTGAACTCTTCTGTTCCAGCAAAGGCAGAAAAAGTTACAGAAAGAGTCCTAAGTCATTGGCAATCGCTGCCAAAAATTAGAGAGAGGGGAAAATGCGCTGACAATACCGCATCTCGTAGTCAACCAGCCTTGGGATGTCACAAAAATTACAAAGGGCATCCTTTCCTTTCGCCAGGTGTCTTTACACTATTTTGCAAACATGGTAGGTATTCCTACAAGGTGTACTTCTATTATTTGTGGACTCAGTGTCATATTTTGTGTTAACTTTTTTATGAAATGATTGAGGTGATGGTTTATATAATATCCCATTCGATGTAATTTACACTTGATTTCCAACAAGTATATGGCACTACAATATTACATTTAGATTACACTTAGATCCGAAGATTTGCATATACAATAACGCCTGCTCATTGCCCGTGTACACTCTTCTACGAAGACCCAAATTTTTTAAAGAGACCTGGTTTTTTGTCGATTGCCTGCACTGGAAAAATCATAATGGTATGTGGTAATCCATAATGTACCCTTGCAAGGGTTGGTTGGATGGCCTGTAGATATTCATTTTAAATTTATTGAATAAAGTGGAATACTTCTTTCAATCTTTTTCTACTGACAGGGTTTGTACAACTGATGTGCTTTTACTGCAGGTTG
The DNA here is from genome assembly GCA_014526335.1 of Chrysaora quinquecirrha. Lineage (NCBI taxonomy): Eukaryota > Metazoa > Cnidaria > Scyphozoa > Semaeostomeae > Pelagiidae > Chrysaora > Chrysaora quinquecirrha. The sequence continues at coordinate 1,656,538 of JACTAT010000037.1, forward strand.
CAGTGACTGATAAACATTTGAAGTTACGAGCAGCTGTCAACCATAAACAGTCAGATCAACGAGCAAGCAAACTCAAGGCTGAAAACAATAAAACCAATGCTATCATATATGACCCATTGCAACTTCATGAATCATGCGCATTCTATTTATATCGAAGTAACAAAATTATGGCAAAAAAGAATGAACAAGCTCACGGAAAATCTTACCAAAGTCTCACCAAATATAATTTTTAAGCTATCTAATTATCTATTATGGTTATCTAATTATCTAGTTATGGTTATTATTATCACAGAAATTGGACAGATTTTAGATATTCCCCATAAGCATTCATTTGATTTCAGCGAATTCATATACTTTTAACTAAATAAGCGTTCAACATTGAGGAAATTTGTGCTACGACGTTATAACAGTTATATATGAAGACCAAGGTATATAAGACTGCATTGATTTTAGCGTGTTTCTATGCTTATACTAATGGGAGCGTTGAACATTTCTGAATTTCGTACTTCAACGTTATAACTGATTCACACAACTTTAGCAAGAAAGGTGTATAGTTATTTACATTTCTTGAACTTTTAGCAGCTACGGTAAGATTGAAGCGCACCACGTTTTGAAATCAACATTTCGTTTATTGCAGTTCGTACATTTTCCGCAGAAGGTCAAGTCTTAAATAGGTAGCTTCAAACTTTTCAAAATGAATTCTGAACACTCCCTCTTTGATAGAATATTCCTGAAAGATGAACTTTCGGATAACTTTAATTGCATGTAATTATACTGCATACGTATAGCGTTTTATGTTGTAGTATTGTATCGGTCATATCAAGATAAAATAAGAGAACCAAGATATTCTAACTAAATCTTATAATTTTAACCCATTTGATTCATGCTTCTTTTGGGTTTTGCGGGCATAGTATATCAAAACAACTGTATAATTTCTTCGTCCAGACATTGATGATTCTTTCGATGCACAAATGTCACCAGTCGGTTCAAAAGAAACTAAAATTACTGCCTTTTAATATCAGGGTATTTTGATATCTTGCACAGGTTTATCCTAAGCAAAGTGACGAAGTAAAGTGCTTCAGTTTCTATTCCGGGACCAAACCGCAACAGAAACCTATAGGAGTCTTGTTACAAAAATAGAAATTTCGTGGTTAAAAACGTCACTTTGCCTAGGGATAAACTATGCACAAGTTAGACTATCTTAGTTCTCTTATTTTATCTTGGTCATATCACTTGGCTATGTAATCGGATTTCAGTTATCATTTCTGGCTCATAGCTTCGTGAAGAGACCATGGAATACATGACGATGATTCTTAATAAACAACATAGTGGAATCTCAAATCTTAATTCAAATAAGAATTCTTATTTCGAATATTAATTCAACATGACAAATAAGAACAAATAAACATCATGTGTTCTATGTATTTATGAAATGCTAAAAATGAATATAAGATGACATTAGAAAAAATGTAATGCATACCCTAATGTTTTCTAAAATTTGGGGAACTAAATTTTACATCATCTGGCCACCAGGTTGGTTTTGGTAGATCCTTCTCTTTTAGTTTTCTTGAAAACACATTTCAATTTTCACAAAGAATTTTCTCGCAATGTAAGAAATGTATGACGGCCCAATTTGTTACCTTTTTCAGTAAGAACTTTATGTTGCCAAGCATGTAAATGCCACAGTGGATGGAATTAGATTGTTGAGCACACTGCAAGAGTTCATAAGAATAGAAGACAACATCTAAAAATTGCAGGCTACTAACACACAAAAGACCTTATAAAGAATAAAGATATCAGTTTTGTGTCAGATCTATGCATATCAGCCACTATTACATAAATGTTAATAGATGAAGCTTTTTTGAAAATGAAATAGCTTACTTTAGTCTGCAAATAAGCAAGATCAGGAACTTTTGTCTCTTCAATGCAGCTGACTGCCTGCAGGTACTTCTTGGAAATTTCAGTTATCATTTCTGGCTCATAGCTTCATGAAGAGATCATGGAATACATGACGATGATTCTTAATAAACAACATAGTGGAATCTCAAATCTTAATTCAAATAAGAATCCTTATTTCGAATCTTAATTCAACATGACAAATAAGAACAAATAAACATCATGTGTTCTATGTATTTATGAAATGCTAAAAATGAATATAAGATGACATTAGAACAAATGTAATGCATACCCTAATGTTTTCTAAAATTTGGGGAACTAAATTTTACATCATCTGGCCACCAGGTTGGTTTTGGTAGATCCTTTGAAATGGTGTCCTCCAGTCACTGCATTCGTAATAAGTTTTTCCAAGTCTTTTAAAACTATAGTCATTGGATCAATATCTGAAATGCAGATTGGAAAAGTTATATTATCAACATTAAGAATCTGAAGGCTTGTATAACCCAAGTAAACTTATGTATATATACCTTTTATTTCAACAATCTCTTGCTTAGTCCTTTTTACACCATGTTGCTGTCTTTCAGTAACTCCTTTATCTCCTTTTCCTTCGGGAAGTTTCATGTGAAGATTACCATTTGACTTAGATATGGCTTCTTCCCAAGCCTTTTGAATGTTTCACTAGTATGAAATCCATTTACAAGAACTGGGTTTCCTGGCATATAGAGAATTCATATTTTGAGGCTTGTGAAATACATTTGAGATACGAGTGTAATCAAAATAAGTATATAGCAGATTTTTCTTAAAAAATAGCTCATTTCCAATTTGATACACAAATAGAACTGGTGGTACATAACTTTGTTTTGTTGCACCCACTTTTCTATCTATGAAGTATATGAAAATGGGTATTAAACAATTTCAGTAGATGCCTAAAGTAAAGGTATAAGTAGGCCTATCTACGACAAAAACAAGAGAAGCTGTGCCACAATTTTTGGGAGAGCATATGTTAAAAGAAAGTTTATGATCAAATACGAAGTATACAATACTAAATCAATCTTTTTTCAATTAAAGAGGAATTGCTTATGATTGGATATTTTAACAAAAAGATCTATGATTATGGAGATCGGGCCTATGCCAGCGTAGTGGTCGTAAATAAAACCCTAAGAACTATGAGGTACATGATTAAAGGCAAAACCGGCAAAATCCTTGAATTCTGGGTTTTCCATTTTGTATTCGTTTTTTAGAAGCTCAACATGAATCCAAAAACAATCCGGAAGAAAACGAATTGTGCCCACGTGGATACACAGATCCCTGTGTATATATACATATATAAAAAGGAAGAACAACAAAAGAAAAAACGCCGAGAATACAAAAGACAAAGTGAAAACGAGACCAGTTCAACGCTCGTTGAAAAACGAAATTCATGCAGCAAAATGCCTCATATTTGGGCTTACGGGTGCTGGAATGAGGCCGTTTTGATGTTTTGTGGTAGACAAAAGATGATTTCACATCCTCTGAGGTTTCATGCCCCTGGACCTCTGTTTGGGCAAGTTATGAGTGTTCAAAGTCAGAGCATCACGGGCACTGTTTGTGATCACGAGTAACATACGCCTTTGAGTGGGCAAAGAGGTACCAGCTATATGTGTTATTTTAATGTGCTTCTTCGTTCGCCTGTCAAGTATTTTTTCATTGGTTCTCGATAATTAAACCCAAGAGTTGTGTGTCAGCAAACCAATGATTCACGGAAAAATGACTTATTTTCGCAGTCTACCCAACTGAAGCCAAAAGAAATAAAAGCGCTGAAAACTGTATATTTCGAAAAATCAAAAAGAAAATAAGTATTATCTTTGACAATGCCTAATCAAAGCTGTTGTGTTTGTCCTTGTTTGAACAAAACGTGGCTACCAGATAAGTTAGTTGTAAGAGGACACGTTCAGAAACTTACTTTTCATTCGTTCCCTAACAACGAAAAGTTGAAGAAAGTATGGTAAAAACAAGTAGCTAAAGGTGTAAAGAATTTTCATTTGATGAAGGGGCTGTATGTTTGTTCGAATCATTTTGAATTTGGAAAACCTGCTGGCAAGTACAACTACCTAACAAAATTTCTAACTCCAGCCGATATGCAAACACAAAGATCACCAAGGAAAAGGCCTTTGCCAGGCACTGCACTGCACCTTAGCCCAAGGAAAAACTGTGAGGTTATGTTTGGTGAAGATACTTTCATGCAAGTTGCACAAAATGAAGGGGATGTTAATCAACCTAATGAAGTGCCACCACAGTGTTAAGAACGTTTTTGGCTACCCAAGCTCCGGATTTAAATGCGACCAAGTCGTAACTCAAAAGTACGATTTTACACTGGCTTTGAGAACGCAGAACTTTTTGAAGCAATATTTGATCATCTGTCTCCACTGGCCCGCAATATACAGTACTGGATAGGGGACAAACAAACAAGGGATGAGGAGAGAAAATTGCCAATCTAGATTTTGAAGAAGAACTTGCAAAGGCAGGACTGGACAGGAAGAAATCTGGACCATCTAGAAAGTTGTCTATTGAGCAGGAGTTTCTTCTTGTTATGATGAGATTGAGGACTGATATGCTGGTGCAAGATTTGACATATCGTTTTGAAATTTCTGCTTGTCTTGTAACTGCAATTTTTTTTACATGGGTGCGATTGATGTCTCTTGTGCTCAAAGCTTTTATTATTTTGGCAGACGGGGACGTTATAAGAAGGAATCATCCTGACAGTTTCAAGAAATATTTTCCAAAGTACACGGTGGTAATCGACTATATGGAGGTTTTCATAGAGACACCCTCAAGCCTGAATCTTGCAGCAGTTTGTTGGAGTTAATACAAGCACCACTATGCAGTGAAATTCTTGGTTGGTGTAACCCCAAACGATGCAGTCAGTTTATCTCTGATTGCTACGGTGGAAGGGCCAGTGACGTATTTATTGTGGAATTGCAACGAAGCTTTTGCCTAATGATCAAGTTATGACAGACAGAGGCTTCAAGATAAGAGATGTTCTTGCCTATTATCAGTGCAGTTTTTGCATCCCTCTTTTGAAACATGCTGACTTTCAAATTAGCAAGGAGGATGTTGCAAAGACATCTAGAATAGCAAATGTTAGAATTTTTGTGGAAAAGGCTATTTGACCAGTAAAAGAAAACAAAATATTAACAACACAACTCCCAGTTCTTCTTTTGCTGCTTGTTGACAACATTGTTACAGTATGTGCAGCACTTTCAAATTTAAGAGTACCTTTGCTCGAACAGTGAACGATTTATCTCTGAACATCGAATGAAAATCTACAGAATATCTAATGAAAGTACCATAAAGTTAGAAAATATACGTAATGGTTGTATTTAATTGCTATATTTTCGCAAACTCTTCTATAGAAAATAGGAAATTGGCATAGAGCCCTTTTCATTAACACGTTTATTAAAAACTAACATTAAAATTCTCAATAGTATTAAGTTTTTCAATATTCTAGTTCTGTTATGCATGTTTGACAGATCCATTCCTCTTTGGGAGCTATCTTCAACTGCCACAGGGCCAATGATACCAAAAATTACAGGTCGAGCATTGAATACTATTGTCCTCCTTTTTCTCTTTTTCGCTTGTCTCCAAGCAAAATTTATTGCACGATGGGCAATATGCTATTTTTCTTTGTTTCAGCAGCACTCTACTAACATGCAACAAATGGGATCTTTTGAATACATGAAGATCCAACTGGAGTTCATACTACAAAATAACCATGCTTTGCCCCAGGGAGAGCCATTTGACATGTGACCTGACTGTTATATATATGACTGCGAACTAGACTAGGCTGACTATCTGCTCCTTCCTCAAGGTAGTCGAGTTCAACATATGCATCAAATACATTTTTATCTATCTTGTATGCACACTTGTTCTCTACAGGACTCTTGGCATCATCTTTGCATCACTTGCAATGGAAAGTGTTCTCAGGGGTTACCCTTATAAATGGAAAAGAATGGCTTGCAAGTAGACCTGACTCCAGTAGTTTTCCATTTCTATGCTTTTTAACCTCTTGCTCAGAAAAGGCCTTCCTTGCATCCTTTTCATGTTCTCTTCTGTACCTCACTGCAGGAAGCGACCCAATGTCAAATCTTTGAAAATTCTTGCCAGCAATGGGTTGGCTGTCACTTTTCTACCCCTAGAGCAGGTAATGGTGTTGACCTTTGTGGAAACATCTTTAATTTTGTTCCTGTAATGCAGCAAATTCTTTGCTCCCTCCATTGTCTTGAACCTGCTAGTGCTCTAGTTGATTTCTCGAGATGAAGCAATCGGGACTCTGTGAATGAGAGTGATTCGGCAAAGGCACTGCTCAGCTCCTGTTCAGTTGCGTTTGGATTTTGTTCCACAATCTCATCTGCTAAAATAAAAAGTGGCGGAGGACAGGAATGTTCTTTCGGCAAGGCCAAGTTTTGCAAAGCACCAGTGCTACATTTAATGTCTCTAACAGTATTCAAGAGTTTTTCTCTTCTTTCTGTCTGTATTCTCTGGCTCTGTATTCCGACATGACGAGGGTCAAATTCTTGTTTAAAGGTACTTTCTTCGTTTGGTTGGTGACTTCATGCTTCCTTGTTTGCACAACTCGAATTTAGGTGCACTCAATGTCTATCTCTGTGCATTTATTCCAAGAGCAGGCAATTTCTGTGCAAGATGAGTCCATCAAACTTTTGCTTTTAGCATATTCCACTTTGTATAAAAGCGCAATGATGTGTTGAATAACTCTGAATAACCAGCTGTACATGTGCAATATGGGCTCAAAACATCACCACTTTTTCCACATAAAACCCAGACGTTTTTTGCCCATCGCGTTTTTTCTCTGAAGGCAAGACATTTCCTTCTAAAAGGACTTTCTCTGTTGATACAAAGAATGACGATACTTTATGAACGAATCCACTCATGAAATAAGAAAATGTTTTTTCTTGTCTTGTACTGTCCTACGTACTTGGTTTTAAATGCCTTATTAGCGATGATGAAAGCAAAAGTTTTGCCCAAATCGACTCAAGGCCACAACTGTAATTCTTCACTCCAATTTTTTTCTTCAATTTTTTTGGGGTCAGGAATTTCATATTTTTTTAATAAACTCCAGTACGTTTTCTTCAGTTCATTTTCTGATTGACAAACATTTTCAAATTTTAGAGAAAGTCTGATATTATTGGTATGAAAGTAGAATTTGAATGACTCAGGTTGTTTGCAAAAATAAGTCGTTTTTCTTGAATCATCGGTTTGCTGATGCACAACTCTTGGGTTTAATAATGGAGAATCGAGAAAAAATACTTGAATGGCATCCCTGAGTAATTAAGCGAACGAAAAAGCACATTAAAATAACACAACTAGGTGAGTACCTCTTCGTCCACTCAAAGGCGCTGTTACTCGTGATCACAAACAGTGCATGTGATGCTCCGACTTTGAAAACTCATAACTTGCCCAAACGGAGGTCGAGGCCATGAAACCTTCAGAGGATGTTAAATCATATTTCGTCTACCGTAAAACATCGAAAACGGCCTCATTTGAACACCCACAAGCCCAAATATACGATTTTTACAAACCTATGTGTTCGCTAGGCCATTTTCGGGTTGCTCCACAAATCGAAGAAGAAAAGACAGAAAGACGTGGATTTTCATTAAATTATGATTTCATTTCAACAGGTAAGTAAATTTTCTACATAAATAACAAGTTTTCATACAAATACCTCTTTTTAACTATTGTAACGATTTTTGAAACCTTTCTTTTGTTTTTGCTGCGGCCTGTCATTTTGGGAAAATTTCCACCTAATTCATAATGGCGCTAGTAACCTTGAAATCGTTTATTCTCACTTTCCTCCTTCTACGATCCAAATTTTGGTTGATGTTATATGTAGATTTGAATTGTCTTAGAGTTCGACATTATTGTCTTGTGCTATTAATTCTAGGATGGTTGTTAATTGTGCATTATAGTCTTGGACAGTTTTGGGTAAGCCTCTTGATGAGATCTCCACGAATCAGCTAAATTAAATGGTTCTTAACAATCTTAACAATTCTAAAATAAGATCTAAATGGATCTAAAATAAGGCTCCTACCACTACTGGATGAAGACACTCAGGGCTCCGTCGGTGAGACAGAATCGATAGGCCCATTAGCTGACCTATTCGATAATATTTTCTTGATAGCAAACATTCTGTGTTAACGCTAAAGCAGGTTTTGTCGGATTCACCAAACAGCATTGACTTTAAGTCGGGAAATTTCTTCATTGCTAGCATTAACAGCTCTTGTAGAGGGCGACCTGCATCTGCAACAGCTTCTTTAGCAAATCTAACATTTTGCAAACTTCTGATATGTCGAATGTTGGCAGAATAGAATAGGCCAAAACAATCGACTATCTCTCTGAACTATAACCATATGTTAACCATTCCACGTTTGTGTTAGCAGATTTAGCCTTTCTCTAAGGAATGTGGATACATCATTTGAAGCCACCGGTCCAGCTGCAGATTGTTCAGTGCCAGTGTCTACGGCATCAGTAACGGCAAAAAAGTGTACAACTTCATCGTTCCGAAAAGCATCTTTATTGTTCCAGGGTGCTTCAATGTCTTTCTTTTCAGCATTGGGTTCTGCTGCTATTGGCTCACTTATGCTGTCGTTACCACCACTGTTGCCGAAAGACAATCCAGGCGATCCAATGGAGTGCCTATATCGAATGGACCTCCTTATATTTTGGGAATAATATGTCAATCTAGCATTCCGGAGATCCTCACCAATGGCAGGATTATCACGGTCTAATACTGTGTTCCTGATGCCTGGAGTTATTGCAATTGTGCTATTAGTTGCCTTTTCTTTCTCTTCATAATTTTTCTGTGACTCCTCCTACTCCTTGTTTTGCTGGCAGGGTAGGCAGTTGCAATCTGAAGGTTTTGTGCAGCCACATTTCATGTTTTATCTGCGCTTATAAGCTTATACCAAAACAGCTTTTGTGAGTTTGTGGTGCCCAAGTGGTAGCACTATTACGACCTCAATTGAACATTTACAGTTAGCACGACTATCTTGGCAAATGATAATTACTCTGCTATCCTTCTACGAAGTTGCGCTTATCTTATCTTACTCTTATCGCAAATTATTTTTCATGAATGTTATCCATAAAGATAGACGATTTCCACTATATATCGATAGAAACAATGGAGGATATACGACTTGTGACTTATGTAATTGTAACTTCACCTCATAATTACCTATTAGTTCAAGACCTATCTCCACTTTGTGTCTATTTGTTTCATATTCTTGTTCCGAATAATTGTATATAAATGGTTAACAAACTAAGGCTTAATCTAAAAGCTCTACTGCAGTGAATAATCTCTACTGTGGTTGTATTTTTCGCATAATGTGGTGGATAAGCATACTAACCCAGCATAGAAGAGCTTTTCCATCACAGTAGAGCATATAGATTTGCTAGCGTGATATATGTGAAAGATAAGACAGATTCCAAAAATTTGGATGCAAAAATACAGACAAATGTCTCATAGCATAATGAGGCCATTCGAACACATGTTGCCAACAGACACAAGTCGCACACTGATGACAATGTGAGTTCAAAAGGCCTCAGTGTGAATGGAAACAGGTGTCTGTATATTTTGTGTCCGATTCATTTATATACATTTATTACATTTATACGCATATGTAGCCTACATACACTTTTTATATTATATAATATAGTATCTTTCAGGGTTCCTTTTTTTCCAACACCCGATATATATACAAACATATGGAAATCATATATGTGTGAACATACATATGTTTTGAATGCAGGAGCTTGATAATCATATTATGTCTTCTCACTTTGAAATGGCTGTGAGAAATAAAAGAGGAAATTAATGTTATCCTGAACACTTTTCCTTTTTCAACAAATCTACTTATAACTGACACCGCTTGGTGGCAGGATCTTATTTTCAGCAAATGGCATTTGCGTATACACCCTTATTGAATAGGATGTGACTAATTTTCCCTGCGAGTAAGTTGCAGATCAATGGTTTTGAGTATGCTTTGTAGGTCAAGTATTGTATGGAATCATTGTATGGAATGTCGAACTCATTCTGGGGAGAGAAATATCCATACAGGCTTGTGTGCTAGGCAAAAGATTGGTCGGATATAAACTGGGGTATGCTGTTTGTGTCCCGGCATCTCCAGAATTCATTTTCAACTTATAACCTTTACACTATAATAATGACAAATAATTGCATGCAGTAAAGTGAGCAATAAAGAAACTTTTCAAAGTGCAAGTCTATGTAAAACAATAACGTTGAAGGTTTACCTCATGCACATTTATTGACATAAATTCAATCATCAGAATCAGAGGTCTTGAAAATTGTCCAACCTACTTTTGAACTGCAAATTCCCAAACGTATCAGGGTAATAGAGGTATAAATGGAGCAATTTCTTCCTTTCCTTTTGCATCACACTTAGATGCTCCAAACTCTCAAAGGATTGTGAATGTAACCTGCTTCCATCAAAAAAACCCAGGTAAGTTTCTTTACATTCTGGAGCCTTACAGTGATCGCATGCAGTCTTATGAAGGTTTTCGTATGTTGTGGTCCTTGAGCAGTTCAGTAACACAGATCTTGAACGTTTGCAGATGTACTGCTTCTTCTCCAGGCATTTTATAGCAAAATTGACTTTTATTGTCTCACTGACCTTGACGCTGCGACTCAAGGCATCCTTTGACCCAATACGATGGCTTCGTTTTAGTTTAACCGCTATTTCTTCCGCTCTTTCGTTATAGCTTATCGTCTTCGAAGAGACGGCTTTTGGAAACGTTTACTTGTAGGCAAGGATATCTCAATAAACGAGCCCCAATTCCATTAATTTCGTATCGTCTACACTACACTCATTTTTTATAAGAAACCGACTATAAGAAACTATATGCCTTGTTCTAAAAATCAAGAAACTCTTCTAAATGGACGTTGGACCTCCACCTTGCAACGGTTGTTTATGACAATGGTCATTCTAAAGAATAAATCAGTTTTATTAGAGGCACAATCACTGGTAGAAAAGTATGAGTCAAAACTGTTACAATGATGTGTTATGTTGCCTTGATTAGCGTAGAAGAAAGCTCTACTGTTACAAAGTGACGTGAATGAGATGGTCATAGTATGCACTGGAAATAAGTATGGTTTGATTGTATGCAAGTATGGTTTGGGGAAATGTTTTCCACAAGGTATGGCATGAACGACTTGAAGCTTTGAGACTGCTTAGTTTTAACTTATCAGTGACTGTCTGCAAGAATAGCTTAGTCATGAAGTGAGAAAAGCTTTAGCACCTACAGTGCTTCAAGTGGAGAAGAATGTTGGTCTCCATGAATTACGTACGGGCACAGTCTGCTTACGTTCCATACATGCCAAAAAGACACTTTTAGTGACCGTAAAGACACCACTTGTTACTTTAAGTGACCTTTGTATTGAAATGAGATTAGTGACAATGAGCTTGGTGTCAATGACAGTAGCTTAATACGGGTGAGTTAATATTTGGGTGCTAAGAAATGGAAAGAAATGCCTAGACCTTAATGTGCTGCTGGTTTTTTGGTGGGGGTCCTCAGTTGCTCTTTAGTTCTGTTGCTCTACCCTGTTCCTTGGACCATTAATGCCTGATTGACTTCAGGTGTGGATTGCAAAGTAGATACCTAAACATTAGTGTCAATATACAGTATGGGTCGCTTGGTGTCTTGGTGTTTAGAATGCAAGGAGACTTTAAACCTTAATGTGCAGTAGATTTCAAGTCCTTGTAGGCGTTGGTTGAAAAGAAACCTTAGTGTCAATGAAAGTAGGCATGTGTCGCTTGAAGTTTAGGGTGCTTAGTATGCAAGGAGACCTTAATCCTTATTGTGCAGCAGTAGGCATGGATTGTGGAATAAACCTTAGCCGCAATGACAGTAGGTACCAATTAATTAATCATTTCGATGCTCTGTATGCAAGGGTAACTTAACTCTAGTTCTGTTGGTTTCGAGGTTCTCTTATTGCCTGCAGGTTTGGGTGCAAAGAAGACAGGCAGGGGAAACCTTAGTTGATGTGCCCTTAGTTGTTTTCTAGTCCAGTTGCTCTGACCTTATCGTTAGGCAATATTTGTATTGTCTTGTGTGATTTTTTCCCATTCCTCAATCCTATTCCTCAATACTGATGTCGTAGACCCATGCTTTGTGAGCAGTGCCAGGTGACTAAAACAACTTGTCAAGATTCCGTGCAGTCAACTTCTTTGTGGAAAGATTAAATACTCGAAGTCAGTGTTTTTTCAGGGACATTCTTGCCTAGATCAAAGAAGGGCAAGCCCCAATTACCCCAGAAACGATAGCAGAAACTTGAAAAAGGGGTTCAATGGCTAAACTACACCAGGAGTGTAATCTTTTTCCTATTCCTCAATCCTATTCCTCGATACTAATGCTGTAGATTCATGTTTTGTGAGCAGTGCCAGGTGATGAAAACAAGTCGTCATCCTCTACTACAGCAAGTTCCTTGTTGAAAATATAAACACTAAAACTAAAAGTGTTTTTTTCAGGGACATTCTTGCAACTGGAAATTGTAATTCTAAATGAAATTTCACTAGATGAAGCCAAAGGGAAATGATTTTGACAAGAAAAAGAACAAGAACATTGTGAAATGACTTAAGAAGAAATTCTCAAAGTAAACTTTGGACTTTTGTCTGCAACACATCCAAGAGGTTCCCCTAACCTTAAAAATAGTATACAATTCATGTTCCAATCACAGGATTCCCATTAATTTCAAATGCTTTATTTTGACAATTTGATTTTACTGGAAAATAAATTAGAACAAGATATATACGCAAAAGAAACAAAATAGAATGATTTTTAGTGTTCTTTTTGGGGAAGAAAATTATAGGAAATTAATGATTTTAGTCTTCTTGACTTGCCTTTCCTTTTTACAGAAATTTTTGTCAATAAAATGAAAGAAATAAACAAAAATAAAAAGCAACCATACTCTCATGAGGGGAATCGATCCCCTGACCTTGTTGTTTCCAAACAGGACAACAAACAGGCCGCGCTAGTCAAAGTGTTGAGGTGTCAAGAAAAAGGGATTAATCCTGCACAACGAACACCTCGTTCTTTTGTTTTTAGTGGCACCAGACTGCCCAGATCAAAAAGGGTTAGCCCCAATTACCCCAGAAACGATAGCAGAACTTGAAAAAGAAGGTTCAATGGATTAACTACACCAAGGGCGGAAGGGACAGGATCTTGAAGACCCTAGGAGGATAATCTCGGACAAAATCTGTCTCCGTGACTACTCCCGCTTTAGTATATAAGATTTTAATCTGTGTCTGCCTCGATGCAGCTAGCCCCTAGCCTGATGGCATAAGTATGCCTGGCCTAGGCAGGGTTGTGAAATATTCTTATGTGATCAACCATTGTTACTATTAGAGAGGGTGGGAAGAGGGAGGAAACACAGAGTAAGCCAGACTAAATAGGCAATGAACAATACACTTACTGTCTTTCACCGTTTCCTTCTTTAATATTGTTGTATTTTTCGAATAGTTACACTTACACTGACTCAGACACATTGACACAGCCTAAGTGCCTTTCACAATTTTGCTCTATAAAATTCTTATTTGTCTTTTTTTTTAATAGAACCAGTATCTTGTCTAACTTTTATGTTCTGCGATCTTTGTTCCAATATCATTTACCTTGTCCTTCCCCTATTAACGTGTATGGCTGTTAGGTTATCATTATCCAGCTCTAATTCAGGCCTGGCCATTGTCAGAACTGAACAAAATGACCTCTTTCCTGAGGCAGACAAGGGACTTTCTTTATCACATTCCTAATACCTTTTAGCAGTTGGGATTACTTCATGGATAACAAGGCTCTATGCTGTATAGGATGTCATTTGCTATGGGGAGGGGCAGCCAAGTTGGGGACACAAGGTTGCCTATAGGCCTCTTCGCACAACACTAGTTAATATGTTAATAATGGGCAGAGTTTTAAAACAGTTTATTTTGCTAACGTGCATTTTCCTGACAAGGCAGCAGAATGAGGGGCTCACAAGCATTATTTCCAAGCTTCTTTAGTAAAATTGTCAGAATGCAAAGTTCAGGAAATTTTCTGTCCTAGTACAGGTAAATTTGGTAAATACATGCCTACCCAACAAATTGCAACAAATTTCTTTCATAAGAAATCCTTTACTGGTAAGGATTATGCCTTGCAGGAAATTCCTGTATTTATAGAAAGAGACCTAAGTTTTGGGAAATGAAAATGCAAACCTGTAAAAGGAAATTTATGAACGTGTAACCTGTTAAAAGAAATGGTTAACAAGAAACGTCTATGCTGAGAATTAGGGTAGCATTATAGAATCTATGTGGTAGGATTAGGTTTAAGTACCATTGCAAGGACTATGCAATGCCGGAAAATAGGAAGAGACGTAAGTTTTGTGAAATGAAAATTCTAATCTGTAAAAGAAAACTATTAACCTGTGTAAAGAAATTGTTATAACCAAACATTTTGTTGTGAGAATGATTGGTAACCCCTTCAAGAAGGGCATCTTTACACTAACTCCAGCTATTATGCTGTATTCCTAAGAGAAATTTGTATGGTTTATCTAAGTATCATTGTAACCAGTTCAGAGTATATAGGAGAGGGTGGGTGGGAACAGAAATCGCACCATTGATTTAAGATATTAATCCACCCATTTGTATTTAGCAGAAAGATTGCAAGCTCCCATTGATAGGTGCTTCTAGTGGCTGAATGCCAAGCACATTGTTGCAAGCAGCGGACTAGACCCGTAACCTTAGCCTGAATCACCATTTACCCCCTGGGTGTAAATGGGCCATTCACACCTGGCGGTCTCTAAGATTGATAGACAAAGGAGACATAAATACACACAAGGTTGGCAGTATTTGGGATCGTATTTGGCAAATTCACTACAATATGATAATAATGATGATATATTTGTTTATGAATTCTCACTTGCCACTAATTTATTGGTGGCCAACCTGCGAAAATACTGCCCAAATAGCCATATCCTGCATTCATACCATGACAAGTGCTGTACTGGCAAGCACTGATGTAATTTGCTGCTATCAGTTGACATACAAACTTTGCAACTATGGAACCCAAACCGCTAGCTGACCTGTAATAAATTTGCTTTAATACCAGTAGACTTGGTCTATGGTGATAGAGACTAAACATCCTAACAATTTACAAAATTGATACTAGTTGTAGCTGCGGGTTAATGGCCAACCACCAATATCTAAATTTAACAGTATAGCTTTTCCGGTTTCTCTTTAGTAGACATGATCAAAATTTTTTTGAAAACGCCGTAAGATTGCCTGCTTGCAATCAGTGCAACTAATTGGTTGTCAATGTACCCATGACAATAATTATCTAGAGAAATTTAACTGAGTTACCAAAATATACTTAATAACCAATGTGATACGTTATAACAAGACATTCTGGGACCTTGTGCATGCCCATTCCAGCTTGGAGTGAAATAGAAATAATTTTCGGTGGGGCACTGACAAGATAATATAAATATCAACAATACTTCCCTTATTTGATCATAAGTCAACTTTAAAGTTGACTCTCCAATTGCTACTGTTAGTGCCAATCCTGCATTCCAAACATCTACTTTGATCAGCTTTATCTTCCTTCCTGTTCTTGGTGCCTTGCTAAGATGGAGATGCAAGGAAGATCTAAAGAAACCAACCATTTGCCATTTTCCGACAAAATTAACCATCATCATATTTCCAGTTTCAGTTAAACAACTCTTTTTTGTTCATGCTGATGATTCCTGGACCACGGTTGAGCTTGGCGATATGGTCACCCTTGTAAATAAGAACCAAGACTGGTTTTTTGACAAATGTTGCTTGGGTCCTTGACTCTGGGTCTGGGCTAGGCCAAACCAGCACAGTTGCCTATGGCTCTGACAAGCTTGCTGGTTAAAATGAGAACCCCTTCAGTCCTTCAAAATCAGCTCACTTCAAGCACTTGTAGGTCATACATAAAGAAATCACACCATTGATATCTCTCTATATTAAACTGGTAATTTCCATGGAAACCGATTTTTCAACCATCCCCCTGCCCCTCTGGTAAGTGCTTTGCCCTTCTAACTTGCACCCTGCTCTGCCGACCGTGGGGTAGGCGTGTCATCGCCCTTTAGTTTTTTCCAAACTGCAATGGCTTCTGGGGTAACTGGGACTAACCAATCTTTGATGTGCGTCATTGGTGCCTGTTTGAACAATCGCTCGATTGTTCTCACAACAACGCACAGTGGCACAGTCGGTAAGGCGGTGTGTCTCGTGAGCTGCGATGCAGAGTTGGGAGTTCGACTCCCCTCAGGGAAAATGTTTTCCTTTCGAATTTTTCTATTTCTCTTATTTTCGTGTTGGAAATGTTTTCAAAAGGCCAAGGAGACGTCTGGTAACTTGAATTTGCTTTTGGTGTATTTTTTAATTTCGTTAGACATAATTTTTTAACATGTTTTTGTTGTTCCCTTCCATAAATATGAGGACCACTAGGAGATTATCGTCTCATAAACAACACGGCTATGTAGCCGATTGGTTAACTGCTCACCTGCTACCCAGAATGTCTGGAGTTCAAATCCCCTCAGGGGCAAAGTTTGGGTGTTTTTGTTTTTGTGATTTAAATAGTTTACAATTCTTTTCAATGTCTTAAAGTCACTTCAACAAAACTAGAATGCTTTTTGGAATGACTCGAATCTTTACATCTATTTTGTCTCATATCTTTTCAATTATAAATCTATTTTCAATTTATGTCTCAACACTAACTTTCATTTCCAATTGGTTTTTATTTTAATTTTCATTTCATCTTTGATTTCCAAATTTTCGAGCATTCAATAAATATGTAAGAAATTTCAAGAGAAAAACGACAACTTTTAAGCAGTAAAACATGTTTCGAACATTTTATGTTCATCTTCAGTTGCAAAAATTGTTATAAGGTAATCAAGATATTACAAGGGTTAAATAGAGCTATCAAATATAACATAACTTAATAACACACGTGAGGTAAATAATCAAATCAGTAATATTAAAGGTAAATAAAACGTACAAATGGGAATAAGTAAATAATGACGAATGAGATAAAATAAAAGTAATTAAAAAGAAAGATTCAATTTGTAATGATAAAGTTGTTTGTTAAGCGTAGGTTTAACCCAAGAGATATGTAGCGCTTCCTTGATCTTGAGACAAAAGCTGCTATTAGCGCTGTCAAGAATAGAGAAACTATCCTCAGAGCAAAGAGGGCGGCAAGAAGGGGACTCATTAAGGTGTTTAAGAATATGTGAGTTTTTGTCTGTGACCAAATGCTCCCGAATTCCTGTTGAAAGATGTCAAGAAGTTTCCACGACATAAGATGTGGAACATCCGCCACAAAGAAATTGGTAAACAACACGAGCCCGAAAGCTCTTAGGCACAGAATCCTTAACCCCAAACATGGAGCGTAATTTAAAAGAATTTAGCGAGTAAACCTGTGTAAGTTTTTTACGGTAAACTGAAGTTATGGGGTACTGGTGATTACCTTTATCAATTAATATCTCTAAAAAAGGGAAGTTTATTGTTATTTTCCTGTTCCATAGTAAATTTAATATTAGGGTGTTGTTGATTAATGAAGTTAAAGAATTTAAGGGCATCATCTTTATTTTTAAACAGACAGAAAGTATCGTCAACATAGCAAGGGTAAAATAAAACCTCAGAAGCGTTAAATTGTTCTAACCAAATCTTTTCATGATGTCCCATGAAGAGATTAGCCAGAACAGGGGCAAGTGGCGATCCCATACTTACACTGTCTACCTGGTCATAATAGTTACCATTAAATAAGAAATGAGTTTAATATTATAATTTACTTTAAACTAAAGACTAATTTCACTTTCACTAATATTAACATTAAGGCCAATACTCTTAAGTACCAAATAAACGGAGGGTCCTAATTGATGTGAGGCTGGGAATTTTTTTTTAAATTTTAATAAACCAGGGGGTCCTTAGAAGGTCCGAGGTTGGGGGAAAATTAATAAACCTTGTTTCATTCTTTCACAAGTGAAATTGTTCTTTGAAAATTAATAAATGGGGGCCCTAATAAGGCCCTGCAGGTGGGGAAAAAACTCAAAATTAATAAACGGGGGACGTTTACTTGGCATCTAAGAGTATGAAGATAAATTAAGATTAAATTTTATTTTAAATTAAAGACTAATTTCTCTTTTACTAATATTAACATTATGGCCAATACCCTTAGGTACCAAATAAACGGGGGTCCTAATTGATGGGGGTGGGAATTTCTTTCAAAATTTCAATAAACAGGGGGTCCTTATAAGGATTAGAGTTGGGGGGAATAATTAACATAGTTTCAGCCTTTCATAAGTGAAATTGTTTCTTCGGACATTAATAAATGGGGGGTCCTAATAAGGCCCTGTGGGTGGGGGAAAAACTCAAAATTAATAAAGGAGGGGACGTTTATTTGGCATCTAAGAGTATGAAGATGAATTAAGATGATGATAAAGTTCGAGATTGACATTTTTGCATGTGACATTATTGCACGTGGTGATAAACAACAACATTAACATTAATTCTAAGTTTCAATGTTATTTCAGATTAACATCAGGATTAACATAAAGGTTCAGATTAAACCTGATTTGAAAATGAGCTTCAGTTTACAAATTAAGAATAACTTTAAGTTTAAGTTCAGAAATGAAAGAGAAAGACTGATACTTAGACCAAGACTAACAACATCAAGATTTAGATTAACAGCAAATATAGCCACCTGAATGCAAGTGCCTTTTATGTGGAAGTTGTAATTGGTAGAGTTCATCAAAGGCAGTGGTCCTCATGAGGCGGTGGTCTAACACGGGCAAGGGCTAGTATGATATTAATCCACCAATTTGTATTTTAGCAGAAAGACTGCTAGCTCCCATTGATAGGTGCTTCTAGTGGCTGAATGCCAAACACATGTCTGCAAGCAGGGAACTAGACCCGAGACCTTAGCGTTAATCTTCATTTATGCCCTGTGCATATTTCTAAGCTCTTGTCTCTGATTCGATAGCCTTTCCTCCAGCCATCCTCTCTGAAATGAGCTTTTTTGAAGACAACATGTAATAATTGTTAAACAATGTTATTTTCAATCATTAAATGATTCTGACCACAGGATTACATGTTAATATTACACTTAAGTTACAGTTCTGCAATATTATATCATACTTATATCGATGATAAGTGTCTTTTGAATAAACTGTTGCAGCAGCCAGAACGTTTTGTAGAAGACAATCCCGGACAAAACTCGTGAGACTAACAGGAGAACTGCTCTTCCTACCAAACATATTGTCCCCCTTTCCCCAAATCAATGTTGTTTTCACAAAAAAAACCTATGAAAGTAAAAGAAAATCTGTAGAACATCAAAGAAACCCAACATTGGATTTGGGGAGGGGGGGATTAATTTTCTTCCTATTTTGTACAAAGTATTTCTAAATTGATGAAACTTTATGGAAGTCTCATTGAGTTTCTCCGGGATTGTGGCATGGTGCAAACAGTGCAAAAGATTGTAGTAATGGTCGATTCTTTTCAAAGCGCCATTTCATGGAAGCTTGAGTCGTATCAACAACAGTAGAAAGTGTCACGTTTCCACTGAGCCTCAGCTGTGCTTGCTGGTTGGTCCTTTTCTTGCTCACCATCCATCACTCTTCTGTGCAAAATCCTGTTGGACACCTTCAGAGTCTGTTTCAACGATTTGGAGAATTTTGTTAGCTTTAGCTCCCCTTTTCTCGAATTTTGGAATTGAACTATCTACCATGTCAATGGCTTTGCCAAATTCAACCTCCACATTCTGCAAATATCGACTGAGAGGGCCCCTCACTGCAAAAATCTCTCAAAAAAGGCAAGTCGTTGCAACTACTTGTTTTGTTTGGAAAGACAAATAAAGTCCCTGTGCTGTTGCTAATTAGAAACTGTCTACAGAGAAACTGTCTCCAGCACTTGCAAGATGCAGTCAAAGCGCAAGAAAAATATTTTCAGACAAAATTCTCCGGCATTCAAATGAACTGTATTCAGGCGCTTTACTGAAAAACAATTGGAGCTGTGCACTCTTTTGAGCTGACTCAAATAGCTCATACACCGTTTGGGATTTACTAAACAGAACATTCAGCTTTCCCAGGTTGCTGAACAGTCTAATGACATTGATGGAGACACTAGCTGAATCTGCAAGGACCAGATTTAATGTATTGGCATAGCAATGGACATAGATGACATGACTCCCAATCTTCTCTTTTATGATGGCCTGCAAGCCGTTGTAGCATTCACTCATGTTGGAGGCACCATTGTAGGCCTGGGCCACTAGCTTCTTAAAGGTCAACCCATGGGACTCTAAACTACTTCAATGGCATTGTAAAGTGCATCTGCAGTTGTTCCTGATGCAAGCTGGCACGAAAGAAGTTGTTCTGAACAATCTCCAATTTCATCCACTACCCTTACAAAAATGCTCAATTGCTCTTTCTGAGTTACGTTGGGCATGGTGTCAGCAATCAATGACCATTCCCTGCAATTGGTAATCTTTCGTACGATTTTAGCAGATATCTCAGAGCCAATCGTCAAAATGAGCTTATTTTGCGAGTTGTTGCTAAGAAATGTTATTCTTGATCCACGTCCTATAGGGCCAGACTTTTCTCTGGATTTTGCAGCATGCTGCTGATGTTGCATGATGACTTTTTTGATGTGCTCTTTAATTGTTGAATATTACTGAGACAAAAATTTCAAAAGTTCCAAAAAATTACTAGTATGGGATAGCAAGAGATTCACAATGACCCTTGAATGAGAGACCTTGGCTTCCCAGAAGTATAACTGTATCCACAACACAAGTTTTATGACATTTCTATGGTCCTTTTCTGCAGAAAAAGAGCCTTTCAAATTTTGGCATTCAGATGTTCATGCTTCAAAATACTGTCGTGTTGCTTCTTCCAGAAGCAGAAACAACATTTAGATGAGTCTTATCTTATCTGAAATAGATTTGAAATATTGAATGGCATCAGATGAAAAAATTTTCAATATGCACAGCTCAATTAGAGCACTGCAATGGTACCAAGGCACCAGCTTGCTGGTCTTATTAATCTGGCTCAAAGAGATCTTCTCCATATCATGCAAATTTTTACAATTGTTAAAATTTGGAAAACTGTTAAAATTTGGAAAACTTGCTCCATTTTTCTTTCTCTTCTTGCTTGCTTTTCTCTTTCTGTTTTTCTTGCATTTTCTTTTATTCTTCTGTTTTTTCTTTTCGGCGTTATTGTCAGCAGTGTAACTAATCTTTCTCTTCAACAAATTAATGTTGGTTGTAATTGCAGGCTGGGTGCCTTCAAGTGCGCTTACAAACTGCTCCAGAATCTCCTTCTTTGAATCAACAAACTTCAACTTGCCATTTTTCCAAACTTTAACTTGCATTTCTGCATTAAAGAGCCCTGCCCATGTTTCAATGATACTTATCAACAAATTGCTTGTTGAATCTAAACATCTTTGCACTGTTTTAAATGATGCTTCTGCCCTAGACGAATCATGATCTGGCCTCTCATGCTAACAGCAGAAAAATCGGCATTATTCTGGCCCCTTCCATCTTTACTTTCTTCACTTGTGCAATTTTTTATTGTTTTTTCAAGCTCATTTTCCTCTTTTTCCATTTTCGATCTCTCTATCCGCTGTGAAATTGCATAGTCCTTGAACTGTGGATTCATGTGTTCATAAAATGAAATAAAACCATCTTCCAATACTTTGTTGTGGAAATTTTCTTTTTCTGTTAGTGGATTTGGAATCCATAGATCTTTTGCTTCTGTTGGCCCTTCAAAAACAAGAAGAAAACTATTAAATAACTAAATATTCATTGCACTCAACATTACACATTAAATGCCAATGAAAATCCAAACACGTGAGACCAGAAAGTTATTTGAATATCTCTTTTATAAACTAAACGTACATTGTGAAAACCTTCTTCCATGTTGAGCATCATACACCAAAACTTTCTTAGATTGTGTAGATTGTCCAGGTTTCCCATGTTTCATCTTGGACAATGTGATTTGGTTGGCACCAATAAACCTCTTTCTATGTCCAGGTTTATCAAACATTCAAACATCTTTGAACAGGCGTTGCATTTCCTTTGTTGATTTCGCGATACCCATTATTTGATCCAAATCATTGTACCCTTGGTCGACAAAGGTTTTATAATTTGAAGACAGTTTGTGTTTTTCCAAGAAATCTTTTACTACATCACAATCAGTCGCCATTTTGAGCAAAACTTCCCACCCAGTCACAACCCCAGTCTCCCCATCAATCACATCACAGAATTTCGCCAATTCAGTTCAACAGTTCAATTTTATTGGCACCATTGAGAATGGCGGACGCGAAGGATTTGAAGAACGCTCTACGATCAATAACTCCGAAATTATCTGCTTTGTCTGATGTTTTGAAAATGTCACTTCAGAAATGTGGTCCAAAAGAATGTGAAGAATATCTGACAAGAAGAATCGATAAGCTGGAAGAAACAACAACATGAAGGAGAACGCCAAGGTGGGTATCACAAATTTGTCCGGTTAGTGTAAACCGACTGGCCGTAATCAAAAACGAAAAAACCCGAGATTTAGGGTCAGCCGTAAAAAATGCCTATACTTTACTTCTCTTAATGAAACACAGCTTTTGATAACTTTCTACTAATTGTTCCTTCATATTTCTGTTCTTTCTCTTGTTGTGTCCTCCTCACCTTGAGCCGGAGCCTTGGAAAACACGTTGTAGTGTCGGAATCTCTCAAATCAATGTTGGATCATTTAATCCAAATCACAACGTGGCAGAGTACAATCATGCGACCTTCCCATTTGACCTTCTGCGTGTAGCGTTGCCATGTGTTCCGTTTGGTGAATCGCTGCATTGGCTTTCCGCTCTTCGTTTCGGTCGTGTGAAGAAGACAAAGAGGAGTCAATAACTTTAGCACGTGGAAACGAGATAAAAAAGGTTTGTTCATCATATTCTTTTAATGTGAGAGACATCCAAAAACTGAAAAAGTGTATTTTCCCACACAAGGAAATAGAATTAAAACAGTGGGTATAAATAAGTAAATAAGAAAATAGAGCAGCTTTGTAACAAAACTTTAAAATTTTTATATTTCTATACCAATTTTATTCTGTTTTTTTTTTAATTCAAATTTTAGATACAAGCAGTAACATTTGACAATTTTTTGCAAATTTTTCGCCAACAAATGTTTTGCCAACAACAATGGCTTTTGTAAAAAGAAACCAGTCAAGCTTTTGTATTTGAGACAAAGGGCTGAAAGAATTCACAAAACCGAAAATAATGCATTCGGTCTTACTATCACCCAGCAACAAAATTCCCAGGGGGGCAAGTCAAATGGAATGATACGTTTGATAGACCATTAATTGATCACAGTACACGTGTTTTATTAAAAAAGTCGGTCTGATGCGCAGTTCAAGCCTGATTCACAAATTTCCTAAAATTTTGTGGGCTATGAATAAAGCTAACGTAGTTCTTGACACTCACGAAAGTGCTTAGAAAACTCAAAAGGGCATTTCACTCCTCGAAAAAAAACGTGCACAATTCCCACTGAAACAAAAGGATTCGTACAAGATTCCTACGAAAACAATAGAGATTCCAGCTGAGGGTGTACAAGATTCCAAGGAATGAATAGTCAATAGCCCCTCACAAATCCCAGACTCTGACCGACTGTCACAACCTATTTTCCCTTTCAACAGCAACGGCCATGGCTGGCGTAAAAATCAAGAACTAAATAGCAATCAAATTACAATAGCACATTTTTTCATTTTATTATTACCTGTACTTGAGCAAGGCTCGTTTCTTTAAACCTTGTCTCTAAAACTGTTTCGAATAACTGAATAACACCTGCTCCTGCTTTTTAGTGCCAAACTATTGACAGCAGATGGGTTGAAGCTCAACGAAGTGGCACTGTTACATCGCTTTGGATAGCAGTAAAAGAAGAGCTGAGTCCAAATACTAAGCTAATAAAGGCATTCAGTATGCATTGTTGGCATGCAAACAAATATCACACAGAAGTGCCACAACATATGCCGTTGTCCAAGCTGATAAGTAGTGGAGCCCTTAGCATCTTGTTCTTGGTTAACGAGGCTGTAGATACACAAACTTCTGTGGAAGTGAACCTTGAAATGAAATGCATTTGATGTTCTTCTCGATGGGGAAAAGTTTCCACTGGAGATGATCGGAGAAATGAACAGCAAAAATCGTCTTTTTAATGCTGTTGTAAAGATATCACACGAGAAGAACATGCTATTCCACAAAGGAGACATGGATAATGCAAGAAACTTATCTCTGCAGTTTCAGATTGTCTATGGGCTATAGATTGCAACCACAGCAAAATAAATAATGCATTTGTCAACAACAAATGTAATTGCCTCCCTTATCTTTTTAATTCTATCTATAAAAAAGAGTACAAAGACTGGAAGAAGCAGAAAAAACCAAAGCCCTCTCTTGCAGCTGAGCAATTGAAGAATTGCAGTAATGAGCTATTTGATATGTTGTCCGTTTAAGACTGGGTAAAGTCTCCATTAGTCGAATTTATTAATGGATGCACAAGAATTATCAAAATGCAATAAGAAGATGGCTGAGAATAGAAGCTCGACGTCCAAAACCATTGAGGATAACTTTAGCATGCCAGCACCATTCGAAAAAGTTAGTAAAGTTCGTGAAAAGTACGCAGCAGTCAACGATGCTATTGCTTCGCAGCAATTCTATCAACCAATTGTCCTTGACAACGATTTTGGAGACTTCCGTATCCCAGAAAATCATCAACTGTGATATTTATGGTTCAAAGAACTTGCTTTAGGTACAGGTACTTCTTATTTCTCAATTTGCTATTATAATTTTAAATCTAAGTCGTCAAAGACTTGTTGTTTTAACATCTCTCTAACATTGTTTTAAACATTGATTTCATTTCTATTCAAGGGTTCAGATTTACAAATACAACGCTGGCTGACGAATCAGCAATATATGCTTCTTATGGAAATCCCAGAAAACGAACTTGAGCAAACGAATCAACATAAAGCAGTAAAAAAATGTGAGCAAATGATACCAACATATGAAACAAGAGCTGTTGCACGTGAAATGAGAAATATATACTCACGAACATCTGGTTTATCTCCCGTTGTAAGAAAAAATTTAGTGTATTTTCTAACTGGTAAAATACCACAGTAAGTGCTTTCAGATATAATCTACACCAAGGTTGATCAAAATTGTAGTATTTACACGCATTTTTCTAAGAAATTTAAATTTTTGCGCATTGCCGATAGTTGTGTTAAATTTTCAGATTTCGAGGAAAGTTTCTAAAAGATTCTTAAATAACTGCATTCTTGACTAAGTAATTGCATTTGAACAATATTTTTAACCCATATGTCGATTGAATTTATGGGAAATATAGGAGAATATATTCCTTAGACTCGCTCGAAAATATTCAGCGAGAAACGTTTTCAAGTACTCGAACCCCGAAAACTCAAACACTCGCTAAGTCGAAGTGATTTTGCATCACCCTGGAACCTTTATATAAAAATACTTCCCATGACTCGAACTTTATCTATTTTGAACCATTTCCTTTGTCCCTGAAGGTTCAAGTTATCGAACGTTAACTGTATAAAGAATTAGACTAACAACTTATTGTGCAATAATTAATTTCAGGGGCAAATCGGAAATCGACGACCAATACGAAGCTGACATTGCTATGTCAGCCGAGGAACTTGAAACTGCGGCGATAATTTACGATAAACGAATTGAAAACAGTGGAAGACCTGAAGGTCATTTTCATTTATTCTATAAAGAATTAGACGGCATGCTGGAAGAATTTGGGAAAGCAGCAGAGGAGAGGAGAAATTCAATGGCGACTCATCTTCCATTTGTAGTATCAGTTCAAGACCTAATTCGCAAGGTAAGACTGAAATTACTGAGGCTGAGACTTTGCCATGCTCAAAAATTTTTTCCCCGTGTATTTGACTCCAAGATGTTATTTTTTTCAGGTAATGGCAAGATTAAAAGAGAAGAACATAGTTTCTTCAATTCCCAGCGCTTCAACAGTCAGATACCAGTTTTTACCACCTACTGAACATGAAAAAAGCTCCGCAAGATATACAGGACGGCTTAAAATTACAAACAAGATCCAGCAACGACAGATTCGCAAGTTTCATGATGATGCACATTACGTTAACGCGTATTTTTTGTAAGTAATGCAACTTCATAACTGCACCAGTTACACCCCGTCCCTTTCATGAAATGTGAGAAATGGTCTGCTTTAGAGCACAAAGATAAGTGAAAAATTCCTAAAACAAAATCAATGTCTGGTATAGTTGACGAGCTGATGGCCGATGCAGTTATTACAGGGGTGAAGTAGCTATAATAGAGCATTTCAATGAACGGTCAACACCGTTGAATATTTTCACCATTTCCACATATGTTTTTTTCGTTACTCGAGTCTTATTTAGTGTCAAAGAATAGGCCCAGCTCGCAGTTAACTATCTTAGCGCTTATACTAATGCTAGAATCGCAGAATTATGCACCCAGCCAACGTCTCTGTTGTTAACTTTGAATTTCCCTGTATGTTGAAAAATATAGTTTTCTCCTTAAATTTTTTTATTTAACGTTGGGTTTTTGGAAAGTTTTGAATATATTCAGACAATGTTGATTTTTCATAGAAATATCAGATCATGGTGCGTGGAAAATAGAGAAAATACTGTCTTGGTTTTTATGGATGAGAAAGGCAAAATTCCTATCGGCAAACCAGGTACTCTGGAGGCAGCCACAAGCCACAATAGAAAGGCTCTGACATTGCGTGGGCTTCAGTTGGAAGCATCAGACCACAATTATCATAGCGTCAGCATGACTCCATCAGTTCATCTGCTGTGTGACATCCCCAATGCTGCAACGGAATCGTTTTTTGGTGGTCAAGTTTACGTTGAAGTGAAAGATTCTGTCTTTGAAGGATCTGATCCTCTACGACACGTGATTGAACTTCTGCAATTCCTTCGAGAAGAGCGTCAACATATGCCTCCATACCTTGTCTTGTTTTCAGATGGTGGAGCTGATCATAATATCAATTTCCTTTTTGTTCAGTGCGTTCTCCTTGCCCTCTTTAAGATTGGAGATTTTGATATACTGAGTGTTGGTCGCTGTGCCCCTTATCAAAGCTACATTAATCCTGCTGAAAGATGCATGGTGTTGCTAAATATTGGGCTGCAGGGACTTGCTTTGCAGAGAGATCATGCAGGTGACTTTGAAGCAGCAATTAGTTCCTGTGGGAGTATGAAAACCCTGCAAGAGAAAGAAAGAAAGCACCAAGGGTTCAAAGAAGCTTTCCAGGCTTCAATTGAAGCATCCCGCTTACTACTCCTTGATATATTTGAAAGCCTGCAGTTGAAAGGAAAGCCAGTTAAAACCTATCAATGTCAGAAGGTCGTAGATGAGGTACGTTGTTGATCAAAAGTAAAAGGCTATTACTAAAATGGGGAACGTCGGGGAATGACGGGGAATGTCGGGGAACATTGGGGAATGATGGGGAACGTCGGGGAATGATGGAAAACGGCGGGAAACGTCGGGGAACGACATGAGAACGTCGGGGAACCGTGGGGAAAGGCATGGGAACGGCTGGGAATGACGGGGAACGTCGAGGTACGGCATGGGAACGTCGGGGAACGGCATGGGAACTTTGGGGAATGGCAGGGAATGGCGGGAAAGGTGCTGAACGTCGAGGAACGGCATGGGAACGCTGGGGAATGATCACAATGCCAAGGAACGGCATGGGAACGGTGGGAATGGCATTGGAATGGTGGGGAACATCGGGGAACAGCGGGAACGGCATGGGTATGTCGGGGAACGTCATGGAACGGCATGGGAATGGTGGGGAACAGCGAGGAACGGCATGGGAATGTCAGGGAACGTCATGGAACAGCATGGGGATGGTGGGGAACGGCAGGGAACGGCATGCGAACGGTGGGGGATGGCATGGGAACGGCAAGGGAATGGTGGGGAACGGCATGGGAAAGGCAGGGAATGACGAGGAATGGCAGGAAACAACAGGAAGTCGCATGGCAAGGATGGGGAACGCTGTGGAGTAGCATGGAATGATAGAGAACTCTTGGCAACAGTAAACAGTATTTTAATGCTGATGTAGCTAGTTGAATAACGTTTCTTTACGAAAAAGAACGCGTTATCTTTATGTATTAATATTAACGAACCCAATATCTATATATTTAAATTTGATTACAACAGAACATCCAAAGACTAAATCTGGGGCCCCTTACAGAAGTGAGAGTGAAAATAAGAGAGGATGGCACAATGTGAATAATTCAATTAGTAAGGGATTGGCTTAATTGATGATCAGGGACAACACAACGAGGTTTTGCCACAACAGTTCTCCAAGTAACTGTTTGCAACATTCTGCCAGCAGAGAGGATGTAAATTCAGGGGATAAGGGAAACCTGTGGTTTGAGAAAAGTGGGGATATCTCACCAGTGTGCCAACAAAACCCTAGCTTATTACAAACAAAAAATTTGGATTATAGCTTTTAAAAATAAAACAGCGAAACTAACTGCCAAAATGGAGGTCTCCAATTAAACTCTGCCGAGGGACGTTCCAGGTGCTCTCTCCTTAACATTGACAGGAAATCATTTGATATCTGCAGATGGAGATTTTGAAGCAGTGGGTATCTTGTCTGTACACACAATCTTCGTAGGTGGAAGTGGTTGTTTTGAGGGTAAGGAGTTGTTACTTCTTGACCCGTAGCTCTGTCTCTGTATTTTCGGAAGTCACGGTTTACTATAACCAAGTCTTCGATTGCTGCAAGTGGTGGATTGACGATTGGTAAACCGCAACCGTAGCATCTTGAAATTATTGTCCCCATCACCCATTTTGCAGACCATGCAAGTGGAGCAGGTGTTTGCATTCCTTAAAATGGAGTATGGTTTTGGAGCTGTTGCTGAACAGCCTGTGGAGCATTTGGCTGTTGAAGGGTTGGAAAATACTGCGCCCCATGCTGAATCTTGGATTTTCTGCAGAGTTGGGGTTATTGAGCACTGTGTTTTGTATTTGGACACGGGGAATTTTTGCAGCATCACTGACATTTGTGCCATGCTGCTCCAATTCGTCAATCTCAAGTATTTTTTTTAGGGACTTCATCCGTTGTTCATGGGTTATGTTGCTCCATCTTCGCACATCCGGCAGCAAATGGGCGAACTCGTTCCTTACTTTGTATGGCCCATTTCCCAAGACTGCACGGTCTTCATTTCGGAATTGGGTTTCAATTATGTTCTTTACTTGGAGGATGAATTCATGCGGCTTTTTCGGCTCAAAGTGTAAGATGTGTTTAATGATAAAGTTGCCTGCCTCACTGTTGTTGTTCGTATATTCGCTTGGTGGGTCCCCAAGACCAGCCTCCGTGCGCACAGATCGTAGCAACAATTCCTTTATGTCGTCAATCTACAAGAAACAAAACAGCGTTGTCATCACTTTCTAACGTCAGTGAGGTATAAACTAAAGGGAGTAGAGTTCAGGATTTTTAATGAAACAGGTTGTATGAAACAGTTGCGAACCTGCGTGAAGCAATGTATCATTCTTTCTAGACTAATAAATCAAACTAGTCCCCTCGCGCAAAGAATAGATATATCATTACTACAAGCAATGAATGAAGATAAATCTTCCAAAGACCTTTAATACATTTTTATCCTCCCTTTAAAATGCATAAAAGCACTTCTCTCCAACTTTCGACATTACTATACATTACTATACGTTAGCTGATTAGGTGTATTTGACATCTGACAGTTGTCCTGTGAAAATTCAAGAGTGTTACAAAGGTTGGGGTAAGATTTTAGCATTAAGGGGCCGGGTAGGGGAGAAGAGGTAAAATGAGTACGGTCATGAGGAAGCCCCACGCCTACCTTCAAATTTTTAAACCACTGAAAAAATGTGTTCCCTTTAGCTCCTGGTTTCTCCCTTTCTTCCCAGACCTGCTTTAGTTGGTCGACTTTACTGTCCAATTCCTCCTCAGAAGAGCAGTCGACTAGTCCAAAATATTTTGTCTCGTCCTCTTGTTTGCCAAAGATTCCGTCGATGAATTTTTGTTTGGCACTGCCAGTTATACCTCTTCTTTCAAGCTCGCGCTGGATGTTATCTTTAAAATGTGTAAAGCAGTGGAGAAATACTGCAAAGCGAGAATGTTTCTTAAGACTGTTGATTAATGCCTTTTCTCCATCGGTGCCACAGGCGAGAATGCCCTCTAGTTCTTCTTTTTCTGTAAGTATGGAGTGGGCAAAGTTAGAATAGGTTTTCCAATCTTTACTCTGATGGAGAAGCAAAGGGCCAATGAACACTGGTGGCTTATCTGTGCTTTTCGGGTTCAACTTCAAGGACACTGTGAGGCTGATAATCACATCAAAAATATTGAACATCGGGTCGAATGATAGTATGGTAAAATGCTCGGGGTTGGTGCAAAAGTGGCGTAATTCTTCTAGTTGACGATCATTAGCCAAAACGACAAAGAAGTCTGGATGCACTTTGCACTCTCAGATAAAGACATTATCTTTGGAAACTTCCTCTTTTCGCTTTGTTCTTTCAAGTAGCATCCGAATCTGTTCAACCGATGGTAAGGTCTTCTTGGCATTGTCAATATCCAGATGAATGACTTCTTCTTCTCTTTTCCTTTTTTCGTGATATCTGATGTTGTATAGGTCTTTAGGACCACGAGGTAGTTTGTCAAGGCTAGTACCTTCTGTTACATCTCCAAGTGAACAATAGATTTCGTCGAGAGCTTTTTTGGTGTTTTCTAGCAAGATAAATAAGGGAACAAAGATAGTTCAACTAAATCTTGTCATTTTAGCACATTTCCATTCATGCTTATTGAAAGTTTTGCGGGTATATTCTATCATACAAATGTAAAATTTCATCGTCCAGACATTGATGATATTCTCAACACAATTATTCGACTAGTCGATGCAATATAACATAAACGGAAATTATTGCTTTTTATTATCAGTGCATTTCAATG
This sequence comes from Chrysaora quinquecirrha, assembly GCA_014526335.1. NCBI lineage: Eukaryota > Metazoa > Cnidaria > Scyphozoa > Semaeostomeae > Pelagiidae > Chrysaora > Chrysaora quinquecirrha. The sequence continues at coordinate 1,687,462 of JACTAT010000037.1, forward strand.
TCTTGCATAGGTTGCCCCTAAGCAAAGTGATTGGTAAATAGGTTAAGGTTCTATTCTGGGACCAAACGGCAACATAAACCTATAGTAGCTAATCTTGTTACAAACATTTTGTGGCTAACATCATCACTTTGCCTAGGCATAAACTATGCACGAGTTAGAGTATCTTGGATCTCTTACACTCTAGCACTTGTAATCCTAATATTTTCGAAGTCACGTTGCACGAAATTGGTAGCATAGAGCAAACAAGATTTGATATGCAGTTGCTTCTCTTTAACGACTAATTAACTTACCAATGCAAAAGCTGGACAAATTTGAATGCTGACTCGGAGAGCATGTTCCAAGGAAGTAGCTACATAGCTATACTGTCTCACAACATTTTTAATTTTGATAAGACCACGATAAGACATCAGCAATGGTTATTGTTTACTGAGTGATTATCAGCCTAGTAATGTATTTAGCGCTTTCAGTTATAGATAATCTAAATATTCTTACATTTTTGGTATTACTTTGGTTATTTGAAGCTCGTTACTGGTAGTGCTGCTTCCATCATCATCATCAGATATGTCCACAATAGCTTTATAGTTGCTCTCACTTTCCTTGGTTGAACCATCTTGGAACCTGTGATATGAGGATTTCAATACATATTAGATATGTGAGCATCAACTCTGTAAGCTATGGTAATGCTAAACAAATTAATATGCAAGAAGAACAATAAAATTTGGGTAGCTTCTTACAGGTTCGTTCTTTCTGAAACTCCAACTGTCACTGCAACCAATGATGGTGTACAACTCAATGGCACTTTACTGACAGAGAGACGCTTTGAGGTCCACTCCATCAGCGATAGAATGTCGTTGGATTTAACAATTATGCCATTGCCATCTCCGCCCAGTTCTTTGCCCATGGGATGCGTTTCGAAAATCATTAGATATCCAGCTTCAACAGCTGCCATTGCAAACACATACCTCCCTGCATGAAACACTGCAAATTGAGGCTTTGATTCAAGTTTTGCTTTTACTAGTAAGTCTTGTACAGTATTCTTTATTTTCATTTGGCAACTATAATCATACAGCGTGTCATTGTCGTATTTTTTTTCCTCGAACTGCAGTACATGAGTCAGTAATTCATGCTCTGACAGTATTTGCGATGCTTCGTATATATCATATAGCTTTGAGGAGTCACGATGAAAATTGAATTTCGCTGGAAAACTCAAAACAACATCCTTCAATGTTTTTGCCAAATCGTCAGTCGACATTAGAATTCCTGTACCAATTAAAGCATCAATTATGCCTAGGCACAGGAAAGAGCAAGCATTTGTGCCGTCGTTTTCAGGAACAACTGTTACACAAAGTTACTCGGTATTTTCTCCGACCGCCTTTATCGCAGCGATGTCACTTATTCCCAGGGAAGTAGCTTGTGACACCTCAAGTGGATGGCAGGCAACTTCATGTTACATCAGCACAAAATTTAAAAGTGTTTGACATCACACCTGTCTTCTGCCCTATATTTCAAATGTTGGTAAATCATCTCCCTCACATGTTGATAGTGACACGACTGTTCTTTGACATATTTTTTGGAACAAACTGGTGTTCGATGGGATCGCAGAAAATCTGTGAAAATTTCTTCTGAATTCAACTGCTGTTCATTTTTTTGGACTTGTTCCATTTCATGCTGAAATGGATAACATTGATCTTGGTTTATGGTAACAAAGAGTGTCATCAAAAGTGCCCAAATATCTACGGCTTTCGGCTGATCTAGATTGGCCAATTTAAGCATCGACTCAGGGATGGAAATCTCAGGGGCTATAAATGCTGGACTCCCTTTGTTAAGCATTCTGATGCAACTGTTGTCCATAAGAGCTTGAGTCTGGCATATTTCAGATCTTGCTTCTCCGAGGTCAGCTAATTTGCAGACTATAGGTTTTACTGCAAATATTTCCACGCACTCATCATTTAGGTTTGAATAGTGCGAATTCGTTACTAAAATGTGTCAGGAAAAATAATATCAATTATTATTATTATGATTATGACTCATGTTTCATTGATTGACATTTAGTTTAGTTTGATGCATAAGTAGCACATTAATTACTTCCGCTGAGAGTCACGCTTTGAACACTTTTTTCGTGTAAGATTTATTCTGTTCTGTTTTCAGTTGTTCTGAGATCTTGTTGTTTAATGCTTGATGTGTTTCTTGTCTCAGTTCTTGTTTTCTTACCACTAAATTTTAGCAAGTTCTGGGCCCAGATCACGATTAGTTTATCTGTATGTGTTATGAATAAAAGTTAACTGGATTCAGAGAAATAAAATTTGGAATTCTCAGCAGAAGCTGTCTGTTTGAAATCGTGGATAACAATGGCAGTCGCAACAGAAGAAATTGGTTTTAAAATGGAAAAGTTAACGGGTGAAAATTATCATAACTGGAAATTCCAGATGAAGATGTTTTTAATTGGGAAAGATCTTTGGGAAATTATTACAGGAACAGAAACACTGAGTGCAGAAGCTTCACAAGATAAGCAACGAAAATTCAAAAAGAGAGAGAATCAAGCCTTGGCGCTGGTGTGTTTGTCTGTGGCTACGAATCTTCAAATTTATGTGCGATCCGCCAAAAGTGGGAAAGAAGCATGGGAAAATCTTGAAAAACACTTTGAAGAAAAGTCATTGTCAAAAAAGATATTTTATCGTCGGAAATTGTATTCTGCACGAATGCAAAAAGGTACGAATATGGTAAACCACATAAATTACATCAAGACTCTCGCAGAACACTTGGAAGCAGTCGACGATGCTGTGGCTGAGAAATATTTGGTTATCATCTTGATTAGCAGTCTTCCAGAGGAATATAACTATCTAATAACAGCGTTGGAAACGATTGCAGTGGAGAAACTTACATTGGACTATGTCCGAGATCGTTTAATCCACGAAATTGATAAAATTGAAAGTGGAAGTGGAGAGGCAGTAAAAGAAAGCCAAGAAGCGTTACTTAGTAAAAGATTTCCTGAAGAAAGGAACAGTTCTGAAATAAAGAAATTTAAATGTCACTACTGTAAAAAGAAAGGGCATTTTGCGAAGGATTGTTTCAAGAAAAAGTTGCGAATAGAGGTTGAAAATCATGATGTTAAGTTTAGAATAGCAGAAATAATTTTGTTGACCAATCCAGACTACTATATACGTCATCACTTAGCAAATGGAGACAGCATCCATAATGAGGTTGAGCGTGTGCAAAGCAATTTGTGATGGGGGCTATATTGAGTGGGAGTATAAGCACAAGTATGAAGGGCTTTCTGATGACCAGCTAAGTGCAATGACCATTGAAGACCTTTAAAAGCATGAATTGGAAAGGATGGAGCATAATTCATTTAAAGTATGCGATGAGCCTACTGGTGGTTTTATGAAAGCTTATACATCAAATAAAAGTGATGAACTATTTTTTTCAAATCATCAATATCTGAAAGATTTTATAGCATCCCCAGCAAGTGGAAAACTGTCTTTGCCAGGGGGACATTACTTCAAGATGTTGGAGAAATTTAAATTAGAGAGAAGTATCTTGAGTAGGTGAGGTGCCCTGATGATGGATCATGCATTAATTGCAGTAAAACAGGCTGGATTGGACCTATCTGTGGTCTTGTACCAAAGTCCATGCCAGATTACGCAGCTGATGGTTATCATTACCTGAATGCCCTTGATACTCCATCCACACTAAATGGCCTTTCACGTGTTGCAGGTGATTTTCAGCCTCCAAAAGAAGCAAAGGAATTGTTTGAACAAGGGAAACTAAATGGTGATCAAGAGCTGGAAAATTTTTGTAAGTAATTTATAGTAAGAAGGGAAACTTTGCTGAAGTATATTGAACATATGAAGATTTTGACAATCAACAAAGACAAAAGAGCTGAGAAACGTCAAGTGTATTTGGATGGACAGAAAAATAAGTCTTCTCAGGACTATAACTGCCAGTCATTATTTAATGAGGGATCCATAAATGTTAGATATCGATGTCATGATTTATTTCCCCACCCAACGTCACTAAGAGCTTTAAGTTTTCCTTACAATCCTAGCCCAAGTTGCATCACATCATTGTTCTATCGGAGAAATGAAATGCACTTCCCAGGGACAATTTAGTCACTGTCACCAAAACACATCTCCAACATAATTTTAGGCCCATAGCTTAAAATTACAATAGAATACGAACGAGATAATTATACATTGCTCTAGCCAGCTCCGGCCAGCTCTAGCTCTGCAGAAAGTTAGATACCTAGGTAGGCTAGGGTAAAGTTTTGTATGATCTGAATGAGCTGAAACCATCTAAAACCAACACAGTTTATCCAAATATTTTAGGCAGGCCTTAGGATAGGCGCTCTTCAAACATTTATCATTTTTCTACTTTCAGATTTCTGCAATACATGACAATAGCCATAGAGAAAGACAACTCAGCCGAGAATCAAACAGCTACCTTGGATACTGTAGTCTACCCTGCCTACCACCTCTTTAGAAGGTTTCTGATATCCCTGTTACTGCAACTGATTGATGAGTATCTATCTCATTTATTTTTTATTCAGGGAAGTTTAGATTTGGTGAACTTCAGCTAGAGTTTGTAATCATCTGTTATGCAGTTTCTATTCCAATAAACTAAGGCATCATAACAAGACAAGTGTGGATGCTAATGAGGTTAAAGTAAATTACAGTATGTAGAACAAATTTTTCCTGGTGGACTGCACTTGGCAGAAAGCGAGAAGGACTTGTTTGTCATAGGTTAAGTAACATTAAAACTAGAATATCGAGAGAAGTGTTTGCCGTTGAGGGTACAAGTAAGATAAAGTATGTAGGACAAACTTTTCCTGGTGGACTGCACTTGGCGGAAAGCGAGAAGGACTTGTTTGTCATAGGTTAAGTAACATTAAAAGTGAAATAACAAGAGAAATATTTACAAATGAGGGTGCAAGTAAAATAAAGTATGTAGGACAAACTCTTCCTGGTGGACAGCACTTGGCAGAAAGCAGAAAATAGTCCATTATCTCGTCATTCACCCAATTATTGCATGCTAATGAATTTAATGAAAACCCCTGTACCATACAATCGTTACATATTGCCACAATATCATTCCATGGGGAATGAAACAAAAATTCTCGTACATTAGCTGTGTTGTTACTTCTTGTCTGCAGCCAAGCTCTTTCCTGCTTAACTTCCCTTTTTGTTGATTCTGCTAAATTGTGCAAACTAAGCAACCGTAAGTTTGCAGTTGACAAAATGCCAACATGCTTAATTTCGATAAAAACCATCTCTTGTGTGTTAATTCGATCTTGTTGAGTCGTTTGCAAAGGTCTTCAATATCCGTTTGGGCTCTTTGCAGTATTTTGAGACATGTATCAGGATCTGGTCATCTGCTGAGATTCGTGATTACAGCTGTTTTCATATTTTCTCAAGATATGTAAATCTGTACCTCGCTGTCTGAAACAGCTACAACTGGTAGAAAATTGAGTTTTTCTAAGTCTCTTCTAGGTAGTGTTTTGTCTTCAAGTTGAACAAAATTACTGGAAGATTTCAGTTCCCGTCTGAAGGCTTTTATTTGATCAATAGCCTTTGCACTTGCCTTCACTTTTTTCATTTTTCACCTTTGCATTTTCCGATGATTCTTCAGCAGTCATTTAACCCTATCTGGACCGGGGGCCCCCTTCTGTATTTCTTTACAAAACTCAAAATGCACAAAACAAAGTTGGGTGAATGTTCTTGACTTTTCCTAAAAATTATCTACGGACCTTGTGATGTGGTAGTTTCCATGGTTACTAATGAACCGTTACCATAGCAACCATGTTGAAAATTGTCACTTTAAGACCAACGAAATTCGGTCTAATTTCTTTGATAAAATTGATATCTTCATGAAGCTTGGGCAATGGCAATCCAATATCAGATGTCACCAGATAATAAACCCTGTTTTTGAGAAATGCATTTGGATTCTATTTTTAGAATATTGCTGACATCAGCATTATTTATCATTTCTGACGCTCTAACGATGCTAATTAAATTTCTCCTTGCAAATATCAGTGTATTGGTGACTCAGTTCTAATTTTCCATCAGAAGCTACTTCAAGAAACCCATATGAACAAAAATAATGACAGTTTTCTACTGCGCATGCGCAGCATTTCTACAGAAAAGTAAGACATTTTTGAAAAATGTAGCAAAATGTGTTTAAGTATAATTATAACAGTCAAAATGGGTTTTCCAATAGTTTAGTAGTGATTATCAGTCATATAATTCAAGGTAAAGGTAGAAATGTCAAAAAGAGGAAAAGTGATTATTACGTCATTTTGACGTCATAATGCATTGGATATCAACAAAACCTTACAGTTCCAATTATTATGATTACACTGATATTTTGGCCAAATTTCATCTTTCTTGCTCTTCCCAGATGCAAGCTAAAAGGGGGGGCTAATTGGTGGCTAACTTTCAGCCCATTTCACAGAATTTCTTTCTCCATATGTGTGGCACTTTCGACCGGTCCACTTCAAAGGAAGCCAACATTTCTGATTGGACAACCATTGGAAGGCTATTGTTGAAAGTCTCGGCTTCCTTTGAAGTGGATATGGAGAAAAAAATTCTGTGAAATGGGCTGACAGTTTTCTTCAGTTTTTTGTGCTGATAAAAGGTTGCTTTTTCTAAATAAACCTACCATGTATGTAGAATGAGGCATGGGCTTTGATTTGTCATACTTTTTTAAAAGGTTCTGACACTCAGAGCTGGAAACAGAGCGAGAACAAAACTGTTGGTCTCACGGCAGGCCTAAAAACTTGCACTCCTTGTCTTTTCTTATACTATTGATATGGCCATTAGCATTTTTCTCTCCCTAGTTTCCCTGTGCTCTCTCGAAAAATATCAATTTTGCTCACGCTCGAAGAAGAAAAGATTTCGGTTCACTTCACTTTAGAATTGGCTTCCTGTGTTTTGGTCTGCAATATCCTTTGTCAGTTGCATGTCTCTTTCAAATGGGTGAAAGTATCCAGCTGAGTACCTCAATTTCCTTTGCTAAGCTATCCACATTTCTAACCTGACCCATAAACTTTCTAGCTACATCTCCCAGTTTGAATGGGGGTATTTGGCTCTTCTGCTTAAACTTGTCCACTTTGCTTACAAGAATCTGATTGTCCATATCTCCGCTTAAAGCTCTTCTTCAGAATTAAGTTTCAAGAAAGTTTTTACATCATGGTCATCATCAATGTTGTCGGTCTCAATGTCTTCAGAGACAGGGTCGTTAACTGTTGTTTCTGGTAATATGTCACACTCAAAAGGCTCGTTATATGTAAAATCCTCGGCCTCTTCTAGTTCCAAAGCCAATTCAGCCAGTCTTTCTATTTCTTTGGCAACGTAGTCCTTTTCTTGTGCCTCAGTCTCCATGATGTTGTCAGAAACGAACACTTCTTCTATTTCCTCCTCCTCCTCATCCCTTGGGTCACCTTCACTGTCTTCATTCCCGTTGTCATCACACGACCGCTTCCTCGCTTTTAGAATTTTCCATTTTGGATAAACTGGTTTGTCCCAACATCCTGTTTCTTCTAGCAGTGTCCTCATACCCATCAACTCCATGATTTTGTTACCAATTTTTCTGCCACTCAGAAACTGTGTAAGCACTTCATCCGGAACTGGTAAATTGCAACTTCTAGTCAACTGTGTCTCAGCTGTTCTTTTAGAATGTAGCAAGTTCTTCGTTTCATCTATTATTGAACATTCACCCACGATTACACGAATATATTTTACTGTCCAAAAGCCATTCTTCTGCGTGAGTGTCAAAAAAACCTGATAACATTGGTTTGAACCATCTCTTTATGTTATAAAAGGAAACTGTATTTAAACTGTAATTTTGTATGCTGTGAAGAAAGGAAATTTGCAGATAGTTTGTATCTTGGGTTTCTCAGTATCCATGTGCGCCAACATAGAATTACTCTTTCAATTATTCCACATAGAAAAATGTTTCTTGTGGTTGTTAGGTTGCAGGACTCTGGATTGATGATGTCAAAAGTTGTTCTTTCAATAAAAAAGTAGACTATTGTTGTTATTCTACCACACTGTGCATAAACAGCTCTTTGTGCATTTTCTGATATCATAGCAAGTGCTTCATCGACATCCTGTCGGTTGGCTGGATTAGTTGTCCTCTTTGTCAATTCAGAATGCATGTCCATCCTTGCAACTTCAAAATCTTGAAGGTTGTAAACGCAACAAAGAGAAGGCAGAAGTTTGTCCATGTAAAGTATTTGAGCTCTGGCCAATTTAACACCATGACGGGAATCTCTGATTGGATTAAATGTCCTCTGGTGCTCATGGTACCTTGCAAATATGTACCAGTTATCCACATCAAGACCAATGGCTCCTTCTTTTTGCTGCCAATTTCTCTAAATAATTTAACCCGTTTGCATCAAAGCCTGAGCAGAAAAGGACAACAGGAAGTTTTTCTTCTACCCATCTTTGCTTCAGTCCTTCCAGCCAGTCATTCATGTTGTCTGCCGTAAATGTATTATCGTGTGGAATGATACATTTTACTGCCTCTGGAATTTTTTCCTGCAGTGCAGATGTCATTCCTTCTGTGACATAGCCAGGTTTTTTGTTGATCTTGAAGGCATTCAATATTGACTCCATATCATCATATTCTTGGAAGAACTGCCAGGAACTTTTATATCTCTTTTGGCGCAAATCCCAATCAAGGCTCTGAGTTTGGTGTTTGGCTTTACCAGTTCTCGGACATGGCTAACATGATGGCAGAAGCCCAGTGGACCGATACGTCTTCCCTCCATACATCTTGCCATTTTGAAATGTTCTTCGATTGCTTTCATTACATTGATAAGAGCAAATCTTCAAGCAAAGTGATGGTCATGCAAATATTTCAAGCAAATTTTTACCAAAATGCTCCAGGTTTTGAGAATTTCATCATGTCTGAATCCATACTTCGAAACAGTTGAGGCATTTTTCAGCAGGTCATTGGCAACAGCAAGCATTGGACCTTTAAAGATTCGCCTGAATCCTCTCTAAATTTCAATGCAACATCTTGTATGTAGCTCGACAGCTTTCCTTTCTGCAGTGATACCAGTGACGTCTTCATTTCGTCACACTTAACAGATAACCTTTTCAGTTTTCTGCTTTGCAGTTTCTTGCTGCTTTGCTGCATCTTTCAATGCTTCTTGTGCTTGGAAATCAAATAGCTTTATTGGGGTGAACTTTAAAACTTTATGATTCTCCATTTTTCAAATTCTTTGTACTTTTTTTTGACTGTGCCAATCTTCAGACTCTTTTCACAATCATCACAAACTCCAGAAATATTCATTGTGCTACCAACACAGTATGTTGACCATGCAGATTCAATGCCAACAACACAGTGCTTCTCGGTGAATGCAGTTCTTTGATTTATATTACGTCCTTTTCCGAATCCTATACAGCGACGTGTTTTTCTTTTATCCCTTGAGGTTCTATCTGGTCTTTTTATTGGTGTGACGTAATTCATAATGTTCATACTAGCTTTTTTATTTGTAATTCTATGTTTCAGTGATCCAAAATGTTCACGGGTCTCTGAGAAGATGTCAGCAATAAAAAACGCCCGCTCACACAAGTGAGTAGTCTGAAATCTTGAGCCACATTGATGAAATGTCATATACATTTCAAATTTATCATTTTCAAATGTTGCTACCACACTAAGTCGTTTCATCACTTTCTCTTTAAGGACTTCTTGTACTTCTGCTACCTTACTCATAAGCTGCTCTCTGCCATCTTTTATTCTAGTCATTTGCTGAACTTTTTTTGTGATATTAGTCTTGGCAGTCTATTTTCACTGGGCTGCAATGAAATTGTATTCTCCGTGAATGGAGTTGTATTTTTATTAATTGCTGTACTCAGAGCAAAACAATGTAACAAAAATGCTACTTTACTTCCTTAGAAATAAAGCACCCTCAGACATATAGCTCATTCATCATTTATGTAAATATCAGGCATGAGGCTATGTTCTCACATCATAGGGAGCTATTTTGGGCTTTTGGTGCATCAGCCCAAATTCGCTTAACCTAATGCTAGTTCCAATGATTATTAGGTTTGCAGCGAAACCAAACCCCTAAAACCTATTATTGGAAAATCGGGACAGGGAATGAACAGGAAAATCCATCTTTTCCCAATAAAGACTGATGCACCCGTCATACCTAGATTAGTAAACCTAAGAGATGATGCACAAGGTATGAGAAGCAAGCAAAAACTATATCGCTTAATAGGACCAGATTTTAAGCCTACCTCAAAAAAAAGGGCGGGAGGGATGAGGGGAAAAAACTTAGAACCACCTTCGGCTTTGAGGAAGCACAAATGATGCCCAAACCCGGCATCGAGACATGATAAACTGCACATTCAAAGACATACCACAAATCCCCAGTTGGCATTAGAGAATAAAGAATCTATACAAACCAGAGTTGAATTCCAGCATCTCCTACAAACACACTAAGTTCATCAATAATGCAATCCTTAAACAATCCCATAAGAATTCGCTTGAATCACGTCGAATTCTTACGGGAAAAGCAACACACGCTCCTTGTGCAATTAACTGTGATAAAATTGCATTTTATCAGCATTCAACAACTTCTTAAAAATATACAGTTGACATCAGTAGTAGGATGCAAGCGCCAGGCACGACTTCACCGGTCTCAGCGCAATGACGTCATAATCTGTGACGTCATCAGATCGCGCTATAGTGTGACGGTTTTTATGGATGCTGATTTCTCCAACCTCGTTTTCAAGAGTCCCAGATCCTAGCGCACGCGGCTCATACTACCAATAACATCATTAGATCGCGCTATAGTGCCACGAGTTTCTCCAACCTCAAGAGTTCCTTAACCGCTAGCCTCGTTTCCGATTTAACAATCTAGAAGTTTCCAGAATGTTCCAGAACATCCCTAAGAATCCTCTTATCTGATTGGTTAGAACTTTCCAGAAGTTTCCAGAATCTGATTGATTAATTATGATAATTCGAACGCGACGTTCAAATCGTTTATGAAATAAAATAACATAATAATCCTACAATCTGGATAACTAGTACTTTCCAGAAACTTCCAGAATGTTCCACAAGATTCTAGAAACGAGAAATCCTACAATCTGATTGATTAATAATTCAAACGTCACGCCTGATTTAACAGAGAATCTCCATAGTATAGCTATATAAATCGAGAAGAAGCAACAGTCTGGTCATACCACCTGATAGATGCGAAGATGATTTCACTAGCTTACCTCATATTCAACGCTGTGAAGAAGGAGCGGGAATTAACTAGAAAGAATCTAGTTGCATTTTCTTTGGAGAGGAACTATGAATGTCGCAATTTAGGAGTTATATCTTTCGAGAGACAATCAATCCCAATCAGCAATGCATAGTATTATTGGATGCGAGATCTTCTAACATATGCAAGAGCTAGCTCTAAAAACTCAATAAAGTCTCGAGTAGAACAACATCAAGTCATATCCAAGCTAGAAGCTAAAGGCCTAGTTGGTGAACTTTTTTCAATTATGGATAAAGAAGGAAATTGGGGAAGAATGGCTATGTTAATGATTTTTATTGAAGAACTTGCTGATGGTTTAATGAAATATCATGATAGGACTGTAGCAACATCATTCATAGAAGAAATAAAAGAATAAATCAATGATAAAGCATTAGGAGATTGGGGTGAAAATCTATTAATTGACTCTGAATGTTTTATGTTATATTGAAAAGTTGTCTTAAATTACTACATTTAATTATATAGAAATAATGCTAAATTCAATTAATGAAAATTAAATTGCTGGTTTACAAGATGTTTATATCTATTCAAAAACTATAAGAGAATATACCAACAGATTAACAATTAGTATAATAAAAGAAGCCCATCAACTGTGCATGCGCAGTAGCTATATCAATAACGGTAAGAGCTAGAGGCCTGGGAACTAGTATGTAGAACAAAGAAATAAAAGAGATTTGAATGATGTATGTCATATGAATATTCATCAAAGAGCGCATGCGCAATAGCAATATCTCTTCTAGCTTATGGTTTAATCCATGGTTTATGATAGCCTTATATTGTTTGTACGCAAAAGTATTATCTAAACATCACAATATATTACCTATATACTCTATAGATAATAGCAATTTATTTATAGCATCGTTTTCAAAGAATGTTCACACAGAAACAAGGTTATATTTTTAACAGACAACTAATGAAGAATAATTTCTAAACATTTTTTAGGTATAGCTATTTCTAACTATTTCCAAAGTATGGGAATAATTGAGTATGAACATAATCAACTTCTTTCACACCAGCATCCTCAGAATTACTAGCTTCCTCTTCTTCATCATTCTTTGCTTGACGTATGATGAGATATTTTCTTTTCTCAATAGCATAATCTAAGGCCTCTTGCATATCCATACCATCTCGCTTTTGTGCTTTTCGCATCGTTGCTATGACTGCAGTCACAACAGCATCATTTTCAAAACTTCTATTATATAAAAATTTACGCCTGAAAACTTGCAGTATGTTTTCATCTTTATCAACTTCCCTACGCATTGAAGGCCATACATTCCCTAAAGGAAGATCCTCCTCAGTGTTGAAAGTTTCATCATCATCATGATCACTTTCAGCTTCTATCTCATCATCTGAGTCAGACTCTTCACTACTCTCCTCATGCATCTCTTCTTCATGTCGCTTAACATTACTTTTAAATTTGGAAGAGAATTCACAATGATCACATTTATACTGATTCATGATTAGCGGTTTACTTATAATTGCGACTACCTCTTAAATACCTGAGTCCTAGAGCATAAACTCGCTTGAATTTAGAGACTGGTTATTCCATTCAATATGATGTGGGAAAGGAATTCCACACTTGCGCAGGAAGGATGTTTCCAATCAGACCATACCTATTCCATTGTTAATCCTTACTGATCCTCACTAATCATACCTAATCCATAGTTAATCATTACTGATCCTTAACTAATCATTATTTCATCCTTGCTGATCCTTACAGATCCTGAGCTGATCCTTACTGATCCTTACTGATCCTTAGCTGATCCTTACTGATCCTCACTAATCATTACCTGATCCTCACTAATCCTCACTGATCATTACTGATCCTTAACTAATGATTACCTGATCCTCACTAATCATTACCTGATCATTACTGATCATTACCTGATCATTACTGATCCTTGCTGATCCTTAGCTAATCTTTACTGATCATTACTGATCCTTGTTGATCATTACTGATCCTTGCTGATCTTAACCTAATCATTACCTGATCATTACCTGATCCTTAGCTAATCATTACTGATCCTTACCGACCCTTAGCTAATCCTTACTGATCCTTACCGATCCTTAACTAATCATTACTGACCCTCGCTGATCCTTAGCTAATCCTTACTGATCCTTACCTAATCCTTACCTGATCCTCACTAATAATTACTAATCCTTAACTAATCATTACCTGATCATTACTGATCATTACCTGATCCTTAGCTAATCATTACTGATCCTGAGCTAATCCTTACTGATCATTACTAATCCTTGCTGATCCTTAGCTAATCCTTACTGATCCTGAGCTAATCCTTACTGATCATTACTGATCCTTGCTGATCCTTAGCTAATCTTTACTGATCATTGCTGATCCTTGCTGATCCTGAGTTGATCCTTAATGATCCTTAGCTAATCCTTACTGATCTTTCACTAATCCTTACTGATCCTTAGCTAATTCTTACTGATCCTTAGCTGATCCTTAGCTGATCCTTACTGATCCTTAGCTGATCCTTACAGATCCTTAGCTAATCCTTACTGATCATTACTGATCCTTACTGATCCTTGGCTGATCCTTACTGATCCTTAGCTAATCCTTACTGATCCTTAACTAATTTTACTGATCCTTACTGATCCTTACTGATCCTCGGCTGATCCTTACTGATCCTTAACTAATCCTTACTGATCCTTAACTAATCATTACCTGATCATTACGGATCATTACCTGATCCTAAGCTAATCATTACTGATCCTTAACTAATCCTTACTGATCCTTACTGATCCTTAGCTGATCCATACTGATCCTTAGCTAATCCTTACTGATCCTTAACTAACCCTTACTGATCCTTACTGATCCTTACTGATCCTTGGCTGATCATTACTGATCCTTAACAAATCCTTACTGATCCTTAACTAATCATTACCTGATCCTAACCTAATCCTTACTGATCCTCACTAATCATTACCTGATCCTCACTAATCCTCACTGATCCTTACTGATCCTTACCGATCCTTAACTAATCATTCCTGATCTTCGCCCTGATCCTCACTAATCCTTACTGATACTCACTAAACATTACCGATCCTTAACTAATCATCCTCGCCCTGATCCTCACTAATCCTTACTGATCCTCACTAATCATTGCCTGATCCTCACTAATCCTTAGCTGATCCTTACTGATCCTTAATATATCATTACTGATCCTTAGCTGATCCTTACTGATCCTTACTGATCCCTAACAAATCATTACCGATCCTTAGCTAATCCTTACTGATCCTAACTTAATCCTTACCTAATCCTTAACTAATCATTACCTAATCATTACTGATCATTACCTGATCCTTAGCTAATCATTACTGATCCTTACCGATCCTTAGCTAATCATTAATGATCCTTACCGATCCTTAACTAATCATTACTGATCCTCGCCCTGATCCTCACTAATCATTAATGATCCTCACTAATCATTACTGATCCTTAACTAATCATTACTGATCCCTAGCTAATCCTTACTGATCCTCACCAATCATTACCCGATCCTCACTAATCATTACTGATCCTTAACTAATCCTTACTGATCCTCACTAATTATTACCTGATCCTCACTGATCCTTAGCTGATCATTAATGATCCTTAACTAATCCTCCTAAAACTTTACTAGCTATTTCACCCAATGAGCAATGTCTTGAATCAGAGATTCTAGAACATTGCAACTTCATTGTAAATGTTTCAGTTTGACCTAAGAGTCACGCTTCGACTAGAATTCATGTAGACAAGCACGAGCTTAAAGACTGCAGCATCACGAATGACTAATATCCACCTAGTTTTTGTAACTAGTCAAACAACTAGCGTGCGCTGTTGCTACCTCTGTACGAAAGAATGGCTAAAATCCACCCAGTTTTTGTAACTTATCAGACCTCCAGGGCGCAGTGTTGCAGCCTTTTGGGTAAAACTTCTTTAAATCCATAGGTTTCTTTAATTCAATATTATGAAAAGTAAGGCATTCGGTCATGAAAATAGAGAAATAGACATACAGTGCCTGTTTAAGCCGTAAAGGGACTGCTGATTTGCTTTGTGCATTCAATGGAAGGTTTCAGCAGATTGCAAAATCTAAGATTTTCACTAATGAAATAAATATTGTTTGAGCGTTAGAGTTGAATGATATACGGGACCTGAAAATTTTGAAATAAAAACTTCACTGGCTAGAAGAAGAAAGTTACACTTACTACACGCAAGCAGCTCTCTGACAGAAACAACAACAACAACGGTAGCTGCAATAACTGGGACTCGTGTAATAAGTCTGGGAGGAAATCAAGAATACCGCGAAAGACAAAACACACTTGTTAAACGTAAGACTGGCTTTCCTGTTTTGAGTCTGGGGCTTCAAATATTCCATATAAATGTGAAACGGTTACTTCACACTGTTCACAAGACTCTTGAAATAACTCTTGAAATAATAATCAGAAGCAAGAAGCGTGACTTTAACTTGTCATCAATTTTCAAATGTAAAATAATATTGAAAAAAAAATAACGTATGACAACTGAGATATAATGGGTTGAAAGAAAGATATTCAACAGAAGAAATAGGTTCCTGGGTTCCGACTAGGTATCTAATAAAACTAGAGTAGAGATGGAGAGGCTCAGGTTTGACTTTCGATTGCAAAGAAAGACGTGTTGGAATTGGGGAAATCAAGAAGAAAGTATTGGATATTTTATGTGGAGGTTGGTTCTCTTACTTTTCCTGATAAAACAGTTAGCTTCATGTCTTGACATTTTAAATGAACCACCGCAAACGACAATTATTACCCAACTAAGAACCTATGGGTACCTCATTCATTATCGTCGCTTATGAAACTGTTTTACAATATAAATCTCTGATAAATCCATACGCTGGGGGCATAATCAACCAATTCAGGAAAATTTCAATAAAAATGATAGCCGAGAAAAGCTCGGACAAAGCCTATTATGATGACCTTCACTAGCGAAAAAGTGACGAAAGGGGTATATCTTTCGCCTGTTTCGCAGAAGAACGCATGCAGATGTAGACTGACTTTTTTGTCTGACTTGCCAACTGATTGGGCATAAAATTGGGCCCCCATGTCTGGATTGTAAGCGCATTATAGACTTATTCCATGAGTCTCTCTCTTCGCAACAACAACAACAACAACCAAACAGGTGTTTGCTCAAAGAGGGACTCGTCACTTCTCAGCTAAAAAACTGGCCCAAATTTAGGCCATCGCCGCAACTTTTTGCGGCACCAATCAGAACGCTCTATTTGCGTCACATGACAAATTACTTAAATATCATTGGTTAATTTCCAATATTACCAAAGAGAGGCAAGGATGGTATATTTTACGAACCACAGATCACAGAAATCTAATGGCGCCATCTTCAAACTACGAGAAGAGCTGTTAAAAATGTCTACGATTGCGTAAATTTCATACTGTACGGATCGGCAAATGGAAGATATTGTTAATATAGTCGAAGACGGATTTCTTATCAAACTTCTCTGGAAGAATGGTTTGGAAAAAAATGAAAAACGTATTACAAGAGAAAAGTTATTGCAGAAATACATAGGAAAAATATTCGTAGATTATCAATGGTGTGAAGCATCAAGTAAGTTCTCTCCTTTGAGTCTTACATCTGTTTTACCAGAGGTCATACATATAAAAGAATTTAAAGTCATTCATAGCTATATCATTCTATACTGCTAAAGGATTCATGAAAGAATCGAAAGAGAATAATATCACATTGAAAACAAAAACAGTTAACGGTGAACCAGCCCTTAAAGTAAGTATTCAACTGTTCCCGCAAAAAAGAAGAATAAACGTCCAAAGTAAGCCTGATGATCTATTGGACTTTATAATCTCATTGCAAGATATCCTAAAGATTATGGAGGAAAAACCCAATTCAGAAATTTGATAGAAACTATCTTCGAGAATTGAATGTTAGATCGCTGCGTCTGAATGAGGAATTCTAATATTATCATCGATGAGGAATTCGAAAAATGACAGTGACGACCATGACGACGACATAACTGATTCTAATACCAATGATATCAAGAATTGGCAAAAAGAAATATTTAAAATGTTTACTACATTACAGCAAGCAATCAAAGACGTCGACATAAAAGTAAACTCTATGTTCCCAATAATTAAAAAAATTGATTGTATCGATAATGAATTAAAAAAAATGTCAAACTCGATTTCTCTTGATTGACGAAAAATTCGATAAGCTAACTGTGAAGAATAAAACATTGGATACCAATCAAACCAATTTGGGAAAAGAATTATCTACCCTGAAGTCTAACATAGACGAAATTTCTGCACAAAGTCTGGCCTCTCACCAAAGCTCAGTTGAATCGATTGAAACACTGAAGAAAGAAATGGACACCAAATTTGCTGAAATGGAGCAAAAGATTATTATAAATCTCTCCAAAGAGGTTGAACATTCTATCTCATTCTCTCGAGCTACTGCTACCACCAGTCACTCTGCAGTCAAAGAAATGGTTCCTGTCAAGTCACAAGACCAAGCCAATTCCAATTCCAACGCCTCCAGATCCAAGCCTGGTTTGGCAGCCGCTGACGTCCTCTGTAAAGCTCCTGA
The DNA here is from genome assembly GCA_014526335.1 of Chrysaora quinquecirrha. Lineage (NCBI taxonomy): Eukaryota > Metazoa > Cnidaria > Scyphozoa > Semaeostomeae > Pelagiidae > Chrysaora > Chrysaora quinquecirrha. The sequence continues at coordinate 1,705,323 of JACTAT010000037.1, forward strand.
TTATGACATCTTGGTACGCCAACAACAACTGATCCTGCGCAAACGCCCTCACCCAATTCTTTCTCTCCAAATGACGCCCTCAGCAGCTGACCAATCACCTTCAACAAAAAAATATTCCACCAAGACAACGTTCTTCTTGGAGATTCTAACATTAGGTATATTTTAGCCAAAAGATTTCGTACACCAATTGCCAAAATACGATGCCCCACCTTGGAATGGGAAAGCGCCAGGACCAGATAAAATCTCTACAAAGCTAATTAAAGATTCTAGGGATTTTATCTGGAAGCCGTTAACAATGATATTCAATTCATCCATGGCAACTGCCGTTTTTCCAGGCATTTGGAAATTAGCAAGTGTGACTCCAATTTTTAAAGCAGGCCAAAAAAATGACGCTAACAACTACAGGCCAATCTCGGTCATCTCAGTATTTTCAAGAATACTTGAAAAGATCGTCCATGACCAAATGTTTGACTTTTTCCAGCCCAAATTAACTCGGAACCAGGCTGCTTTTCGTAAACTGTATTCAACAATAACATCATTGATTAACAGTACGGACTCCTGGTATGCCACTATGGACAGGAAAGAAGTCAACCTCACTATCTTCCTCGACCTAAAAAAAGCATTCGATACGGTCGATCACTCAATATTGCTTGCAAAATTAGAGAAATATGGCGTAAGAGAAACAACAGGAAATTGGTTTACATCCTATCTGAATAATGGAAAACAATTTTGCATGGTAGAGGGGCAAAAATCAACTGGCAAAATGGTAACCTGTGGGATACCTCAGGGTTTGTGCCTCGGTCTACTCCTGTTCATAATTTATCTAAACGACTTTGAAAAATGCCTAAAATTCTCGAAAGCAGGCCTTTATGCAGACGACACTATGGTGGCCGATAAGGGCCAATCCTCATTTCAAATTCAGAATCGTCATTTCAAATTCAGAATCGTCATTTCAACTTCAGAATCGTCATTTCAAATTCAGAATCGTCATTTCAAATTCAGAATCGTCATTTCAAATTCAGAATCGCCATTTCAAATTCAGAATCGTCATTTCAAATTGAGAATCGTCATTTCAAATTCAGAATCGTCATTTCAAATTGAGAATCGTCATTTCAAATTCAGAATCGTCATTTCAAATTCAGAATCGTCATTTCAAATTCAGAATCGCCATTTCAAATTCAGAATCGTAATTTCAAATTGAGAATCGTCATTTCAAATTGAGAATCGTCATTTCAAATTGAGAATCGTCATTTCAAATTGAGAATCGTCATTTCAAATTCAGAATCGTAATTTCAAATTGAGAATCGTCATTTCAAATTCAGAATCATCATTTCAAATTCAGAATCGTCATTTCAAATTCAGAATAGTCATTTCAAATTCAGAATCGTCTTTCAAATTTAGAACCTTCATTTCGAATACGGAATCGTCATTTCGAATTTAGGATCTTCATTTCAAATTCAGAATCCGTATTTCAATTTTAGAATCCTTATTTCAGTCTCAAAGTACCCATATAAAAAAAATGGGCTATGGCAAGTCAGTCTCTTTAGTACTGGGTAGCTGGACATTGTTGTTATTAGACATCCATCTAGTACAATGTTCTGTCATAGTTGTGGAAATGAACTGTCAGACATTGGGCAGTTCTGCTCTTCCTGTGGCACCAGGAAAAAAAATGAAGCTTTTCTACCAGAAACAACCAATGAAAGTGATCTCATAAGGCACTATTTCAAAAAAGGGATAAGATATGAAACCGTGCTCAAGTTTCTCGATCAACATCATGGAATATCTTTGAGTATGAGGACTCTGAAACGCCGTCTCCAACAGTTGGGGCTACAGAGAAAAAGAGGCTTGGATGATGCCACAAAAGACTGTGTGCGTCATATAATTTCAGCAGAAATTCAGGGTCCAGGGAGTTTGAAAGGTTACAGAGGTATGTGGACTAAATTAAACACAACCTACGGTATCGCATTACCCAGGGATTCGGTCATGCAAATGTTAAAGGAGGCTGACCCCGTTGCATCGTCTGCAAGGAAAGGAAGAAAACTCCGTCGTAGAGCATACTCCTCACCAGGACCTAACGCGACATGGCACATTGACGGATACGATAACCTTAAGCCGTACGGCTTTCCCATACATGGATGTATAGATGGCTTTTCCAGGAAAATTCTATGGTTTAAGGTGGAACGCAGTAACAACCATCCATGTGTGATTGCCAGTCATTTCCTGGAGTCTGTGAAAGAATTTGGCTTTTGTCCTGAGTTAGTTAGGACTGACTGTGGCAGTGAAAACGGAATGTTGGCCGCTATTCAATGCACGTTACGTAACGACATTATGGCTCACAGATATGGCTCATCACCGTCAAATCAAAGGATCGAAAACTGGTGGTCACATTGCAAGAGGGGCTTCTCGGCCTGGATCATAGAATACTTCAAACAACTTGTTGATGACGGCACTTTAGTACTGGGAAGCCGTTTTCACATGGAGTGCGTGTGGTATGTTTTCGCCGATTTTCTTCAAATGGAAATGGATATTGTAAAAGAAGAATGGAACAATCATCACATTAGAAAGTCAAGGCACAATGCTGTTGGTGGAATGCCAAACGAAATGTTTTTTCTACCCCAGTCTTCTGGTTTCTCTGATTGTAGCTACCCTGTAACTCAGGATCAAGTTACCGCAATTTTACGTGAAAGAAATGTTCACGAAGAGGCTGCCGTGTCACTGGTGCGCAATGATCCAGATTTAGTAGAGTATTTCAGATATGTAATTGAAAAAGAAAGCCTATGCCATCCTCCACGCAACTGGGAAGAGGCGAAGAATGTTTTTAAGAGAATTGTTCAAGTTTCAGAGTGCTAGGGTATTTCGGATAAAAAATAATGTAACTTCTGGTTAACTGAAAAACAATACAAAAGCAAACTGTTAGGGAACCATGTATCATCCCTTTTAACAAAACAAGACAAAACGATTAAAGGTGGTTAGGGGTGGTAATGTGACGTTGTAGATTGACTGGGTGGTAACGTGACAAATATTACTCCTTATAAATACTGCAGAAGTATTTCTTCATTGTTAAATCAAAATACTCCATTTATAGATAGTAAAATTTTGAATGGTAAGACAATAGTCCCTTGAGACCCATTTACCTGTTGTATTAGGTATAAACAAAACCTAGTATCACCACCTACTTAATTTGTAACACCATCTATATGCAACATCATCTATATGCAACGTGACATCACATTACCACCCTGCTCAAAATATATAGATTCAAATATGTTATGCATCAACATGCCAGTGCAAGTCCATAATGTCCCATTCCTTACACAATATTAAAATGCTATATAAATAATATTTGTTCCATTTGTTTGCTAAGCTGTAGGATAATTCCTTTCGGGGCAAAATGTTCTCACAAACTTTACTGACCATGAAAGGGCTGGACTTGTTTAACAACGCCCAAATCCAGTTTCACACTGGACTGCATCAACAAATGCTTCCATCATAGCAGCATCATCTTTAATGTGTACTGGCAAGGTAACTGAGAAACTGCAAGTGCTAACAACAGGCAAACACTTGCAGGCAGTGCCATTCCTTGATGGTGGGCAGTCGTGGAGAAATTCCACGGTAACTACAGAGGGCAAGCCAATGACTGGTTTTGTGGGACAACCAGTCAGAAATTCCAAAAGCCTTCCTCCAGACAAAGGTGATGTACCTGAAAAAGGATGGAGCAACAGTTTTAAATTCTGTCAGGCTGGAATAAAAGCTTCTGATCTACCCAATATTCAAGCTAAATAAGATGTGTTTAATACGTTTACTGAATTTCTCTGGTTTAATTTCTCTTGTGCTGTACACTTCCAATATGGTTTGATGGAGAATATGGTAAAGTTAAATTTAACAGAAAGAATGTTTAAATTTTAGATAAGTTTCCGGATCATGACAAAAGGACACATCTTTGAGGACATGGCAAAAAGTTAATATAATAGACTTAGATGAGATCACCTACCATCCTCAAAACAACGCTCAACAAGATCCATAAAATACTTGTATATGTCAACTTCAATCTTTTTCTTGTTGCTACCTTCTTCATGAAATATGGGTGTAAGTAGTTTACTGAATTCTGCAAAATCCCAATAAAAGTTTCCCTTTGAACAAAAGGCATGCTCAAAGACATCAACATGTTTCTTTAGCAAGTCCATAAGGCCATAGCATTGCAAACCATTCATAATTTCGTGAAGGAGGGGCAGCAATGGCTCTACTTTTGATTTGATGAATATTGACCTACAGTGAATGGAAAGCATTGTGTTCAGATAAAAAGACATGGATACTTCCAATCTTTTATTAAACCCTACAACATCTGCTCATTTTTTTGCATCACGGTTGTGGTGTTTTGAGGTTTGCAATTATTATGAAGAGCCTGTTGTTTGTTGTCGATCGCACTATATTTGAGAGCAGATGAAAGAGCAAGGAAAAGTGCTGTTCATAACTTGGTCCAGTAACCAAGTGGAACAGATAAGATATTCAAAAATTGATTCTTATATTGGAATATTATATTGCAATAAATAACTAACTGCAGCAAATCGGATTTCTTCTGCAAAGTTATCTTGCGTGGATTGCCTCTATAGCCAATAGACTCTAAGACATCTAAGCCATCATCAGCATTCACTAACTCAACAAGATCCTCATCTGCATCAATTGAAACCAGCTACAAAGAGAAAAAGCCTGGTCATGTATGGTTGGTTGGAAGCAGACAGCTAGTGAATGACCACACATGACATAAGTAATTTCTCCACACCATTGCACATGTTCATTTAACAATGAACCAGGAAACAACTGCTTGGAGCTATGGAAGTTTGTGTTGCACTATAAATACTAAAAACTCTAATAATGCTGATGAGATACATAACAAGCAAAGCACTTATGGAAAACACAAACCTTATTATAGAATTCACTATATAGTGATCCATCAGATAACATTTCTGGGCAGCATTTCATAGCTGTGTTTATCCCACCAGTCATAAATTGGTATACCCATGGTGCCAAAAAATTAGGTGCAGTTCCTCCATTACAGATGCTGGCAGCAAATATATGGCCAACTGCATGCATTGTACCGTCTGCAACACTCATTATTCCACACTGTGGTTCAAATCCAGATGTATCATCTCCAACAAAATACTGTGATTTAATTTCATGCAGGACAACTGAAAAAGACAAAGGAAAAAATATATATATAAGTTTTAAAATAAAACCCACTTAGCGAGAAAACAATACTGGCAATGATATAAAGTAATGGTGAGATAACCTATTGTTGAGATAACGTAAACAAAGAGTACCTGAATAAAATTCTCTAGACAGTCCACCTGAATCTATTCCTGCCTCACCAATAAATGTTATTTTGTACAAGCAGTTCTGTTTCTTCTTGTTCCATGGTTTTTTGAAACATTTTTTAAAGTCATCCAGAGTATGACTTCTTCTCACATGTACCTGTACAATACCAGATGTATCAACGTCAGCTTCCTTTACCAGTTGTGTGAGCAATTGGTTATATTCACTGGCACTTCTTTCAACAACATCTTCCACAAATTCTTTGTGACTATCTTCCTGTACAAAAAAATCTTGTGTGTCAATGTTGTGACACACCATAAAGGGAGTTTCCTTATTTTCTAAGCACAAACTTGCATGCTCTTCTATAACTGACACGCAAAATTTCTTGTTACATATAGGGCAATGCACCTTTGCTTCAGTTTGTTCAACTTTGACTGAGTTTGATGCAGCAACTTGGTGCCTTGCTGATGGCAGATGATCCAATCCCCATGACCATGGTGGAGAATCTAAAAAGTCATCATCTGGAACTGCATCTGGTTGAATATTGTGAAAATCCGTTAATGGATTCAAGGGTGTTAGAAATGCTTCTTCTTCCTCCTCGGTTATCGTTATTGTGTCAGGTTGTGGGGAACTGGTATGTTTTGATGCTTGTTGGGCTAAGGCAAACATATCCTTTCTACATATGGATAAGTTCACTTTTGAATAGGCTTTTCCAAGTTCCTTTTTGTAACCTTCAACTGTAAATTTTTCGTTTGAGCCAGGAATTTGTTTTGCTATCTTATGGTCTGGTAAAAGGAGAACGTATTCGTCTAATACACAGAAGTACTGGTCATGAGCACTGTGTTTTTTGATAGCCGCTCCTAGCACACTTTCGTAGCTGTCATTTGTGTTGACTCTTAATGGTAATCTACTACCCCTGACGGTTTGCAGAACTCCGGTGTCTTCGTTTTCTTTAACGATTCCTACATTGATAAGAACACTGGAAACTTTGGCATCTTTTCCCGATTTCAAAGGGGCCCCTTTTCTCTTTCCTGCTTTCCACTCGAAGCGTGATGTACGCTCGTCCGTTTTGGCAGACGTGAAAGCAGCCAGCGAAGATGTGGCAGGCCTACTAGCATTGACAGACGTGATATTTTTGCCAATTTCATTGCCACATTGTATACAGAACTTGCCTGCGTTGGCTTTGCACCCACAAGCACTGCAAAAGTTTACGTCCATTGATGACTCTTCCATAGACAGCTACACTAGGCCACTCTCACTCTCAGCAAGCAATCATTTGGACCAAGACTATGCATGTGCACGGCCTCGTTTTCCTTTTGAGATTTGATCTGAGATTCATTACGGTTCCGAATTTGAAATGACGATTCTGAATTTGAAATGACGATTCTGAATTTGAAATGACGATTCTGAATTTGAAATGATGATTCTCAATTTGAAATGACGATTCTCAATTTGAAATGATGATTCTCAATTTGAAATGACGATTCTCAATTTGAAATGACGATTCTCAATTTGAAATGACGATTCTGAATTTGAAATGACGATTCTCAATTTGAAATGACGATTCTCAATTTGAAATGACGATTCCGAATTTGAAATGACGATTCTGAATTGGAAATGACGATTCTCAATTTGAAATGACGATTCTCAATTTGAAACGACGATTCCGAATTTGAAATGACGATTCTCAATTGGAAATGAAGATTTGAAAATTGAAATAGCGATTTTGAATTTGGAATGACGATTCTGAATTTTAAATCAGGACTGGCCCTTATCGGCCACCATACGACACACATGTGACAATAACGTCAAATAACCAAGAAAATCTTCTAGAGAATGTTCAACGTGAACTTATCAATATTTCAGATTGGATGAGAATAAATAGGCTGACTGCCAACCCTAAAAAACCGAGTACATGTTGATTGGCCATCCACGCAGAAAAAATGAAATGAGTGTCGATGAGCCACTGATGCTCAACAACTCAGAAATAAAGCATGTAAGGAAAACGAAATCACTAGGTGTCATCGTGGAGGAGGGACTTAACTGGGAAGAGAATCTCAAAATTGTAAAAGGAAAAGTTCGAGCAGGATTGGCATCTTTAAATAAACTAAAAGATATCCTGCCACAAAAACAACTAGACAGTGTTTACCGAGCTCTGGTAGAAAGCCATTTGTGCTATGCTAATGTAATCTGGGAGAGCATTCCTAGTTATAAACTAAAATTCTATAGAATTTACAGGACAGAGCCAGAACGATAATTGAGAGGGCTAAGATCAGAGATAATTGGTCATATAAGTGGCTTGATGTAGAACAACTAATCAAATTCGACAGATCAGCCATATGACTTACAAAATTATGAACAGAATGTGCCCGAGAGCCTTTGGGATAACTTCCCCCAGATATCCTTGCATTCAAGCTACAGAACGAGAAACTGCAAGGATATCCGCATGCCAAGATACAACCTTTAATATATAAAAAAAGGCTTTCATTATTCAGCTCTTAATGCGTGGAACAACATCCCCATCGGCATAAGAGAGCTGCCAACCTTCCCGCAGTTCAAAAGAAATATGAAGATTCACCTTAAGAGCTGAATCAAAATGAAACACAACTACCTAGAAGAGCAGCAATTAGCCCTAACAAATTTTTATATAACTTTATTGTAATGTTCTTTGGTAAATTATACTCTATTATATTTCATTAGTTTTTATATGTTTTTAGCTGAAGGGAATTGTGTATAAATAAATGATGATGATGATGATGATAATGAAAAGCTTTCGGAAACCCTCGATAACATTGAATTACCTAATGCAAGAAAAATTCTTATACACCTCGGAACTAACGATATTGAAACTATATCCCCCACCAAATTTGAAAGCCTGATAACATCGGCAATAAATTACATCTCCGCAAGATTCCCGGAAGTAGAATTACGTATATCAAGTATTCTTCCTCGTGCTGACTTTCAAAATGAAAAGGTCATGACAGCAAACAGCATCATACAGAACATCTGTGATTCTTGGCTGTGGAACGCTTCAGTCTCAATTATGCAACATCATTTTATCAACACATGAATGCTTAGTGATGCCAAACACTTGGACTGCCATGGTGTCAAAATGTTCATCTCGGAAATAAACACCTGTTTTTCGATTCATACCAAAATAAAAACTATTCAATATGCTAATTTAAGGTAAAAAATTTTCAAACCAGATTGTTTTCCTAAATATTTTTTTCCCTTTTCAATGTTAATTAATATTAGCTGCTAGTTTACCCAACCCCCAAACCCCAAATTTGCCTCCTCTCCATTTGCCAATTTCGTACAAATCTAAGATTCTATCTATGAAGTGCAAATCCAATTTAGATTTCACTATAAGTCATCTCAATATTCAAGGTTTAGACAATAATCTTGGGTTCAAGATCCCAGAACTTGAAAGTGAATTGATTAACGACATTAATGCCTCACGGAAACCTGGTCCTGCACCCATGATAAAGAAATTCCAAATTTTTTTAAAATTGAAGTTTCACCATAATAAAATTAATAAAAATGCCTCTGGTAGAAGCTCAGGTGGAAGCCTTCAAAAAAAAATAAAGGTTATAAAGATTCATGAAAATTAAATTTGGTTAGATCTAGACAAAAATATCTTCCAAAACTACAACCAAAATGTTAAGATTTGTGCTGTTTACGTGCCATCCGTAGACTCCAAATACTATTCTGTTGATATCTTCGAAGATTTGATGGATGACATCCTAGAATACTCATCTAACGCGGAAGACATTATGCTAATAGGTGACTTCAACGCTCGGACAAATACTCTTCCAGACCATATACCTGATGATAAACATTCTCCTTCTGATAATATAAATATTCCTAACATTGGCCATTTCTTAAAACGACCGAATTGCGACACTGCTAACCCCAATAGCCATGGTAATAATCTAATTAACCTTTGTAGGTCAAAAAATCTAAGAATTTTAAATGGCAGAATTTTCGGTGACACACAAGGCAATCTGACATATCTGTCACATAATGGCACAAGTTGCATTGATTATGCTATTGCGTCTCAACCTTTTTTCGATAAATTTTCTTCATTTTACGTCAGTGAACAATCCTGCCTTTCAGATCATTGTGAGATAACAGTTCACATTCAAGACAAGAAGCCAGTCATTACATCTAACGATGAGTATGTTTGGTCCAATTTGAAAAATAAATTCATTTGGGACGACAGATCCCCAATCGAATTTCATAATGCTTTAAATTCAGATGACATAAAGTCTAAAATCTCTTTTATAATAAACAACATTGGAAACTACGATGACGTTAACATTCTTTTGGCAGAATTATCCAACGCTCTAGAGACTGCTGCAATTAGATCTCTCAAACCAGTTCCAAAAAAGAAACAACAAGTTGGTGATAAATCTTCAGCTAAAAAGAAATGGTTCAATGAAGAATGCAAGTCTTCCAAAAGGGCCTGAATAGACTATCTAAACTAAAGAGTCTAGATCCTTGCAATGAGCTGCATAGACAACAATTTCGCCAGAAACTTAGGGAATATAAATCCTTTCTTAATTTAAAACGTAGCAACTTTTGGAATGAGAAAATTTCCAAATTATCACTAAATTCTAAGGAAGGGAACTTTTGGCATACCAGGGATGATTTTGATGAAAATATCTCGAAAAACCCAATGCAATACAAGATGGGAACATTTGGGAACAGTATTACAAATCGTTACTTTCGTCTGATTTCGAAACAAGTGCACATTTCTCTCCAAAAACCCTGACAGTTCACTCCTTAGTTATGAAATAGATAAAAAAAGAATTAATGGATACAATAGCTAAACAAAAAAACTAAAAAAGCGATTGGTTTTGATGGTATGAGAAATGAAATGTTGAGAAATTGCACACCTGAAACATTTAACTTGATAAAACTAATTTTCAGTAAAATAATCAAAACAGGTCAAGTTCCGAAAATTTGATGCAAAGGACTCATAACACCTATTTATAAGAAAGGCAGCAAATCTAATCCTGACAACTACCGAGGGATCTGTGTTGCCAACGCCCTTCTAAAGCACTTCTGCCTTCTACCCGACAACAGACCTAAAATGTTTATACGTGAAAAATAGCTAATTCACAACAATCAAATTGGATTTCAGAACTCTTGCCAAACCTCTGACCATCTTCTTACACTAAAGGCCCTTATAAATAAACATGTCAATGACAAATCTAGGAAAAAGGTCCACTCAGCGTTTAATGACTTCAAGAAAGCTTTTGATAATGTTTGGCACGAAGGCCTATTCAGAAAACTTGAAGACAAAGGAATTGATAAAAGCTTCTTGTGCATTATACAGAACATGTATTGTAACACCGAATGTGCCATTAAATTAAATGGCAAATGTACTAAGTTTTTTTAAATGTTCTAAAGGGGTTCGCTAAGGGTGCCCACTAAGCCCAAGCCTTTTAAACCTGTTTAAAAATGACCAAATAGATAAACTTAATCTAAAGAACCCAACTCCTCTATGTTTCAGTAATGAAAAAAATTACTTGTCTATTTTATGCTGATGACTTGATAATTCTCTCTTCTTCTCACGATGGGCTGCAAAAATGTCTAAATGCTCATAATGATTATTGCAATAAATGGAAACTAGAAGTAAATAACGACAAATCAAAATGCATGACGTTTTATAAAAATAAAACTAGATACAAAATACATTCTACCTAAATAACAAACCCCTGGAGAATGTAACTAATTTCACGTATCTTTGAATTACACTAAACGCAGCCGGCAGCTATAAAGAAACATTAAATGCCCTAAGTTCCAAAGCTAACCGTGCCCTTCTTGCACTGAACAATAAATTTAAAATAAAGTATCTTCCCATAAACATTGCACTTAAGCTTTTTGACTAACTAATATCCTCAATATTACTATATGGCTCTGAAGTTTAGGCACGATATATTAATTGCGACCATAAAACATGGGACAAATGTGAAATAGAAAAATTACATACACAGTTTCTCAACTGCCTTCTTGGGCAGAACAGATCTTCAACAAATGCTCTGGTAAGAGCCGAACTGGGTCGCTTCCCATTAAGTATCCAGGTTAACTGTAGAATAAATAACTTTGCTAAACACATTCTACAGGACTCCGAACCTGATTCATTAGTAGCCCAAGCATATGAATATGAAAGTTTTAGAAATAATCGTAATACAATAAAATCATACATCACGAAACTAAATTGAAATCTTCAACAACATTTACAAACAACAAGCTCCATAACCTCCCTATCCAAGAAATTAACTAAGGAATGTCTAGAAACCAATATTCTGATTACTGGAAACTCTACATTAACGACTGCTCCAAAGCTTTAGCTTATATTGGGATAGTAACAAAAGTAATTAGCCACACAAGGTGAGCTGTAAAATAAGAAATAAAATTGGTGTAGTACCAACCTCAGCAATGAAATTCCAAAGGCTTCCCGCTTTAAAAGTTTTGTGTGAAGTAAGGGGATTGGGTCCCAATTAAATGTTTTTTAACTTTATAGTGTATCAGATGTGAGTTACCATTGTGCAAAGCTAGCTCTTCAGCCAACGTCCCATATAAGGCATTTTGGGGCCTATAATTGGTATGCTCCGTTACATATTGGTGCCCCCTCACTCCTGCGTCCAGGAATGATGCTAGCAGAATCGGTAACATATAAGGTGTGACTGTATCGTGTTCATTGAATTTTATTTGTGTCATCAGCATGCATTGTGAATTTTGTGTGAGTTAGAAAATCTCCAATATTTTTGTGTCTTTTCATCGCCAGAATTGGAGGTTTTGTCCAAATGTGTTTTAATTCATCATCCTCAGTGATTATATTCCAATGTTGTTTTAAAATTTTGCGAATATTAATTCTTTTGTTGTCATATGGTATAATAAAAGGTAGATTTCTACCCATGTTGTTATCATCAGAAGGATTTATTTTTGGGCTATAAAGTAAATCATTTTGCGATAGTTTCAAAACGTTATTGAATTGTATGTCGATCTCTTCTGGATCGTACCCTCTGCCAACCAAGTGGCCTTTCAGGTTTTTGAGATTTGTGAGACACTCGCCATTATCAGTTGTGACTTTTCTATATCTTAGTGCCTGGCTGTAGATTACCCCTGCCTTACTGCTCCATGGGTGAAAAGAATCCCTACGAGTAAGCAACAGGAATCTGTTGGTTTCTGATATAAAGAACTGGTAACAGTTCCATTTTCTGTTAGATATACAGTTGTATCTAAGAAATTAATCTTGTGTTTTGAGAAGGATGATTCAAACTTTATAGAATGATGTACAGTATTCATGTACTCAAGAAATTTACTTTATAACCCAAAAAATCCTTCTGATGATAAAAACAGGGGTAGAAATCTACTTTTTATTATACCATATGACAACAAAACAATTAATATTCACAACATTTTAAAACAACATCAGACTATAATCACTGAGGATAATGAATTAAAACACATTTGGACACAACCTCCAATTCTGGCGATGAAAAGACACAAAAATATTGGAGATTTTCTAACTCGCACAAAATTCACAATAAATGCTAATGACACAAATGAAATTCAATGAACACGATACAGTCACACCTCATATGTTACCAATTTTGCTAGCATCATTCCTGGACGCAGGAGTGAGGGGGCGCCAATATCTAACGGAGCATACTGATCATAGGCCCTGAAATGCTCTATATTGGAGGTTGGCTGAGGAGCTAGCTTTGAACAATGGTAACTCACATCTGATACACTATAAAGCTAAAAACATATAATTGGGACCCAGTCCCTTACTTCACACAAAACTTTTAAAGCGGGAAGCCTTTGGAATTTCATTGCTGAGGTTGGTACAACACCAATTCTTAGTTTACAGCTCACCTTGTGTGGCTAATTACTTTTGTTACTATCCCAATATTGCTCTTTTCAGTGGAATCCAAGATTTCCTTAGAAATCGCTGTTAGCATTTTTCCTCCTTGGTGCCTGCGCTATATCTACAAAGTACATTTTGGTCACGTTGTCCGAGCCCTATAAATTACAAAGTCCAATGTTGACTCGCCCTCTTTTTTGGTGTTCAGCAAATGTACATTAACTACTCGAAGCCCAACAAGTCAACAAACCTAACGATGGCCAGCAGTCAAAGTTCAAGCAAACATACAAAAAAACAATCAGAACCTGAAGGTACTACATCAATCTATTTTCTTTGCTTCTAATTTCACTCTTCTGTTTTTATTTCATTGCTCTTGATAAAGTATACATTACAATTGATAATAAAAATTGAAATACATATACTTATACCTATACCTACACCAGCAGATAATATAGTCGCAGAATATGACGAAATTACAGAAGATCAAATGGATATATCTGCCACTTAAGCGAGCAGCAGTGAAAGCTATGATAATGCTTTAACTATACAATGTGGTCAAAGGCCACAAAAAGACACGAAGAGTTCAAATAGAGACAAAAACAACAAAAAAGACGAACAAAACAACAAAGCAGAGAAAGGGACGTTTTGTGCCAAGCGAATGGGCCTGTCCAACTATAGAATCCCCTAAAAGGACACAACAAAACACAAAACAGCAAAAAGTGACACTGAACTAAGCAAAAATGCACAAAAAGGTGATAGCGATAACTATGAAATTATCAAACTAATATCAAATAGTCTTGCTAGCCAGTATTTTCATACTGACAAGTAAAAAGAATGCACAAAAGCAGAAACAAGTGGGATATACCCTCAGTTTCTCTCTCCAAACATTACAATAAAATACAAGAATGATATATCCTCTGACATCTTATCTGAGATGTCAGAGGCAAATGACACATTTGCGAAAACAATGTGCGGCCTCTTGGCCAAACATGATAAGTCAATGAGTGAAGCACAAGAGAAGTGCACTAAATCTTACAAATTAATTGGTGAGAAACATCACGGAGACAAATGCCATAACATATATAAATCTGCCGAAAGATTGCAACTTGATAAACATATCAAATACCGTTGCAGAAGGGAAGGCCCTACCACTGGTGCTAAACGTCCCAGACAATAAAAATTAACACTATATAACCAGACTTTTATAATACAACTTCTTTATCTTATACTAACATTATGATGAACACCTATTATATCTTATTTAGCATCTAATTATTTTCTTATATATTTGTCATCGATGGCGAACACAAGGATAAATTTTTCCACAAGTGGCATACCACAATTGATGGGATTTGAACCCAAGACTGCATGATCAGAGAGCCAACGACGTTTCCACTGAGCTATAGAGCTCAATGAAATCGCCGAGTAACTCTCCAAGTCATACAACCCAAGGCTTTCATCCCATTTTACTTTTTGTGTTTCGGCTATGTTGAGCCTTCTTCAGCACCATAACTTTTTGTATATATTTGTCATCGATGGCGAACACAAGGATAAATTTTTCCACAAGTGGCATACCACAATTGATGGGATTTGAGCCCAAGACTGCATGATCAGAGAGCCAACGACGTTTCCACTGAGCTATAGAGCTCAATGAAATCGCCGAGTAACTCTCCAAGTCATACAACCCAAGGCTCTCATCCCATTTTACTTTTTGTGTTTCGGCTATGTTGAGCCTTCTACAGCACCATAACTTTTTGTATACATTTGTCATCGATGGCGAACACAAGGATAAATTTTTCCACAAGTGGCATACCACAATTGATGGGATTTGAACCCAAGACTGCATGAGCAGAGAGCCAACGACGTTTCCACTGAGCTATAGAGCTCAATGAAATTGCCGAGTAACTCTCCAAGTCATACAACCCAAGGCTCTCATCCCATTTTACTTTTTGTGTTTCGGCTATGTTGAGCCTTCTTCAGCACCATAACTTTTTGTATATATTTGTCATCAATGGCGAACACAAGGATAAATTTTTCCACAAATGGCATACCACAATTGATGGGATTTGAACCCAAGACTGCATGATCAGAGAGCCAACGACGTTTCCACTGAGCTATAGAGCTCAATGAAATCGCCGAGTAACTCTCCAAGTCATACAACCCAAGGCTCTGATCCCATTTTACTTTTTGTGTTTCGGCTATGTTGAGCCTTCTTCAGCACCATAATTTTTTGTATATATTTGTCATCGATGGCGAACACAAGGATAAATTTTTCCACAAGTGGCATACCACAATTGATGGGATTTGAACCCAAGACTGCATGATCAGAGAGCCAACGACGTTTCCACTGAGCTATAGAGCTCAATGAAATCGCCGAGTAACTCTCCAAGTCATACAACCCAAGGCTCTCATCCCATTTTACTTTTTGTGTTTCGCTATGTTGAGCCTTCTTCAGCACCATAACTTTTTGTATATATTTGTCATCGATGGCGAACACAAGGATAAATTTTTCCACAAGTGGCATACCACAATTGATGGGATTTGAACCCAAGATTGCATGAGCAGAGAGCCAACGACGTTTCCACTGAGCTATAGAGCTCAATGAAATCGCCGAGTAACTCTCCAAGTCATACAACCCAAGGCTCTCATCCCATTTTACTTTTTGTGTTTCGGCTATGTTGAGCCTTCTTCAGCACCATAACTTTTTGTATTATTTGTCATGGATGGCGAACGCAAGGATAAATTTTTCCACAAGTGGCATACCACAAATGATGGGATTTGAACCCAAGACTGCATGAGCAGAGAGCCAACGACGTTTCCAGTGAGCTATAGAGCTCAATGAAATCGCCGAGTAACTCTCCAAGTCATACAACCCAAGGCTCTCATCCCATTTTACTTTTTGTGTTTCGGCTATGTTGAGCCTTCTACAGCACCATAACTTTTTGTATACATTTGTCATCGATGGCAAACACAAGGATAAATTTTTCCACAAGTGGCATACCACAATTGATGGGATTTGAGCCCAAGACTGCATGATCAGAGAGCCAACGATGTTTCCACTGAGCTATAGAGCTCAATGAAATCGCCGAGTAACTCTCCAAGTCATACAACCAGTAAAATGGTATTTGAGCCTTGGGTTGTATGACTTGGAGAGTTACTCGGCGATTTCATTGAGCTCTATAGCTCAGTGGAAACGTCGTTGGCTCTCTGATCATGCAGTCTTGGGTTCAAATCCCATCAATTGTGGTATGGCACTTGTGGAAAAATTTAATTATTTTCTTATGTATAGTTCATACTGTTTGATTTGTTGCTCCTGCTTTATTAATTCACTTGTTGCACATTCTATTTCTTGTCTATCTTTTATTTTCCTCTCAGTACCTGTCAGAAATCCGAGTTTTAAAAACTCTTATAATACAACAAGCCTTAGAAAAATCTTAGGCCATAAAAGAAGACCACGCCCTAGGTCTTAACAACACAAATCTGCGGCGCGAAAATACCTAAAACGTGAGGTACAAGCTGCCTATAATAAAGTCCATAAAAATATTCTTAATTTGAGTGACACAATTCTTACAAATGCACAAATGTCGGTCCTAAATAAGCGACTCTCATTCGTAGTTACACCAAAAGCTGTAAATTTAAATGCAGCAAAAAGGGCTTTTCTAGATTTCAAAAGACGAATGTTGATGCACTATCACTTTAGACAAGATACTGATAACAACACAACAACACCCGTCATGCTGAAATCTATCTGGCAACCAGATGAAGTTGATAATATCAATGTTTACAATTACCTTGAGGCAGTTGAAAGGGATATTGTTTATCTCTTCTCCCGCAATCATAAAAATACTTACAACCTTGATAATCTAGAAAGAGAGGCCCTTGCCCACCTTGAAAGTATATCTGCTGTGTCCATATCCAAAGCTGATAAGGGTACAACCACAGTCCTCTGGCAAGAAACTATTTATGTTAATGAAGCTATGAAACAACTTTCTGATGAGAGATATTACATTTAACAAACAAGACATCTAACAGCTGAAGTAGCTTTTCAGATTACAACATTAACAGCTCATATTTGTCGTAAGGGCCTTATAGATAAAAATCTATACAAATACTTGACACTAAACACAAATATCAGAACATCTATATTTTATTTACTTCCAAAAATCCATAAACAGGGAATCCCGGGGAGACCAATCTTGTCTGGTTGTAATTCTCCAACGGAGAAACTCTCATCATATCTTGATTATTACCTACGGCCTATAGTTGAAAAAAGTGACTCATACATCAACGACACCACACACTTTCTCCAAATAATACTAAGTTTTGGGGACTACGTCCCTTACAACTTAGTTACATTAGACGTCAAATCTCTATATACAAACATTCCACATCAGGAGGGCATAAACGCATGCCTAAATGCACTCGTATAACAACACTAGAGGGCAGCCACGCCCCTTCCAATACAATATATCCAGATAATGATGAACTTTATCTTAAAGCACAACAACTTTACATTCTACCAACAGGTCAGGGGGACAGCAATGGGGAGCCCATTTGCCCCCAATTATGCTAACATATTTATGACATCTATAGAAAACAATATATTGCACAAAGCCCCAAGGGCAAGAACTCCTATAATCTAGAAGAGATACATTGATGATATATTTCTCATATGGCCACACTCTTTTGAAGGTCTCCAAATATTGCTTGAGTACATCAATACTGTACATCATTCTATAAAGTTTGAATCATCCTTCTCAAAACACAAGATTAATTTCTTAGATACAACTATAAATCTGACAGAAAATAAATCTGCTTCAAAATATTGCTCCTTATGGCGACCAATTGCAGTAAAGTTATTAATCTGTTTGTCAACATTTTGTTCAATCTCCTAGCAACCTTTTAAGAACTTCCCAACTCTACTAATTTTCTCATCTGTTAGGTTTCCATACTTATGCTTTAAGTCGGGCTTGACCTCTCCATTCAACAATTTAACTGCATGGTCTATTGGAATCTTCCTTCCTTCTCCATCATGTATATTAACTGTACGATTGTGAAGTAGCTGAGCGGCTTTTTGTTTGCTTATAAACCATGCAACTTGGGCAATGAACTAAAATGCTAACTCTGCATTTTACAGTCCAGTTGCCTGAAATACGACAAAATCGTGTTTCCAGAGTTCATAGGCTTTCTGACCATCTCCCTCATCTGCAGCATCCACATATCCTAAGTATTGCTAAGTATTGCAAGGCGGCAACTGTACACAAACTTCCTATCATGAGTAGTGGTTTCGTCAGTAGTTGTCAATCCATTTTCATTGTTATCTGGTTCTGTTTCACACACAACATTGTCCACATCCTCATGTATGCAACTTTCTCTGTGACGTTTTCGTACTGCTTCATTTTTGGCAAATGTCTTTGGTCATTGTTTAAATCCAAAGGGAACTCTTTCTGCAGTTGATGCATTGTTTTTTGATTTTCTGCTAACAAGATTTTCAGCTTTTTGAAACAAGCCCTCTGGTAGAGAAAATTTTTCTAATAAATCTAATGCAACCTGGTTTAACAATCGCATTTTCTTGTCATCCTCTGTCTCATAAGACATTCCAGCTGAGGTGTCATCTTTTTTCTCGATATTTAATATTTCCATTGCTGCTAACACTACATAGCGATATGTGACAAATCTGGAAAATTCTCTGCATGCATGGACATCCTGCTTGACCTCTGATTTCACATTCTTTCTATCGAATCTTTCTTTCAGCTGGAAAAGTGTTCCTTTTTCTGCTTATGATTTAGCCGAGAATAATTCATCAAATGCTATCTAGAGATAAAAAAATTAACATTGTATTCATTTTCTGAAACTTCCATTGCCATAAAAAAATATAACCAGCTACTCAAAATCTCCTTAACAAATTTTATTGATCCCCTCACACCATATCCCCTTCTGCCAAGTTTGATCCTTCCATGTGATTTGGAAGATAATAAACATGGAAATTTCGAAACTCTTATCACCATTTTCACGATTTGGTATAAGGAACAGTGACAGTTTTTATGACTTGGGTGTTTCGGTATAAGGAGTGGTGTAGATTTCCACGATTTTGGTCAAGGAACAGTCTCATTATCACGATTTTTATGTTTAAAGAATGCAAAAAGGTATAAGGTCGGGTATACATTTTCGAAAAATTAGTATAAGGTCAGTTTTGTTTTTTATGCTTGGGCGGCATGATTTGCTCACTTACAAAATTTGATCAAATGCCCCCCCGGGCATTGTATTTATAACAGGTTTCTTAAAAGTTTCTTACAAGATGATTATATTCAATAAAAGCAAGAATAAAGGGTTTGTTTGGATTATCTTTACCTGCATACATAGGACTGCTTCATGCCAATCCTCCGTTTTCATGATGATACCTTTCAGACGCTTTTCAGGTGTGCATCCATCTGCCTTAGCCAGCTTTGCATCCATACATCGTTTAGCTGTCAGCCCATCACCTCCACACAGTATTTTTTTTATTTCCCCATTTACCTGTGGACAGTATTATTGGTAGTACTCTAAAATACTAGCCATATCTTCCATTAACATTTCATTTTTCTTCAGTATTCCAAGAGGTACCTAAAGTATATGAAATAGAAGGGAATGATTTAATTTTATACTAATATAGTTTCTTTACGTTTTTATTTATTCTAATGAGGAAAGAGTTTTAGGAAAGAAGTAATTTTATTTGGAGAAACCTACAAGGTTCGATTTTAGCTTCATTTGCACTTGGTACTGATGAGGAATACGTTTTGAAATAAGATGTTGGCAGTTCTCTTTGAAATATTTCATTTGCTGACAAATAATTCTCTTTATGAGCTCTGTTAGAGTAGTTTTGATGCTCTGTTGTTCTTTTTCTGTTAGCATCCATAGCTGTGGGTTGGCTGATTCCATTCATCATCATCATCATCATTTTTATTCGTAAAACACACTACTACATATTAATAATTATAATTATCAAAATTTGTATTTTACACGACCCAAGTCAAGCAATGCTTATCTAGCTTGGGCCGTAAATTAAATGTTAAAAATAATTAATAAACTGAAAGAAATATCTAAAAAAATCGCAAATTACAAGAATTCCAGTTTAACAATAAAATAAGTGACAGCAATTGTGATTAAAATAACATTAGCAACAATAGCATATATATATATATATATATTTTTTTTGTTCATTTTTTCAGCTTTTTTTCATTTTTTTTTTCTCTTTTTGCAATATAAAAAGTAGAGTAGCTAGTACAAGGCGGCAGTGACTAAATAGAACAGATACCTAGATTTTTATATTCTTTTAAGAAGCCTCTTATATCAAGTTAACAAATATATTAAAAGGTAATGCATCTTATTCAAAAATTAATAATTCTCAAGGATGGTAGCTTTTAGTTTCGTGCAAAAAATTTGAAATCTTGTACCGTTTTTAAATGAAGATGGAAGCGTGTTCCTGAGTTTTGTTCCTACGTTCATCAGCATTTTGGTTCCCCATTTTCTGTTTGATTTATAAACTTGGTAGTATTTTCTTTGTCTAGTGTCATATTTATGTTTGCTTTCGTTAGTAGTGAAGTAATCTTTAAAGATGTCAGGGAGGGTGGATTTATTATGTTGCACATTGTGCATTAGTTTTAGAATTTTGAATTCATAAAGATAATTTATTTTAAGAATTTTTGCCTGTTTATGTAGCAGATTGGTTGTATACCTCGAGTCCTCAAAGAGTAGGATTCTTAGTATTCTGTTTTGCAGTGTATGAAGAGGATATATTTTGCAGCAGCTTAACCATTGATCTGAAAACCAGGTTGTTTTTCTCTTGAGACTGCCATCTGGAGGTTGATAAGGGAGAAAAGGAAGACAATATAGAAATAGAAAAGCTATTTGCACGAGGAAAGAATGACAACATAATTCTAACAAAATTGTCCTTTTTGTATTACCAACTTTCATATTATTGGTTATACCAGCCATTTGGTTATACATCAGTTTAATCTTCATTTTAAGGGAGATGACTTCAGACCATCATATCGAAAACTCGGAATCATGCGTTCCTTCTTACCTAAAGATGTGCGCTCTCTTGCATTAACGGCCACTGCTACCAATCACATCAAAGATGCAAAATTTGCAAATGGAAAATGCAAGTATCTTTTATATACCCATGCAGCGAGATAACATATATTACAAAGTTATATCATCCAAGCTCGGAGACATGTCTCCCTTGAACTGGTTTGTTAATATTATCAAGGTCAATCAAGTTCATGCCAAGAAGGCAATCATTTATTGCAGAAATGTTCGCACTGTTGCATTAGTTTTCAATCATTTCAGTCAAATGCTTGAGGAAAAACAATTCATTAATTCAAAGGTATATTTCAAAAATCGCATGATTGCCATGTTCCATCGCGCAACTGATGAATTAAATAAGAACAATGTTTTGTCTGCATTTAAGAAAGTCGATTCTGCCATTCGACTTTTAATAGCAACATCGTCTTTTGAGATGGGGCTGGATTTCCCTGATGTTGCATTCATAATCAATTTCGGTGCTCCTCGAAGTCTAGAATCTTTATCTCAGCAAAGTGGTAGGGGTGGAAGGGCTTTAAACCAAGCCTTTTCACTTATCATCTGCCAAAGTGCCAGCATTGGCAAACATGCCTCTAGCAAGGAAATGAGAAAGTATGCGACAAGCACAGAAGAATGCAGGCGTGAAATCATGATAAAGCATTTCAAAATCAATCTTGTGGAGGAAAGGGATATTTTCATAAGTCGTGACACAGAGTCTCCTCAGGGTTGTTGTTGTTGCAACATATGCAGGAAAAATTGCAAGTGTGGTGATTGCCTAATCCCTCCCTGGCTCACTGCTGTCGAAGACAACTGTGTTGATGACGAACTAATTGAATTGGCATTGATGGCGGATGATGGTATTGTTACCCAAATTTCGAAAGACTCGCAGGATAGCTTGGATGACTATAAGAATGAGGTTTTGCTTCCACAATATGGGGACAATAGGATCATTAATGACTACTGGGTGGCTTTGAGTCAGCGAATTCTGACCTTGTTTCCTCTTATTCTTTGCTTTGATAATTTTTTAACTGAAGTAGTAATTGAAGATATGGATATTGCCAAGGATCTCTTTTTGTTAATCAAGGAATGCAGAGAAAATTATTCTTAAGTTCTTCCGTGGATTCAGTTTATTAAATAATATTTTGTGTTTTGTACAATTTCAGGTACACTTGTTCCTAAAGTGTTTAAATTTTTGTTCTGGTGTCTATCTCATTACTAACATGAAATAAATAGATAAAGCTTTCCATTTATTACTCACCACAGGTCGTTGGATGTCCTTAATTGTGCTAGAATTTGTTATTATCTCTGTCTCTAGTTCAACGTCATTTGTTGCTCTTTAACAGTGATCATTTTCAATCTCAGATAGCTGAAACATATAATAATCAACATACTCACTAAAATCATATACAGATAACTCAAGTAATGTATTTCATATGATGTAGATAGTGAGAAATTGTGTAGAAGCCCTTACTTGCATATAAGCAGCCATTTCGTCTTGTATCTCAATGTCTTTCTTCCATGATTTGACTTGATGATCAAAGCTCTCACAGATTTTGGTAACAGTATTCAATGTTGCATGGTGCGACATCGAAAAGCCGAAATACTGCATTCTTTTGTAGAGCTAATATTGAAGATAATAGATTAATACGCTGTTTATTATTTGTTTAATGCAAATGTAGTGTTAAGCTGATAGGTTGCCTTACCTACCAATGAGAAATGCAAGTGCTATGAATGTAAATGAATTTTACGGTATGGAAAATTGAGAATTTGCACATGTTTACAGGTTTGCTATCTCTAGGGCCCTTTCAATAGACCCCTCTGATTTAGATTTTTCCTTACCCTAAATTATAAGACTCTGGCTTATGCGACCCACGTATTATTCAACTTTATAGTTACCCGGCCCCTATTATTTTCATTCTCTCATATGCCAAGGACTTTAGAATATTTTATGGCTTTTAGCAATATACCTTGACTCGAACTTTGGATTTGTATAAGAGAATACTCCTAAGTTTTTGAATGACATTCAATTGACGATTCCGATTATTAATCAACATAGAATAAGCGATAATGCAACGAGTGATAAATTTATTGTTGTTTTCTTTGTTATTTCTCTTTGCTATCGTGGAAAGGATGGTTGTTACGACTGGAGCATGTTTCTGCATTTCATCAAACAAGCCCTGGAAGTTGATTTTGTCGAGACTTTTCACATTCGTGGTTTGGAACATTGTTTTAAATCCAGTAGATGTCAACGTTTGGCATTCTGTAAGAACCGCTTTTTTTTGTTGGGTATTAAATCTCTGCGTAAGTTTTGGCCTGCTGAACAGGTTTTTGCATGCACTACTGTATCTGCGTCTTCCCAGTGCAACAACTGCTTTCTTCATTTTTCCCTTTCCAAGTTTTCTGGACCTATCTGAGTAGTGAATCTATAAGAATAGAACGTGAAAAAAATAAGCACATCGGACAAATGAAGTAACTATTTTAGATAAAGTAAACTCTTCTGCACTTCTTATAAGCAACAGATAAATAAGTAACTAGGCTAAGCGTCTAGTTAAGTAACTATGGCTAAGCGTTTAGTTATTTGAAAAATTTGAGGCTCGATGTGTTCTTATTCCAACATTTATTTTCTACAAATTTCTATAAAATAAATTCCTTTTACTAAGAATAAGTATCAGTTTGGCATATCTTCTATATACACAGTCAAACAAATTGTTCCGGAATATTATGGAAACTCGTCAATTTGTCCATAAACTCGTGCAACTCTTTTGCCCATAAATTATACAAATTATCCCTAAATCATTCTGCGAGGGCTGAAATAGATAGATAGATATGTTAAGCGACTCTTGAGGGGTGGACCAAAGTGCAGTTGCTTATTGAAAAAAAGTGTAATCTTATAAAAACACCTGTTGGTAGTTTTTGGAACCTTGATACTGTACCTTGATAATGTAAATCCTCGAATTGCCCCTCTTCAATAAGCTCGAATTAGCCCCCACCCCTGCCATGTTGGTGTAAGCCTTTTGAGTCCATATTGGTACCAAACAAGTTCCTTAAGAAGGATTTGTTGATTTGTCTGCAAAAAATGACTGAGGATGTAAAATATACGGTGGCCCAAAAGTTCACGGCAATTTCAATTCGGTAACGGCAATATCAATTTGCCCACGACACAATTTCAACTTGCTCACGGCAATATCAATTTGCTCACGGCAATTTCAATTTGCTCACGGCAATTTTAATTCGCTCACGGCAATATCAATCTGCTCACGGCAAATCGAACTTGCTCACGGCAATTTCAATATTAATATAGCTACTTTATAATTATTAATTTTATGGGCTTTAAGATGACCGCCAACACTGATTTCTATTTAATTCCCATTGCTGTTTGAAAAGATGGCGGACAACGAAAGAGTCATACTGGAATCGCTATTTTATAAAGGACACGAGTACCAAGAGATTTGTGAAATAATGAAAACAGATCATGACATAAATCTTAGCCTTAGTCAGCTGAAACGAAAACTTAAACAATACAACCTTCGAAGAAACAAGGTGGAATATAATCGTCAGTCCTTAAGAAATTCAATCATGGAAATCCTTGATGGGCCTGGGAGTTCTTGGGGCTACCGCAGCGTTTGGCATGCGCTTCAGCGGCAAGGTATACGAGTACCAAGAAAAGCTGTAGAGGAAATTGTGCGTGAGCTTGATCCTGATGGAGTGGAGACAAGAAAGAGTCATAAGCTGCGTAGGCGTGAATACATCTGCCCTGGGCCAAATGAAGTTTGGCATGCTGATGGGTACGATAAGCTAAAGCCATTTGGGTTCCCGATACATGGATGCATTGATGGCTACAGCAGGAAAGTTTTATGGCTGTACGTCACACGTTCAAACAATTTGCCTGACAATATAGCAGCATACTACTTGGAAACTGTTCGTGCGCAAGGAGGTTGTCCCAAAGAGCTATACACTGATTTGGGCACAGAAAATGGCATAATGGCTGGAATTCATTCCTTCTTCAGAGATGATGCGGACAGTCATAAGTATGTTCCATCTCCCCGTAATCAACGGATTGAGGGATGGTGGAGTTTTCTCAAGAAAAGCTGGTCATCGTGGTGGATTTCTTTCTTTAAAGATTTGGAATCTAAAGGTGATCTTAACATGCTTGATCCGGTTCAGAAAGAATGTTTGTGGTTTTGTTTTGCAAAAATACTACAAACAGGCCTTGATGAAATAAAGGATAATTGGAACACCCATTACATAAGGAAATCCAGATTTGATACAGTCAATGGGAGACCAGATGCCTTGTACACGATCCCAGAGTTTCATGGTGGTATCGGCGGTCTTATTGTGCCTGTGCTGCATGCAGATTTGGATTATGCTTACTCTCACCTTGTTGAAGCCAGTGACAACGACACAGACTATCAGGAGTACTTCCAATATGTCATGGATGAATTGCAATTGACAGAAGCCAATGACTGGAAGACTGGTCTAGATCTTTATAAAACAATTACAAATTTAGCCGTAAATGGAATATAGGAATATAGAAAAGCTTATACCGTACTGTAATGGCAATCTTTCTTCAATATAAAAGGCTAAAAAATATAACTTGAAATAAAAATGTTTTTGAAATAGAACAGAACGATAATAAACAGTTATGCAGCAACATCAAAATATCTACAGTTCTAAGCCCGACCAAATGCTTGGCCTTTGCAGTAAGCTGTCATAAAAACTTCTTTAAATTCTTCATATTTGATCATGTGTACGACAGGAAATGTGATTTCCATCCCACAAGCACCCACAATTGGATAGCAAACTGTGTGTTTAGGGTTGAATTCCCTACACGAATGGTTGAATTTAACAGTAATCTTGATATTGCTTGCAGTTAAATCCCTGTGGCCCTGTCCTGTCAACCATTGCATTACTCCTGCTGGTGTCAGGTCTGCACACTGATACCTTTCCTCTCCATTACTTTCCTTGTACTCATCATCTTCCTCATCATAATTCCAGGCTACAGCAGAAGCAATACCTGACATCTTTTGATCTTCCAGACAATAGATAAAATCTTGAAAGTTGTCTAGTACTTGGTCTTCAGCAGCTCTATGTGGGTTATCTTTCTCAGAAAAATCGGGATACAGCAGGTTTACCAAGTAATTGGCGTCAACCTTGTCTGCCTTTCCCTGGATGAAAAGAGCTTGATATAACTTTGAATTGTTCATCAAGTGTTTCTTCAAGTCATATGCTTGAAACCCTTCCATTAACTCTTTTAACGCCAGTTGCCTTCTGCTAACCATACTCACAACTATGGAGCCAATGATATCTTCAATTTTTTCTTCCTTCAATGGACCAGTATATCCATGATCAAGGATTAGATCGTGACAATCCCTGAAATTGCTTCTGATTTCTGCAATTTCGTTCTTCTCTGAAGATGTTAAATGGAGAGAAGGATCTAGGCTACTCAAATCAAGATCTGGATTAATCATAGCGTTGTACACAACCTTCTCCAGGAAGCAAGGAGGAGGCCCATTCTGTGCAATGCTAGCTGCAATAATTTCTCCTGCAGTCCTAAATGTTCCATTTTTAATGAAGAGTGTAGAATGGACTGGGGTACCCTTCGGGAACAAAGATTTACCAATATCTTTCATTGTGTCAGCAAAGAACTCTCTTGCTAAAGCTCCAGTATCGATTCCTAATTCGCCCAGAAACTTGACAACAACTCTGCTGTTTGCTGGCTTCTGCTTTCTCTCTCGTTGCCACAGTTGGATAATGCGGTTAAGGTGTACTTCTCGTCTTGTTGTTAAAAATATTTGCTCCGTTTGAAGGACTTTCTCGTGTAACTCTTCAACAACTTGTGAAGTATTATGTAGCTCCATTACTCCCTTTTTCGACATCTCCATACCATCATCCAATTCAATGTCATCATCTACAATATCCTTGTTTAAACTAGCATGCAAAGACAATGCTAGCTCATGATCTTTGGTTACCTGTGCATTGCTGGGTGATTCTTTAATGGAGCAATCACTGTTATTGAAAGCTGGTATTTCGAGAACACTGTCATCGCTATCAACAGATTTATTCTCTTGATACAGGAGGGATCCTTCACCTGGATCACTATTTAAATGCAATTCAAAATCTGCTTTGGCACAAATATATAATGTTATTCTTTTAAAGTCTTTGCCAATTTCCTCCTGATATCTTCCAATTGTAAAAAGCTCACTCTGCGAACCTGGGATGTAAACTGCTTTCTGGAAATCCTCAACGAGTAGTACATATTCACCATCTTCATTGTAGCAGTTGCTATGATATGCCTTCCGTTTGTTGATAGCTTTTTCCAACAATGTTACAGAAGAATCTAGTACATTCACCCTCAGCGCCAAACGCTTCCCATGTTTCTTTCTCAAACTATCAGTTTTCGGATGCCATTCAGCAATGCCAATATAAATAACCACTTCTTTGTTTATAGCTTTTTGTGGGGGAGCCTTTCCCTTGCCCTTTTTTGACACACTATCTTTCCACTGAATTCCCTTTTCTCTCTTAAAACTTATAAGACTCTTGACTCTTCCAAAATTGGGACTGCAAAAACTGGGGTCACTGGAACTACTGGGACCAGCACCAGCACCGGATAACTCCTTTTTGATAGCTACAAGGCAAGAAAAGGATGAATTTATTTTTCAATTACCTTATACAGGAAATTAACGAATCATGAAATTTAAGCGGTTTACCCTCAACCCTGTTAATTTCATGACGCAAATGATAGCAAATGATAGCAAATAATATGCAAATGATATGCAAATTTTTCACAGACTGTATTAATATTATGACGCATTAATTTCAGCAAAGGAAATTGAATCTATTTCTGTTCGGTAATGAATATAATTATTTGATCTGTTTAATTTCTTGTTTCTACCTTCAGGGAATTAATTTTCGCGGGAAGGGAATTAATTTTTGCGTATTTTGCGGATTCTATTGTTTCATAACAATAGACTATTGTTTTAGACAATAGAAAAATAAAAATCCATGACAATTAGTTCCCGCGAAAATTAATTCCCTTAAGGTATTGTTTACAACATGGTACATGTGACCTGCCTGTAGAGTTTGCATATAAACACAAGGAAACTGGAAAAAAAAGAAAAGCCAATAATAAAACTCAGCCCTTACTCACTCTTGTGTGCATAATTAAACGGTCCTGATTTCTCATTTAAGGGTCTACTCTTTCCTATTCTCATGTAGGCCTTGGAAGAGGCCTAAACCCTATCCAATTTTGGGAGTTCTTGGGTATGCTGCTTTCTGCCTTGTCAGTGTCATTGCGATGCATACATAGGGACCTACTAGGCTAGGCCTAGGGGCCTAAGGGTGAGATATAATTTGCCCAAATATGCCACCACAACGTTCCTTTTTATAGTACAGTAAGTTAAATAGTTAGTGTTATAAAAATATAATCTTACCTGTTCCACAGCCTGTACAAAAACTGGCATCTTCCAGCTGTCGAACGCCACAGTTGGGGCAAAACATAACTAGCAAGCTGCCAGGCAGTTCTTTCTGCTGTCTCCCTCATCAGATCGCACGTGTTGCGCAAAAAGGCGGCAAAAGGCGCCTGCGTTACTTTTGGTCAGCGTTTAATAAACAGGGATCCAATTCAATGAATGAGCCGTGAGCAAGTTGATATTGCCTTGAGCAAGTTTAAA
The DNA here is from genome assembly GCA_014526335.1 of Chrysaora quinquecirrha. Lineage (NCBI taxonomy): Eukaryota > Metazoa > Cnidaria > Scyphozoa > Semaeostomeae > Pelagiidae > Chrysaora > Chrysaora quinquecirrha. The sequence continues at coordinate 1,734,243 of JACTAT010000037.1, forward strand.
TTGTGCTGTGAGCAAGTTGATATTGCCGTGAGCAAGTTGAAATTGTGCCGTGAGCAAATTGATATTGCCGTGAGCAAATTGAAATTGCCGTGAGCAAATTGATATTGCCGTGAGCAAATTGAAATTGCCGTGAGCAAATTGATATTGCCGTGAACTTTTGGGCCACCGTAAAAATATCACCCGGAGTGACTTTTCACAGTCAAACCTTTATGAATTTTTCATATTTTAATGACCATCAAATCACCATAGTAAGGGCTAGAAGCAAGAACGTTTCCCATGGCACTATAGTTGAAGTGCTCTGCTCTATCTGAATCTGGGATCAAACTTTCTGTATTTAACAAATTCCCTTAATTTTGAAACCAAGCCTTCATTTTCAAATGGTGTACATATACAGTAAAGAAAAGGTCTAAAAATTATTATTCTTTCATGAAAAGCAATCATAATTCAAAAGAAATTACTCTAAAAATGAAAATACATATGTACGATTCTACTCATAAATACAATTTCTTTAATATTGTCAGTACCCTGTGAAAAACGTTAGAAAAATGAGAAAGTCAATGCATAAAGATATAAGCAGGCCTAAATCATTAATTACAGTTCTGTAGGAAGTGAATTGCAGTTCAGCTACCAGCATTATTTTCATTTATATAAAAAATTACTCTTTATGTCTTTTCCTTTCAAAGATATCTTTTGTCCTCTGATCTTCTGATCTATTGTCTAACAGCACTGGTAATTGTTACTTGTTATGAAGAAGATTTTATCTAAAAATTTTCAAGAAGAGATATAAAAAAATAATTAAATAACCTGAACAACTGGGGAAAATTGCTGGGTTCTCTGTTTCATTGCAATGTTTTCTTTTTTTCCACTATCCTCAAATTTCAACTTTTTCCTTATAACAGGAGATTTGATTGATATGCATGCAAGTGGTCTTTTGCAGCAGTTCCGTTTTTCAAATACTCGTGTTGACTCAACTTCATTATTCAGATAGACTTGAAAAAAATTCCTCTTCTCTTTAACATTTTTAAGATCGTTTTCAAGTTTAGTTACTTTGAGCCTGGTCTTCTGAAGACTCTCAATTTTTCGGTAACACGTTTCACAAATCGAAAATACATTGTCACTGATAGTAGGATGCAAGCGCCAGGCACGACTTCACGGTCTCAGCGCAGTGACGTCATAATCTGTGACGTCATCAGATTGCGCTATAGTATGACGGTTTTATGGATGCTGATTTCTCCAACCTCGTTTTCAAGAGTCCCAGATCCTAGCGCACGCGGCTCATACTACCAATAACATCATTAGATCGCGCTATAGTGCCACGAGTTTCTCCAACCTCAAGAGTTCCTTAACCGCTAGCCTCGTTTCCGATTTAACAATCTAGAAGTTTCCAGAATGTTCCAGAACATCCCTAAGAATCCCCTTATCTGATTGGTTAGAACTTTCCAGAACTTTCCAGAAGTTTCCAGAATCTGATTGATTAATTATGATGGCGTAATAATAATTCGAACGCGACGTTCGAATCGTTTATGAAATAAAATAACATAATAATCCTACAATCTGGATAACTAGAACTTTCCAGAAACTTCCAGAATGTTCCACAAGATTCTAGAAACGAGAAATCCTACAATCTGATTGATTAATAATTCAAACGTCACGCCTGATTTAACAGAGAATCTCCATAGAATAGCTATATAAATCGAGAAGAAGCAACAGTCTGGTCATACCACTCGATAGATGCGAAGATGATTTCACTAGCTTACCTCATATTCAACGCTGTGAAGAAGGAGCGGGAATTAACTAGAAAGAATCTAGTTGCATATTCTTTGGAGAGGAACTATGAATGTCGCAATTTAGGAGTTATATCTTTCGAGAGACAATCAATCCCAATCAGCAATGCATACTATTATTGGATGCGAGATCTTCTAACATATGCAAGAGCTAGCTCTAAAAACTCAATAAAGTCTCGAGTAGAACAACATCAAGTCATATCCAAGCTAGAAGCTAAAGGCCTAGTTGGTGAACTTTTTTCAATTATGGATAAAGAAGGAAATTGGGGAAGAATGGCTATGTTAATGATTTTTATTGAAGAACTTGCTGATGGTTTAATGAAATATCATGATAGGACTGTAGCAACATCATTCATAGAAGAAATAAAAGAAGAAATCAATGATAAAGCATTAGGAGATTGTGGTGAAAAACTATTAATTGACTCTGAATGTTTTATGTTATATTGAAAAGTTGTCTTAAATTACTACATTTAATTATATAGAAATAATGCTAAATTCAATTAATGAAAATTAAGTTGCTGGTTTACAAGATGTTTATATCTATTCAAAAACTATAAGAGAATATACCAACAGATTAACAATTAGTATAATAAAAGAAGCCCATCAACTGTGCATGCGCAGTAGCTATATCAATAACGGTAAGAGCTAGAGGCCTGGGAACTAGTATGTAGAACAAGAGATTTGAATGATGTATGTCATATGAATATTCATCAAAGAGCGCATGCGCAATAGCAATATCTCTTATAGCTTATGGTTTAATCCATGGTTTATGATAGCCTTATATTGTTTGTACGCAAAAGTATTATCTAAACATCAAAATATATTACCTATATACTCTATAGATAATAGCAATTTATTTATAGCATCGTTTTCAAAGAATGTTCACACAGAAACAAGGTTATATTTTTAACAGACAACTAATGAAGAATAATTTCTAAACATTTTTTAGGTATAGCTATTTCTAATTATTTCCAAAGTATGGGAATAATTGAGTATGAACATAATCAACTTCTTTCACACCAGCATCCTCAGAATTACTAGCTTCCTCTTCTTCATCATTCTTTGCTTGACGTATGATGAGATATTTTCTTTTCTCAATAGCATAATCTAAGGCCTCTTGCATATCCATACCATCTTCCTTTTGTGCTTTTCGCATCGTTGCTATGACTGCAGTCACAACAGCATCATTTTCAAAACTTCTATTATATAAAAATTTACGCCTGAAAACTTGCAGTATGTTTTCATCTTTATCAACTTCCCTACACATTGAAGGCCATACATTCCCTAAAGGAAGATCCTCCTCAGTGTTGAAAGTTTCATCATCATCATGATCACTTTCAGCTTCTATCTCATCATCTGAGTCAGACTCTTCACTACTCTCCTCATGCATCTCTTCTTCATGTCGCTTAACATTACTTTTAAATTTGGAAGAGAATTCACAATGATCACATTTATACTGATTCATGATTAGCGGTTTACTTATAATTGCGACTACCTCTTAAATACCTGAGTCCTAGAGCATAAACTCGCTTGAATTTATAGACTGGTTATTCCATTCAATATGATGTGGGAATGGAATTCCACACTTGCGCAGGAAGGATGTTTCCAATCAGACCATACCTATTCCATTCTTAATCCTTACTGATCCTCACTAATCATACCTAATCCATAGTTAATCATTACTGATCCTTAACTAATCATTATTTCATCCTTGCTGATCCTTACAGATCCTGAGCTGATCCTTACTGATCAATACTGATCCTTAACTAATGATTACCTGATCCTCACTAATCATTACCTGATCATTACTTATCATTACCTGATCATTACTAATCCTTGCTGATCCTTAGCTAATCTTTACTGATCATTACTGATCCTTGTTGATCATTACTGATCCTTGCTGATCCTTGCTGATCTTAAACTAATCATTACCTGATCATTACCTGATCCTTAGCTAATCATTACTGATCCTTACCGACCCTTAGCTAATCCTTACTGATCCTTACTGATCCTTAGCTAATTCTTACTGATCCTTAGCTGATCCTTAGCTGATCCTTACTGATCCTTAGCTGATCCTTACAGATCCTTAGCTAATCCTTACTGATCATTACTGATCCTTACTGATCCTTGGCTGATCCTTACTGATCCATAGCTCATCCTTACTGATCCTTAGATAATCCTTACTGATCCTTAACTAATTTTACTGATCCTTACTGATCCTTACTGATCCTCGGCTGATCCTTACGGATCCTTAACTAATCCTTACTGATCCTTAACTAATCATTACCTGATCATTACGGATCATTACCTGATCCTAAGCTAATCATTACTGATCCTTAACTAATCCTTACTGATCCTTACTGATCCTTAGCTGATCCTTACTGATCCTTAGCTAATCCTTACTGATCCTTAACAAACCCTTACTGATCCTTACTGATCCTTACTGATCCTTGGCTGATCATTACTGATCCTTAACTAATCCTTACTGATCCTTAACTAATCATTACCTGATCCTAACCTAATCCTTACTGATCCTCACTAATCATTACATGATCCTCACTAATCCTCACTGATCCTTACTGATCCTTACCGATCCTTAACTAATCATTCCTGATCTTCGCCCTGATCCTCACTAATCCTTACTGATACTCACTAATCATTACCGATCCTTAACTAATCATCCTCGCCCTGATCCTCACTAATCCTTACTGATCCTCACTAATCATTGCCTGATCCTCACTAATCCTTAGCTGATCCTTACTGATCCTTAACAAATCATTACTGATCCTTAGCTGATCCTTACTGATCCTTACTGATCCTTAACAAATCATTTACTGATCCTTACTGATCCTAACAAATCCTTACTGATCCCTGATCCTTACTGACTGATCCTTAACAAATCATTACTGAATCCTTACCTAATCCTTAACTAATCATTACCTAATCATTACTGATCATTACCTGATCCTAAGCTAATCATTACTGATCCTTACCGATCCTTAGCTAATCATTACTGATCCTTACCGATCCTTAACTAATCATTACTGATCCTCGCCCTGATCCTCACTAATCATTAATGATCCTCACTAATCATTACTGATCCTTAACTAATCATTACTGATCCCTAACTAATCCTTACTGATCCCTAGCTAATCCTTACTGATCCTTACTAATCATTACCCGATCCTCACTAATCATTACTGATCCTTAACTAATCCTTACTGATCCTCACTAATCATTACCTGATCCTCACTGATCCTTAGCTGATCATTAATGATCCTTAACTAATCCTCCTAAAACTTTACTAGCTATTTGAGCCAATGAAATTGCAATGTTCTAGAATATCTGATTCAAGACATTGCTCATTAGCTGAAATAGGATAACTAAGGATCAGTAATGATTAGCTAAGGATCAGGTAATGATCAGTAATGATCAGGTAATGATTAGTTAAGGATTAGGTAAGGATTAAGTTAGGATCAGTAAGGATTAGCTAAGGATCGGTAATGATTTGTTAGGGATCAGCAAGGATCAGTAAGGATCAGCTAAGGATCAGTAATGATTTGTTAAGGATCAGTAAGGATCAGCTAAGGATTAGTGAGGATCAGGTAATGATTAGTGAGGATCAGGGCGAGGATCAGGAATGATTAGTTAAGGATCGGTAATGATTAGTGAGTATCAGTAAGGATTAGTGAGTATCAGGGCGAGGATCAGGAATGATTAGTTAATGATCGGTAAGGATCAGTAAGGATCAGTGAGGATTAGTGAGGATCAGGTAATGATTAGTGAGGATCAGTAAGGATTAGGATAGGATCAGGTAATGATTAGTTAAGGATCAGTAAGGATTTCGTACCCATTTAGGTTCCAGTTTACAGTATTCTGTGCAGGGGACGATTCAAGAAATTGCTCATTGGGTGAAATAGCTAGTTAAGTTTTAGGAGGATTAGTTAAGGATCATTAATGATCAGCTAAGGATCAGTAAGGATCAGTAATGATTAGTTAAGGATCAGTAAGGATTAGTTAAGGATCAGCCAAGGATTAGTGAGGATCAGTAATGATTAGTCAGGATGAGGGCGAGGATCAGTAATGATTAGTTAAGGATTGATAAGGATCAGTAAGGATCAGCAAGGATCAGCAAGGATCAGTAATGATTAGTTAAGGATCGGTAATGATTTGTTAAGGATCGGTAAGGACCAGTAATGATTAGCTAAGGATCGGTAAGGATCAGTAATGATTAGCTAAGGATCAGGTAATGATCAGTAATGATCAGGTAATTATTAGTTAATGATTAGGTAAGGATTAGGTTAGGATCAGTAAGGATTAGCTAAGGATCAGTAATGATTTGTTAAGGATCAGTAAGGATCAGTAAGGATCAGCTAAGGATCAGTTATGATTTGTTAAGGATCAGTAAGGATCAGCTAAGGATTAGTGAGGATCAGGTAATGATTAGTGAGGATCAGTAAGGATTAGTGAGGATCAGGGCGAGGATCAGGAATGATTAGTTAAGGATCGGTAATGATTAGTGAGCATCAGTAATGATTAGTCAGGATGAGGGCGAGGATCCGTAATGATTAGTTAAGGATTGATAAGGATCAGTAAGGATCAGCAAGGATCAGCAAGGATCAGTAATGATTAGTTAAGGATCGGTAAGGATCAGTAATGATTAGCTAAGGATCGGTAAGGATCAGTAATGATTAGCTAAGGATCAGGTAATGATCAGTAATGATCAGGTAATGATTAGTGAGGATCAGTAAGGAATAGCTAGGGATCATGATTAGTGAGGATCAGTAAGGATTAGTGAGGATCAGGGCGAGGATCAGGAATGATTAGTTAAGGATCGGTAATGATTAGTGAGTATCAGTAAGGATTAGTGAGTATCAGGGCGAGGATCAGGAATGATTAGTTAATGATCGGTAAGGATCAGTAAGGATCAGTGAGGATTAGTGAGGATCAGGTAATGATTAGTGAGGATCAGTAAGGATTAGGTTAGGATCAGGTAATGATAAGTTAAGGATCAGTAACGATTTCGTACCCATTTAGGTTCCAGTTTACAGTATTCTGTGCAGGGGGCGATTCAAGACATTGCTCATTGGGTGAAATAGCTAGTTAAGTTTTAGGAGGATTAGTTAAGGATCATTAATGATCAGCTAAGGATCAGTAAGGATCAGTAATGATTAGTTAAGGATCAGTAATGATTAGTGAGGATCGAAGCGAGGATCAGTAATGATTAGTTAAGGATCGGTAAGGATCAGTAATGATTAGCTAAGGATCGGTAAGGATCAGTAATGATTAGCTAAGGATCAGGTAATGATCAGTAATGATCAGGTAATGATTAGTTAAGGATTAGGTAAGGATTAAGTTAGGATCAGTAAGGATTAGCTAAGGATCAGTAATGATTTGTTAAGGATCAGTAAGGATCAGTAAGGATCAGCTAAGGATCAGTAATGATTTGTTAAGGATCAGTAAGGATCAGCTAAGGATTAGTGAGGATCAGGTAATGATTAGTGAGGATCAGTAAGGATTAGTGAGGATCAGGGCGAGGATCAGGAATGATTAGTTAAGGATCGGTAATGATTAGTGAGTATCAGTAAGGATTAGTGAGTATCAGGGCGAGGATCAGGAATGATTAGTTAATGATCGGTAAGGATCAGTAAGGATCAGTGAGGATTAGTGAGGATCAGGTAATGATTAGTGAGGATCAGTAAGGATTAGGTTAGGATCAGGTAATGATAAGTTAAGGATCAGTAACGATTTCGTACCCATTTAGGTTCCAGTTTACAGTATTCTGTGCAGGGGGCGATTCAAGACATTGCTCATTGGGTGAAATAGCTAGTTAAGTTTTAGGAGGATTAGTTAAGGATCATTAATGATCAGCTAAGGATCAGTAAGGATCAGTAATGATTAGTTAAGGATCAGTAAGGATTAGTTAAGGATCAGCCAAGGATTAGTGAGGATCAGGTAATGATTACAGAGGATCAGTAAGGATTAGCTAGGGATCAGTAATGATTAGTTAAGGATCAGTAATGATTAGTGAGGATCAGTAATGATTAATCAGGATGAGGGCGAGGATCAGTTATGATTAGTTAAGGATTGATAAGGATCAGTAAGGATCAGCAAGGATCAGTAATGATTAGTTAAGGATCGGTAAGGATCAGTAATTATTAGCTAAGGATTGGTAAGGATCAGTAATGATTAGCTAAGGATCAGGTAATGATCAGTAATGATTTGGTAATGATTAGTTAAGGATTAGGTAAGGATTAGCTAAGGATCAGTAATGATTTGTTAAGGATCAGTAAGGATCAGTAAGGATCAGCTAAGGATCAGTAATGATTTGTTAAGGATCAGTAAGGATCAGCTAAGGATTAGTGAGGATCAGGTAATGATTTGTTAAGGATCAGTAAGGATCAGTAAGGATCAGCTAAGGATCAGCAATGATTTGTTAAGGATCAGTAAGGATCAGCTAAGGATTAGTGAGGATCAGGTAATGATTAGTGAGGATCAGTAAGGATAAGTGAGGATCAGGGCGAGGATCAGGAATGATTAGTTAAGGATCGGTAACGATTAGTGAGCATCAGTAAGGATTAGTGAGGATCAGGGCGAGGATCAGGAATGATTAGTTAAGGATCGGTAAGGATCAGTAAGGATCAGCTAAGGATTAGTGAGGATCAGGTAATGATTTGTTAAGGATCAGTAAGGATCAGTAAGGATCAGCTAAGGATCAGCAATGATTTGTTAAGGATCAGTAAGGATCAGCTAAGGATTAGTGAGGATCAGGTAATGATTAGTGAGGATCAGTAAGGATAAGTGAGGATCAGGGCGAGGATCAGGAATGATTAGTTAAGGATCGGTAACGATTAGTGAGCATCAGTAAGGATTAGTGAGGATCAGGGCGAGGATCAGGAATGATTAGTTAAGGATCGGTAAGGATCAGTAAGGATCAGTGAGGATTAGTGAGGATCAAGTAATGATTAGTGAGGATCAGTAAGGATTAGGTTAGGATCAGTAAGGATTAGCTCAGGATCAGTAAGGATTAGCTAAGGATCAGTAATGATCAGTAAGGATTAGCTCAGGATCAGTAATGATTAGCTAAGGATCAGGTAATGATCAGTAATGATCAGGTAATGATTAGTTAAGGATTAGTAATTATTAGTGAGGATCAGGTAAGGATTAGGTAAGGATCAGTAAGGATTAGCTAAGGATCAGCGAGGATCAGTAATGATTAGTTAAGGATCGGTAAGGATCAGTAAGGATCAGTAAGGATCAGCTAAGGATCAGTAATGATCAGGTAATGATTAGTGAGGATCAGGTAATGATTAGGTTAGGATCAGCAAGGATCAGCAAGGATCAGTAATGATCAACAAGGATCAGTAATGATCAGTAAAGATTAGCTAAGGATCAGCAAGGATCAGTAATGATCAGGTAATGATCAGTAATGATCAGGTAATGATTAGTTAAGGATCAGTAATGATCAGTGAGAATTTGTTAGGATCAGGTAATGATTAGTGAGGATCAGTAAGGATCAGCTAAGGATCAGTAAGGATCAGTTTAGGATCTGTAAGGATCAGCAAGGATGAAATAATGATTAGTTAAGGATCAGTAATGATTAACTATGGATTAGGTATGATTAGTGAGGATCAGTAAGGATTAACAATGGATTAGGTATGGTCTGATTGGAAACATCCTTCCTGCGCAAGTGTGGAATTCCTTTCCCACATCATATTGAATGGAGGAACCAGTCTATAAATTCAAGCGAGTTTATGCTCTAGGACTCAGGTATTTAAGAGGTAGTCGACAATTATAAGTAAACCGCTAATCATGAATCAGTATAAATGTGGTTATTGTGAATTCTCTTCCAAGTTTAAAAGTAATGTTAAGCGACATGAAGAAGAGATGCATGAGGAGAGTAGTGAAGAGTCTGACTCAGATGATGAGATAGAAGCTGAAAGTGATCATGATGATGATGAAACTTTCAACACTGAGGAGGATCTTCCTTTAGGGAATGTATGGCCTTCAATGCGTAGGGAAGTTGATAAAGATGAAAACATACTGCAAGTTTTCAGGCGTAAATTTTTATATAATAGAAGTTTTGAAAATGATGCTGTTGTGACTGCAGTCATAGCAACGATGCGAAAAGCACAAAAAGAAGATGGTATGAATATGCAAGAGGCCTTAGATTATGCTATTGAGAAAAGAAAATATCTCATCATACGTCAAGCAAAGAATGATGAAGAAGAGGAAGCTAGTAATTCTGAGGATGCTGGTGTGAAAGAAGTTGATTATGTTCATACTCAATTATTCCCATACTTTGGAAATAATTAGAAATAGCTATACCTAAAAAATGTTTAGAAATTATTCTTCATTAGTTGTCTGTTAAAAATGTAACCTTGTTTCTGTGTGAACATTCTTTGAAAACGATGCTATAAATAAATTGCTATTATCTATAGAGTATATAGGTAATATATTGTGATGTTTAGATAATACTTTTGCGTACAAACAATATAAGGCTATCATAAACCATGGATTAAACCATAAGCTATAAGAGATATTGCTATTGCGCATGCGCTCTTTGATGAATATTCATATGACATACATCATTCAAATCTCTTTTATTTCTTTGTTCTACATACTAGTTCCCAGGCCTCTAGCTCTTACCGTTATTGATATAGCTACTGCGCATGCACAGTTGATGGGCTTCTTTTATTATACTAATTGTTAATCTGTTGGTATATTCTCTTATAGTTTTTGAATAGATATAAACATCTTGTAAACCAGCAACTTAATTTTCATTAATTGAATTTAGCATTATTTCTATATAATTAAATGTAGTAATTTAAGACAACTTTTCAATATAACATAAAACATTCAGAGTCAATTAATAGTTTTTCACCACAATCTCCTAATGCTTTATCATTGATTTCTTCTTTTATTTCTTCTATGAATGATGTTGCTACAGTCCTATCATGATATTTCATTAAACCATCAGCAAGTTCTTCAATAAAAATCATTAACATAGCCATTCTTCCCCAATTTCCTTCTTTATCCATAATTGAAAAAAGTTCACCAACTAGGCCTTTAGCTTCTAGCTTGGATATGACTTGATGTTGTTCTACTCGAGACTTTATTGAGTTTTTAGAGCTAGCTCTTGCATATGTTAGAAGATCTCGCATCCAATAATAGTATGCATTGCTGATTGGGATTGATTGTCTCTCGAAAGATATAACTCCTAAATTGCGACATTCATAGTTCCTCTCCAAAGAATATGCAACTAGATTCTTTCTAGTTAATTCCCGCTCCTTCTTCACAGCGTTGAATATGAGGTAAGCTAGTGAAATCATCTTCGCATCTATCGAGTGGTATGACCAGACTGTTGCTTCTTCTCGATTTATATAGCTATACTATGGAGATTCTCTGTTAAATCAGGCGTGACGTTTGAATTATTAATCAATCAGATTGTAGGATTTCTCGTTTCTAGAATCTTGTGGAACATTCTGGAAGTTTCTGGAAAGTTCTAGTTATCCAGATTGTAGGATTATTATGTTATTTTATTTCATAAACGATTCGAACGTCGCGTTCGAATTATTATTACGCCATCATAATTAATCAATCAGATTCTGGAAACTTCTGGAAAGTTCTGGAAAGTTCTAACCAATCAGATAAGGGGATTCTTAGGGATGTTCTGGAACATTCTGGAAACTTCTAGATTGTTAAATTGGAAACGAGGCTAGCGGTTAAGGAACTCTTGAGGTTGGAGAAACTCGTGGCACTATAGCGCGATCTAATGATGTTATTGGTAGTATGAGCCGCGTGCGCTAGGATCTGGGACTCTTGAAAACGAGGTTGGAGAAATCAGCATCCATAAAAACCGTCATACTATAGCGCAATCTGATGACGTCACAGATTATGACGTCACTGCGCTGAGACCGGTGAAGTCGTGCCTGGCGCTTGCATCCTACTATCAGTGACAATGTATTTTCGATTTGTGAAACGTGTTACCGAAAAATTGAGAGTCTTCAGAAGACCAGGCTCAAAGTAACTAAACTTGAAAACGATCTTAAAAATGTTAAAGAGAAGAGGAATTTTTTTCAAGTCTATCTGAATAATGAAGTTGAGTCAACACGAGTATTTGAAAAACGGAACTGCTGCAAAAGACCACTTGCATGCATATCAATCAAATCTCCTGTTATAAGGAAAAAGTTGAAATTTGAGGATAGTGGAAAAAAAGAAAACATTGCAATGAAACAGAGAACCCAGCAATTTTCCCCAGTTGTTCAGGTTATTTAATTATTTTTTTATATCTCTTCTTGAAAATTTTTAGATAAAATCTTCTTCATAACAAGTAACAATTACCAGTGCTGTTAGACAATAGATCAGAAGATCAGAGGACAAAAGATATCTTTGAAAGGAAAAGACATAAAGAGTAATTTTTTATATAAATGAAAATAATGCTGGTAGCTGAACTGCAATTCACTTCCTACAGAACTGTAATTAATGATTTAGGCCTGCTTATATCTTTATGCATTGACTTTCTCATTTTTCTAACGTTTTTCACAGGGTACTGACAATATTAAAGAAATTGTATTTATGAGTAGAATCG